>CM052709.1:5451715-5588339 GCA_028551405.1 Uromys caudimaculatus
GATATGCCCAGGAGAGGTATAGCTGGGTCCTCAGGTAGTATTATGTCCATTTTTCTAAGGGTCTGCACACTGATTTCCAGAATGGTTGTACCAACTTGCAGTCCCACCAACAGTGGAGGAGTGTTCCTCTTTCTCCACATCCTCGCCAGCATCTGCTGTCACCTGAGTTTTTGATCTTAACCATTCTGACTGGTGTGAGGTGGAATCTCAGACTTGTTTTGATTTGCATTTCCCTGATGACTAGGGATGTTGAGCATTTCTTTAGGTGCTTCTCAGCCCTGCGAATGGGTGGTTTGTTTGTTATTTTTTGTTGTGTTTTGTTTTGTCATGAGGAAAGATCACGGAGTCACAACTGGGAACATGAGTTAACCATTGGCCTGGACTTCACAGTTACTGGTGGGTGTGGGTGGAACCCTGTGCCTTGCACACGCACGTCCCCTGGTGGGTGTTGGTGGAACCCTGTGCCTTGCACACGCACGTCCCCTGGTGGGTGTTGGTGGAACCCTGTGCCTTGCACACGCACGTCCCCTAAGCGGTGCATCACGTCTCCATCCCCTGCCACTAAGGAGCTGCAGGGCTGCAGGGGGAAGAGGTGTGTGCTTGCATCTAAGACGTGCTTACATCTAGACAGTAACACTATGTCTGCCATGTTGTATATCACCCTTTTGATTGTCTTTAGTTAAAATCACCTTCTAAAAACTTATGTTTTTTTTAACAGAAAAAATCATAGTTGCTTTAGGTAGTAAACTGATGAAGTTTTACTGTGTGAGCCATCTCCATATGCCATTTAGAGTTGGCTACATCCTGCTTTTTTTTTTTTTTTTTTTTTTTTTTTTTTTTTTTTTTTGATGTCTTACCATCCTTGCTCTTAGGCACACAAGTATAGAAAGTTGAATCCAGCTAACACACAGAGAGAGAACAATACCTGTCTTGCACTAACACGTTTAAGGTTGCACACTTAGGCGATGACGCTGGCTTCGACGCAGTTAGTTACAGAATTCTCACCTCTGTTTCTTTCTCTTATTCCTTTCTGTTCCTTTCTATGTGGATTCAAAGCAGTCTATGAGTTTCCATTTATTTGGTTGGGGATTGGCCTGGCTGTTGAGTTACAGCTCTGTTTGGGGCCCGTGCTAAACCCTCAGAAAACAAATTAGATAATAAGCCGACATGGTGCCCACTTTAGAACAACGTGTCCTGCAGAGGACCAGGCTGAGGCATGAATGGTGGATCCAGCGTGGCTGGAGCTATGCTTGATGTCCATTAAAGTGGGCTCAGGGCACGCCAGAGCCACCTCCTAGAGCCTATAGCTCAAAACTTTTACATTGAGTCTCCTGATAACATGCCACCCTAAAGGATTTGAGTGTTTAATGCATGGTCTCAATCCTGAAGGAATTTGAGGGAGAAGGGAAACATATCAGGGACCAGCCTGATGGGGTCGGGGGGGGGGCGGGGGGGAGTTGGAATCAGAGGTGCCTGCTGTTTGTCTATACAGCAGAGAGGCGAGGTGTATGGGCTGAGCCCTCGGGGTGTATTATCAGACTGGAGTCTGCTCCTCTTCCTCTTCCTCTTCCTTTTCCTCTCTTCCTCCTCTTCCTCTTCCTCTCCTCTCCTGGAGAACTTCCCAAACTCCTCCTGAACTCATCCTGTGTACGTCACTCATGGGTCCCACATACAGCCCAACCTTCTGCCTCCACAAACCAGTAACCTCTTCTGACTCTGCCATTCAAGTGTAAGAATAAAGAACATGCTTCTGGGTAAAGGGGCAAGCCCAAGAGATGAGCAGAATGCACCATCCTGTGTCTCTGCACATAGTAGGGCATCATGCCCACAGCAGAGCTCAGTAAGGATTAGAGCCGCGCTCAACAGGTAGAGCTGGACCCTCTTTGGATGTGAACAGGAGAAGCCATGCCCCACAAATAGGGAGGATGCACACCGGGACAGCCAAGGTTGCCACACCTCGCTGGGCTAGAACCAGGCTATTCTGACCTCACCACACCCATGGGCGCCACTGCTGGCTCTTGAGGCTGAGTACCAGCTGCTGCTTCCAGGACTCCCTTGGTAGGAGGCCTGAGGAGTACTTGAGAAATGTCCTTCAGTCTTTCTATGTTGCAGATCCTGTCAGGAGCAGAGTCCTTCCCTGAGCACTAACTAGGCATGAATTAAATATCTCAGGACTCAGTCACTCCCTGGCAGTCTCCTCTCTCCCAGCCCTCCTGAGAAGGTAGAAAGAAGGAAACTCCGTGTATATAAAGTCTTCAAAAATTAAACACCTTCCTATAAAATCTTACATCGTACTAGGAGAGTTTTAATCAAAATCTATTTTACTAAAGTCAAATTTCTTTACGTGCCCAGTTGTTTCTGTGATGTATTCAACAGTAGTGTGGAACCATTCGGTCTTGGGGAAGTTACTTTCTAAGCACTGCACAGCCCACAGAGTCCTGGAGCTTCTGGAAAACAACCCTTGGCACGGACCACTGTAGACAGATCTGCCCAACCACTAATTGTTTTAAAGTTGATACAGTTGATAAGCTTCTACTTAGTAACCATCAGTGAAATCATCCTTGTGAAAAAGTGCCAAGACCCTTTAGCGGGGCCTGTGTAATTTACTGCCATTGTTCTAGCTCACCAAGGTAGATTCTAATTGTATTCCATTCCATTTGGAATCCTGGGTCAAGACCTGTTAGTTGTCTTGTCTGATATTCTAGGGTACATGATGCAGTGGAAGGGGGTACAAGGAAATACATAGTGTGTGTGTAGGAAGTTAAAGGAATAAATATATTATTATTTTTTAAAAATGCTAATGCCATGTGGAAATCAAACCCCCAAAAGAGTAAAATCTATGATGAAGGAATTTGTATTCAGGAATAAAGACTAGGAACGCAACCTGGGATTATATAGGCAAAGGCCAAGATATGTCTAGGGAATTTTATTAGGACATAGAAATCCACACAAATTACCTTGAAAATTCATTGGCCCTTTGGGTGCTTCAGGGAGCTGGCGCTCTCTGATTGGTGTGCGGTGGCAGTTACTGCATAAATCTAATCGTAAGGTCATATTTGGCAATTTTATTGATAGTTACTCCGTAGAAATGGCCTCAAAGTAGAGCAGGCTTTTACATGGGGTTAGTTCTGGCTCCTAAAGTAGATGTCTGCAAACTGAGTCTTCCTTCCTTTCTCGTGGCTCCTCATCTCCATTTTATCCGGGTGTGATAGAGAAAGCTCCAAAGCTACCAAACACCAGAGACAGGGAAAGGAGGAGGAAGATGCAGGCAGTTATGGCTCAGCAGACTGGAAGACAAATTACAATATAGGGTGCCAGCTGCACCAAGAGACATGTGTACAGCAGAGGGAGATTAATTCAGGTCGCTGAGCATCGAGATGCGCCCTTTGGCATCCTGTGAATAACAGATAAGGAGGAAGAGGAGACAGACTTCAGACAGGAGGAGCACTTGATTCAGGCCCAAGGAGGCAAGCCATGAAAATCTTACACCAGTTCCGCTGTGGGCCAAAGGTGGACACTGGGCTGCAGCAATGGTGAGCTGAGGCCAGAAGCTGAGTGGCATGCAGTTAAATTTCACATGGGCTGTAGGAAGATGAGAACTAGACCTCAGAGGAAGAACTAGAAGCAAGGAGAAATGAGAGAAAGCTGTCACAATAAGAGGTGCTGTGTGAACTGGGGAAATGGGACAGACACCTCTAGGAGTTGTGTTGCCTGCAGGGAAGAGAGAGGGTCATGCTGCTGAGCACCTTCCTCAGAAGTGATGGTTGAATTTTAAGTAAGCAGGAAAGGGACTCCAATTTCAGGAGAATCAAGGTGAAGACACATCTGAGTACAGGTTAATTGCACAGTCGAGCAATGTTGATTGTGTGGTTATTCTACGCCGTGCACTTTTCAGAGGACACCTCAGAATATAAAACAGCAGCTGAAGCCTCCAGAAACCAAACCAGTGTCATCGGCCCTTGGAGCCGGCACTTGGTGGAAATAGTCCTGTGTGTCGTACCTGGGAATAGATGCGGAGGCATAAAGGGACAGAAGAGGTCAAAACTGGCCCAGCAAGGTGATGGAAACGTCTGGGGCATGGCCCGAAGGAGTAGACACACTGAGGGAAATGAGAAGTCTAGGATAAGGAGAGGAGATGACCAGGAGAGCCACAGAAATTGCAGGGCTCATGACACATAAAGAATGGCCAAGTGACCAAGCAGGACAAGCACGTGTGTCCATTGATGTGACAGCTGATGTCCTCGACAGCCTAAGTGTGTATGCACGGACATGTGGATAGCTGTAATTTGAAAAGAAATCTGCTCCTCTGCTCTAAAATCTGAAGGCTTTGCTCGGTCTGGTTGGCCATAGTTTTCAGCACTTCTGTACAGATAATGACAGCTTTTTTGTTTGTATCTGTAGCCAACACTCGTAACACACAGCAGCTCTGTTACCCTGTGCCCCTTTCCTGCATCTTCCAGAGGCAGCAAAGACTGATTGTTCCGGTACCTATTAAAATGATATTTTTATCAATTCTTTGGGGACATCACACAGGGAATCTTTGTCACATCACTGCTCTCAACCCCCCTGACATCCACTCACCTCCATGCCTACCCGACGTTGACTTTTCTTTTTTCTATGGAGTCATCTGTGTTGCCCACCTACTCTCATGAGCGGGGCCTGCCCTGGAGTGTCGTCAGCCCACCAGAGGTCGGTCACATCATTAAATAAAATCGACTCGCCCTCTCCTAACACCTATAAAATGCTCTTCAGCTAACGGTGGGATTTTGTGCCACTTTCCCATCCCCCACCACTGGAATTTTGTCTGACCTGAGCTTGCATAGGTCTTGTCCACAATCTCAGAGGACCAAATGCGCAACTGCCCCCTTGTGTCTGGGAAACATGGTTCCCGTGAGCTTATCTCCCATATCTGGCTTTTACGGTCTTTCCACTCCCTGTTCGGGGTAAATCTCTGAACCTTGGCCACCCCCTCCCCTCAGAGAGGTATGATGTGTGCCATTAAGGCTGCGTACTCTCTGGTCTCTTATTCTCTGCCTATTGACTGGTTCGGGGATCTGGAACTTCTTAGTGTGGTTTTTGGAAACAATTGAGTAGCGTTGATTGAAAAGCTATCATAGAAATTAAATATGGAAGATGCTGGGGAATAGGCCAGTGGTGGAGCACTTGCTGATCGTGCATGGTGCTCTGGAGTCTTTCTCCACCACTAGAAAAACAAGCAGAAAACACACACACACACACACACACACACACACACACACACACACACACACACGAGAGGCCGTACTAATATAGGAGTGAGATAGGGAGAGGGTGTAAAAGTAGACAAATATCTTACATGGAAGAATTCCAAATAATTTCTGTAGGAACCACCCCTCAAGGAGGTAATGCATCTCTGTCTCCTTCTGTATGAATCTTGTTCAGGGTCTTCTATGTGTGGACTGAGGAGGAGTAAGAGCTTAGATTTAAGGTGAAAAACCCAGGTAGACACCAACTCTGCCATGAGGTGACGCTTAACATCAAGTGCTAAGTCATGCTGACAACATGCTGCCTCCAGAGATGTGGAAGAATGGCAGCTTACCTCTGACGTCATGCTCTTGGCCTGTCCCATAAGTGTAAACAGGAGAAAACCAGCACATAAGCCAGATGTGGAGCGCTGTGTAAAATATATAGCCCCCTCTCTTCACAATGGCCAAAACATTAAAACCCCAAGTATAAGAAGCCATCACAGGTAAGAGGATTGGCATGGTGACTAAATATAGCATTCTGAGCTATGGCTTACATATGTGAGCTCAGCACTTAGGAGGCTGAGGCAGGATGAGTTTGAGGACAGCTCAGTTAGAGAGAAACATACTGCCCCTCCCCCAATCCCAAAGCAGAGGACCATTAGATAACTAGTAAATACTTTGGGAATCGGTGTGAACTTAAGTTAGTATGCCAATCCTGGCTCATTTGTGGCAAATGTATCATCAGTGCTAGATCTCAGCAGTAATGGAAATCAGGTACTGAGCATGAACAGTCCTGTCAGGGGTGTAAATAATACATCTGTGTCGAGGGCCATCATGACGTGGCTCATTGATGTTAACCAGGGCACATGAGCCTGTAGGGCAAAGCACGGTTCTTATTGGTAATGTGTTGATTAGCATAGCATTCCTTTGAATGCTGCTGATTGAAAAACAGTGGTTGCCTCTGTGAACGCTCAAACTGCCCTGAAGATAGATCATCCTAATACATATCGCTGTGGCTGCAGGACTCTGTATGTTTAAAAGGTCTGTACCGTCTTCAGGACTTCCCTGGAAATCCAAAACTTGCAAGTTTGTTTTAAAATAACAACAGATGACCTGCTAGTTTCCGACTTGAGTTTTCTCCTTCAGCCCTTATCTGTCCACGCTGGTTGCTGGACCCTCATTCCGAAGGTCCCACCACCCCTCCATCCTGCAGGCAAATGCCCATAGCCTCTGTGTGGGGCACAGTTCTGAAAGCAGAATCACAGGGAGGACAGTGAGCAAGCATTCCCTCTGGGCTCTCTGACTTAAAGTGCCACACCACTCCCCCTGCTCCAGTTCATCAGAAAAACCCTCTTCTCCTGCTGACCTGGGGTACAATTCTGTTTAGGGAGCACTTCTGCAGCCTGTTCCTGGCCAAATGGAACCAATGAATACAAGAGTGGAGCTGTGTGTAGCTCGGGTCTGTGTGTGTGTGTGTGTGTGTGTGTGTGTGTGTGTGTGTGTGTGTGTGTGTGTGTGTGTCCGTGTGCGTGCATGCCTAGCATGGACAAGCCCTGGGTTCAATTTGCAGTACCACAAAGAAAAAAAATACCATATTTACAAAATGCTCATTTGTATACATTTAACTGTTTGTTTAAAATGTAAACATAGGTGGCAGCAGAGAGATTACAACAGGAAGTGAATTTATGTTAAGAATACTTGTCTTTGCCAGACAGCTATTGTACTTCAGGATCTTCTAGTGCCTTCTACATATTCTGAGTCTAATACTCCACACTTAGAACACTCAAGGAACTCTTTGAAGGACTCTGATGGAGCCAGGGGCACAGCTCAGCATGTAAAGTGCTTGCCACAGAAGCACAGGGACATGTACTCAGATTTCTGGCATCCATGTGGCAGCTTTCTCTGCCAATGCCAGAGCTCAGGAGGTGGGGACAAGGAGTCCCCAGAACAAGGTGAATAGCTAGGCTAGCTGAATCTGTGAGCTGAGATTGAGAGACCCTGCCCCGCCTCAGTATACAGGTGGAGAGAAATCAAGGATGGTACCGATGTCAGGTAGAAACCAGTGATGCTGTGCTCCCAGCAGGCTAAGCTTCTGTGCTGAGGACCCATGGGAAGTGATGCTGCGGCCGTCAATCAGACATGCCCATCTCTGCATCCCCATCAGGCCCTCAGGATCGTGGCTAAGAGCTCTGCCGCAGTGAGATAAGGTGGAGTTCACACTGCAGCTGAGAAGCCCCAGTGACATCATTCCTTAGGATCATGTGGCTGTTGCTAGGACTTTATTTGTTGCAAATACTTACAGACCTGTTAGAATGTGGCAGAATGTGAGTAGCCCCTCAAGATTCAATGTGATTGCTCACAACCAGTGCCAACAGTGTAGGACATAGAGAAATGTGTTACTGTGGGCAGGAAGGAGATCCAGGCCAGGCCACAGGGTCTACACTCAGAAAGAAATGAGCTAGCTGAAGCCCTATGTCCTAGAGGGTGCAAAGTGTGCCTAAAAGGAACAGGGATTCATGTTTACACAGATTGTTTGATGTGTTCTCTTTTACCTTAAGCTAACACCCCGCCTACAAAAAGGTGCTGGAGAGTGATTCTTGTTGACTGAGCTACCATGCTTCCCCTGGCAAAGCCAGTTGTACATATCTGATAATGGGCTTAGGACATTTAATATATCTGACCTCATTTTCAAGTCTATTCCCTTTTTTTTTAAAGTGCTGAATTAGTCCTTCCATAGATGAGGATTTTTCCCCCTTCTTCAAATTGTAGTTTTATATATTCAGGCAACCTGGATTACTTTCATAATGAAAAAGTTTGGAAGTATCAGACATAATATGCAGCGTATCACAAAAGTGTTAACATTAAAGCCGAATTCATGCAGACGCCTTAGTTAGAGGATCATATACCAATCTCCAAGTCCAATGAATGGCTAATGGGATGCATTTTCTTTAATATGGAGCATGAAAGTGTTTTTCTCCTCTTTACATTTAAATGACAAGCTTATTACATTTGCAGCAGAGAGGATTAGTGGATCCTGCGAAAGCTTCCAAGTCACAAGAAACAAAAAGTACTGCAGGTCTGTATTCTAGGACCTAGACCACTTGCTGGGTGTGTCTCAGCAAAATTCAGTTTCAGACCCGTTCCCAGCGCAGACTCCCCATGCGTGGTATAGGACAAAGTTGTTGGACTGCTTTGATGAATCTTTGGTTGGTTGGTTGGTTGGTTGGTTGGTTGGTTGGTTGGTTGGTTGGTTGGTGGTTGGTTGGTTGGTTGGTGGTTGGTTGGTTAGTTAGTTGATTGGTTGGTTGGTATTTTGTGACATCTCTTGTGGCTGGCCTCAAAAGTTCTAGATAGCAAAGGATTTCCTTAAACTCCTGATCCTCCTGTCTGCCCCTGCCCTCTACCCCCTGTCCCCTACCCCTGCCTTCTGCTCCCTGCCCCCTGTCCTTTGTCCCTGTCCCTGTTTCTACCAAGTGCTGGGATTACAGGTCTGTGTCACCACAGTGAGCTCCTTGGAATTTTAAATGGCCTCATGAATATCCAAAACAAGGAGATATCCTCAAGATATAGCTGGGGAACACATAAATTAAGTGGACTCAGGTACTGGAAAGCCTTAATCTCATAATTTTAGGCCTTAGCTATCAGAACTTTCCTCATGACATGGGTGTATTAGTTACTTTCTTGTTGCTATGTCAAAAATCCTGACAGAAAAATTAAGAAATAAAGGCTGTATCTTTACTCATGGTTCCAAAGAATACAATGTGTCGTGGTAGGGACAGGGTGGCCAATGAATGGCCTGGTCAGTGGCGGTGGGAGCTGGATGCTGTTCTTCCTTCACATCTTGAATATCAAGAATCAGGGAACCAGAAGCAGGGTAATGCTAACAATCCGGAAGGCCTGCTGTTGCAGGAAATATTTAGAAATGGACCCGCATGTTCCTGCTTCTCTCAACCCGCCAACTGCCGGACTGTGTTCCCGCACTCCTGCTGCCAGCAGCTCTCTCCAGCTAGCCCCTGCAGAGTCTGGCTCATGTGTCCCTGGAGCCTCTAGTTCCCTCTCCCCCATCAGAGGTCCCACATTGCAGTAACCAAGTACATCAAAACTCTTGAACCTTATAATTAACCGATCAGATTTATATATCAATAAATTCTCAATTTAAAAGATGCCAATACAATAATTTCAGAACCAATTGATGATAACAACTTTATCCCAATTATTCTAACCTTACAATATCATAACTACCTGTGGCTGGTAAAAGCCACACTGGTTCACATCGGCTGCCATCTTCCTTTCTCCCCCCTCCTCTCTCTGACACTCTCTGTCCCTGCAACTCCTAGCGCTGCGTCCCTTTTCCCTGTCCAATCACAGGCCTCCTGCTGCCCTAATGTAATTGGACAGGGACAATCCTGTGACAGCCTGCTCTAAAGGCCTTCTGCTCGCCCTGTCCCAGGAGTTCCACAGCCTCCCATAACACCACCAGCCAAGGACCAAGTATTTCCATGCACCACCTGTAGGGAACATTTCTTACCCAAACCATTATAGCTGGTAACTCTCCCGCCGGAGCTAACATCGATATAGCCTGCATGGGGAGTGGGCTGTGTCCCTGCCGTGGCCCTACAGAAGCAAGAGGAGCTCAAGGATCTCCTTTGATACATAGCTAGCTTAAGGGCAGCTTGGAAAGGATACCAGAGAATTTGCAAGTAGACACAGAAGAGGATTACCGAACACTGGACACTCACAAGCTGGAGAGTAAGCCTACAAGGAAAGAGAGCAGGACCATGATTGCCTGCCAAGGGAAGAAGACATGGCCCTGTGACATCATATTTATCACCTCACAAGGTTTCTTTCCTGCCCGACCCCAATCAGCAGTGAGCCATTTGAAGACAGAGACTTCTGCAATTTGATGCTTTTAGCTCCTAAAATGTGCTCTTTGGAAATGGGGAATAAATTAGCAGTCTATGATCTGTGCTGGAAACAATAAAAATGGGCCTAAATTGTAGCCGTTACGGTGTTAATATGGAATGGGTGATAAAATACCTGTCAGAATATCCAATGCTTATGAGTGGCTACTGTGTGTCTTATGCACGGTAACGTGCCTCATTGGTTCCCCGTGTAATTTTCACAGCATTTCTAGAAGGGAAATGTTTTTGGTTTTCTGCCTTATATAGATCAGGAAACTGAGACAGAGCAGTCTTAAGTTCTTTGGACAGGGACACATAACCAGTGTGAGGTAGATTAGGGATATAAGCCTGCATCAGGCTTCCTGCTGCCAAACCTCTTCCTGGTTATTATATGTGCAGGTCAGAGTTTGATCTGGACAAGCCACTGTAGGCATTTCAAGGCAGAAGACAGTAACATAAAGAATTAGTGGCTTCCAAACTCATCAGGAGGGCTAGGAAATCTTAGGTCAGGGAGCTAATGGGGCGAAGTTGGTAATCAGAGTCATTTCAGAGAAGCAATAAATGGAGGAACTGCAGAAATAATCTCAGATGCCCGCCACGCCTGCAGGGATTTTCACAGGCATGCTGGGAGCTGCTGCAGAAGTCACAGCAGCCATATGCTGAACCCGATACAACTGCTTCTCTGCCTTGGGAGCAACAATGGTTGTTAGTCTCTGAACTTCCAGGCACCTTTCAAGTGCCTTTCAGTTGGTGACACCTAAATAAAAACCATGCAGATGGGGCTTTTGGGAATTGTAGTCCCAAGGCCTCTGGCCCTTGTGACACAGAAGGAATGGCGGTGAGGCCCCACATGCCTGAAGTCCCATATACTGAAGATGTGATATTCCAAATAATTCCTGTGTTCTCCCAGAAGCTCAAGAGCAGGCCAGGAGATGGCACAGATTCCCCTGCACTGTCTGCCACCCGTGATTCCTGAAAACAATTCCTGCAGAATTCTAAGTTGCATCACAATCTCTAAGCTAATTAGTTGGTAATTAGAGGCCATGCTTATCCTAGGCCCTGAGAAAACACAGCATTGTCCTTTGTGTGCTAAGCAAGTTTCCTACCACTGAGACTGCATCCAAAGCCCTAATACATGCTTATTAAAATACTCTATTATTTAAACAGAAGACGAGGGAAGGGTGGAGATAGGTGGGTCAATATACAATTCTAGCACGCATGGTGTACTAGTTATTCACAAAATTAGGGACATACTGAGTCATTTGTCTGTCTGTGAATTAGTGGTAACTTCCCCCCAGAAGTGAGATTGTTACCCAGTAGGAATTAAGACCGCGAGTCTCAGCTCTTGATGCATTCTCTGAGATGCATGTGTTCAGTCCGTTTAGGCTTTTATAACAGAGTATCTTAGGAAGTATCTTAGACTAAATAGGTTATAAACAGCCGCTTAGGGAGTCAAAGGGCAAGGCACTGGATGGGCACCTGATAGACGTGCGCTTTCTAGGTCGCAGGCAGCGCCTGTTGGTCAAGGCCTTGTATGATAGATGTCTTTGGCACTTTGCTTGTTGACATGGTGCTACTAAGAACTGGAGATTGAACCTAGGGTCTTCTTCATGATACACAAGCAGCCTCCCACTCTGCTGCATGCCCCGCTCTGGGGTCCTTTGTAAGGGCAGAAATCCCAATGGTGATGGCCCTGCTCTCGTTCATAACTGTCACCCCCCAATGGTCTCCCCCCTTCCCTCGTTCCTAGTTCTCAGTGCTTACCTGTTCCAACAAATCCCTTAATTAGGGATTCTCTTCACATGTCAGAGACAACAGCCACAAAATGCACAAGCCCAAAGAGCAAACCGTATCGTAAGCATATATGACCTTCTGAACGTCAACACGCCCTTACTACCAGGAGTTACCAATTAAACAGATCGTTAGCAATCAGAACAGATATCAAGCTTATTAATTAACTGACAGTAGTTAATATTCAGCATCAAAGGCTCGAGCTAGATAAATATGTATGACTATCCCTATGATTAAGTATGGATTCCTCTCCAGCAAGGATCTGGTCCATCGTTGGATCTGCACAGCCAAGAGCATTTTACGTCCCTAGCCCGGACCCTCTGAACCTTGCTCTGTGGTCTGCTGAGGACAGGGTCACATTCTTATACAGGCTGTGTTTCCATTCGCTCATTGTTAGAAACTCAACCCTTTAAGACCAAGAACACCAGGTTCAGAGACTCATTTTCTAGAAGTCTGTGTGACAAAGATAGGAACTTTAAAAATCATCTTACAGAGAAAGCATGTCCTGGTTAAGTGCTGTTTCTAAGCCTCTGTTATCTTTCAATCGAAACCATAGAGTACGTACGGCCCCCTCCCTTCCTGTAATTCCTTCAGGAAGAAGCAATTTTAAAGTCTAATGTGTTCAGGGAATACGGCCTCATCACTGTGGTCTGCGTTGCCCTAAATGGGTACGGTGGAATGTCTTCATGTGTTCACAAACACACAAACAGCGTGTGGCAGGCACCTGTTGGGGGTGGAAGAACTACGGGCTGCTCAAGAAAAGGGGGCTCTGTGTTCCTGTCCTCTCTTCAAACTGATTCGTTCGCGGCTGGCCGCTCCAGTGGCTAGAATTCTAGTTCCAAGTGAAAGGAGCAACCAACGACGCACTTGAAAATACACAGCAAAAAAAGCTGAGAATTTCAAATAATCTCAGTGCTTTACTGTGTGCCTTTATTACACCCGAGAGTGGGGAGAGAATCAAACTCAGGTAACAAGTGTGCAGACTTGCTCAGAATTTTACAAGATGTGTTCACAAGGCTGCTACTGCTCTGGACATGTCCCCAGAATCCATTGTCCAAAGCCTGCAGTTCGTGTAGACCCTTGTGGTAGTTATGATTGTTTCTGTGTCTGAGCGCTTCTGCAATGTCAGAGCGTACAAGTACATTGTGGTATGTCAAGCATAGACTCACTGGATTAATACCAAGATGAGCTGCTGACATATTTGACTCAGACACTGTGAGCACCAGGGTGCTCACACCCAAAGGGAAAAGTCAGTGGAAATGTGCCTTCTGCTCCTCTCTCAGCTGCTCCACAGTTTTCAATGTTGTCTAAGAACAAGGTTCCCTAAGGACGCTATCAGTCTGAATAATAGATCTGAAAGAGAGACAGAGGACATGCCGGGAATTTGAGCACCCTCACCTTCTGAAAAAAAAGGAAGTGTTACCTAATACTTACATGTACCTGTGGAGCACTTAAAATATATGTTATGATACAGAAACACCATATTGACACAAATAAAATCTCACCTGCTTATTCCTTTTTTATGTATATATTTTTTGATACTTTATTTACATTTCAAATGTTTCCCCATGTCTTAGTCAGGGTTTCTATTCCTGCACAAACATCATGACCAAGATGCAAGTTGGGGAGGAAAGAGTTTATTGAGCTTACACTTCCATGCTGCTGTTCATCACCAAAGGAAGTCAGGACTGGAACTCAAGCAGGTCAGGAAGCAGGAGCTGATGCAGAGGCTATGGAGGGATGTAACTTCCTGGTTTGCTTGTTTCTCCTGGCTTGCTCAGCTTGCTTTCTTATAGAACCCAACACTACAGCCCTCAGATGGCACCACCCACAAGATGCAGTTCCTTATAGGCTGTTGGGCTCAGAGCTTTGGTTGCTTGTTGATATCAACCAGTGGCAGCCATGCTCCCTAAACCTGTGATGCTTGCTTTATCAGAGCAAGCAACAAGATGAGCAAAGCAGGCACACAGCAGCCAGCAGAAGTCACCTGGTCTCCACACACTTTCCCTTCGCTTTTGCCCTTTGCTGTCCAATAAAGGCCAGTCACTGGAGCAGCACACTCTGGAGAAGGTATTGTGTAAGGGAGAAAGCAGAAGGAGGCAGAGATCATGGAGACTGCTGCGTCCAGGGCAGATTGTGAGACTCCAGCATCAGTCATTGCACACGGTTGTTTTGTTAATGTGTGGATACGTACACTCATCTGATGTTCAGTATCTACACTGACTCTCTAATACATAGAGAAACTACAAACAGCGGTGACTGGGGAGACCATCATGAGTGGGGAACAAGGACAGAGGGAGAGATTTAACTAAATACTTTCGTGTGTGTGTGTGTGTGTGTGTGTGTGTGTGTGTGTGTGTGTGTGTATACATGTATAAAGGCCAAGGTCTTACAGATGCTACAGGCATACTCTACACTGATCTACACCCAGGCCTACACATGTAGAAATCAGGAAAGAGGGAAGAGCATGGGAAAGAGGAAGATAAAAGCCCCGACTCCCTCTAAGCACCCCATGCTCAGCTCTTGCCTTCTGCTCATGTAGTACAGTAGCCTTTGGGGGCCGCCATCTTTCCCTGATTCCTCCAGAGCTCAGGCATGTGCTCCTCCAGGTAACATTTGCTGAGTACTCTGGCCTCTGAGAGTCTTCCTTTCCTGACACCAAAACCTTAGTGTTTAGACCCACTGCCATGCTGTTTCTGCCTCCTGAGAACTAAGTGCTCTTTCTCCAGCATGCTGCCTGGGCCTTGATAAAGGGAAGGAGTCAGTGAATTTGGAGCAGTACCAGGAGACAGGCATCTTATCGAGCTGTTTCTTTAGCATTACAGCAACTATATCCCAAGAGAATAAATTACTTCCCACACTCAAAGAGCTAGTCAGGGACAGAAGTCAAACTGAAATGCGGGCCAGCCTGAGAGCTGCCTTAAGATGCAGCCTCCCAATCTCAACTTTCACACGGTGCCTCTGACTTCTGACTCTGCCAATGATTCTCATCCTCCCCCCATTTCTCTTTGATAATGACAAGTTGAGAAAGATGCTATTGGGAAAGGCGGTTGATTGAATTATAGATACACACACTCATCCAGTATCTTACCTGGGATTGGCAAATTCCCTGAGTGAGATTGGCTTTTGTGGGGATCATTTAAGGGTGGAAATGAGACACAGTGCCTGAAAGAGGGCAGGCCTTTCTGGCCAGTGTAATCAATAAGTAAGGGACCATTAGATGCCATTGTCTGTAGTTTAAACAAGTATTTGAACAGAGGAAATACTCTGGGATGGACATGGCATGAACAGATCATGGCGACTTCACCGGCAGCCAGAGCAGGTCCTAGGAAGAAGGAACATGTGAGCAAGTGCCTCCTCACTGCGAACACACTGCTTCAAGTGAGGTGCAGATCCCTGAAACGGAATACATCAAAGTGGACATTGCTGGGTTCTCTAGACCAGCCTGTCTTGATCCTGCACTCTCCTCTTGCTTCCAGGCTAAGCCACATCAACCATCTTCATCTAGGATACAGTTAGCCATCGGCTCCCAACAAGAGTTTCTCTAGCCTTCTCAGTTCCCAGCTTCCAGAATGCTATAGGCGGAGTTGTGCTAACAGCAAGCCCAACAGAGCATGGGACTTCAGAAAGAAGGAAATGAGATGTGTAATCTTCCCTCCAGCGTTCTAAGACAGGAAGAAAGTATATTGTTCCCTCCGGTGTTCTAAGGCATGGAGATGACTGCTTAGAAATGCCTGCTAAGGAGTAGGCCTGCCTAACAAACACAATGCACTTGCTAGCTTTTATTATTATCTTACTACTACTACTATAATTATTATTATTTCATATATTTTGATCATATTCTTTCCCCTCCTCCACTTTCTCTCCTCATACCCTCCCTCCCCCCTCTCTAAAACAAAACAAAGGAAAATCAAAACCTGTAAGATAAAACCATACCAAACAAAAAATGAACAAGCAAAAAAAGATCAGAAGCACAAACGGAGTTCTTTTTGTGCCGGGCCACTGTCCCTGGGCACGGGGCCTGCCCGAGTGTGTGTTACTACGTCACAAGGCGCTCCGTTAGAGAAAACTGATTTTTCCCATTCCCAGCAGGTATCAATTGCAAGTTGTACTAACTGCTTTTATGTCAACCTAACACAAGTTAGAGTCGTTTGGGAAGAAGAAATCTCCACGGAGAAAGTGTCCCTACCTGATTGGCCTGTGGGAAAGTCTTTTGGGCATTTTCTTGGTTTATGGATTGAAGTGGGAGGGCCTAGCTCACTGTAGGAAGTACCATCCCAGGGTCGGTAATCCCAGGTGATATTTGAAAGTACATTAAGCAGGCCACAGGAAGCAAGCCAGTAAGCAGCACTCTTCCATGGCCTCTGCATCAGTTCCTGCCTCCAGCTTCCTACCTTGAGCCCCTGCCCTGACTTCTCTGCATGATGGTCTACAAGCTGTAAGATGAGATAAACCCTCTCCTCCCTTAGTTGCTTTCGGTCATGGTGTTTTATCAACTCCATGTGAACCCTAAGACACAGGCCATTGTGAAATGGATATTTGCACATGTAAATCTATCTCATGAAGATTCATGCACACTGTCTCCGAACAGACATAGACATAATGAATTCACAGACAGATCTCAGACAGGCAGAGATGGTAGCAGCTCCTGCTGTAGAAACAAATCTGAAAATCAAACGGTGCAATTAAAACTCAGATTTGTTTTAAAGTCGTTAATAGGGAGCAAAATGAAATGAACTTTAAGTAAAAGACTGAGGCGCCTTCAAAGAGCATGAAATGACAAGGCCAGGAAATCCAGTCATTTAAAGGCTCTGCTCCATGGAGCAGTGTCCTTACACCCTAAGGAGGACTCGATTACCGTGTGGGTCAGTAGCCCCTCGGCAGCATGGAACTAAGTAGGAGAGCAGTGGGCACCTGTTACCGGCTGTTGTTTCTCTCCAGGACACACAGGGGTCCCAAGAAAGTGGGCACCAGCTACAATGTAGCTGTTTCTCAGGCTCCTTTTAGACAATGATGCTTGGGGCTGGAGAGATGGCTCAGTGGTTAAGAGCGCTGACTGCTCTTCCAGAGGTCCTGAGTTCAGTTCCCAGCAACCACATGGTGGCTCACAACCATCTGTAATGGGATCCAGGGCCCTCTTCTGGTGTGTCTGAAGACAGATGGTGTACTCATATAAATAATAAATCCTTTTTTAAAATTCTGGCTTAAAAAAGAAAGATAATGACATTTGTGGGAAGTTAGATAGTCGAATATTAAGTTGCAAAGTTAGTAGCCAAGTCCATCTTATGAGAGTGCTGAATTTGCCTAGAAATGGGGTAGGTGCCTGTGGTAGGATTATGGAGCCGGAGCATGAAGATCTGGAAGCACAGAGATGTGGCTCTCATGACACAGCTGCCTTGAATGGCAAGCGGAAGGGAACCGGCCCTGGGAAGCAGCACGTGTCTGCGGCGGTGGGTGTTCCACTCAAAGACTGCAGGAGTCTACTCTGAAGCCACCATGTGGTGCTCACAGCAGTTTGCAACTCTTTGGGAATCAAGGATGTAAAGTCCAACTTCTCAGCACCTTTGGTTATAGTTCACTCTCTGGCCTCAATTTTTAAAAGTTTAGTTTTATTGGGTATTGTATACCAATATCTTTGCTGTCATTAAAGTCTACATCAGTGACTCCTGCTTTTGTGACCCACCACTGACTCCCAAGGGCAGACCTCTCTAGATATGGGGCTTGTTTTCTGCCTTCTGTAGACCTAAATCAACTTTTCCAAGCTAAAGCGTCTTCCACTGCTGTAGTCACAAAGTAACAACATTTGAGGAAGGCCTGAGGAAGAGTGCGTCACCTAGTTGCAGGCTTCATTGTGTCGTCTTTGTTTTTATTTACCCATATGAGTTACTTAAACATTTAGAAGCCCTATTGCCTCATCGTCATCAAGAAATACAGTTGCCCCTTGATGTCCATGGGGGAACGGGTTCTAGAACCTTTCTCTGATGCCAAAATCTGTAGACACTCTAGCCCCTTCTATTTTTTTTTGTTTTGTTTTGTTTTTCTTTTTTTTTTTTTTTTTTCGAGACAGGGTTTCTCTGTGTAGCCCTGACTGTCCTGGAACTCACTCTGTAGACCAGGCTGGCCTCGAACTCAGAAATCCGCCTGCCTCTGCCTCCCAAGTGCTGGGATTAAAGGCATGCGCCACCACTGCCCGGCCCTAGCCCCTTCTATATGGCATTGGATTTACATGTAACCAGCTCACAACTTCCCGTAGCTTTTACTCTCTCCTAGAGCACTTAGAATACCTAATACAACAGAAATGCCTCCTTCTGCCCCATGGACAGGAGACAGTGGCCCAGAAGTGCACATGCTCAATTGCAGTTGTTTTTCCAAATTATATTGATCAAATAAAAAATGTCTTCATTGTGGGATGAGAGAAACAAATTTATTTCTTATACTCATGGATCCTAATTCAGGAGGATCTCCAAGTACAACCTTCACCTTCCATGGGGTGAACAAGGGTGCCATAAGTCGCCTACCCCAAAAGCTTAGACACTTCAGGAAGAACTGAACCCACACCCTGACAGTCACAGTCCACAGTTACCCCATGAGCATCCCCCAGCAGGCCCGAGGACACACCAGGCTCCGAAGTCCGGGAGACACTGACCAAGCAGTTTCAGAATTTAAACTTCCCAGGGAACAGCCCTTGTTGGGTTCTGCTTTTCTTAAACTGCCAAGTCTGAAGGAGCACATCTCATCTCCTGAGTGTCAGGGGGGTTCATTTTGCAATGTGACTGCCTGTTCTTCCCTAAGCACATCAGAGGGAAAGCACATAGAGCACACGGGTGCAAGTAGAAATTGAACGCCCAGACCCGAAAGGTGGTATTTCAGTATTGACTCTAAGTGTCTGCATCTCTTTGTCCCTTTCAGAACTCTGGAAGACGATCTCAAGCTAAGCAGTGATGATGAAGAGGGTGAGCAGGTAAGGTTTCCTCATGTCTTGCCATCTTGTAGATGAGGCATGGCTGACAGTAAACTGAGTCATGGAGACACTGAACCAAGCTGTTCTTCGATAGTGGACACTGTGCTGCCGTTAATGAATCTCTGTGTGTTGAAATGCCTTGGGCTCAGTTCACATTAAAGACTTTCATTCTGTAAGTTTTTTAAATGGCATAGAGACCAACAATCATGTTTCTAACAAAACTAATAGAATCAGGCTTCTCTAGAAAATAGATCCTTTCTCTCTCTCTCTCTCTCTCCCCCCCTCCCTCCCTCACTCCTCCCTCCTCCCTCCCCTCCTCCTCCTCTTCTTCCTCTTCCTCCTCCTCCTCTGGCAAAGATAACTGGCCTTCTTGAGATCTTGTGACCTTACACACATTAGCATGCGGTGGGGAGGCCATCCGATTAAATATTGAGAAGCCTTATACAGACATTATTAACAGTGAGAAGGAACAAACACAGGGGTGTGCGAAGATGATGAATAAAAAATAATCAGGCACAGTCTCGGCTGTTTGTCTGAAATGATAAATGCGCTGCAAATAGTTTCCCTTGCTGTTGATTCACCAGCTTGAGACATCAGTCAGGGGGGCTATAAATAGTCTTCTGATCAGTCAGTTACGGTAGAAAAAATACCCACTTAGCATTCATCTCATTCACTTCTGCATCTCAGGAAATGTTTTTACTTTAAAGCAGATTTCAAGAACACTAGAGACAGATTCCCCTGCACTTCCTTCATCGGCCCCACCAGCTCCATTGTCAGATTTGGATGAACAGGGCGGGTTAGGGAGACAATTTAGAGAGTTCTCTTTTGTATGTTGTGTTTACAAGTTGGGTTAAATGCATGTGCCCATCGATGGATTTTTGAAATCATGAACTTGATTCAAAGGTATCGTGAAGTGTTGGGCACGTGATTTGCTGTCTAGACATGCAAATACAAACAATGTTTATAGACCGAAGTCAGAGGAACATTGCTAAGAAGTGTGCCTGAGCTGAGCATGGGATGGGGTCAAGGAAGGCTTGTTCTCTTTGTGAGACAAACTGAGGCACACGGATGAACCAGGACTCCATGCATCTGGGAATCTGGTTGGCAAACAGAGAGCATCCCAGGAGAGGGAGGTTAGCTGGGCAGAAGGGGCCTCGGGCTTTGAGACCTTTAGAGGTGGGATGATGTGTTTCTACATGTCTAACCCAGGCACTCAGACACCTCAGCAGTCACAGTAGAAATTCGTTTCTAATTTTGTTTTCTCATCTGTGCAGCTAAGAAGAAAAGTATTTCCCCTCTCTCTGTTTTAAGCCACCGAGAGGCTCAGCTAGGTACCAAATGGTTTAAGCCTTTTCAAGCATGCAATCTGTGTATGGTTTCTGTTAGATAAAGGACTCACAGATTAAAACAGTTTCTAGAACTATTTGCAGGAAGTACTCCCAGTGAAAACGCAATTTAAGAAACTCATTATCAACGTTGAACTTCCACATTCTCTAAAAGCAAACAAATCATCTGCTTTACTGTCGACTTTCCAGTCTACATAGATGACACTGTACTATCAATATACTGTTGGACTGTTTATTCTTGCTTTTCAGCCCGACCCTAGTGTGTATTTTACTGTTTTTTTTTTTTTAAAGGAGCGCTCAGAATGAATTATACAGTAATCCCTAACTCATCAACAAGACTTCAGATAGTGGTTTTTGCATATGATAATTTAAGTTAAATTGTCAACATTAATTAAATTAAGTTGTCCTATTTGGGTCCAAAGTATACTCTTGTATAGTTACAAAATCGTAGCTTCCCCACTCATTTCACTGGTTAGATTTATGTGACAGTTCTATGCATGTGTATAGTGTATTCTGTTTATCCTGCGTTGCAGTGGTGGGCTCCCTTTTTGATACACAGCTGAAGAGAATGATGATGTCCCCTTCCCCCCCACCCCCCAGATTTCATCCATTGCCAGCAGTTCATCAGGAAAAAGATGGAGCCCCTTGAGTCCTTCTTGACCCATGATTGGCTGTTGGCAGGCCCATTCTTGTGCCATCCCAGCTTAGGCTACTATAGTTGCTGCAAGATCGTGGTTTTTGTGATGGGTAGATCACTACCCAAAGGTAGCACATGACCTCTACTCCCTGTCTTCCAGCTTGACATTCTTTCCTCCCCGTCTTTCCCGGTGCTCCCTGAGCCTTGGAGGAATCCTCCTCTCTGTCTTACACACACACACACACACACACACTCATCACTTCATACAGCCTTTGATGGTGGCTGTTGTATTCCATTGTATAGACACGGCAGTTCACTGCCGCAGCTGTCTTATGCTTCTTCTCCATTAATATTCTATAATTACTTCCATCGCAAACTTGGCAAACATGGACAGCACAGAATCAAACTCTAACATCTGGGTTTCTGTGAGAGTCAGTAAGAGTGTCCCACAGTAGCCCAGACAGACCTCATCCCTCAGCTTCTCAGGTACTCAGGGTTCCTAACGTGAAAGCAGAGTCCTGTCCTGTAGCTCTTCATCTCCATGCTGAGCCCCATGGCTGACCTGGGTCCTCACCTGCCTGACACATCTGCTCTCATCTTCCTCCTGGACCCACCTCCTTCCCTCCTGTTACCAGGGTGCTGCTGGTCCTAGCAACAGTTTGTCCCATTTCCTCTGTGGCTTTGGAACTTATTCTTTGCCCCGCCTTCCCCTCAAGGATGACTCTTCCATCACATTCTGCTTCTCAGGAACCACCAGTGACCCAAACACCCAAATCCCTGTCTTACCAGAAAAGTGCCATTGCAGACACTTCTTGTTCACTGCTTCCTTAAGCCTCTCGCCTGTGCTCCTCCCCTCCCCCTCTCACCTGTGCCCCTCCCCCTCACCTGTACCCCTCCCTTCCCCTTCCCTTCTCCTAGTGTTTTGTCAAGTTCTCAGTCTCCACCAGGTACTGGAGTCTGAAAGGATTCCTTCCTGCCTTTTCCTCTCTAGTTCTACTCTTTTGGGGCACCCTCATGTCCCCTCCCCACCTCCAGTGACCTTCAGTTTTTCTATATTGGCAACTTCTGTGCAGCCTCAACTCAGAGCGCTCTCCCGAGCCACAGACATACTTAAGTTTTCTATTTGATTGTCTCACGAACATTCCAAATTCGAGCCAAACTGAACTTCTGGGTTCTGCCGCCCCCTGTTACCCAAATATGTTTGTCTTGTGGTTGTTCCCATTTTCAGACCTAGCATTCCCAGGTGCCCATTATTCAAGCCTAAAACCACAGGACTCGGTCTCCATAGCTTCTTGTTCCTCACTCAAGCACTCTTTTCTTCTCTGCCTTCTATAAATGTAACTTCCAAAATTAAATATTAGTATCGACCCCTTTCATGCTGACTAGTTTAAACCAGCTTGTAGAAACTGTCACCTTGTTTTCTGACATCTATAATACAGTTTGTCCTCAGTGATCTTTTAAAAATGTATATCAGATCAAATCATTTCATTTTTTAAAAGTTTCATTTATGTGTATATCTCAGTGTTTGTATGTGCACCTCATGCATGCAGTACCTATCAAGGCCAGGAGGGGGCATCGTATGCCCTAGAACTGGAGTTAACAGGCCCTTGAGTGCTGCCCAGTGTGGATGCTGGGAACCAAACATGGGTCCCATACAAGAGCAGCAAGTGCTCTGAACCCAGCCAGCTCTCTAGCTCCCAGATCTTTTTTTTTTTTTTTTTTTTTTTAATCTAAACTCTAAAATGGATTTCCTTTCCCACCTGGAGAGAGATGCAGGACTCACAGCATGGCTTCCATCAACCTGCAGTCTGGCTTTGGGCATACCTACCCTTCTCCCTGAACTTTCTGGCACTTCAGCCTTCATGGGCCTTCTTTCAGTTCCTCCAACAAGCCATGCTCAGCTGCCTTAGGGCATCCAAAGGCCTGGTTGACACCTGTGCATACCGAAGGTACAGCGTCATTGCATGTCCTCAGACTCTGGCATGTCCTTCTTCTCAGTAATATTAGTCTTTCTCCTGGACCTCACCCTAATTTTAACTATACTGTACGTATTCACTTTTAATTGTAACTACTTCTATAAACAAAGCTGGAAGATCCCTGAGGACAGAGACTGGCTGGCTCAGATGCTCTCTCTGTATGTTGAACAGATACATAAATAATCACAGGGTGCTGTCTTAAATTGGGATTTGTTCCTATGGTCCCTACTAGTGTCCAGAAGCAGAGATGACCTTTGTTCTGCCTTTGTTTCCCCTTACTAAATCCCAAACATTAAATGAATGACAGGAAACAAAATATATAAGGCCCAATATCATAAAGCAACCACACATTCACAGATAGCCTTGCCTAACCGAGAACTTGACACCACTCCTTATACACTCATCTGGTCAAGCACTATTAAGGTTCAAGTTCTGTAAGTCATCTCAGGCTGGAGCCCCCAAAACTGAGAGCTGAGATCTCCTTGCTGTTCCCTCTCAAAGGCACCAGCATTTTATATCTGTTTACTTAGTAAGTTGGCTGTGACACCTTTGAAGTAAAAGCAAGCTGTCATGGCGGTTCTCAGACTCCTTACACTTGGTGAGGTTCGAGCAGATCAGAGAGCCATGTTTCTTGTTTGGATGTGTATGTAACAGTTTCCGATGGTTAACTGATCCCTGGGAAAACGTGACGGAATCAGGGAAACTCAAAACAATTCCTGAAGGCACCGTCAGCCTGATGAATTTGGAAGGAGGAGGGACACACACGCATGTCGGACCATTTGGTCAAAATGGTGATCTCTGCCTCCTGAGTCTGGGAAAGCTTAGGAAGTGAGGCAGAGCAAATCTCTAGACAGAATCATCCCAGCTGAGGCAAGAGGAAAGGGACACATGATTGAAACTTTTGGCAAGCTGTAGCTGCAAACAGGCTTTCTACCATGACAAATCCATCCATAGCTCAGGGACAGCTATCGAGGGAGCAGCCATCCACACTGAACGGCCGACGTCTGCCTGCAGCTCCGAGTAATCACATTATCCACACAGATTGGGCAGTCTTTTCGCTTTAATTATATAAGTGCATTTTTCTCTTTAAATGGGTGTAGTTTATCCACTTAAACTGACTGTTTTAATTTTACAGGCAGCGATCATTGGATTTAATCTGTAGAGGGGAATTTCTCTATTGGCCTAATTGATTTCTCAACACAATGAAGGAAAGTTACCTTTTAATCCTCAATCAATATTTGGAAAGCATACAATTAATTTAATAGATATCTATGTCATTAACATAAATCTGCAAGCTAAAGAGGCAATTATTTTCTTATTTATAATGCAGAGAGTAATAATCTTGTCTGTCAGGGAGAATCTAAAGCCTCGTGCCTCTAGCATGTCCAGACTACAGGTGAGGCCCCACTGAGCCCTGACGAGACAAGAGCCATTGCGTTTCATTTGGTCTCTGATGAAGTGGCAAAGGAATAGTCCCAGTTCTCAGCTCTGTCCTGTAGAGGCCACTGAGGACTCATATCAGTGTGGGATAAACTATTAAAAGCAGATTTCTGCCCATCCCCGAACCCCCTGCCTTGTTTCTGTTTAATATGGCAACTTTGTAACAGAGAGCAGGCCTCTGAGAACACTAAATGGGAAAACCTTAAAGGCATTGACAGCGCATGTCAACCATCAGTGAGCTCTGACAGAGAAACTGGGTGAAACGCAGCCCAGTTCCACTAGGCGTGTTTTTCTTCTCAGCCTCGGCTTGGTTGATGTGGAGGTTCTTGAGGCTGTGAAAAATTATTACACACAGAGTCAATCTGCATCCAGGCAGCCAAGTCTGAATAAATAGAGTCATTGTGCATGTCTGGGATTTGTGGCCAGAGTTCATCCAGTCAGCGTGACATTTGCATCTCAGGAGATTCATAAAAGCCAACACCCTGGTATGTGCTCTTGAATCCTGGCAAAACTCTGTAGAATTATATAAACAGGAGTTGAAGCAGTAATCAGGACCAGGTTTGGGGGGCACGGCTCCAAAATCAAGTTTCTCTTCCATGAGAAATGAAGTGTATTAGAGATGTTATTTGTATCCAAACAAGAGCTATGCAATTTTTGCATAAATCATTCTCAGAATAGTCCTAAATGCCTACTAAGCTCTACATCCATGCAAGCTTCTGGCTTGTTGCTTAAGATGAATTGCATATTAGTAATACTTGTTATGATAATTTAACCACAAAAACTTTAAGTAAATTTTCAATGCCAGAAAGCGCCTCATTTCTAAAGCACTATGTGAAAAAAACTATATATTACATATTTTGAACGCAGTAGGAACACAGGGGATGAAAGAATAGTGCTTTACATTTGGTTTTGTTTCTAGTCTTGTAATCATGTATCTGAGTACTCAGTTTGAGAGCACTGCTGAGTTAGTTTCCCTTCCAAATGGAAACACAATAGCTACAATTGGAGACACCTGCCTCTCCGAACTTTGTCCAGCCTAAGAGTGAGCTCACATCTGAACTGTCAGTCACAATCAAGGAAGCAAATGTAAGTGCTCAGCAGGAGAGTGGCCTTGGTCATCAGCCCTAACACTCCGTTAGGTAATTCCACCTTACAAACAAAATTTTACTCTCATCTCATGTAAACATTTACGAAAGCCACGTGGGGGGCTAGGGGGTGTCAAATTCTTCTCTTTCCATTGTAATTTCCAAAACTGACCTGGTTGACTTAAATGTCACTTCCAGAAGTGCTCGAAGCCCTGGGTGCTGTTCCTTGATGTTTTAGAGACTTTGGGGCTCAGGTGAGGTTTGTGTAAGCCCAAGCTGAAGAGTATGCCTCGGCAAATGGAAATCTGAAAAGTGAGAAATTTATGTAAATTGTATAAAAATTAAAAGATGGTTCATTGAATGCAGGAAAAACACGATTAACACAGACAGAAAACCATGGTTTTTGCTAAAATTGTAGAGTTCACACAAGGAGCTACTTTTTTTTTTAAACTAAGGCAAGGTTTTGTTAGTAACAGATATCAGTACCACCCTCCTGGATCCTCCCTTTCAGGAGCTCAGGGAGACAGAACTGATGGAGCGTTCTTCTCCGACCCAGCTTTCAGCGGGACTGTCAGTTGGCAAGGAAAGTGGATTCCCCTCCAGAACACATTCCTTTAACTGGGAGGGGTGACCCTCTGTCCTGTGACTCTGATGATGTGGAGTTTGGAGGTTTTGTTTGTTTTCTTCTTCATTAGTTTGTCAGGAAGTGTCAGCGTTTAGAGTATCTGCGCTCCGTGTGTGCTGTCACATCTTTCCCGGTGTGGGTGACATCCTGAAGCAAAGGAATCACCTGCAGTTAGGTAGGCAGGTGTTTGGTCCATTTAGAAAGTTTTGTTTTTATTTTTGTTTTTGTTTTTGTTTTTTAATTTTTGTCCTAATTTTTCCCCGTGTATAGGGCTGGTTATCTCCTAAGCATGGCTCTTCTCAGGAGACTCAGCCTGGAGAAGCATAGAGACAAACCATTATCATCACTCAAGGCCCCTTGGTACTCTCCAGTTCTATCCAGACAGCTCTGCATCCTATGTGTTGTATTGAATGGAATGAAATCATCAGAAACAGATCAGAAAGTTGGGAAAACTGGGTCCAAGGCATTCCTTCAGATGAGCTAGGTTCCCAGACAGACCCCCCCCCAAATTGTTACAAATATGTTTGGGGTAGCAAAGAAAGATACCACCATTCCAACTGAAGTGTCTGACATAAGAAACTTTACTCTTGGTCAAGAGGGTCTGCTTGGAAGGATGCAAACACACCCTGAGACTGAAAATGTGTTTGGTTTTTATTCTGACTCAGTTACTGACTGTGTCTTTTCCCCATTGTTTGCGTTCAACCTCCCAGTCTCATTCAATTAGAATTAGCTTATAAGACCTGAAGGAAGAAGAGGAGAGAGGCTACTGCCCCAAGGAGAAAAGGGTCACTGCTCGAGACCATCAAATGTCTAGAATAGAGCATTCGGCCTTTGTGTACACAAATTTCTCACTGAATGGAAATAGTTAAAACATTTTCATAAAAGTCTTACCAGGTGAGGAAAATAAAAATATTTTAATTTCTGGTCCTAAACCCAGGTTTTATAGTATTTGATAGAAAAGACTCATATTTGATGTCTTGTACAGTCATTGCCACAACTGAGTCATGGGAGGTCCCAGTTAGCCAGGATTTCCCCCTGGGGAGGTTGGGTCAGCACTGTCTGTGGGTTTATCTTTCTTCAAGTTAGACTTTGCTTCTAAAGGTCCAAGGCAGTTCTAAGAAGAGTGAGTGCATTTGCACATGGTGGCTGCAGAGCTCTGCTCATATAGCCAGTGAAAACCCAGATACCAATAACAAGCTTGGGATTATTTCTGTTTCCTCTTGCGTAATCGGTTTGGGAAGCACACGTGGGATAGTCTGCCTGACCGTCACAAAGCTGCCTTTACTTTCAAACATTGGGTATTTTTTGTAGAAACACTTGGATGAGATGTAAAGCCAGACTCAGATATGGGGTCTGCAGTCACAGTTTACAGTTAAAACAGAGCTACTGAGATTTTTCTTTTGCCTTCATTGTGTGGTCTTCATATAAAAACAAAGTAACATGTGTAGACTCTTTTTGTGTTCACAGTTACTGACCACCCACCAAGACCAGTGGGATGTTAAGGGAATTCCACCACAGCATCATACTAAGGTAGCAAAGGGGGCATTTGGAAAGTCACAAAGTGAGGAATCCTAGTGCCTGGCTGCTAGAGCAAAAAGAATCTCGGGAAGTAATAGCACCAGAGTCCAGTAGGGAGAATATGGGGGAAGGGTGGAAAGATGGTGATACATGTGATTAGGGTGCATTTGGACAAGCATAGTGATTTCAGATGTTCTCTAACACAGTAAAGGTGACTGACTATGCTTGACAGCAGTTACTCACGTATTTCAAAGTAGCTAGTAAAGATTTTGAATATCCCTAATACAAGGAAATGAAAAAGGTTTGAGATCACGAAGACGCCATTACCCCGATCTGACCATTAAATGTCATACATGTGTTGACAGATCACACCACTGTGACTGTCAGAGCTCTGCTCATATAGCCAGTAAAAACCCAGATACCAATAACAAGCTTGGGATTATTTCTGTTTCCTCTTGCGTAATCGGTTTGGGAAGCACACGTGGGATAGTCTGCCTGACTGTCACAAAGCTGCCTTTACTTTCAAACTGTGACTCTGTGTGTGTGTGTGTGTGTGTGTGTGTGTGTGAGAGAGAGAGAGAGAGAGAGAGAGAGAGAGAGAGAGAGAGAGAGAGAGAGAGAGAGAGATGTGTCAATGATAGCTTTGGATATATATTTAAATCACAGTTATCAATAATTCATCCCCATTTGGACCTTGCTCAAGTTGTGGCTGCATTTAAATTGCCATGTAGAACAAGTTTCAGGAGCACTGAGTGACCAAAGCCCAGATGAGTAGGTCACAAAGCTATGTTGGATCACATAGGATTTAGCCAACACTTGCATCTGGCAAAGTGCTTGGGACATCACGTGACTCACCCTGGGGATGGGGACACTTGGTCTGTCCCCAACCCAAGCCTAAATAACCAGCTAATCCATAACTTGCAAAGCTGTACCAGCTTTTGTATTTCCTACCAGCATCAGCTTTATGTGAACCATCACAGCAAACCCAGTGACCCCATACACAGCCCACACACTACAATTAGAGAACTTCAGATCCGTTCCCAGTGACTGACTTTGCTCCTTTCCCCTATGTCTCTGGATTCTAGAAAACAGATTTATCTACTCTGGTGAAGCCTAGAGGCCAGAGAACCTTCTAGAAGGTGAATCAGCACCTGATTTAAGTCTGTGTCTTGGTGTCAGCATCCATATTCCAGATTTAATCTCCCAGTGTCAAGAACCAGAACTGTAAAGGCATGCCCTCCTGTCGATTCTTTGTCCTAGAAGCTTAGGACTCTCCCTCTAAAAGCACAATTGTCTTGTCAGGGCTTTGTTCCATTTCTGCTACCTTCACAAGAGCCTCCTCTCAATCCTGAGGGCAGATGGATTTGGCTGTCCGTTATCTAGAGCAGCGTGTATCCGCTAGGTTAATCCCAATGACTCGTCAGTGGCCTTTGGTCCTACTCACACCTAACAGGCTTGTCCTTCCTTACCAAGTCCTGTCACAATGCACCAGAGTAGTTGGTGAGCTCAGGGGAGGATCGCATACTCTCTTAATTGAACTCCAGACCCTAAGTCTGTAAGAGAAACAGCTCCAGACCCCAGAAGAGCCATGGACAATTCAGAGCATGTCTCCAGAGGGTAAAATCCCTGGAGATGCCTAACAAAAGCCAGTGTACCTCCCTCAGTCATGCCCAGAAGTTCCCTGTTGACATCCTATAAGATCTCTGCCCTGTGTCTTCTTTTTTAAGGGAACACAGGAAACTAGCATTAAACTGCTACCTTACCCAATGGCAAGCTCTCCGGTGGTGTGTGGAACCTAACTCTTGTTACTGACCCAGAGTTTTGGGGAGGAGGACCCCAAGGAAAGTTGAGATTTAAAGAAGCAATTTCGGGGGGAAGCTAGACCTCAGAGCTTAGGTGGAATCCAGATCAGGGGCGAGTGCTTGGAAAGAGCCAGAAAGCCTTACAAATGTTGGCTCGCCTCAGCCTTCAGGAGCCAGAAAGCCTTAAAAATGTCGGCTCGCCTCTGCCTTCAGGAACCTTGGTGGTTTGTCCTCTGATGCTCCCGTTCAGCTGTGGGCTTTCTTTACTGATGAGTTCTGTCACCTCTGAAATTCTGCCTGTCCTTAGGAGCCTATTCAATGTGGGTTTTATAAAGAGCAAGCAGTACCCACACAGAGCTGTCTTTATTAGAACAACCAGACAGCCCAGGGAGCCTAGTCAAGGAGGGTTTTCTCTCCTCCTTCCTCCGACCGCCATCTGGTTAGCACCCCCTGTCAATGTGTTCTTACACAGAGGTTACATGATACTGTCCTCAGCGGCTCTGCCTGACCCCCAGTGCAGAACAGGGCGAGGAGGAAGCCTGCGGAGCAGAAGGCTTGAACCTAGAGATGCACAGTGCTCATGCTTTCCGAGGAGAACCCAAAGAGGAGTTCCTTTAAAGGAATAGCAAAGGTGTGGCCCAGAACCTAAGGCTGTATTTATGAATTTTATGATTGTTGTGGGTATTTTGTGGAGAGGAGAGGATATGTGTGCATGTGTTTTCATATGTGTGAAATCTGCCTTACTTTAAAAAAAAAAAAACCACCAGTTTCTCATTGTATCTGAAATGTGCAGAATAGGATAGGAAGGCTGAATAGTCAGCCCAGGGGTCTGCCTGGCCCCTGCTTCCCGGTCTGGGATTTAAAATGTGTGCCATTATTCTTTCTCCCCCCCCCCATCCCTCCTCCTTCTCCCGTTCCTCCTCCTCCTCCTCCCATCCCTCCTCCTCCTCCCCCTTCTTCCCCTCCCATTCCTCCTCCCCCTTCTTCCCCTCCCATACCTCCTCCCCCTTCCTCCCCCTCCCATCCCTCTTTCTCCTCTCCCTCCTCTCCTTCCCATTCCTCCTCCTCCCTCCCCTCCTCCTTCTCCTCTTCTTTCTCCTCCTTCTCGTATAACATAGGCTCTGGGCTCAAACACAGGTCCTCATGCCCACACCCACCAACTGAGCTATCCCACCACCATACTATTGGCGTCTTTGTTTGGCTTGTTGTTTAACAACTTCAGCTAATATTTCCAGATATCATCTACCATCTCTGCTAAACATCCATAGGCAACTTGAACTTAGGGGTACATGACCTACCCTACCTTGACTCATACTCCACCACCAGCCCCACATCTCCGCCAGTGACCTCCATCCACAACAGATGCCCAGGCATGAATCTGGTGCTGACACTTGCCCTGTCCTAACCTGCCACGTCCTACCAGAGACCGTTCCCTCAAGTCGAAGTGCAGCGAGTGAGTGCTCTCCCCACTGTTGAACATTTCTCACTGTAATAAGCTCACAGGTAGTTCTTACTCACGCAAACACATTCACCGAACAACAGAAGCTAGCCTGACATTTGAAAATAGACTCTATCACCAATCCTCGTTACTTTATTATAGACTCAAAGGAAGTCACACAGAACACAAAAGCACACTTTGTTTAGCTTCTGTCTGTGTAAATCCTTCAATGACTTCCAATTGTCCTGTACCTCCACAAGCCTGTACTTGACCTCTGTAGCCCTTGAAATTGGCCTCATCTGGCTCTGCCATGGTCCCTCTGCCCTGCTGAGCTGTACCACAGTGACCTTGGAGCTTCGCACTGAGCCAGAATCAAAGCCTACTGTAGCTTTTCCTCTGCAGCTAGTCCTTCCTCCTCAACCACCCTCATTCCTCTGCTCTAATGGTTCTCCTCCCCCCCCCCCCCCCATTTCTCTGGTCTAATGGCTGACTTTTTACCCTCTCCCATTTCTCTGATCTAATGGCTCTCCTTTTCCCTCCCCCATTCCTCTGGTCTAATGGCTCTCCTTTTCCCTCCCCCATTTCTCTGGTCTCATGGCTCTCCTTTTCCCTCCCCCATTTCTCTGGTCTCATGGCTCTCCTTTCTCTCCCCCATTCCTCTGATCTCATGGCTCTCCTTTTCCCTCCCTCGTTCCTCTGGTCTCATAAGTTTCTCTTCAGGCCTTGTTATCCCACACTGACTGTGCTTTCTGTAACCACTGGTCATTTCACTGTTCCACTTCATAACATACTGTCCCCCCTCAGCCACAACCATTGTGATGCAAACTGTTGTGTGCCTGTGATCCTTTCATGTCTGCCCTACGTCCAGACTCAGGGAGGCATAATGAAGACCTTCACCTGCTTTTCCTGTCACCTACACCAAACCCAGTACCTACACATAGTAGGTTGTTCAGAGGAAATTATCTATCCAGGCATAAATTCTACTTTCATCAAGAGACTGCATGACTCTGGGCTGCCTCGGACCTCCGGCCCCTTCCTCCCTTTGCCTTACAACCCCACCCAGTGTCCATGGACTTGCCCTGTGCTAGACCCAATTACAGAAGGGCATTTTATTTTCTCTTTTATTGCCTTTCAATAACAGATTGTGACTTGTAATTCATTTAGCACCCGTTGGAGCCAGAATATCTGCTGATTATGTTTCCAGGCACCAACCTTGTTAAAATAAAGAAGTAGAAAAAATGTCATCTCTTGAGGGGAGCCTGGAAAATGACTACTTCTGGCAGAAAACTTGTTTTGTCTTATAGACTTGAGCTTCAGTGTCATTCATGAATGAATAATGCACTCAGGAAAGATGAGCAAAGCGCTGTCTTAACCCTCTCAACTGACCGTGTTGCCGCCGAATCAGAGGAGAAGCTGATGAGAGATTAGGAGAGGAAAATGTGGTCACTGTGGTACAAATCTTGAAGAGATGGAATTAGGAAATTCATCTAGTTCACAGCTAGTCTTTCAGGTTTCAATCACAAGTCACCTAAGTAATTTTTTCTTGACTCTTCAATCCTGATGTTTATTTCTTTCATTATTTTCCAACCTTAAAATAAGACAGGTGAAAACACTGAAAGGTTTTTCTTTCTCTCCTTTTTTTCTTTAGGAGAATAGGCAACAGAATCTCTTAACAGTCAGCTCTTGCCTAGGTATAGGACACAACATTTCACTTTAACACCAGAGCTATTTTTTCCTGACGGGGTGATTTTAAATGTTTAGTACATTCTTGTTGGCTCTCTTAATGGATGATTGTCCTCTGTAGAGTATTTATTCATAATAAAGAGTAGCTACAGTGAAAGACACTGTCAAAATTCAAGCATTTAAAAAACACAAGCCAGTAGCGAGGGCAATTGTGCTGGTCCCATGGTGTTGACTGTGTGGTGACACTCCTCACAGACAGACTGGAAGAGTGAAGACTGACAGACAGAGCTGGGCGGTGGTGGTGCACGCCTTTAATCCCAGCACTTGGGAGGCAGAGGCAGGCGGATTTCTGAGTTCGAGGCCAGCCTGGTCTAACAGAGTGAGTTCCAGGACAGCCAGGGCTACACAGAGAAACCCTGTCTCAAAAAGAAAAAAAAAGACTGACAGACAGACTTGATTGATGGATGGAGAGTGCCCAGTCTCTAAGTCCAGCATTGAGTAGATCCCGCCCCACTTATGGTAGAGCTGGCCGACAGGATCCATTAGCAAGCACCGCTGTGTGGAATGCAGCAGTTCACAGGCGCCTCAGTGGGTGCAGCCATTCCTTGCTTTTCATTGTCTTCCTGTGTTCTCTAAATCACTTTCTACCCAGCAAGGACACATTAACACTCACTGTTGATGACCAGTCGGAGAAGTCAGCAAGAGGAATCCTTGGAGACGGGAGAAAAGAGGCAATTGACGTTAAGTTCAGACTGGATCTTTAGTCCCAGCCCTCCTGATTCACATGGGTGTACACACATGTGCGGGTGCTCCTACGTGTGATATGTCTTCCTCAGTCACTCTCCATGCTATTTTTTCTTGTCTTTCCACAGTGTCAGAACTTATTGGGTAGCCAGAAATTTCAAAATATAGCTGTTTCATTGGCTACAATTTGCTAATTTTGCTCAATAGATAACCATTAGCAATTTCAAGTTCCTTTATTCCTGTCTCAATTACTAATGTCAACTCTTAGATCACACATATACCAATTACAGGGTGGCTAAGAAGGGGTTAAGAAGGCTGCTGACTTGCTAGAAGCTGTCCTGAAGTCAAGAGTGAGAACATACAGATCCAAGGGAGAGTCAGGAGCGAGCACAGGCTAAGTCCTATTAACCACAGGCAGGAACAGGGCTGTTTAATCACAGAGGTGTCAAACGCAGGTCTTGATAGCAGCTCGTTCCATTCTAGGGTTTGAAGTGTGCCAAGTGTCACAGACAGGAGGAGCTATGTTTGAGATAAGATTCATGATAGTTTGATAGTTAGCTAGCGACTAGTCGGTGTGCATGCTACATTTCAGTCTTGAAGGGTTCTCCCCCCCCCTTTTGTGTGTGTGTGTGTGTGTGTGTGTGTGTGTGTGTGTGTGTGTGTGTGTGTGTGTCTCACTGAATCTGGAGCTCATGAGTTGGGACAGGCCACCTGAGGAGCACACTCCAGGAGCACACTGATCTCTGCCTCCCAGGGCTGGGCTTAAGATACACTTCTGTGCATGTCTTCGCAGAAGAGCTATGGACCCAAATGACAGTGCTTCGGCTTGCACACACAGCAAGCTCTCTGCCAAACATGGCAGGTCCCTGAGTCACCAAAGAAACTCTTAAACAAACAAAAACCACTGTCAGGACATCATTATTGTGCCTAAAAATATCAATAATCCCATAATATTTAGTGATTGTCCAGTCAACGATCCGGTTTTCAAATGCAGAAAGCTTTAATAAATAAATCTGAAAGAAAGCAATATAAAACAATTAAATTGTATTGTTAGTGGCTAGCAAGATGGCTCTGTGGTAATAGTACATGCTATGCAAACTTGGGGGCCTGGATTTGAACCTCTAACACTTACGTAAGAAATACAAAAGCCAAGCATGGCCACATGTGCCTATAGCGTCAGTATTGGAGTGAGGCAGTAACAAGCGGACGCTGGGCGTTTGACAGCCGGCCAGCCTCCCCAAAATGAAGAGTCTAACCCAAGGGAATGTGACACCCAAGGGAATGTGACACCCAAGGGAATGTGACAGGTATCAATGGAGGAAGACACCCAGTGCCCTCCTTAGCTTCTGCACACACATCCACAGGGGTGCCCAGACACTCAAACATGCACAGCAGCAGACACACAACATACAGACACACAGCAGCACAGATCTACACAAAAAGTTAGAATAAGTTCTTTTTCTTACATGAAATAAGGATAACACAATGGAAAATTAATTTCAGGTGGTAGAAAAAAATGGCTCAGGTCTTGACCCTGTTTCCTGAGACCCGCCCCACACTGCCAACGAGAAGTACTTGGCACCTCCTCACAGTCACCCCCTACTGGCAAACCTGCCTTACTGCAGGACCCCTTAACCAAGAACCTTCCTTTCGTGACATAGCAGGGCTTTCTACTGTGTTGCTAACAGTTTAGAATTTGGCCGCTTGACAAAAATGTGTGTGATACTTTTTTTTTTAAGTGTTGATTGAGCGCATAATTTAAAAGTCAGAATATCAAATAAACATCTCTACCCTTTCTTCCAGCAGGCAGCCCAGAGAACAGCTCTCCACGCTCTAGCTGACAGGTACATTTTGTCATTTTTATGAACTATAAATTGCTTTATGAAACATTGAGCCCTATTTATTGTGGCATATAATTCATAATCGGATTTTGTCCCTAAAGAATCTGCGAACTGGGATGTTAAACATTCCTCGTGCTTAGATTTGTCATGCGTGCATGGAGTTTATTACTGCAAAACTCTGCTTGTTGTATTTCACATAAAGTATGAAGAATCCCTTGTTGTGCCGTGAAACGAGAGACAAGAATCTTAGCAGGGAAGGCCGGAGTGGTGTGGTAAATCTGAACTTTGGAATCAGCTGAGAGCCAAGCTCGTTCCTCGGCAATGAGCATTTCTTTACTTTGAGGTGTTTTCTTCGCTCTTTTCATATTGGTTCACCCAGAGGACTGTCTTCTGACAAGATTTTCTCCTGAGCTGTATGCATGTAAGCTAACCACTCGTGCTCTCCTGCCTGGCCCTTTATACCTTTCGGACCTCCTCCGCCCTCCATTGTTTGTCCTGCCTTGTCTGAGTCATAAACCAAAGAGAAGGCACAGGCTGGAACTCACACCCTGCTTGTTCTGAAAGGTTGCAGACTTCCAAGTGGGTGAATATAGAACTACTTTCTAGAACAGATCAAGACGTGTGTGTGTGTGCGTGTGCGTGAGAGAGAAAGAGAGCACAAGCGCAAGTTAGAGAGAGAGAGCGAGAACGCAGGCGCACATGTGTTCTGTCAGGAGTCAATGAGCTCCCTATATATCTCTACAAGACCCCTGAGAAGCTGATGGTGTTGGACTCAGTCGGACACGTCAGTATTGTCTAGCCAGCCTTTGCTCTCCCTTCCTTCGGACTTCCTTTCAGAATGAGCACTTGCTGACTGAACCAGATCAGTCCAGCACTCCTCCCAGGTGCAGCTCCTCCCTTGCGTGAACTAACATAGAGCACATGGGTGGAAAGCACTTCCTCTGTGGGGGCCTGAACCTGAGTATGCTTATTTCAACCAGGGGCAACCCAAGCATGTGTGCTCCAGGGCATGCGTGCTCCAGGGCAGTGATCTGAAGCTGCTGCTGCTGGGGGTTCAGAAACCCTACATGTGCAGAGCTCCTGGGTTTTTTGGTCAGAGAGACCAAGGGTCCAAACTCACACTGTGAGCAATCAAGCTCTTCCTACATGAATTTCTTTCTTCTTTTTGTCTTCTCTTTGTAAGTAAGAGTCTTTTGGTCAAATGCTTTGACAGGCAAGGGAAATCCAGGTTTCACAGATTGTCCTTTCTGGGAGCAATGAAAGCTTGTGATAGTATATTAGATCAATGTTTCTACAACCCTGTTGATATACTACAAGCCACTCATTTACACCCTTTAGATGAAGTTCCTAACATAAAATACATGCTTGATAAAACCGTGTGTATAAACACTGAGAAACATCATGACAACCTCTGTCAGACTGATTCAAACCGTATTTTAGGAAAATGGGCATTCCCTCTAAAATCAGATAGCTGCATCAGAAATCAGGACTGACACAATCAGAAGTCTCTTCTCGGTGAGTCATCCTTGGGAAGCCAGTGTGGATAGATCTAAATGAGGAGCCCTTTGACATCTTCCGAATACTCTCACTGGAACCTGTCAAGCTGCTGCAGTGCCCAGAAGCCAGGGTCCCAGTGGTCACCATTTCCTTATTCTGCAGGCCATTCCCCTCTTCAATCCAGAACGTTTTTATTCAAAATTAGAGGAACTCGGCTCACTTCCAGGTGGCGGCTCACGATACCGCACTGCTCTGGTGATGCCTTCGTGGGGAGCTGTCTTCTTATTTCTCTCTGTCTGCATTTGGTAATTCAGGACCGAGCCACTCGAGAGATGCAAGCCTTCAGGCAGGTGTGTCCAGCCTTTCAACATCGTGACACAACATTATGACACAATCTGTGTTCAAGAACCAAATAACTGAGTCATAATGAAGACGTTTCTTAAGTGACTTCTAGGTTTGGTGTTGGGTTGCATTGGTAGCCATTTTTAAGCACATGCAGCTTGTGGCTCTAGGTTAGACCTCCCTCTAAGGTATGTGTAAGTGATGTGGGCCTTAGGCAAACGGAGATCTTGTGGTTGGCTCGTTTGGCTCATCGAGAACTGTGCCACTTCCTCCCTCTCTGGACACATTCCATTTTCATTATCAGGGGCACACATGAGAGCATCTGGAATCGCTCAGAGATGGTTCACTATGTAGCTTGACTGGTCTGGATCTTGCTGTGTAGACCAGGTTGGCCTTGAACTCACAGAGATCCACCTGCCTCTGCCTCCCAAGTGCTGGGATTAAAGGCGTGTGCCACCATACCCTACACTGAGTTCTAGACCAGCCAGGACTACATAGTGAGATCCTGTCAAAATAAAGAAAAAATGAATTATAAAAACTCTTCTTCAAATTTAGGACTTAAAAATACCTACTGAATTCTTTGGATTCACAAATTCATTATTTTCTAGTTTTGTTTTGTTTTTTAATTAGAAAATAGTAATTGATCACACGGCAGGTATCTTTTTCTATCCTATTACTTAACATTTTGAATAAACCAATATTTTTAGAAAAAAATATCATTGTGCCTTGGGTCCTTATCACTGTATGATTTGCTTAATGCTCTGTCAGAATAACTACAAATTTGCAATGAAACTGATCACCCAATCTTGGGCTGCCGAGGCAGCTACTTAGAGCATGGGATAATCTATTGATCACTTGCAGCTGTGACGAAATACCTGCAGCTTAAGAAAGGAAGGAAGGAAGGAAGGAAGGAAGGAAGGAAGGAAGGAAGGAAGGAAGGAAGGAAGGAAGGAAGGAAGGAAAGGTGGAAGGGTTCATTTGGGCTCACAGTTCCTTGACCCCGTTGGAGAAGGTCAAGCCAGGAACTTGGGACAGCCGGTCACGTTATGCCCTCAGTCAGGAATCAGGTAGCAGTAAACCATCCTTCACTCCCTCCTTTCTTTTTGCTCTGGGAGCTTCCAGCCTACGGCACCATGCCACACACAGTCAGAGTGGGTCTTCCCATCTCTGTTAACCTAAATTCGGCAGTCTCTCAAGGCTCGTCTCCTACGTAATTCTAAATCCTGTCAGACTGACAGCATAAACCATCACAATCTATCAGATATCAAGTTACAGGATCCCTCTGGCTTCACCAGCTGTCTTCTAGCCTGCTCTCACTTCTGTATGTAAAGTTCCGTAACAGTTGCAAAGGGCCAAGCATGTTCAGTCCTGACGTGTTTTCTAAGTTTGTGATTCTGGAGTTGGGCAGAGAACATCATCTTCATTGAAGAAACCTTTTCTTGTAGCTTATTAAAAAGATGGCTTAAACTGTGTGTGTGTGTGTGTGTGTGTGTGTGTGTGTGTGTGTGTGTGTGTGTGTGTGTATGTGTGTACAGGTGCATGTTTGGAGTTCAGAGGACAACTTGCAAGAACCAGTCTTCTCCACTGTCTTAAGGTTTTACTGCTGTGAACAGACACCATGACCAGGGCAACTCTCATAAGGACAACATTTAATTGGGGCTGGCTTACAGGTTCAGAGGTTCGTTCAATCCATTATCATCAAAGCAGGAACATGGCAACATCCAGGCAGGCATGGGGCTGGAGCTGAGAGTTCTACATCTCCATCTGAAGGCTGCTAGCAGAATACTGGCTTCCAAGCAGCTAGGATAAGGGTCTTATAGCCCATACCTACAGTGACACGCCTACTCCAACAAGGCCACGCCTACTCCAACAAGGCCATCCCTTCTAATAGTGCCAGTCCCTGGGCTGAGCATATTCAAACCATGACATCTACTTGGATCTCAGAGATCAAACTCAGAGTTGGGCTTTAGTGACAAGCCCCTGTGCCTGCTGAGCCACTCACTGGCCCTTTTCTAGCTTTCTCAGACACACACAGTCCTGGCCTTCTCTGTCATTCTCTATCCACATTACACTGGCACACTGGAGATTAACACTCAGGACATGGGCTCATGTTTGGGGAGTCTCATGATCAATAAACAGTCTTGGAAAATCAAATCCATTGCCTAATTCAAAACGTACCTCGTATACCAACCAGAGCAGTGGGCTTTGTTTATGGTGCAATCCACATAGCAATGGAAGAGTATACCAGGCAAAGTGAGAAGCGTGACTCCCGCCAGCTCACCCGGACCCGCCCTGAGATGACAGGACAGATATGTTGTGGGAAGGTGGGACAGTACGAGTTTGGTACTTCTCTACACCTGATTGTGGGTTTTTGTTTTGTTTTGATTTGATTTGATTTGATTTGATATTTTGTATTTTTGAGAAGTTCAAGCCCCACTGGTGTCCCCACAGGATAAGAACAACAAGCAGCCAGGGCAGGAAGAGGTGGCAATTTTTTTAAGGAGATAAATAAGCCAATCAGTAGATATTACTTTGCACTGGCTCTGTCTTTATAATCTCAGTGCTTTTTCTTCTTATGCACGGTTGCACTTAATGGACATGGGGAAGGAGGGCAAGAAATGGATGCTCGGTTCCTTTACAAAGATGGGAGACTGCAGAAGCTGCCTGTTGTCGGAAACGTGGAGAATATGCAAGGGCTGTTAAAGAGGCAGGATGTGTGTGCAGCCTCCGAGGAGCCTTGACTATGATTAACTTCTTTCTGTAAGTAGTAAATAGCAGACATCCCTGATCAGAAGAGGGGTGTGTGTGATTTATCAATCTGAGCAACTGTTCATTTGCAGCGGAGCTGGAGGTCAATCTGGAAGTCTGCGGCCAGAGGAGCCCGAGGAGATTGCCAGGACTAAGAAGTTAATCATACCCCGAGACTGCTTCCATCTGTCTTGGGGCGACAGAGCCTCTGCACGGAGAGCAGGCATGCTTTATAGCAGCAGATCAGGAATTAATATTTTCTGTGGAACCTCAGGCATCATTTGCAGCAACTCGGGCTTTATAAAAATGGAGCATAATTTGGTATGAATAAATCACGCTCTGTTAGAAATATGAGGGGCTCAGGAAAAAATTCACTTGACTCAAAAAAAAAAGAAGAAGAAGAAAAAGAAGAAGAAGGCTCAAGAAAGCCAATATCAGTGCAGCCGTTGAAGCAACGGCACTTGGAGGGCAGGAACGGCTGAGTGCTTAAATTGTGCATATAATCATTTTCTGAAATGTCAGCGTGCAACTCCCAGCCCTGGCTACATTTTTATAGCTTTGGAGACACATCACCAGACTATAACCTGTCTGCCCATCTGGCAGATTCTCAGGTCCGAGATCCATTTATATTGAAATCCAAACAACTGCCACGGACTTATTCATATATTCCAGGAAGCCTTGCTGAGCGCATTCAGTGCTCAGTGGGGTGCAGTGTGGATGAAGTGTACCCTATGAGAAGTGCTTCTTTTGGGGTCTCTGCCAGTCAGAGGAAGGGGAGTGGGGCTGACAGGAGAGAGGCCTGGTCCTGCTCTGTACTTGCTGCTCTCTGTTTTCCCCTTTCTCGGATAAATCTCATGCATGAGTCTTTCCATGGGGAAGAATAGACGGAAATGAAGTCGATGACAAATAGCCTACAATTAAGAGAGCTTCACCTCCATCTACAGAGCCGAATGTGAAATGGTCTGTGTCCAGAAACAAGATCAAACACGTACTGAGGGAAGGGGGAGGGCGCTGGCTGGCTCAGTGGAGGCTTCTGCTCCAGCTTCAGATGAACCAAGGGCATGTCGTGTGCTGGAGAGGGCCACCTGCTCACAAGTGTACCCCTAGGCTCTGTTCTGCTCAGTCCAGTGTGAGGGAGGTCCGCAGCTGGTGTGCACTGCTAACAGGCCCCTTCTTCTAAAAACATTTTATATTATTTACTTATTATTGGCAACACTCGTGCCAGTGGGTGTCTGGGGAGATCAGAGGGCAATTTGAGGAAGGTCCTCAATTTGAGGAGCGTCCTCTCCTTGCCCTTTGTAGATCCGGGATTAAACTCTGGTCATCAGTCTTAATGGCAGGCACCTTCACATGCCGAGCTAAATTGCTGGCTCAAGTGATCCCTTCTCTAAACATTAAAAAAAAAAAAAAAAAAGAGAGAGAGAGAGAGAGAGAGAGAGATGGGGCACTTTTAAGGAAGTTTTAAACTCACAGTACTCACAGTGTTAAAGCAGCAGGTAGCTACCAGCCGTGCCTACAGCCCCATATTCTCTAGTCTTTCTCCAAAGGACAGGGTTACTCTTTAGAAGCTGTACCATTTTATAATCTTCACAACAGTCCTGAGAGATACATGGAACCTTAAAAAAAAAAAAAAAAAAAAAAAAGATGAGCAAACTAAACCACAGGCACATGTTATGACTCAAGCAGGGGCCACACGGAAGCACGTGGCCTAACTGAGATCTAGCCCAGGTCCAGCTGGTGCACTCTGCCGTCCTCTTGACATCAGCTTGGAAATGGTCAGAGGCCTCTGCCTTAGGCTTGGCCACCTTTTGCATCCTCGATCTTGCTACCTTAGTCATCCTTTTATCCCTAGGATGTTACCTGGCAGTTAGAGGAGAAATTATTAGATGGATAAATGAATGAATGTATGTGTGCATACATGAATGAATGAATGAATGCATGAAGGAAGGAAGGAAGGAAGGAAGGAAGGAAGGAAGGAAGGAAGGAAGGAAGGAAGGAAGGACCAAACCAGTGGTTTGTGGCTACAGAGGCAACTCTGGGATTAAAGTAGAAAATAGTTTTCTGAATCCAGCTCCATGTCAGCAATAGAGTGCCTTGGAAGGGAGAAGTTGATGCAGAGGAGACTCATCATTTGGGCATTCAGGCAGGGACTGGCTTACTGGAGAGTCAAGAAACATAATCAGCTATGATTATGAGAGCAAGAGAGAAATATTGAACAAGTAATAATAATAAAATCAGTCCAAGGGTAAGCAAGAGAGTCTCAGTAAACTGCTCGATGCGTTTAAGTTAGAACCTAGTGACGGGAAAAAATCTTGCAGTCTCCTCAGGTTTCTGTCACCAAGTGAGGTCAGGTGACAACTGTAGCCCCACCCCCACTCTCATTGCCATGATTTGTATAATGACAAGACTTAAAATGTCCCCTTCTTGTCTACCAACGTATTCAGTGAACATTTACAATTCTGAACCTGGTCACTGGGTAAAGGCACCATTTGAGGATCTATATACCAAGACCCACTGTCCGTGGCTCCCACTCTCAAGGAGCCCAGCATGTGGCAAAGAGAGGGTGATCCCGTGGGTCAGCACTCACAGTGCTCCTCTCGGAACAGTTGTGTGTCAGCATGCTGCGGCCTCTGTTGCTACTATTCATTAATCCTCGCCACAGCCATCTCAGCAAGGAAGAAAGGATTCAACATTAGGGCCATAAAGAGAGGCTGTTGTCAATAGGACCCCACTTCCCTTCATGTCCTAAAACTGCTTTCCCTAAAATCCTGCTGTGCCTGGCTTTCTATTAATAGACTCAGGCGACTTCCCTCCACATGTCAGAGCCCTGGGACAATCTCTCTGACCCCAGGTCTGATGCTTTCAGCCCCGGTCAAGCCGTGAGGAAATCAGTGGCCTTGGCAGGGTATGTGAGGCAGTCCAGTCAGAAAAGGGGACCCGATGGGCACGTTAGGGGTGACATGAAGGAAAATTTCACCAGTGACGGTGACCAGGAATGGAGCACGAGAACCATCGGTGTGAACGGGGTCAGGCTGTAGGGTTTCCAGAGAGTGCTGGCTCTGCCCTGTGGTGAGGGAGAGGCTGGAACCAGCTCCACAGGGCCTGAGGAGCAGCAGCGTTTCCTTCAGCTGCCTCGTCTTCCAAAGGAGATGTCTTCTTTTATTAATATTTGTTTGTTTGCTTGTTTACTTATTATTTACATCTCAAATGCTGATCTAGCCTTTTCTCCCCTAAAACACCAAAGCCAGGATCCTAGATGAGGTCCCCTCAGGCCTCTGATGGACGACTGGCCACAGCTTGTGTCTCTACTGCCAACTCACTTCAGCCATCTGGAAGGCCCCTCTGAGTCATAAACTCTTCCCAGTGATCAAAAAAGAGCTAGCCTTGTTTTCTTACTGCAGAGCAAAATAATCCTCACTATTTGAAAACCACTGTGTGGGGCTATGTACAGAGCCATATATGCTAAGTCTCTCTGGTCTGTAACACTGCCCTGTGATATCTATCCATCAGCACTCACAAAGGGAGACCCTCCACCCACCCTTCTTCTACAGGGAAGCCACATAATTGGCCCTCGGGTGGCTATTAGCCCAGTCAGCTGCATTAACACTACATTAACAAGAGGCTAGCACACAGAGAGAGAGTCTAGAACTTGGCTTTAGCGTTCCCCCCAACCCATTACTAATTTCCACAATAAAACGAAATAGCTCCAAAGAAACCATTGAGTCCTATCAGGTAAATAATACACGGTTTAAAAGGTCCCAAGCATGTATTTTAGACAACAGAAGAGAGCAAAGAAAGAAGTTAGTCTTCTGAGTAAATAAATAACGGATTGTATAAAGCCACTAATTGCCCTTTACAGTGGTTCAGTGGGTTTGGGAGGGCTTGAGAATTAATACAGACTTGCCACCCGATGTCTGTCCAGGGAGGGGTCAGCAGGAGGGTCCTCTGGATGAAAGTGCTTTAACCCTTTTAGTTAATGTCTACAATCGCTGAGAGCCCCAGCTCATGGGTGGAGGTAACTTTGTCTTCTTTAAAGAGAATAATGCGGTGATGACGTCTGTGCAGTGGCATGACTGCACTTGACACCACTGAGCTGATGTGTGGAGAACAGGTAAAATAGGTGGCACGGGCCTTACATAGTAAAAAAAATCTGCAGTTTAAAAAGGAGAATGAATACTTCTGCAGATACAGACCGAGATCCCTAATCCAAAGCTTCTCAGTTCCAAAACACTCCCAAAGCAGGAACTTCTGGAGTTTAACACTCAAGTGGAAGGAGACTCCTTATTATGAAACCTTGATCTGTGCATAGCTAAACATCATCTCAAGTGACCTTCAGAATGCGTGTGTAAGGTGCATGAGAAACAACTGGTTTTACATGTAGACTTGGGTCTACACACACACAGACACACACACACACACACACACACACACACACACACACACACACACACTTTTTAGACTCTGAAAAGGAACTGAGCTCAGAAAGCATTCTTGTGTTTGGGGAAAGTGCTGGTGATCCAGGAGTTCTGACTGACGTGACCTCTCATCCATAGATCAGGAGATCAGTGTCCTCTCATGGGTTTGAGGTTCTGGGGTTCCCACCAAAGCACTGTTCACCTCCTTCTCAGATAGGGTTGGAAGTGACCCCAGCCTTCTGGACTGGAGATAGAGCAGAGCCTGGTTCAACCCCTCCCCTGCTCCCCCAGCCACTGTAACTGTGAAGTAACACAGCCAGTTGTCACTCCTTGTTCATGTGCATCACTGTGCTCTGGAGACTCACTGTGCATCACTGTGCAAAGGAGCAGAGGGGGCCAGGTCCTCAGGCTTGAGTGACGGGGCACTTGGGCCACACCTCACTTGCTCATTTTTACACATTGTCATCGTAGGCTACGTTCCCTTCCTATCGAATGCATCCCCAGACATTTGATAAGTTGCCCTCAGTAAGGTATTTAAATCCCAGGCCTATACATTATTTTTTGCTTAGTCTTTGTCACTTGGTCAGCAAATCCTGTGCCTTTCAACACACCTGCAGTTGTCCCTTCTAAGCCACGGGTAGTGGGTGTTTTGTGTGCCTAATGTGTGTGGCCCATTTAATTCTTATTTAAATTGACACAAAACAGTACACGTGGCATTTCAATGCAAAAGCTAAAGGGGAGAGCTATTGTATGATCACCATGTTTTCTGTGTCACAGCTATCTACTGAAAAATGGAGACATTTTACAACTATATATTTCTGAGACATTCGCCTGTACCTTGTTGACAAACTGCTTTGATTACAGACTTACTGTCCCCCAGAGAATGAGTTACTAATTTGTAATTACTGGCTAGTTATTTTAGAATGTTTAAACTGACCCCCAGTGTAGATGAAAACATATAGTTCCTACCTGCCTTGAGCTTCAGCCTGAGCTATCATTCTCAGTGATGCTGGTCTGGAAAATTGAGCTAAACCCAAAGGAGACCCCAGAATAACAAATTATGTAGGGGGTGGGGGGTTCACGTGTGTGTGGAGGCCAGGGAACAACCTTGTGAACTGTCTACCCCGTGTATCATGCGATGAGTATCTCTTACCAGCCTGGGGTTCTGTCCGTCTAGGCTGGCTGGCCAGCATCCCTGTTGATTCCCCTGCCTCCCCAGTGCTGAGATAACAGCTACACCTGACTTTTTTTTTTTGCATGGATGCTAGGGATTTGAACTTGGGCCTTGAGGCTTGCATGGCAAGCACTTGACCCACTAAGCTATCTCCCCAACTCACCAATTATATATCTAACAAGAGAAGTTTTTGAACCATTACATCTTAAGTGCACATGTGGTTTTATGAACACTCCTGTCCCTGCCAATGCTACAGGAAGCCAGCTAGAGAAACGTATGGAATGGAGTGTTAGCCGTTTGATGGTCTGGGGTTATTGTTTTGCAGTTGTGTCTTGTTCAAAACTCAAACTGCCTAGCTGTTTATAATAGGAGTTTATTTAAATCATGGCCCCAGTTCCTTTGGCTTGATTTCGTTTTACATCTCCAAGCCCACAGAGTCCTCTTTCTCTGGCTTCACTAGCCTGGCAGACAGGACCTTCTCCATAACTGTCCTTCCCTCCCAGAACTGTGCTTTGGCCACTCATCTCTCTGAACTTGCAATCATACAGCCAGTTAGACCTGACTGCGCAGCCAGCTGCTACTCTGAACTCAGGGCCTGTCCCTGTTCAAGAGTCCTCCCCTCCCGGGGACCTGCTCTGTTCATCCTTTGCTGAGACAGCCTTGGCCTAGTGCTAGCTGCTTGCACTAGCTAGCTGGCCTTCGATGACTGTGATTTGGAGCCACTAGACGGCCCTGCTGCCAGGGAAGGCTAATGTGCTCCCACTGGCTGGGGCAGCCTGACCTTTCTCACTCTGCCCAGCTCCCTGCCCTGTACTGGTTCTTAGGCCAATGTCTGGCAGCCGCATCATGTCCTCACCCTGGCAGGCAGCATACAGTGCCCACCTCTGCTGTCCCTGGGCAGCATATGTCCCTTCAAGTCGCACCCCGCAGAGTCTATCCCAGATGTTTTGGAACAATCATCTGATCTACCAAATTCCCAGTGGACTTCTCAGTCTTGGCCCACTAGGATTTTCCCATCTCCTTATCTGCTCTTTGTCCCTCTCGTCCTGAGAGAGGGAATCTCGTGTGGCTGTGCTCACTGTAGTCAGTTCAGCTAAAACGTTAGAACAGGCTTGCTCAACCATGGCCATGCCCCTGTTGCATATCACAGGACAGGTCAGCCTGCTTGCTGGCTCTGGGGTAGCAAACCAAATAGCATTTTCTGAAGACCTGCCCAGGCTGAGTCTGAGGCCCTGCTGCTCCCCCCACACTGCCTCTTCTTGGCTTTGTTCACCCTGTTCACAGCCAGGGAGTCAGCGAGCCACTTGAGGTCACAGATCTTCATCCTTCAGTGGAGACAGTCTCCCCTGTTCAGCTTGCCTGATCCTAGAGCTAAGAGAAGCCAAGGCAAATACCGCCACTCCATGAGCACTGCAAATTGAGGTGTTAGTCATCTGAAAGGGCATATGAAGGTTTTCTCTGAGTCACTGTCCCGGCTATTTTGTGTAAGTGTGAGGGGACACGGGTTCCTCTGTGTGCGAGGAAAGATAGACACACAGCACATTGTCAGCTCTCCCTCTCTGATGATGTGCCTTCTGGAGGGTAGGTTACCTCTGCCTGGTGGGACATGCTGGCTGGCTGTCTCAGGGCCTGTGCCTGTGTGGTAACCTTGTCACCATGCCATGTCATCAACAGACAGCCTTCTGGGGCACGAGTTAGTGTCCAAATCTTACACATGGGAAACTGAAGCTTCAAATGTTGAGTCAAAGTTAATGGACCCAGACAGGGGTGGTGTCTGCTGGGGTCAAGGTTTGCAGGGGACATGTGGCCTTGGATGGGGAAGGCCTGGCTGGCCACAGGCTGGTTGCCTGGTGCTCCATCCCTGCCTGAGTCACACACAACACATGCCTGGGTGCTTCTCACAGGGACAAGGGCTGTTCCATTCTCCACCCCAGAAGATATAGGCAGCTGGAGATTTATGTGTACAGCGTGCCTCACCTAGTCCCCCAAGCAAGCAGGTCCAGGATGTCAGCCATCTTCCCATGCTCTAAGCTTAAAGTGGGAGATGTCAAAGCATTTGAAAGGTGTATTGGTTAGACTCGGACAGATTTAGATGGGGAAAGAAGAAGATGCAAGCCAATACTCTTTAATAAGATTTCTATTTCTTGGTAAAGTTTCCTCTTCCAGCTGGCTGGAGACCTAGTATCTGTTAACTGGCACTCTGAAATGAAAGAAATTGTATTTAAATATATATCAGGTTTTCAAAATGTACACACACCCATGTGTATCTTTGCTTTAGAGACCAACCATTGGCCAAGCCAAATTTCTTGCCCTTGCAAAACAAAGCGAAGATTCAGAGTGGTGAAAATCTCATAGCTTCCTAGATATCTTGAATAGGTAATAAGAGCTCAGGCAATATGGTTTCCTAGGTCCCCTTCGAGCCTTGGCTCTGTCTTAGGCCCATTTTGTGATTTAGCCACAGGACTATTCATTCTTTCATACGTAGCCACACACATGCACGCACACACACATACATGCACACAGGCATATACACACACATATGCATGCACGCACGCACACACACATGCACGCACATATGCGCGCGCTATTCCTTCAGCCTGGACCACTTTCCCTTCCCGGACCCCCTTCTCTGCCACTCCCTCAAACCTACTTGGAAACCTTCCCAAGCTTTAGCTCACAACATAGGTGTCCTTTCCATAGTCAGCCCTCCTTCTTTGGCCATCTGTCCACACTTGTCCTTTGGTGGTACCCACCCCTGTGGGATTGAGCAGCTTTCCACAGGTGACAAGTTTCAGGAAATACCTGTCAAATCCGGGCACATCCAACACAGCCTGGTGTGTGGCCTGAATATTGATGACTGACTTGTTTTCTCAGTGGCTTTTCTCACCAGGGCAGAGGGGAGAGTAGCAACTCCCTCTGTCCACCTTGCAACAGTGCTGTCAGACATTGCCAGCTAGTGTGGGTGGGGGTTGAACTTTGCAAACAGTGGTGTTACCTAGTAACAAGGTTGCTCCTAAGCAGCACCACCTAAGCAGCTCAGTCACAACTGGTGATAAAAGGCAGAGTCAAGCGCCTTTTCCTCCTCTACTCTTAATTCTTCACCTCCAACCTAGGACCACTCTACCCGTAAGGAATTAGAGAAGGTTCAAGGTAGCAGTCATAGTAAATATTATCGTGTAAAAGAAACCACTAAAGTGGCTATTTCCATTCAGAATTATCTTAACTACACAAAGCTCCAGCTCATTTAAAGTCCCACCTCCACGGAGACTTTAATCTTCCCAAGGTAGCCATGTTGGTTACCGGGAGACCATCTAGCACACTTTCCTTACCTAAAGGTAGCAGCAGTCAAGGAGATCAGTAGCTGATAAGTTATAGACAAGACCTGGATCCCTCAAAAGACTGTTCTGTGACTCACCAAGCTCAGCACCCTTGGCTTCTGTGGTTCTGAAAGATATAGTAGCCACATGTAACTCCGTGCACCCAGATTCATGGCTCTGCTCTCCTTTATGTATGGACGGCGTTCCCTCTGCTAGGTAAGCCAGTGTGAGATAACGCATCATGAGCTATTGGCAAGGCTGCAGAGAAATCGGAGCCCTGACTGTGGCATGCCCAGTGGTACAGCTGCTGAAGTATGACAACCTCTGAAATTAGAAAAAAAAAAAACCTGTCATCTAGTACTGTGCTTCAAGTCTTGAGGGAACAATGAAGACCACGTCCTTAACTCTGCATGACTGTGACAGCTCTTCAGTGGCTCCTGTAGATGGCCTTTTGTTTTCTGACACCACTGTAGGGTTTAGCTGGTAATCAGCCTCCCTGTGCCAGCCTTCCCTTTGTGAACTTCTCAGTGATTCCTATCCTATGTCAGCAGGCTCTTCCTTCACCTGGTGATGAGTATGCTCAGAGGACCTCTCCTGGGGGTCTTTCTGGGATGCCCGGCCATGGAGTAGCCTCAAAGGGTCAGCAGTGAAACCTGGTTTCATGGTCAGCCTTATGAGTCCCTGCATCTGTGGTGAGCTGAGGGCTGGTGTGCCCCCACACTCCTGCAGAGTCTTCCATTAAAGCCCTAACCCACAGTCTCATAGTGTTAGGGGTGAGAACTTTGGAAGGTAATTAGATTCAAATAAGGTCATAAGCTCCCGTGATATTAAAAGGCACACACAGGGAAGAAGTTATGTAGGCACACTGAGGAGGCTGTGGGCATGCCACAAAGAGCTCTCACCAACAAATGGGTGTGTTGGCACCTTGGTCTTGGACTCATAGCCTTCAGAACTGCAAGAACTGAGTATCTTATTTAAGCCACTCAGACAGGGTATCTCTTACAGCATTCAGAAGAGAGCAAGATGCCATCCTCTCCACTGTTTCAATTCTCACTGAACAGACAAACCAACAGCACCCCTACACTTACCTGCACACCACATTTTTAAAGGCAAGCTGCATCTATTGCAATAGCAGGGTGTACCTGGGGTATAGCATGTGCAAGGCCTGGGTTCAATCCTCAGCATACAAATAAATGCATATGGTGTGAAGGAGGTGGCCTGCTTTCCGAAGGGATTATCTGTCTTTTTGTAGAATACCAATAAAATACCCCAAGAAGCACGAGCCTGGGAAATGCAGCCTAGGTTGTGGAACTAGCTTTCTTTTCAGTAAAAGATTACTGTGAGCTCTCATTAAATTCCAACATCATTGCCAATAAGATAGAAAGTTCCCTTGTCTTAGTGTACAGACACCGCAGACTGCAGCTCTAGGTGGGCGGGGCTGTGCCAGTCATCAGGCCTGCAGACTCCTTAGTAACAGCACTCTACGTGCTGGTCTGAGCACAGCTGTCTCGATTCTTCTTTATAGACACTCTGGCCTCTTCCTGTGACCCTTCAGAAGTCAGAAATGGCCAGAGGGTGTTTCAGTCATCAAGCCACGAACAGGTTTTATTTCAGTAGGAAAGTGGTCACATAAGGCTCTCTATGCATGAGAAAGTCCTGAGAGAAGCACATTAACCCTGAATTTTGTGGCTTGGGAGTGGACTCACAATATTTTACCACTGTGATACTTCCATCGTCTGACTGTTCACCCATCCCCCACAAAGGATTGTGTTAAATTGCTTTTAACATACAGCTCCAGCAACTTGAAGGACGAGTCTCCCAGGTCCCTGGACTTTCCCTGTCTGCGATTAACTGTAATTAATCCCCTCGCCTGTCATTCCGTCTCAAGTCCTGCCATACAGCCCACAAGCTGTGGCGGTTACTGATGACGCAGTTTCTGGGTGCCATTCATCTTCTCGCCTCCGTCATCCCCATCCCCTGCTCTCTGTTTTCCTGCTTGTGCACATGTGCTCGTGCCTGAGACGGGCAAGAGATGCCATAGACCTAAGGTCGCCAGGATGAGCCCACCAAAAGCCATGAACAATGGAAAATCTCACAGTATGTAACTATTAAGTCTCAATAGGTGTCCTGCATTTCATCTGGCAATCCCACACAAACCATGTTTCAATTCAAATACCATCAAAAAGGAAATTTTCTGTAAAACTATCTGATCTTAGCTGGAAATTACATAGGAAAAGTCAAAGGGCTGGGGAGATGGCGCAGCAGCTGAGAATGCATGAGGCCCATCCAGAGGACCTTCCAGAGGACTGAGCTCGGTCCCCAGCACCCATACTGGGTGGCTCACAACTCCGATGTCTCAGCTTCAGTGGATCCAACAGCCTCTGTGGGCACTTACACGTGCACAGCCACACACATACGCAGTTTCTAAAAGTAAAGTAAAGCAGTAAATGTTGGGCTTTTAAAAAAACAAGAAAGAAAAAGTTTGGGATCTTGAAGGGATCAGAATGTCCTGTTTTTCCATCATTTCTTTTATAGCTGATTTCCCACTTTGAAGAAAAGGGGTAGGGGCGGCTCCACATTAGATCATGCTTTTAGTGTGTCTGAGGCTCTGGGATCCATTGCCAGCTCCAGTCAAAACCACAGCTGAAGAACTAATAGAATACACATTGTAGTTCCAGCTTATCCTACTGAGTCTGTCTGTCTATCACCCTCTCTCCTTCTCCCCCAACCCCCGTGTGTGTGTGTGTGTGTGTGTGTGTGTGTGTGTGTGTGTGTGTGTGTATTTCTCAGTCTCTGTCTCTCTGACTCTCTGTGTGCATGTATCTCTCTCTCTCTCTCTCTCTCTCTCTCTCTCTCTCTCTCTCTCTCTCTCTCTCTTTCTCTCTCCCCTCTGTGTGTGTGGGGGGTGCATGTATATGTATGAAGTACATATGGAACCTGGCTGGAGAGGGTAGGCTGAGGATCCTGGCTAAGCTCCTGTCCTCTCTCCTCTGCCAGCACCTGTTCTGACAGGAAACGCCAGACTCTCACTTTGCTTGAAGTGTGGACTACTGCTGATCCAGGTTCACTGTGAGAGCTACTCTAATTTGCATGTTTGCCAAGTTAGCCATGCAAAGGACTGCTTTTGATAAAGCAGCCGCCACTGAGAATTTCGGGCCTGTGTCTGGTTGTGTTCAGGCTGACGCGACTTCGCTGTTGACCTCTGTCCCAGCAGATTATGAGCAGAGGGCCTTACTCACAAGTTCTGGTCTTGACCCTGAAGGGTCCTCAGGGGGGACTGGGGATTGCTCACTCTCAGACTCTGTTCCTTAAACACGATTACTCCCTTGGATATCACATCATATTAATTATTCATTGACTAACTTTTTCCAGCAGTAATTAATGAGATAAGTCATACAATGGAAACGGTAGTAAATATAATATAAAACAATTACTAAAGTAGTAATTTTCATTCATAATTATTTTAATTACATGGGAGCCAGCTTATTTCAAGCCCTGTCTCCACAGAGCTTCTTTTGAGCTTCTGAAACAGTTTCCAACTCAGGAGTTTCTCCCCCGCTCTCCATTAGTGAGCAGGCAGAGGCGTTCAGGCAGATGGGTAGCCGGAAGGTATTAGATGGGACCTGGGCTGTTTGGAAGGTTGGGATCTCAGGAGCCTGGCTTTTAAAGAAAGACAAAGACAGATGAAACCTCTGGCTTCAGCAAGAACAACTATATATCTGTGCAGTCTTACAGGGCTCTGCATCAGACATAGCAGCAGTGTCTTGCTGCAAGCTAACTGCATGATGGCATGTCCAATGGGTGACAGGGTGGGATTGAGCTTCTCCCCAGCATAACCTAGGAGCCTGGCGTATCCCCATCTGAAGGTCACAGTGCCTCTATGGCAGCCATAGAACACAACATGAAGTAACAAATAAAAATGTGGCACCAACTGAGAGACAGTGCAAGAGGCAGACTTATGTCCTCATGGGTATAATGTGGCTCTTCCGCCTGCTGCTTGGACAAGGGACCCAAATTTGCGTTTTGTTCTGAGTGGTGGTAGTCGTTCTCACTCTCGGGATGAGGAAGATGGTAGACACATTGGCTGGCCATTAGGAACAGCCTTTCTTTTAGATTTTTAAAATCAGAATGAAGTATTTCTTTAAAATTCCTATCTCTTTTTGTTATTCCAAGGTTCCAAATACATTTTGCTCCTAGATGCCAACCCAGGTACACAGTGTTCTGTGTGCTAATGTCTAATTAATGACCCACCTCCCGGGAGACTCCAACCTGACTCTCTTTCATTGCTAAAGAGGGAATGCTGCTTTAAAAAGAGAAATTCTGATGAGACTATCAAAGCTAAGTTTCCCATAGAGTTTCCCTGTCCACAAGGACTGTCTCCATGATCCTGAGTCACCCGCTCAACGGGGCCTTGGTGATGTGTTTCCTGACTCTGAACACTGGGAAAGCAGGCTCAGCCCTGCTGGAAGGGCTCCATCAGAGAAGGTGGGGCTGAGAGTGAGAGCTTTATGGAATTTTGATTCTCATGGGGTAATGTCATTTCTGAGAACCCTATTGCTTGCATCCTCTGTGATAGTGAAGCTGGGTGTCCCAAAGCCCAGCCTCAGATCCTAAAGACACTTTGCCTGTATCTGAGGGCAGAGCACAGCCATCCATCAGCACCCACAGGGACTGGCTTCAGGATGCCCTTGTAGAAACCTATACCTGCTAATTCTCAGATCCCTCTGGTCTAATGGCAGAGTATGTGCTAGAACTTTCTACATCCTCTCACCGAGTACTCTGTATTTTCTAGATTACTCTATAACAGCAGGCATACTCTATTCATTAGGGAGAAACAGGAAAATGCTCTGTGCATGTTCAATACACATGCAGGGTTTGCGTAAATATTTCTTGATCACTGATGCCCTGTGATTGGTTGGATCTTTGGATGTGGGGTGCCCTGTGATTGGCTGGATCTCTGGATGTAGGGTGCCCATGTACATAAGAGCTGACTATACTTAATAGTAGTAGGAATATCCATTTTCATCTAGACTCCTAGAGGCAGTGAAGCCAGCAACTTGATGGCATAGGCCAAAATGTTGCATGATACTCCTGTAAGAAAACATAGGAAGAGTTTCAAGGAAGCATTTTATAGTCATCTTCCATTAACTGTGGTGAGTGGCCCACCACACCACTGCAGTGGTCTCTGGCCTTTCTTTGCCCCCCAGCTACTCATCAGACTGCCTGGGGAATAGGAAAGGAGTTAAAAATTAACTTAACCTTAACTTATAGATAGAATTCTAGGATCCCTCAGTCTTAGGAATAAGTAACAATGTAACGATGTATAGGAATAAATAACTATGTTTAACTATGTATTGCTGACATCTACTAGAAGAAGAGATTATATACTTCAAGCCCTTCTTTTTAAAGATAAGGAAGTTGAGACCCACAGTGAAGAATCATTAGAACAGCTGCCCCTAGGACCCAGCCGTGCTGACTCTTGACTCAATGGCTCTGCTGGGATCTTAACCAAGATGGCCTGCCAAGCTCACCCTGTCAGCTGCTGTCTTGATCTGTTTGCTGTTGCTATAACAATTTCTGGGTTTTGTACTTTATGTGTCTCATGGTTCTTGTCAGCATGGTGCTGGCATCTAGCGATGTCCTCCAACCCTGTTATAGTAGATGAAGGAGCAGAAAGGGCCTCTGTGGTGGCGAGGAGCCCAAAGACCAGAGAGGTCAAATGTCTTGTTTTATAACAATTCTCTCTTTGAGAGACCTAACCCAGTCCTTCAAGAATGGCTTAATCACTTCAGGGAGCAGCAACCCCACGACCAAATCGCCTTCCAACACATTACACCTCTGAACATCAGCTCACTGGGCACCCAGCTTCTGGCCTTGGTGGAATTCATGCTGAGGGACCAGAGGAATCTCAGCAGTTCTGAGCAGATGGGTGATGATTACATTGTCTTGTTCACCTGGTTCTTGTTAATGGAGGAGCTTCCTGTGAGGAAGGTGTTCATGGCTGGCTTCCCTGCCAAGAACATCTCTCTCACTCACTTACTCAGGACCAGTTCTTTGCAGGAGAACTTGAAGAGCTGGCTCTGTCTGTTCCCAGTCTAAGCTAGCCTTGTGTAGAACTAGTTTCGTTGTGGACGTGTGACAAAATTCAAGCAAGTGATACAAAGGAGGTGATGGGCTTGATAAGTAGCCAGACCAGAGCTTCCTTCCTGTGCACTGCCCACTGTGTGTGGTGGTCACACAAGCCGGGGGCAGCCTTGAGAAACGGAGAAGCCTCTGCCTCCTGGGCTGAGCCACTGGGCCTCAGAATTGATGAGTCCTGGAAACACTCCCCTTGGGGCCTCTGGTTTTGAAACACGTCTGCCTCCACCATGCTTTTCTTATTTGGTTGTGGTCCCTGACCCCTATTTCCAGATACTGTCTGTCATCAGAGTGACCTCATCTTTGAAAGGGCCCTTGATAGCACTTCCCACAGACATACCTGAGTAACATGAACACCCTCACCAGGGAGACAGTTAACAATAGCACAGCTTGAGCTGATTCAGCTGAGTCTGGATCTCAGATTCTCGGAGTGAGTGGATTCCCCTCACAGTCCCCTCAGCACCCCATCCTTAAATCTTGTGCCCTTGAGTGAGATGCAAATTAAATGTCACAGACTGATGACACTCAGATGCTGTCTTTGCTTTAAAACACAGGAGAGACAGGAATCGGTTTCTTTTCAGAGCTAAAGTGAAGAGGAGGGTTTTCAGCTGCCAAACTTCATTTCAGAGGAGGACACGGGCACTGCTATTGCCTAGGGCTCTCATGGGCTCCTTTGCGCCTGATTGGAGCTGCCAGGCTTTGCACTGGGACATCCTAGGATTAAAACAGGAGACCGTAAGAGGCCATGTCACGGGCTCATTGGCCAGGTGTTGTGAACATGCAGGCCATTATTGCTGGTCCCTTCCTGAGCAGGCATGGTGGAATTCCACGGAGTTACCAGATGGACAGTGTGGGTAAGAACTGGCTTAACTCAGGCTGGGGATGGAGCTCGTTGACAGAGGGCATTTTCATTAGCTCTGGAGTCCCTGGGTCCAATCCCTAACACCAAAACAGTCAAAATGAAACAATTTTTTAAAGAAAGAATCCAGGTAAACTGTAGAAAGGTCCACCCCTCAGACAGCACATGGTGCTAGAAGCCAAGGCCCAGGTTCTAGCCCCTGCCTATTACTGTCAATGAATGGTATTTGACCTGGAACAGATCCTTGATCTTCCACCCTGCCCTAGAGCTGGCTTTCCTACCTAAGTCATAGGTTTATTGAGAGTCAAGAGAGAAGCTTGAAAATGTTTTTAAATAGCCATTGAATGTAAGGAGTAGAAACAACGTTAGAAGAGAAAAATAACAAGCAGGTGGTAGGAGTAATCATATCCCAGCGAAGCTGCTTTTTAAAATGGAGTCAAGGAGCTTGGGTAAAATTTTACCACCACCTGGATTCTAGCATCCCATGAGGCAGCAGTCTGGGGCTGCACTGTCTCGGGAGCAGAAAATATACAGAAATTAATGTCAGAACCCTATAAATAAGTCAGGAGTGGCAGAGTATGTAATGGGACATGGCTGTAAATGCTACGGTTGCTGGAAGGCACCAGAGCTGCACCTCAAGGGACAGCCCCTGTCTTCGTGGACCATTTGACTGGGCATGGGGCTGACAGGACTCATGGCTCCTGCATATGTCCCTCAGCATGAGTTTTCTTGTACAAACAGACCCAGGGTGCAACCCAGAGGACAGTTGGAGAGAAAGGAGGAGCAGTAAGTTACCACAGCCCAGACTCTATCAGCACCTCGTGTCTGCAGGCGGCTGAGGAGCGAGCAATGGACTGGAGACATTCTGTGGCTATTCTTTTAACAGTTTCAAGATTGAGGACAAATGGGTGGATAAAGGCAGACGGCCATGTTGTTCTTAAGAGTAGGTCAAATGAACCATGTTAAGGCTGTCTGTCCATGCAGAACACCACTGACTCTGGACACCTGGAGTGTGACCCAGCCCAGGCCTTCAGCATGGCTTCCTTTCTTACCCCTGCTAGCATGGCCTCTCACCTGCACACCTGGGATCACCATGTTCTCAGCCTGCTCTGCCAGAGGAGGAGTTGTACTAGCAGGTCCCTGCTCTTTGACACCACACAGGTCCCAGACTACATCACAGTTCCTGTCACCGCAGTCAGAAAGCTGAGTTCTCCCATGAAGTGTCACTGTAGACAAAGACACTTTTTTAACACAGCATCACCTAAGGCAAGGGGTGCAAATTCGTGTCACCACAGACAGCTGCTACTTCCTGGCCCTGTCTCTCAAATAGTTCCTAGGACAGGAAGAGAATGCAACACTAACCTTGTTCAGTAAGTCATGAGGTGCCCTGGCCTTAGCCAGCCCAGGACACTCAGAGATGAGGTATGCAGGGGCTAGCCCAACTTCCTCTAGGGACCTTTCCCCATCTTGAATCCCAGTTCAAAGTATATCTGCCATGCTTTCTTCCCCATAGTAAGTTCAGGGACCCCATCCCCAGGGCACACCCTCCTGAAGGCAGGGCCACAAACTCAACACAGTCACAGAAACAGCTACATGGAGACTTCCCAGACAGACCTTACTTACTGAATAAATATTATATTTTAGAAGGTTTATGTGTTCCAAACATGGTTATATGTTCCAGAAGAATCATAGCTATCTTTCACATGAATTTCTTTCAACATTAAAAGCATTATCAGTGTATCATGATCAATTTGCCTTGTAGAGGATAATGGGAGACCTCAGGATGAGATGTCGGACTCGATGTTGCTGCTGTGTCACAAGCAAGGATAACAGTTAAAATAAAAATAAAGACTTCCTCCCAAAGTGAGAGGCAAAGATTTGTGAATTCGCAAATGCAGTCATAGAATATTTACAAAGGGTGAAGGAGAAAGGGAGTGGTAAGCTACAAGAAGTAAACCAAGCCTTGTTATTCCCTAGATAAGTGACAGGAAGCAGAAATTACTGAAATAAGTCTTGGGGCACTCAGAAGTTAGTCTGTGAAATTATTATTGAAGTTTTCCCAAATCTATAGAAAGAAATGAATATTCAAACACAAAAGGCATTTAGAACCTTAAATAGGAATAGTATATTTAATATAGTGTATTACCCATAAAAACCATCAACAAGCCCAGGAATGTTTGGGGAGAGAGCCAAGGAATGTTTGCACATTATTGTATTTTACCTTTTATTGATGGCATGCCTTTCTCCTTGGCCAGACTACATATGGGCATTTACCCAAATGAAAGTAAAAGTATATAATATAACTCAGAGCACCAAGCCATAGTTTTTGTGTCTTGGTCCATCAGAATGACAACATCCCTTACCATGTTCTAAAAAGAAAAGCCTGCAAAAATGCAGGGCCATCTCAGATAAAATAACAGCAGGGGGCTATCCCAGAATGCAAGAATGTGTGTTTCTTAACAAACATCAGTAGTCAGATAGAGGTGCCATGAACTCGAGGCTCTTAAACTCAAGAATGCTTTGGTACTGTTGAGGCAGATTCCCAAGCCCTGGTGCCTGCAAAAGCAGAGAATTATAAAGGAAACAAACCCAGGCATGACCAGGGACCCAGAGGTAACATCCCTGCTCTCTAGTATCTGAAACTAGTGGTCAAGCCTTAACCCCCAAGCTCCTCCCTCGCTGGCAGATAGACACAGCCTTGAATTCTCAGCAGGACTATGCACATGGCTCAGTGGCCTGAGCCACATCTCTGGACTCCATGGCTTGTATCAAAAAACATCCCAGCTGCTCCAATAGCAAAATTAATGTCCAAGTTTATGGACTGTCTGTATTACTGAATTTCTTTGCTGTCAACTTTTATCCTTCCCTAAGGCCAACAGAAGGTTCGGGAGCCCTCTAGGGCCTGGGCAGTGCTATATAAGTCTAGTTTATGGTTTTTACCCCCACCCAAACCATACTGAGCTTCCACCCACTGTACAGGAGTCATGCTGCCTGCCGCTGCATGACACCTCTTCCATGTTCTCCCACAAGAGCTGCCAGGGATTCCTGCAGGATCCGCATTCCCCCGTCCGTGCTAACCCACATCCCCATCCATCCTCTTTTTAAATTTCAGTATAGCAACATCCCATAGTGAAGAAGCAATCTGAGTAAGTACTTCATTAAGATTTGATCTAAAAGTATTTGATGAACATACATTTCAAAAGTAAAAAATGGAAACAGTGCTGATCGCCTGCAAGCACGGTGTGGTACGCTGACAGGTGACATGACCATCCCAGGTGGTTCCACTACCTCTAATAGCTGAGGTTAGCCTTCAACTCAGGAAGTTTGTAACAGCATCATAAAACCTGGACATATGTATACATATACAATGTGTCATGAGGGTCCCAAAAAGAGTGGAGAAAGGGTATGGGGCTGAAAAACTGGTTCAGAAAGTATTCAAAATGAAAATTAATATTTAAATGTTTTCAATTTTTACAAAACAAATAAACCTATAAGTTCCAGCAGCTAAATGAACCCCAGGTAGGATGAAGCCAAGGAAATCTAGCACATGAGTTAGTTGCTGCTCTCATTGCTGGACAAAGCTCATGACACAATGAGCTTAAGAAAGGAAAGTCCATCATAGCCCATAGTTTGAGGGAACAGTTGTCCATCGGTAGCAGGGGAGGGCTGCAGAGAGATCAGCTGTAGCTACAGAGGCAGGAAGATGAGGCAGCTGTCCACAGTGTGTCCACAGGAAGGAAACAGATGGATGCCCCCACCCCCTTTATTCCGCATGCATCTTCTTTCCTCGGTCCTTCTGGAAACTCCTTAACACATGCCCAGAAGTGTGTGTACAGCAACAGTCAGACAGCACAGCACAATCAAACTTCCAACAGCAGAAGTCTAAGTCCTGAGCTTAGACGTGCAGCATGGTGGTTAGGATGTTAGCCTAGCAAAGCCTGGGCTCATGCTCCAGTGCCACATAAACCTGCAGTGGTGGCACATGCCTGTAATCCCAGCACTCAGGAGTCAGAGGCAGAAAGACCAGGAGATCAAGATCATCCTCCTTAACTATACAATAAGTCTGATGTCTGCCTGGGATATATATATATTCTTTTTTAAGCAGTGAGAGACAAATACCAGGCATGACAGGGAAGCAGTTCAAGCCATTTCAGTGACACTGGACTCTGAAAACTGGAGGCCTCAAGAAAGTCATGCATCACTTTTAAGTGCTAAAGGAAGAAAACTGTCCATCTATCATTCTGCATGCAGAAAAAATCCTTCAGGAATGGCAGATGCTTCATAAGGAAAACCAGCACATTCACCCTAAAGGCTAAAGATGGCTGAAAGAGGGCCTTCAATGAGGGAAGAAGGGACCTTGGCATATCCAGAAAACAGAACATATTTACATAGAAGCATGATTACAAGAAATGTTCCTTCCCCTGGGCATTCTTATATATTTATTCTTTTTTCTTTGAAATGTTGCTCACATACATTTCATGCATCTATATAATGAAATTTAGTCATTTTAATCCCATATTTCATCTTGTAGACTTTGTAAGTTGCATCTGATGGTTGAAGCAACATTAGAAGTACCATTCCCCTGATTTGAATATTACATAGTGGACACATGTATTGAAATATCATCGTGCAGTTCATAAATATATACAACTATTAGGTTACTTAATTTAAAAGAAATAAAAATTAACCAAAAAAAGAAAGAGATAGCCATATTAGTGCCAAGTAAAGTCAACTTAAAAGCAAAATGAATTCCCAGGGGTTGAGTGCAACATGGCATAGTGATAAACACCTCAGTTCCCATGAGAGGTTAGCACCACATAACAGCAGAAAGAGAAAGAAAATATGAAAGTATTCAAGATCTTGAGACATGACTCAGTGGTTAAGAGCACTGGTTGCTCTTTCAGAGAACCCAGGTTTGATTCCCAACACCCACATAGCAGCTCACCAACATCTGTAATTCTAGTTCCAGGGGATCCCATGCCCTCTTCTGACCCCTGAGGCCACAAAACATGTGCATGGGGTACATACATACATGCAGGCAAAACACTTAAACAAAATAAAAAGAATTTGTAAGTGTTTAAGTAGTTTGAAAGTAGGACAATTATCATATAATTTAGTTAGTCATCATATTCCCTGATATTAGTCACAGAGAAATGGATATTTATAGATATAAAACAAAACCCTATATACAAAAGTATTGATAGCAACCTTATCAATACTTTCTAGCATTGTTTAATGCTAGAAACAACCAAAATCTCCCTCCATGGGTGGATGGTGAAATGACCATGGAATACTACTCGTTATATATACTCAATAACTTGGATAGGTCTCAGAACATGTGGTGGTTGTATTTTTAAAGTGATACATCCATAGGTAAGGTGATTGGAATAAATCTGATTTTTAAAAGGACTTAGACTATATGAAATGTATCATTTACAAAACAATAGAATTTTAGAGGTGAGACCAGGTCAGTGTTTGCCAGGAATTGGCATGGATCTGGCAGAGGCAAAGAAGCCACGGTTCTGAGATAGAGTTTAGCAATGGCGCCCCCATGTGTTGGCAGGAATCCAAGTATGCAATACAACCCAGAGCTGCACCCATGCTGTGCCATTGCCATTTTCTGGCTTGATACAACCCAGAACTGCACCCACACTGTGCCATTGCCATTTTCTGGTTTGATAGTTTGATCCATCTTATTACCTAAAATATAACCACTGGGAAAAACTGGGCAAAGGACACATGGAAGATCACTACTATTTTTACAGTTTCCAGTGACTCACTAATCATCTCAAAATGCAATATTTATTTTTTGGAAGTCAGAGGCTGGAAAGATGTCCCAGTAGTTAAAAAAAATAGAGCTACACTAAGAGCTTGGTTCTCAGTACCCACACAAGACGGAACGCAACTGCCTGTAATTCCATCTGCAGAGGACTCAATGCCTTCTGGCCTCTGCATGCACTCATAGACACACGGTGTACACACACACACACACACACACACACACACACACACACAAATAAATAAATAAATAAATAAATAAATAAATAAATAAATAAATAAACAAACAAGAATAAATCTTAAAAGGGGGGCAGGCCATGAACACTAGTTTTCTGTGCTTGCCTACTCAGTCTGTCCGCTCTAACTGGAGCCACCCACACTTTCAGAGTACTGACTGGATATCAACTGTGATTCTCAGTCCTGTGCCCTGGCCTACAGGTGTTTTTTAATGCTACAATGCAATGAAACCTGTTGTTAAAACTTCAGATTAGTACCAGCATTTTCAAATCAGGAGAATTGATACCACTGGGTCTGGGGGCATCCCCTGGAAAGTCTAAACACCTTATACCACTGGACTCTTACATCTATATATCAGAGAGATCATGGGGACAGGGGGCACATTAAGCTATACAAGGCCCTCCAGCCTCACGACTTCCCCACCGGGGAGCCCAGGGTCCAGGATTATACCATTGGACAATAGGCAACCTGCCTGTATGTTAGCTTTTCAATTTTCAACCTGTATGTAAATGGAAACCTAGTGGAATCCTAGGCATCCCAAAATATCAGAAACAAACAAACTAATGGAGGGGTGCATCTCTTGAGCTACTTCATAGGTAGGTTTATTTGGGATCTGTTGATGGTAGATCTTATCACCCAGATAATCTAATGATTCCCATCTTCAGCATGGCCAGGAGCTCAGTAAGCAATGTGCTAGAAGGATTCAGAGGAGAACACATTGGTTACAGCCAGGGCATTGGGAAAAGCTCAACAGGAGAGAGTATCACTGCATCTCGGTCCTCAGAGAAGAGTAAAAGGAAGAGCCAAGAGAAAGGGGGGAACAAGGACTTCTGGCACAGGGTGCAGCATGTGCAAAGCCCACAGCCTGGATGGGGCACAGCCCACAAAGATGGTGAAAGATGGCACTGGTCATGGTACAGGGACAGACACGTTGAAATGGAGCTGGAGGCATGCTAGTGACCCAAGAGTGAGGAGCATCAAAAGCCGTGCTCAGGGAAGGAAAACAAACACAAGATTTGGTATAAACCTACAGTGCCATCAGTTTGGATGTAGGAAGGGAATTCTGTCCACAGTGAAGTACCTCAGCCTGCTTGCACCACTCACTGCCAATATGAGGAAGCTTTAGATTAGCCGCTCTGGTGGCAATGTTAGCACTAAAGGACTACCATCACCCAGACCCTGGTGGCGGGCTGGGAATGGCATGTTTGTTGAGTTACAGAGTCCTTGAGAAAGGAACTAAGTGCTTACAAGCCTTCAGGTCTATAGCATGTATGTCACCATCCCGGAGATATCAGAAATCCCTCCCTAGTCATTTGTCCCTGGGAAACTGTGACCGCTTGGGGGCATTTATTTAGGCAGGCATGAGACTGTGAGTCTTAACTGTGAGATCCACGGTGTGTCCTTTCCATTTAGCATCTTTTCTTTTATGACCTGCATTTAGACTCATCTTGGCCAGATTCAAGAAGGGATGTGTCAGTGTCGAGTAAGGCAGGACTTGGCAAACACGTTTTCCAGAATCAATCTGGGTATCTCTCAAAGGTGTGTTTGAAATACTTGGGTCCAGACACTCACAACACCAGCAGACCAGCTCATGAAATCAATAGAAAGCAGAAACAAACCCTCCTGGGCAGCCTGCTTAAGTTATAGTAAATGGAATTTATAATACATTTTAAAACATATTCTCTGAAAGGAAAAAGTGTTGAGAATTTGAAGAGAGCAAGACATACTAAAGTCCTCTCACATTTGTGTTACTAGAGCCAGGAGATCATAACTTTGTGAAAATGAGATCTGGTTTGTCAGCATCAATTAAATCACTGATGGGGGTTTTCCACTTCTTAATTCATTTTGTAATTGCCTATGGATACCCAATTGTGCCGAGCTATGCTAAGCTTTGGTGACCCAAAGACTTTGCTTTTAATTTGGAAGGGCTTTGTTTTGTTTGGTTCTGTTGGGGGCAGAGGGACGGTGTTTGGGTTTTTGTTTTGTTTGATACCTAAGCCAGCCTTAAACTTGTGATCCTTCTGCCTCTACCTCTTGAATGTTGGGGTTCTAGGTGTGTAACACCCATCCAGCTGATACAAAGATGATTCCATAATCTCAGATACATTTTCGTGTCTTCAAAATCAGTGTCTGCATGGTCTTGAAATAGTATAGGGTCCAGACCTTAGTAGATAACATAAGAATCACACAAGGTTGTATTGTCATGCCAACCAGTCTGTGTAACCAATTCAGAAAAACTTCTCCTGAGTCAACCTTTTTTCATGTTTATGTGTGTTTACATATATGTGAGCACACATAGGGTATATGTTTGTGTGCACGTGTGTGTGTGTGTGTGTGCGTGTGTGTGTGTGTGTGTGTGTGTGTGTGTGTGTGTGTACATGTGTGTGCTTGCTTGAGGAGGTCCAGGCTGACATCAGGTAGCTTCCTTGATGGCTCTTTATCTTACTTTATTTACTGAAAATAAATAGGTGTCACTGAACCTACAGATTGCTAGTTTGGTTGATCTAGCTAGCTAGCTTGCTAGAGGATGCCAGTTCTGCCTCCCATGTGCTGAGACTACAGGCAAACATCACACCTGCCCAGCTTGTAGATGGATGTTCTAAACTTAGCAAGTTTGGACCTTTTAGTCTACTTTTAAAAGTACCCCTGGTAAACATAGCACCCAGGTGTATACTGGCCTTTTCATTTGGTGATTTTACGTGTAAGCCTATAGTTGCCTTTAAGAAGGTTTTTCTGGTATTTTTTCCCTGAATTCTGTGACTCTAAAAACTTTCCTGAATATTCTGAGCCAATTCTTTTTTGAGTGCTCATCTGTAGGTGTGACCATCTCTTTTTCTGTCACCCCCCCCCCCCCAACCCAGCCTAGGCAAAGCAGCTGCATGTACTCAGGGCTAGAGAAGTGACTGGCAGCTGGCCAGGGTGACCAGTTGTTCCCCAGGGATGCTTGCGAAGGCCACTCAGCAGAGCTCTCTTTGTGGAACAGGATTAGATGAATAGATCTTGGATAGATCTCTCAGCCTGACAGCCAGCTGAGTCCTTCTAAGCCCTGCCTAGACATAGGTGTTTTCTGGCTATGCATTCTCTCCTCAGATCAGAGGAACATGCTCTTTTGCTTCCTCTGGGATTTACATCCAGATAAATTCATCTTAAGTTGAAAGCAGTGTAGATTGTTAACACATTAATTATATGAACACTACCAACTGCAGAGTCCTGGCTGTGTCCCCTTGTGATAACTTCGCAGCTGATACCCAGCATCTCCAGAGGACAAGTCACAAGCCCAGGGAAAGATTCAATTTGAACATTTCATATGCAGTTTCTACTGAGTATGTGGTGCTGTCTCACCCCACCATTAAATCTAAACTCTGGAGTCAAACATCCATCATTAAAGGGCTGCGTCTTCACTCCTAACCCCAGTGAGTCTCTCAGCTCTTACAAGCCAAGTGTGAAGAAAAGTCTGTGCCCTTGGTTCTCCCAGGTGGTTTGTTTTGTTTTGTTTTAAATAGTTATGCCAGTAAAATTTCCATTTAAAATGTGTTTGTTTATTTAGGATAGAGAAACATAGATGTGTAAGGCTTTTCAGATCACTGATTATGTTTGCATTGTCCTGGGCTGGAGTGTCTTATCCTTGAAGAAGAGGTAGTGAGAGAGGAAGGCAGCCTGTGACTGTGTAATGGGCACACCCCAGAAATGAAAGCCCCTCCTTTCAAAAGACAGCCCCCTCCCCTGAGGTACAGGCCACAAGGAGTTCCACCCACATTGAGGTCTCTGCTGCACTTGCACAGGCTACGCAATGTGAAGCCAAATAAATAACATGCACTTATTGAGGACATTGACCATAGCTTTATAAAACTGATCAAAATATTCTTTGTTTGTCTTTATTTCCTAGTCTCTAGCAAATGTCACCCTAGAGCAGTGGTTCTCAGCCTTCCTAATGCTGCAGGCCTTTAGTTCAGTTCCTCCGGTTGTGGTGACCCCCAGCCATGAAATTATTTTTATTGCTACTTCTTAACTGTAATTTTGCTACTGTTGTAAATCATAATATAAATGTTTGTGTTTTCTGATGGTCTTAGGGGACCCCTGTGAAAGGGTGGTTTGGCCCCTTTCCCCCAAAGTGGTCATGATCCACAGGTTGAAAGCTGATGCTCTAGAGCATGGTAAGGAGTCCATCTCTGCTTGCTGTCTGCTTCCACCATCTTCTTAACGAGGAAGACACTTCTGGACCATGTGTAACTTTACTTGTGGTTTTGATGCTTTTGATTAGGTGTGTGTGTGTCTGTGTCTGTGTGTGTCTGTGTCTGTGTGTGTCTGTGTCTGTGTGTGTGTCTGTGTGTATGTCTCTGTGTCTGTGTCTGTGTGTCTGTGTATGTCTCTGTGTCTGTGTGTATGTCTCTGTGTCTGTGTGTATGTCTCTGTGTCTGTGTGTATGTCTCTGTGTCTGTGTGTATGTCTCTGTATCTCTGTGTCTGTCTGTGTGTGTGTCTCTATGTATTTGTATGTGTGTGTATGAGTGTGTGTGTCTCTTTCTGTGTCTCTGAGTGTGTGTCTGTGTGTCTCTCTGTGTGTCTCCATATGTGTATGTCTGTGTGTCTATGTGTGTCTCTGTGTGTGTATATGTCTGTGTCTGTGCATGTATCTGAGTGTGTGTGTGTGTGTGCCTCTCTGTGTATATGTCTGTGCATGTGTCTGAGTGTGTGTGTGTCTCTGTGTGTGTATGTGTCTATGTCTGAGTGTGTGTGTGTCTCTGTCATACTGCATCCTGTCTCTCTGCTGGGGGAAGGCGGCACCAGAAGGAGGCAGGGCAAAGTCTGAAGTGGGGAGTCCACAGTGGTTCCCAGTCTCCACTTTGGGTACCTGGGTGCTGCTTACCATTGGGAGAGGGAGTCTGGAACCTGGGCCCGAGGTCTACCTTTTCCCTTGGGGTGCCTGCACAGCAGGCAGAGATGGAGAGATGGAGCCCGGTATGAGAAGAATCCAGCCTGATTGGGAGGGAAGGCCAAGTGTACTGGAGGGGCTGTGGGGGGGGGGGGGGAGCCTTCCTCGGAAGCATCCCTAGTGGAAGCAGTTCTCTGAGCTTGTTCTTATTCTTGCTTGTTCATATTGCTGTATTTGGTGGTGGATGTAAACACATACACTTATTTGGGGGAACCAGGGATTATATACCTTTTAGTGGGAAGGAATACCCGGGAAGGGAAGGTCATTGGCTGAAGTTCAAGGCTCTCTAGATACCTCATTAGCATGGAGAACGCCAGGTGTTATACTATGTGACTGAGCGCCCATGGTCCTCTCAGTGGGGTGTCATGGTTACAAGTTCCAGACCAGGCACTGAGACGGGAATGGCTCCACTCCTACTGTGCTCAAATCTCTGAGATTCCTGGGATTTGCTCATTCAACCTTACCAGTTCTTATGCCTATCTGGTAGCGTGGTCCCACATGCTCTGTGTGTGTGTGTCTGTCTGTCTGCCTGCCAGTGTTTAAGGGGACAAACAAACAAATAAACAAAAAACTATTAGTGTGTATCTCAGATGTTCATGTTAGCTAAATTCAAGCCCCCCCCCCCCCCCATTCAGCTGACTGGAAGGTAGATTTTCATCCTGAGGAAAGAGATACATTTTAGTCCTTTGAGCATAAACTATTTCTTCTCCTCTCCATCTCAAAATCTAAGATCTTTACTCAATGCCAGACACCAATGACAGGATGAAAATAAAAATCTCTGCAGCTGAGACAAGGCATGAGCCTGTGGTTGTCTGACGGTGAAGGATTCGGGCAGACAGTGTGTGTGCGTGGACGGTGCATGACATCGGCAGGAAGGTGTGGAAACCAACAGAGTTGTTTGTGTCTGAACTCCAACTCTGTTTGTGTCCCCTAACTCTGCCATTCAGAAAGGTGCTTTTTATTGTCAGAGTCCCCAAGATGGCTTCTTTCCTGTGGCTTATAAGAGAAGCAGAGACTCCAGTATTTCCTTCCTCCCAGCCTCCACAAAGGAGAATTTGTGAGATTACCCTTAGATAAAATTCTGAGACTTAAGGGATGGGTGAAAGGGGTCCTACACCATGTCCAGTCTCCTTAGTACCTGAGACCATAAGCCCTAAGGAGTCAAAAGTGCATCCTCTGGGGACGTTCGTCCTGTTGAAGCCATGGCCACAGGTGGGAAGTGGCCAACAACTGTTTGCTAACTTGATACTTCAAAAGTCACCAGTATTTTCTGAGTTTAGAATCTAACGTAAGAGGGACACACCCATGAATGCAGTGAATGTGTGAGCACTAACATTTTCTTTTTGACTTACTCACTCTTTGATGGATATGTGATATCTGAATTTTTGTGGCTGGTGAATTACCATTTGAAAGTATGGTTCTAGTTTTCCTGTTGAAAATATCAGGACAACCGGGCAGATTCTAGCGTGTGTGTAATCATCAGGTGTCAGCCGAAGATGCCATTCCTAACCTGTTCCAGGAGTGATTTTTTTTATGCTGTGAAGGATCATCAGTTCCTTCATGAAGGACTCAAAAGCTACTATTCCCACAGCATGCCAGCATCCATAATGACCACAGCATTGGACTCTACAGTGGAAAAAAAAAAAATAGTGAAGCAAGTTGTCTAACTTTTGACAGTCCCCAGATCTGTGAAAGCTTCCAGCAGCCATGAAGACTCACAGCAGAACCCTGGGACCTTCCTACAGTTTCCTCACCATCAGACATTTTCCTCTAAAGTAAAAACAGAGTTATTTTTGACGGTTTGCAAAATATTCTGAGGTCTTTGGATTTTCTCGAATCTGTATGGGTTTTTAGAGTCAGAAATGCACTTGAAAAAATAAGCTGAGGGTACCACACCACCTCCCTCTAAGTAGCCACGCATCAAACCAGTGCCTGGTGGTGAGCAGTTCGCTCTCAGTTTATTTCTGGGTCTAATTTTGTCTGATTTTGGCTGCACTGGGCCTTGATGGTTGTCCTGAGTCCAGGTCCTGTTTGACAGATGTGTGCAGTCTGTGCCTCCCCTTTCCTTTGCCAGGATGGCAGCCTGCTGGTGTTTCCTGTTTGCTCATTTGGCTTTCTTTCCCTTTCCTTCTTGGGGGGCCTGGTGGACTGGCAGCTCTGTGGTCCAGCAGACCAACTGTAGAGGTTCGGCGCCATCCAGCAAAGGCGGCAGCAGCAGCAGCAGCGGTGGCAGCAGCTCCTCCAGCGACTCAGAAAGCACTTCTGGCTCCGACTCCGAGACGGAGAGCAGTTCCAGCGAGAGCGAGAGTGAGGGCAGCAAGCCTCCGCACTGCTCCAGCCCCGAGGTAGGCAGCAGCTGCTGGCTCGAGGCCTGAGTCCCCAGCCCTGACTTTCACCCTGCCTGCCTGCCCACCCTCCTGCTGTCCCCAGCCTGGAACAAGCTGTTGGGCTTAGGGTCTATTCCCCACTGTGTCCTCTCCTCCTGTCTCTTGATGACACTGCTTCCTTTCAGATGCAAAGCATCAGCTTTTACTGTCTAAAAAAAATCTGCTGTTCTGCTTCCAGAAATTTCCACACCTGCTATAAACATCACTGACAGGAAATAACCTATGGCCAGGGTCTCTCCCCTTCAGGGTCATTCCAAGCAATAACCAGGCAGAGAAGTTTGTTGCTTGGGAAGTGTGACCACCCGTAAATCACAGGCCAAAGAGTTTTATGCATCGGGCATGCTTAGAATATTACCTTTCTGCAGTTTGTCACGGATCAGAAGAACAGGGGCTATAAATATTAATAAAACCCCCTTTATCGTGTTTTCTTTGTGAAAATATAAAGGTGGGAAATTAGCATCCACCTACAAATAATAATGAAACCTTTTACAGCTGTGATCGGTATCTAAAGGGAAGATTTAGGTGCCTCATATAAAAACATTATAAGGTACCAATAAAAACATTGCTGTTTCTACTTTCAGTGGAAAGGGGGATATAAACGGTAATTCAGAGCCCAGAGATTCTTGGGTGGGGGCAGAGACCCCGGTCCTTAGACCCGTGGAGTCGAAAGGATGGACTTTGGTTTCTGAATAGTGATTTAAAAGTTTGCTCCTGAGAATACAAACAGTTGATATCACTGTCGATTGTGGGGTGAAAGCTTTGCTCACACCCCCTCTGTGACATCCAAGGGGCCAAATTCCTAAATATGCAGACCCACTGGTGGGAAGTCCGGCGGTGAAGAGGGAGCACTTTGTAGAGCTTCCGCGCCCAGCATCATCCCGGAAATAGTTACTTCCCATTCCAGGTACACAGGGGCCTCCTCACAGTCCTGACAGGTTTTATTTCATGTCCCCACAACCTCCTTCACCCCTCAGCACCTCTCTGCTTCAGGGAAAAGCTTTCCATTCATCCTAAAATAAGCCTTCTCCCCAGTGTTTTCTCTCCTCTCCAAAGTCCTCCTGTCTGCCCAGCTCTCTGAGTGTCTCTGTGTCTGCCTCTATCATGCACATAAGAGCAAAGACCTCAGCAGTGCTAACCTATTCAGTTTAGCCCGGCTCTTCCCAGAAACTAAGCCACGATCTCTCCCTTGTTAATCGTTTATACATTCAGTATTCACTCAGTAAACTTTTGTTGACTAGCAGTGTTGGCCTGGGGATGTAGCAGTTACCTGACAGAAAATGTCCTCTCTGCCCAGAGCTAACATTCCCATGGGGGTTATTTGAGATGGAAAAATACAGGAATTAATGAGAATAAAATCCAGGAGGTAACTGAATTTATTAGTGCCCACCTTGAGCTATGATTTTTTGAGAGAGAGTTCAGAATATTGAATTATAAGACAGAACAGAGCCACCCTAGAGTACTTGCCTGGCACAGAGCCCTGGGTTCAGTCCCCACTGCCAGAAAGGGATGAGGAGAGAAGGAAGAGAGTAGAGGAGATGAAGACAGTACTGGGTCCCAGGACAGTGCAGGAGCCGGGGTTGGGGGTGAATGGAAGGGGGTGGGGTCCTTGAAATACCTCCTATCCAGGTTCTGCTTTGTGACTCTGCTGGTTAAAATCACAAGTGGCAAGTCTTGGTTTCACATTGAAACTCGAATGCTGGGGCTCCTGGGTTGCCTAGAGCTTTGCTTGGGAACAGCAGGCCGCTCTAACAGCACCAAGCCTGGGAGTCCGCTGATGGATAGAGGCGATGGATAGAGGCGATAGATGGAAGTGATGGATAGAGACTCTGGTCGTTTCTTCCTGAAAGTCTCAGAGGTCCCTGGCTAAAGACGGGGGACCTCTGACGTTTAAGTTCTTAGCATATGAGATTTCCACTTCCTTCTCTGTTGAGAGAAGGTGGACACTGAGTAATGCATTAACCACACTACTCGGTGTCCCTTTCTGCCAGCAAGGACATGTACTTGTTGGAATAAGAGTCAGACTCTTTGAGTCTTTTCCCCAAGGTTAACACAGACACATGGCCTTTAGGAGCAGTTTGTAGGTAGATGAACATCAGAGTGCGTGCGAGGTAGCAGCAAGACTCTGCTTCCCTAAGAGGTGGCTGGCCTAGACTGCCTGTCAGACAGCATGGAGCCCTGTATTACAAGCCTCTGGTGACCGGCCAGCTCTGATAGCCAAACTCCTCAGTCCACTCCTCAGACGCACTTACGCAGCCTCAAAGCAAACAGCCTTGGCCCTCGCTTCTCTTCCACACCCTTTCATGGGAGTGGAGGAAGCAGAAGCATCCGTGTCCTGATGGATGTACAGTTTTCTTCCATCATGCTTAGAAAACCCCCTGTGCCCCACTGGGGCCTCTAAGAACTGGTCTTTATGGACATGACTGCTCATCATATATGAGTCACCGTGGCATGGCCAGGCCAGGTTGGCGAGCCTGCACAGGAGAGCCTGTCAACATGCACACTGCTGTGACTCGCCTCTGGGCTGGCCTATACTGGACTGATTTTTTTCAGTTGGTTTTTCTCTCAGGGGCTTTCCTGACATTGGGCATAGGCTCATTCACACTAGTGCTTCTCAGGGTTGGAAGCTGCCTTTCCATGCCTTTGCCATGCTGACAGCACACAGGGTTTCCTGGCCTGGGATTGCCAGAGTCCCTAAAGAAAGACCCTGGTCACATCATATAAATTCTTGGGTAAAGCGGGTTAACGCGGAGTCTTTATATTGGATAGCCCCTAACCTAGATATTGCGCTAAACCTTTTTCCCCTTGTGCTATACCCTAGTGGATCTGACCAATGCAGATCTTCAAGGAAGACTTAAACAGAAAATATATGTTAGAAAAGGACACTACAGACCTCTCTTTACAACCAGCAGAAGAAGCGTGAAGTGTGCTGCTCATGCTGACGGATGCACAGTCTCTTGCTAATCACATTCCTCAGGGCACGGGGTAGTGTGTGCTGTAAAGGAGTAGATGGAGTGGGGGGGTGCGTGGAGACCTTGTATGTGAATCAGGCAGAAGACTAATCCGGGAAGAGAGCTGTAGCCATGCATACAAGGCCATGAACCTCTGGGAAACAGACACAAACCCTGAGCAGAAACCTCAGTAATACCTCAGGAAATGGGACATCACCAGCATCATGGTTGTGGGACAGGATTTGAAAGTCTCAGGCTTTGTCTTCCCCTGATTACCTGTTATTCGAGATTCCATGACCAGAATGACGTCTCCTCCACTGTGGGAGCTACAGCTGTAGCACTAATCGGTGAGGACCAGAGGTAGACGTAGCTCTTTTGTTGAGAGCAGAAGCATACCCATCAAACTTACAGGCGTGGCATAACTGTTGCAAGGCAGCAAGGAAGACCTGGCCCTAGCCTGAAAGCAGTGTGGGCGATGCTGAAGCTACAAGTCACACACCCAGGAAACAAACACCAAAGCGACTATGCTGCTTGGTGTAATGAGGCCAGCAGACATTGTTCGCGAGAGTCTTGTTTTCTCCGAAGCGTCTGTCTAAGCTCTCATTTTAGGTTCAGGACTGGCATTCCTCGAAAGATTGAGATCCCTTTTATAAGGTTACTCAGAGAGTCCTGGAGGAGGGGAGACAGCTTGTGCAGAGAACCTGCTCTGTACACCTGGGAGGCAAGTGCAAGGTTAGTCCTGCCTGGGAACCAGGCAGCCTTGGCAGATCCCAGAGCCTTTCTAAGCCGCATCCACAAATTACAGATAACATTTCTTATCTGTAAAGATTAAATTGGATGATATATGCAAAGCGGGAGGCATTTGTAGGTGCTCTGGCAATGATAAATGATCCCAGGATGATGGCTCTTGAATGCCAGTCTGGGAATTTGGGTTTTGTCTAAGAGGCACTAGGAGGTTATTGGAGACCCTTGAGGACGGGAATGTGATTTGGTGCTGTGTTGAAAATGATACTTCACACTGATTCATTCAGCTCTGAAGTACAAGAGGAAAAAAATGACCCCAGAGGACTTGGCAATGGACCCCGTCCTAAATGTGTGAAATTCTACAATTCACTATCAGTGGTCCCACTCTGAAGGTCCAGTGTGACTCTTCCCATATGCAGCTGTGTTTGCCTCTCACAAGAGCTGAGAGCCATGGAAGCCTGGGGGGGGGGGGGCGCAGCAACAAGTTATCGTGAGTTCTGTGCTCTGTCTAGTGGCTGAGTCCTTTCTGTTACTTGTTACTTGTTACTTGTTACTCTGTTACTCTGTTACTCTGTTATTTGTTCTACAAGGCCTTCCACATACTACTCCCTTAGGGACACTAAAAAGAAGCATTTAGGGGAGATAAACTTGAACCTCATGAGCTTTCAAAAGGCTGTAATGGCAGCTCCATTGGTAGATTGCTTGTCTGGCATACCTGAGGCCCTGGGTTCAATTCCAAAACTCTATAAACCAGGTATACATAGTAGTGCTCACTTGGAACCCTACCCCTTGGGAGGTGGAAGAAAGGGATCAGAAGTTCAAGGCCATTCAAGGCTATTTACTAAGTTCAAGGCCAGTCAGACTCTGTTCCCCTTGGTAAGAAGCTGGTCTGTTCCTATTGTCCCATTGCTGTTGTTGCAGCCTAATCTACAGGATTCTCTGCTTCCCTTTCCCTTGAGAAGCCACACACACACACACACACACACACACACACACACACACACACACACAAATCAAAATTGCATGTAGCACTCAGAGGTAACAGGAAGGTAATAGCTTCAGTACCTGAATCCAGATGCTCTGAAATCTGCAACCTACTAAGCACTGCCATGAGGCCACTGGTGGAAAACTTCACAGCAGACCCCTTGGTTGCATGTACACATCAAAACTTCGCAAAATTACCACCAAGGGGCAGGGATAATTCTGCAAGTGGAGTGCTTGCTGCACAAGGATCAGGAGCTGAGAACCAGAACCACAGAAAGCCAGGCATGGTAACTCGTGCTACAACCCTAGGCTTTCTGCAGACAGATGGAAGCAGACACAGGAAAATCCATGGGAGGAAGCTGGCAAGCCAGCTAGCCATGGACAGCAGAGACAACACCAGAGAGCCTTTGTCAAACGAGAGAGAAAATGATTACTGGTACCTGAGGTTGTCTCTGACTTCCACATGCATGCTGTGGTGTGTACGCAAACACGCTGAGGCATGTGCACGCATGAGCAGTCAGATATGTATGAAGTGTAATGACTTCTACATGTAGACGTGGGTTCCATCTCTAAATGATCTCATAATTATATATACAAATATTCCAAAATCCAAAAATAACATAAAACCCCAAGAGTCCTGGCCCCGAGCATTCAGAATAAGGGAGACCCAGCTGAGCTCTTCTACTAAGAATGACCAGCGGGGTGTCCATGCTTCCCACCACAGCTGGGGTTGGCGACATGCTTGCTCCATCCCCTATGTTATCAGAGGCTTCCCACCGCCCTGAGTCTTGAGCCCTCACCTCTGTGGGCCTGTCTAGTGTCCTAGTGTCTCAGGCACAGCCCTCCCCTTGCCCACTTAGAACTGTCACTACAGCCAGAGCTGTCCATATGCACCTCATTATGAAAAAGAGATCTTGATATGAATGAGGTTATGACAGAAACGTCTTTCTCTCACAGAGAAGAGCCTGACTGATTCTGCCTCTAGGCCTTTGACTGAAAAGTTTGAAACACAAAGCTAAGAGGCCAGAGGTGGAGGTCAGGGAGGGGTGTTGTTTGCCTGGTATGTGTAAGGCCCAGTGCACCAACTCAATGATAGATGATTGACAGACTGGTGACAGGTAAGAGATAGGTATATAGACAGATTGTAAATGATGAATAGGGTAGGTAGATAGGTGGGTTGATTGATTGGTGATAGATAAATGATAGATAGATAATAAATAGATAGGAGATAAATGATGAATAAGGTAGGTAGATAGGTAGGTGGTAGACCTGACTCAGACAAACAAGCTTATTCTAGGCCAGTAGTTTCTCAGCCTGTGTGTGACTCATGACCCTTTTGCAGATGAAATGACCCTTTCCCAGGGGTCACGTAAAAGCATCAGAAAACACAGAAATTTATGTTGCGATTCATAACAGTAACAAAATTACAGTTATAAAGCAGCAATGAAGATAATTTTATGGTGAGGGGGCCACCACAGCGTGAGGAATGGCATCAAAGGGTCCCAGCATTAGGAAGGGTGAGAGCCTCTATTCTAGGCTCGTATCTGGTCCCTGAAGTGGCGAATGCCATGGATTCAGAGAGAAGAGACCAGACAGAAACGTGAAGGAAATAATTGCTATGATTCTTCCAATGTCTGACCCATGTCATTCTGTCACAGATTGGAAATCTGTGACTGAAGTTTCGTACCTCCCAAATGCAGCAATTCTAGTTATTTCATTAAGTCCTAGCATTACAAAAGTGAACCTTATTAGAAACCAACATTCTTTGGGAAATCTTCATTTTTAACCTCTTTGGAACACAAATCCTTACAGGCTCAGCTCAAAACTGTAGACCTCCTGGGGGAGGGGTGTCAGCCCAGCCTCTCCTATTCTGTTCCCGAGAATTCTGTGCACCCTCTCCATGAGCTGGTCTGTAGGTCGGAGTTTTAAGACTGTGACACCCACGACTTGCTGTAAGTTAGAAAACCTGTCTCTGGGAACAGTTTCTGAGTCTCCTGTGTCCAGACATTCCTAGCAGAGCATGGCAGAGCTAGCAGAAGCAGGCTTGGGGTGGACTCAGGCTGCCAGGGCTTACAGGGCACCTTTTTCAATATTGCTGCTTTTTTTTTTTTTTTTTTTTTTTTTTGGTCGTCTAATACCTGTGGGTTACTTGCTTCGCTGCATAAATTATATGCTAATGGTGGAGGGGGCTCAGGTTCTGGGTTCAAAGATTTTCCCCAAAGGTGACAGTCAACAAGAAAAAAAAGTGAAAAGAAGAAAGAACGTTTTAAGGTTCAGGCCTCCCAGTTAAATTCATAGAATCTCAGATTTAATCTCAAATTTGGGTGTATCCGTGCAAATATACATGGATTGATATATCTGCATACATATAACTAACTGTTTAATTCTAAAAGTTCTAGGGGTGAGCTGGGGAGGTTTGGTGCTTTCCTGTTGTTTTATTAAATGGACTTGAAACTGCTTTGTAGATGCTGAGGAGCCAGGGGTCAGCTGGGCATCCTCTGTATCAGCAGAGCGCTGCTCCACATACCTGCGCTTCCATTTTGTTTGTTGCCAGCCCATTCAATTTTCTTTTGCTTAACAGAGAATGTCAAGATCAAAACAGCCAGGGCCCCTTTCAAGTGAGCCTGTAATAAAAGCTGTGTTGTTTGTCCCGGGTTTTCTGTTTTCAGGCCGAACCTGCGTCCTCTAACAAGTGGCAGCTGGATAAATGGCTAAACAAAGTTAATCCCCACAAGCCGCCCATTCTGATCCAAAATGAAAGCCACGGCCCGGAAAGGAATCAATACTACACGCCGGTGAAAGATGAAGGGCAAGACTGCGGGAAACTTCCTGAGATCTGCCAAGCCAGCCTGAGGGACAAGGAGCTCAAGACTGCCTGCAAGGAGGAGCAGCGGCCGAGGACCGCAAACAAGGCCCCTGGCAGCAAAAGTGTAAAGCAAAAGTCCTCGCCTGCTGCGGTGGCTGTGACCGCAGCTGCCCCGCCACCCGCAGTGCCTAGCGCACCCACGGAGAGCACGCCCGCGCCCACCCGCAGGTCAGCAGGCAAGAAGCCCACCCGGCGCACCGAGAGGACCTCAGCCGGGGACGGTGCCAACTGCCACCGGCCGGAGGAGCCAGTGGCCCCAGACACGCTGGGGGCGAGCGTGGTGGGACCCCTAGAGCCCCCCAAAACCAGGCCCTGCGGTAACAGCAGGACAGGCCACCGCAAGGAGCTGCGCTCCTCTGTGACCTGTGAGAAGCGGCGCACGCGGGGGCTGAGCAGAATCGTCCCTAAATCAAAGGAGTTTATTGAAACAGAATCTTCGTCTTCCTCTTCCTCCTCGGACTCTGACCTGGAGTCAGAGCAAGAGGAGTACGTCCTGTCCAAGGCTCCGACCACCACTGGGAGCGAGCAGCGGCTGAAGGAGGCAGCCAGCAGCACCAGCAGCACCTCCCGGGCTTCTGTGGGCTCCATCAACGCCAGGACCACCAGTGACATTGCCAAGGAGCTAGAGGAACAGTTCTACACGCTGGTCCCCTTTGGCAGGAATGAACTGCTTTCTCCACTAAAGGACAGCGATGAGGTCAGGTCTCTCTGGGTCAAAATTGACCTGACGCTCCTGTCCAGGATCCCAGAACACCTGTCCCAGGAGCCTGGGGTCCTGAGTGCTCCTACAACCAAGGACACTGATAGTGCCCCAGCCAGCCATGCATTAGACACACCTGCTGAAAAGACTTTGCCAAAATCCAAGAGGAAACGCAAGGTAGGCCTGGAGTTGGGAGGAGCAGTCTCTCTGTCTCTCTGCACTGGGGAGCGAGGGGGTAGATCCCGGATAATAAGCTGCTGGTCCTTTCTGCGGGTGGCTGCAGCTGTGTGTCCTCCAACAATTGCATAAGCAGCTGTTAAGCACACGCAATAAGGAAGTCTCATCACACCTTATAGCTGTGGACACTTAAGCACCGCCCTTGGCCTGAAGAAATGACTATTCAGGCAAGATTTACTGAATGTGCAGACGTAGGCGGAATGCAGGGGAAAGGGAAGGCTGATTAAATAAGGTGACTTAGAAGTACCGGTTATTAGGCCATTCTCCTGGCCGAGGTGAAGGTACTCCTCATTTTGGAAGGGTGTATGTCAAAGGCATAGTCCCCCCAGCTACAGTCATCCTTATTATCAGAAAGGGGATTTATGATACATGAGGGTCAGAAAACAACTTGGGAGAGTCAGGTCTTTACTTCCACAACATGGGTCCTAGGAATTGAACTCAGGTCATCAGGATTGGCAGCAAGTGCCTTTTACCTTGCAGAACCAAATGTCTCAATTGCCTGTCTGCCAAGAACAAGGGAACTAGCTTCCCATTCAGTAGAGAACATCACAATTCCCTGTGCCTCCCTTTCTCCATGGGAGGGCTGGAATGGGCAAATGACTAACCAGACTCCCTACACAGACTGACACGGCTGGGACTCCCCCTACTGAAGCTCCAAAACTGACAGCCAAGGACTTAAAGCTGGCTTTGGACTCTTCATGGGGCCATTGTAACAACATGAGCTTCCAAGATCCGCTATGGCAGAGGCTGCACGGCACAGCCCTAGCTGAAAAGAGTCAAGTTCTCTCTGTCTTTTATGCTTGCATTTTCTCCTGGAAAACACCCCCATACAGCCCTGGGGGTGCCACCCTGGATTAAGCTCTTGTCTCCCCAGGAGTAACACTTTGGGGAGTGTATTTCTGTTACACCCTGACACTGTAGAGTCAAACACATTTGTACAGCAAGAACCCAACCCAGATCCTGTCTTTTTTTTTTTTTTTTTTTGGTTTTTCGAGACAGGGTTTCTCTGTGTAGCCTGGCTGTCCTGGAACTCACTCTGTAGACCAGGCTGGCCTCGAACTCAGAAATCCACCTGCCTCTGCCTCCCAAGTGCTGGGATTAAAGGCGTGCGCCACCACTGCCCGGCTCAGGTCCTGTCTTAATGAAATTGAAAGTGTTTGGGGCTGGAAATTGTGAGCTGGAAGTAAAGCACACCAGGCAGCAGTCACTGCTTACCACTCGCTAAAGCCGTGCGTGACCTTCAAGAGGCAAAGCTGGGGTTTCCCACCTTGGTTACTCCAATAAGCTTGGACAGAGCACACTTTGTATACTTTATTCTGATACCACTAAGGGGTGAGGGATAGTGAGGCTACCAGCTAATTCAGACCAGAGCTAGTCTGCAAAGCTAAACACTCAGCAGCTTTCAGCATCCATATTTTGATCACAACATGATATCTTTCCCTTCACTAAGCCGTGAGTAAACCCAACACATGTCCTCCTAGTTCACTGAGTGGAAGCTACACCAGGGGCTGGCTTTGCCACTGCCTCATACTCTAGAGAAGCTAGGCAGGGACACCTCCCAAGAGACCTTGATGTGTGTCAGGCAGTGGCCTGAAGTTCACTGGCACCCCTCAGAGTCCAAAGCTGATTGGCTTCTGCTTATTACCACCCAGTGTGACAACGAAGATGACTACAGGGAGATAAAGAAGGCCCAGGGAAAGAAGGAGAGCGCTTCACGCCTTGCCACCTCCACTAATAATACCTTGTCTGGCAGCCACTGCACCATGAACATCAACAGGTAAGCCTGTTCCCCGGAAGGTGGGGTGAGCTGGAGTGGGCTGCTGAGTCTGAAAGTCACGTGCTGTGTTGAGGAGACTGAAGATCTGAGTCTGTGGGCTTGCTTCCCTCAGATTAACCAAAACTGATACTTAGGTCTAATGGGAGCCTCTACCTCTGCTTTTGACAGCCATGGCAGGTCCTTCTGTGTAACCAGAGACCAGCCACCAGACAGCATAGCTCTGAGCTCTGTACTCTCCAGAGATGATCTCTGCCCCCAAATGTGATAACCAAATGTCCCAAGCTAGTATTTTAGTAGTAGCTGCTAAGCACATAAGAACATAAAACCCCAAGGACTTGGGAAATCCGAACTTTGAGTCTGCAGGTGATGTACCTAAGCTCTTGGGTGTAGACAAATTGTGGACCTAAAAAGGATGTGTGCTTCCAAGGTCAAATCCCCACCCAGTGATTCCCCTAGAGGAACAGCACAGGCCCCCACACACCACCTCCCTCTGTGATAAATGGTCCTCCAGCAAGGCAAGGTCCCAAGTATTCATTAAAGCAAGTAGCTTAGCTTCCATCACAGAGGCTTTTCCATTTAGAGGCACCTCGGCCCAGACCCCGCTCGCCGTTCCTCTGCTGAGGCACCTCTCGCTCTCCCTGACTATACATAGAGGACTTTAAAGGAGAGATTAATGGTTCTGCACAGCACATAAAAATGTAAACTGAAAGGTTGGGGAAGATGTAGAGCAGTGCTGAGAATCAGAGATGAAACTGGAGAGCAGAGGCCCCCAGGCCCACTGTGCTGCGGGGATCACCTTGAGGATGCTGAAGCCCTGCACAGGAGGAGCAGGTACTCAGTGCTCCCACAGTCCTCTGTGCATTCCCGAGGGCTGGGCAAATGGAAACGGAGGGACTTGCCCCATGATATATTTCTCTTTAATGCACAGTATGTTTTATGTGTATTTGTCAGTGCATTAAATAACCTTCCTATCTAGTGACAGTTATAACCGCTGCATAGCGATGAACACAGATGGAATTTCAAGGTGTCTGTAACAACTGTGGTATGGCAAAAAAACACAGTGGTTTCTGCTGAGGCGCAAGTGTGAGTGTCACTAAGGTGACTCCAGCTTAACGGTTCTTCTGTTCCTTGCCCTTGCTTGGGACTGGAGGAGATTCTCCAAGAGAGCTGAGACGTTTGAGAGTGGCACTGATGGTGGAACCTTTCTGCCATCCTCAAGTTAAAAAATCTCATGCTCTCCTGTATTTGATTGCTTTGCTTGCTGACACAATGTGACACAATGGGGGGTTCGGGGGGGAGGAGCCTAGTGATGCAATGTGAGCAAACTAAGTAGCAATACAATGTGAGCTAACTAAGTAGCCATACAATGTGAACTAACGTGTGCCATTCTTGCTGGGAAAGGTGGTCCTGAAGCTCTGGGAGTGTGCTTCTCACAATGCCACTGCCAAGTTTTACCACCACAGGAGCACGAAGCGATCGATCACCCAGCTAGCTCTCCAGAGGACGCTTCTTTGGTCCTCTATGTAAACTCACAACAAAGAAGAGGGACCAATCAGATATACCCATGATGATACTTAAGGTCATAATTTGTTCTTCATGACACATAAAGAATGTAAAATAGACACTTAGAAGAAGGGTTTTGCACTCCCGTGTCAATAAATGATTGCTTTCAGCCTTCACACATCCCTCCTTAACATCAGCCTCCTTCCTTCAGCAGACACAACTTAAGGCTCACCCAGAACAGTTGTTTATAACGTGTTATATAGACTGAGTGCTTCTAGAACCAGAAATTCTGTCTCCACGTGTATCTATTTGCATGATGTTAAAGAACTTTGCTGTTTAATTTAGAAGCCAGTGCTTAAGATTCCCACTGTGACTACCAACTAAGGAAATTGCTTTTGAAGTGACTTAATGGCTTGTTTGCTCTGATAACCAACACATACAATTAACCCATGATAACCCCAAGAGTCAGGACTAAACCTTCATTGGTTTTACTGTTTCGTTGTTGGTGTGCAAATTGTATTAGGTGACTCTATGGGCATCTTTGGTTAGCAGTGATTGACTATTTCAGGATAACATATCCTTCACAAACAATTCTTCTTCCTAATGCAAAACACGTAGATCCCTAACAAAAAGCGTGGTCATAGACACAGTAAGACTTTAGTGTAAGTGAATATGTCTTCTCTGATGATTGATTTGGAGAAATTCTGCTTAAGAATAGACAGTAGTCTTTGAGGTAAAAGTAAGAGCTAAGGATCAGAAATTGTGGTTTCAGGTACCAGTTGTTTTGTTCTGCATTTTTTTCTGATCAATGCCTGGTGAATTCCAAGACTCAGTGGTTGGAAAGTGGCTTCAGACCTTAGAGTCACCCTGATGTTCTGTGACTGTATCCTACAGACTCAGTCACTGGTCGGTGGGTGCCCTGTAAAAAACTAAGAGCTCAGTTTCCTGCTGTTGATTGTTGCTTGGCTTTTCGAAGCTACTCAGGCTGGTGAGGAAAAGCTTGTTTATTCAGTATTTGAAGAACTGAGAGTGTGGACATGTTACTCTTCTTAGTCCTTCATTGGCAGGAACTCAAGATTGCTACATGTCCTGAAAAAGTAAAGAAACCAAGCATGGGATTTGTTTATTGTTTACAGTGGTCCTGATGCCATAAAGTCACTTCACCAAAATAACTCCCAAGAAAGGTCTTCCTGCCAGCAGATGTTAAAGGAGAGGAAGCACAGCCTTTTTTTTCCCCCCCAGTGCAGACTGGACTCTCTGTTGCTATTTCTCTTTTCAGCTTGTCAATACCAATAAACAAAAATGAAAAGATGCTCCGGTCACCCTCCTCGCCACTCTCCGATGCTTGTAAACACAAATACTCCAGCGAGGACTTGACTTCTTCCAGCCGACCTCATGGCAACGGGTTGTTGACTTCAACTTCTTCCAACAAAGAGCCTAAGGCTGAGAGCCAGCTGCAGTCACATGCTGGAGACCTCACGGTTTGTCCAGGCCCTTCTTTTCTAAGTAAATTCAGTGAAATTGTGAGCCCACCACTCTGTCTCTAGCTTGGAAATACAGATTCTCACAGGGAGTGTGGTAGCAGCACACACCTGTAATCCTAGCATCCAGCAGGCTGAGACAGTTCAAAATCAGCCTGATTTACATATCAAAACCTTATCTAGAGAGGGGAGAGAGAGAGAGAGAGAGAGAGAGAGAGAGAGAGAGAATTCTTAAACTTTACCCTAGATCTACTAAAGCAGAAGCTAAGCCAGCAATCTGTTTTAGCAGACTTCCAGATGATTCTGATATGTATCTAAATTGGGAAAAATAAAAGCCCAGGCCCTCCACCCATGGTTACTATTTAAACTTGAGAAAGTTGCCTAACCTGTCCAGTCTAAGTTCTCCCATCCATGAAAGGAGCATAGGACACCTTTTTAAATATATATTACTGTGACAACAGCATTGGCCATAGGCACAGAAGTCCTCGGCTTGATACCTAGATAGGCTGAGCGTCCCTAATCCAAAGGGTTCCAAGAGCTGAAGCTTGCTGAACACCAACATAATTCTGCAAACGCGTCATTCCACACCTGATCTCCTCCTAGGATAGGCCAGAGTCAAAAATATTCACAAAACTGTTTTAAAGCATACAACATATAATTGCTTTAATGTATAGATAATTACTACACGCATGGGGAGAAACACAGATGAGTTCCTACTTAGTCTTGGGTTCTACCTCCCAAAAAATCACTTGTGGTCCCCAGCATTTTGGATAAAGAATACACAGCCTGCATTACTTTTTCTTTATTGAAACAAAATCGCCATCATGTCTAGTATAGAACAGAGCCATATCCTGTGGGTAAAAATGTATCTAGTAGCTTTCTCAGCCAAGTAGCCGAGTCTCAGTGGCTTCTGTCTCATTTGTTATTTAGAAGGCCTCTCACATCAACCCCGAAAACGGCATCCTCCATAGCAAGTCACGGCCCCAGACTGAGCCATGGTCTCCAGGTTCCAATGGCCACAGGGACTGCAAGAGACAGAAACTGATCTTCGATGACATGTAAGTTTGGACCTTCTTGAGGAAGGAGAATGTAGAAAAAAGATCATTGCCTCTCATTTATGATGTGGCTGCTTGCCCTTGCACGTTATAGTCATTGAAATGTCCATCTCAAAGAAAGCCCTAACTTTGTGTGCACTTCTAGGTAAACAGGATCGCCAGGGCTAATGGGGTTGGCACCCAAGACTCAGGAAACTGAGGCAAACTGAACTGATGGGCCTTATTTCTTCTTTAATTATGTATGTGTCTGTCTGAGTATGTGTCCATGAGTGTGGGTACTCATGCATTACAAAATCAAAAGAAGCACTTTTGGTTTTGTAAATTAGAATGGCCAAAGAATAATATTGATTTACCCCTGGAGGCTGTTTTCCTGCGCGACATGGGTTCTTTGTAATACCATAAACAGTACTTATATGGAACAACCAGCCCCGCATCCTCTGTCCACTTCTACCACTAAAACCTGAATTCATCTCCCATAGCCAGCATCAGCTCACAAGGAGAAAGGAGCGGAAGGTTGGTAAGAAGACTGGCCAGCCATGCTCTGGTGAGGCTGAAGATAATTTAGTCTTCCAGGGAGAAAGCAGGTGTCAAGGAGGCAGAAGGTGGGGTTTCATGAGTTCAGCCTGAATCCTTCCTGTTGTTAGCTGACCCACAAACATGCAGTCTTCAGAAACAGCAGACAGGAGATTCCTGCCCTCTGGTGGCTTACAGTCCAACTGCAGAGACAGACTATAAGCCATAAGCCCTCTGGAGAATATAAAGTGCTCTCAACATGTCCCAGCCCCTTCTTAGAAAGATCAATAATACCAGTGATGACTACTTCCCTCCTTGGGGGTGTCACACAAGCAGCAGCGTCTGGGGGAGCCTCAGGCACCATGCTAGGATCACACTCCTGCTCCTTCTTTGACAGCCCTCCCTCATCTTCACCCAAGTATAGACATGTGTTACCTGCTTCTCTGTCGGACCTATACCAAGTTGTAATCTTTTACGTATTAATTAGACTTGATACATTAACCATAGCACAGAGTTTGGTGGTTGGAAGCCAAATGTGCTTCTCTGTGTCATTTAAAAAGCACATGCTAAGGTAACTGAATCTGAGGAGCGAAGCCTCACCTCCTCCTCTGGTACTGCAGCTGCATGCCAGCTCCACGCATGCAACCCTCTCTTCCCTTCAGCTGTTCCAGCACCCGCGCCATTCATGGCTCCTTTGCTGAGCACAATGGGAGGTGCTCATTGGCCCTCAGGACAGCAGTCAGATGGTCAACTGTAGTCTCTTTTGGACTTCCTGTGGAAATTGTCCCTGTGAATTTTAGTCATTTTTGAAAACAGACACAATTAGAGTGATACTTTAGGTGATTGTGGGATCTGAGCTTTGGAGTCTTAACTAGTAACAGAAGTGTTAGGCACTGAGGCACCCAAAACACCAAATATTTCCAGTATATGATATGGGGAGCATGATAAAGATAAGAAGAAAGAAACAAGTGTTTATGAGAAAATAAGTTTAATGACTTCTCCAGTGTTCAGAATAGAGGGCTGAGTCAGAAAGAGCAGCCCAATATCTGAAGTTTCTTGGACTTTTTATGGTGGGAAATGTTTCTCGTTATGTTCCCTGTCTGTACCAGTGAAGAAGCTCTGCCTGTTGGCAAGACATGTAGTTCTGGCTGTTGCCTGTGCTGGGACTGTTTGTTCTGTTAGGGGTAGGGTAGAGTGAAATGGAAAAGTGCTCTTCCATACCCCCTGCACGGAGAGGAATGGCCACGTGCCCCAAATGATTTGAAATCTCTGTTCGTAAAATAAACACACAACAGAAACAGCCACTGGCCTAAGAAAGCTGTGGGAAGATTCTTTAAAACCCAAAAGGCAAAGAACCAACATTGTCTCTTCCTTTAAACCATGAACATAGCTGTCACCTGACGTGCAAAATGTCTTATACATACAAAGTACCTACTATGTGTTGGGTACAGGCAACAGCCAGTATATAATGAGTTCATTCTATTATTCTCCAGAGTCGGAGGAGAGAAGCCCATGGTGGATGGACCACTGCGACCACCACTATTGTGACTGCTATAGCCACACCCGCTCCTCTTCCCTCTTAGTTCCTTATCTTAGTTCCCATGTGCATTTCTCTCCCACCCACCCCCTTTTTCTTCCTTCCCTTCTGTCATAATTAGCTTCAACTTGACACACCTAGAAAGAGGAAACCTCAGCTAAGCAACTGTCTCCATGAAAAATAGCCTGTGGGTATGTTTACAGGGCATTCTCTTGAGTGCCAGTTGGTGCAGGAGCCCAGCCCACTATGGGCGGTACCATCCCTAGGCAAGTGATGCAAATAAACCCTTCCTTCCCTTCCCTTTCCCATTGGATTTTTTCCTCCTCTTTTCCTTCCCTCCTCTCACTTCCTTTTCCTCCTCGTTTACCTGACATCTTCTGCCCTGGCAGCTTCCTAGCCAAGAAAGTCCTCAGCTCCTGCCACTTTCCTTGGCTTATCTTCACTGTGGGGGGGGGGGGGGTGTCTCAATGGGTCCTGAGATGAACAGAGAGGCTGCCAGGAGAAGAAAGGAAGCGGCCAGATCCTTAGGGCCAGAGCCATTGAGAAGCTGATGGGAAACCACTAGAATGATCCAAAAAGTAACAGATGCCCGGCTCTGGTTTAGTAGGTTTGTTTTCATTCGTTTATTTAGTTATTTACTTTGCAACCCAATCCCAGCTTCCCCTCCCTCCTCTCCTCAGAGTCCTGGCTCTCAGCTGACCTCCCCCACTCCTCCTCCTTTCTCCAAAGAGAAGGGGAGGCCTCGCGTGTTCATCAACCAAAGCTGCAGTCAAATAGCTTTTTTTTTTTTTAAGGAAATTCATCCTTTTGTATTATAAATACTTGTTAATGGTTGAATAAACATGCAATTCAGACAACAACTGAAAGCACCAGGCTGTCAAGAATGAGTACTGAATAAATATAGCTGAATTATAAATACCTTTCCCAAGGGAGGGCCTGGATCTTTCTATCTTTCTTTCTTTTTCTGTGAACTTGCATAAAAGAACGTTTAGATTCGTGGTCTTCCATGTCTCGCTTCTTATGTTTCTTACCAATTAAGCAGCAGTTAGTGCTTTGAGGATGCAAATGAACTGAAGGGGATAGCTCTTCTTTTAGAACCTGAATCAAGGTCGGCTTGCTCTTGGTAAGCTGCAGGCACAGACTAGCAGTCGTCTGACAGCCTCTCCTCCCCTGACATTCCGCAAAAGCTTGAAAAGCAGGGACAGTTACTACTCCACAGCCTCAGGAGGAAGGTGGCAAACAGACTTCTTTTTAAAGACAGAATTTGAGAATTTATATCAAGGAGCGTCAGTGCTTAGATGCTCGCAGCTTAGATGCTGGTGTTATGAGTGCAAAGCTGTGAGCTGTATATTATTTGGTGTCATAATTAGTGACAGGGAGCTTTGGCCGAGAAGAATTGAGAGAGATCTGGGATGGGAAGCCTTAGTCCAGAAATCCTGAATTCAGGGAGCTACGTGAAAGGCTTGGCTGGGAATGAAGCCCGGCTCCTGCCAGCCATATTGCTGTCTTGGAAGCCAGCGGGGCTGGAGGCCAGCACTGCCTGCTGCTCGCTGAAGGATGTGCTGTCCCCTGCCCATATTTCCATGGAAGAGGCAGTCACGACCAGAGCACCCAGCCAATCTACCAAATGTCCCATCTGTCCCCATGATGCCAGTAGCAGGGGCAGAGCTACCCATCCTCACTGTGCTGAACGAGGACTCCCTGGGACACACAGTACTGAAGGCCATGAACATGGAAAATGTGAGTGGCAGGAAGGGACTGGGACTTAACATTTGTAAGATAATTATGTGGCGCAGTCTCCTAGCTAAAAGGATTTTAATTCTATAGAGCAAGGGAAGATTCCCGTACATGAGAGGTTGAATCTCCGCAGCATGCCTTCATCAAAAGACAGGCCATATTGTCATAGGAAGGGCACTCTGGGGACCTTTCCACTGCACTGTTGTCCTGAGGGAGACCTCCCTGCGGTGAAGCTGGACCCCACCTTTTTGTTCTCAGGGGATTGTTTCCGTGGCGTATGCCCCGTCTCAGGTTGGGTCCTTACTTTATTCTGACAGATGGAAAAACAGAAACAGGAACGTCAGGTGGAAGGAAACACCTCTCTTACTGAAACCTTAGGCTTTGCTAAAATCAGTCGTTCAAACATCCAATGCAGAGAGGAACAGCAATTAAGCGGGTGGTTTTCCATTTCAATAAAAATTGCTTAAGTGATTAAAACCTTGCCTCCCTTAGCCAGCACCACCTGGCTACTCTGTATGCTGTAAGGAAATGTACTCTGATGTTGTAAGGAACGTGGCATAGGGTGCTCCCCTCTGAAGAAGCCAGGTTCCAGGCTCCATAGGATTCCAGTCAATGTCAAGGAACAAAGCTGCATTGGAATCCTTACTGCATAAACAGCATCTAGCTGCATCCGCAGGGTGTGTGCAGACAGTCAGTAGCAACACCTGGGAGCCCCAGTCTCCAAACATCCCCACCAACAGTGACTCCCGGAGGACGGCAGGCGGTAGAACACTTGCCTGGTGTGCATGAAGCTGAGTTTGTCACCCAATTCTGCAAAGCTAGCACTACAAAACATCTCATGTGTGACAAAGAAACATTTAACCTCTTGCGTGGTCTGGCTCCTTCTGGAACAAGCACCTGAAAGCCGAGGACATAGCTAGGGCATGCCAAATGATACTGGGGGTAGAGCAGGAGAGAGAAATCTATTTGATGCCATCCTTGCTCCTCTGTCTGATGTGGATTTCAGTTCTCCAAGCAAACCATCCCAATCTCTCCACCCTCAGAAACCTGTTTTGTTCAGACACAGTGAGCTCTCATCCCTGCCAGTTCACACAAAACAGGCTTGCTCTATGGAAGGACAGCCTTTCAAAGAGGTAGGAATTACAGAAAGCAGTGTGCCAGCCTCTCTGTGGGAGGCCATTCATCTCTCTCGCTCCCTCAGCCAGGAAGGAGAACAAAAACCAAAGGCCCCTCTAAAGCTCCTATGCTCAATGTGTCAGGTCGTTTGCACGCTGCTGCAGCTCAGGGCCCCGGCCATGCGTGGTGTAGACGATGCTGATGGAAGAAAGAAGAAGAGGAGCACCCTGTCCGGATCAAGTACACCAATCGCTTTTGTCACACTGAACTATTAGAACAAAAGTGAAAGTGCGCAGGCTGAGCTCTGGCTCTGCCGTCAGCCAATCCCGATTTCTACGGAGCGCTGGACACTCTTGCATTTGCAATGTTTAATTGCATGTTTATCAGTGTGTTCATGGCCATGATGAAACGCTATGAAAAATAGCGCACGGGGTATTATTATAGAAGTGTAAAGACTCCAGATTTTCCCACTAAAAGACAGATTCGGTGAAAAACGTATTCTGCACTGAGACCATTAGGTTTATTTCAGAACCTTTGATATATTAGATTCTGTGCCTCTGACAGGGCTAAGGACAATTTCATTTTTCCTGCTGACTTGTATATGGCTGTGGGAAGGAGTGCCTTCAGATTAGCGTGAATCCATAGCCGTGCCGGACAGTCTGAGTGACGTCCCATTGATCCCAATGACTTTATAATGGCCTGGTTTAAAAGCATAGCAGCAGAAATCACCTGAGAGGAGAAAACGGGCCAATCTTCAGGCAATTTTCAGTGCCTAGTATAGTGAACCCTTCATTATATGCAAAGCGGATTCTAACGAGCGTGTTTGTAAATGGCCCATAGACGGCACCGGGTTTTCCCTTAGCATGGCAGGTTACTGTGTTAGCTGCCAGGATCCAGTCAGAAATTAAATGTGTTACTTACCTGCAGGCACTGCTGTGTGCCCATGTCTCAGCCTCCACATCAGGTTTGAAAGATGCATTCACATGCCACAGATACAAACAGCATTGATTGAAGAACACACATCGGGGCTATCAGCGGCTGCCATCTCTAAGGGTAAATCTGTGAAATCTAAGATGCCATAGCTTATGACTGGGACATTTTTATCATGGGAACAAAATGGTTTAAAATGGCAGTCTTTTAGTCGTGAGGTCTACAAAACAGGACACATACAAAAAAATGACCAAACTTAGATACTGGAGCGTGCAGCAGATAACGATGTGGAGAATTTCAAGTTGCCATGGAGACATTCTTCGGCTCATTGGCGATGATGCTGCGCCCTCTCAGAAGGCCACACTCTAAGCTCAGAAGAAATTCAGTACAATTCAAGGATTACTGTAGGCTGGGGAAGACCAAAGAGGTCAGTGGTATGGTTCCCACTGAAGAGTACCGGTGGCCAAGCTGCCCATGTGCAGTAACTGTAGCCCTGTAAACTTGGAAGGTAATTAATTACCCACGAAGTATAGTATGGGCAGACTGACAGTGGTCAGACTCCAAGGGGAGTAACCTTTGGTTCCTGATAGAATTTGGGGAAAGAAGAAAGCACCATACTCCAGGCAGGGGAAAGGAAGAGCAGAGCTTCAAAACAGGGAGGCAAGTCGCCAAAACTGAGGAAACTTGCCTAGGCTTTGCTCCAAGTCCCTCCTTAGTTCCTAACCTGAACTAAGATTTGACTTCAGAGGCCCCAGAATTTGATTTTAGGACAAGATGGTAACACAACAGAAACCATATTTTAGAAACACTGGTCAAGGAGTAAGTTTCCAGATTGACTCTAAGGGAAGTGGAGTTACAGACCCCAAAACTATGATAAAAGCCAAATCAGATGGTTCTTCCTTAAGGGAAGGGGAATAGGCACTGGAGAGATGGCTCAGTAGTTAAGAGCACTGACTGCTCTTCCAGAGGTCCTGAGTTCAATTCCCAGCATCCACATGGTAACTCACAATCATCTTTAATGGGATCTGACGCCCCTCTTCTGATGTGTCTGAAGACAGCTACAGTGTACTCATACACATATAAAATTTTTAAAATTAAGTTTTTAAAAAGAGAGAGAAGAGGAAGTACAGACACATCTGGCAACCAGAGAGAACCAGTGAAAACTGTAAACTCACCTCATACTGTCAGTCCTGGGGTCTGAAGCTCAGGAGTCAGTCTAGGCTTGGCTGCAGGCAAGTTCTAACTGTCTGTTTCGGGAGGTGAAGCCAACGACCAATCAGAGCAGTAGCTCCACCCCTTCTGATGCCCTAACAGCAGATATGTGTCATGGCACAGTGTTCCAAACCGGCAGGATCTAAACCATCAAGAAGTGATCCCTAGGGGCTAGAGAGATGGCTCAGAGGTTAAGAGCACTGGTTGTTCTTCCAGAAGACCTGGGTTTGAGTTCCAGAACCCATATGGCAGCTCACAACTTTCTCAGAATACCCATTAAATAAAGGGTTAAATAATAATAAAATAATAATAAAATAAAGGTTAAAAAAATTATTAAAAAGAGTTAAACTAAGATTTTAAAAAAGAAATGACCTGTAATAATCCATAGACTTCAGATGGTCACCAGTGGCTTGTCGCTGGAACAATGGAACTTACTTTACTTCAAGATGCTGGTAACAAAAGGGGGGTGTGCATGTATGGGCATAGAGTACATGGAAATGACATAATTCCTGCTCAGTTTTACTGGGACTCTAAACATGCTCTAAAAACAGTTTGGAAGCAAAAGCAAACAAGCGACAATGGAAATCGCCCAAGTTTGAACCAGTCGTCTATAGCCAAAGAAGAACCGTTCTGTTAAGGCAACTGAAAAGCAGTCAAGTGGAGCTGTGGGTCCCCAAGAGATGAGCTAGAAAGGCAGAGGTGACAGGGGTTACAGAGGTGACAGGGGCAGGCTCTCTTAACTAAGGAAACCTTTAGCCACAGCAGAGACCCACCAAGGGGAACGGAAGGCTTCAGATCTGGATGGGAGCAAGGATGGTGAAGGAGCCCTTGCTGACAGACAGACAGACAGATAGACAGACAGTAGCATTCAGGGAATTCCATGGCTGCCTTGCCACTTCTTTATGGTGACAAACCAATATGTCAGCTCCAGTATACTGCCTCAGTCCTGACAATATCTGTAGAGAAATAAGAAACAGGAGATGAGGTGCTGTGTGTGTGTGTGTGTCTGTCTGTGTGTGTGTGTGTCTGTGTGTGTGTGTGTGTGTGTGTGTGTGTGTGTGTGTGTGTGTGTGTGTGTGTGTGTGTGTTAACTTCCTTTTTTTAAAATTACTTTTATCTCTTTACAGTCCAGGCATTGCCCCCTTCCTGGTCCACCCTCCTACAGTTCCTCATCCCATTCTTCCTCCCCCTGTCTCTAAGAGGATGTCCCCACTCCCAGGCCTCCCCACTCCCTGGGGCCTCAAGTCTCTCGAGGGTTTGGCGCATCTTCTCCCACTGAGGCCAGGCCAGGCAGTCCTCTGCTATTTACTTGTTGGAGGCCTCGTATCAGCTGGTGTATGCTTCCTGGTCTGGTCTGAGAGATCTCAGCTGTCTGGGTTAGTTGAGACTGATGGTCTTCCTGTGGAGTCACCCTCCTCCTCAGCTTCTTCCAGCCTTTACCTAATTCAACCACAGGGGTCCCCGACTTCAGACCAATGGTTGGGTGTAAGTAACTGCATCTGTTTCAGTCAACTGTTAGTTGGGCCTCTCAGAGGACAGCCATTCTAGGTCTCTGTCTGTAAGCACATCAGTAGTAGTGTCAGGCCTTGGAGCCTCCCCTTGAGAAGAGTCCCAAGTTGGCCCGGTCACTGGACTGCCTTTTCCGCAGTCTCTTCTCCATCTTTGTCCCTACAGTTCTTTTAGACAGGAACAATTCTGGGTCAGAATTTTTGACTGTGGATGGCCACCCATCCTCCACTTGATGCCCTGTCTTTCTGCTGGAGGTGGACTCTACAAGTTCCCTCTCCCCCCTGTTGGACATTTCATCTAAGGTCCCTCCCTTTGAGTCCTAAGAGGCTTTTTCTTTTATTCCAATGTTTTTTTTTTACCCAAAACTAATTATTTGCTTTGACTCTGATTTTGTTTCTTAGTTTGGTTAATTAAATGTGGTATTAACCTACGTTCATTATCATAGCACAAACTGATTTTTTAAGCATTCTGATCTCTCTGAATAAAGGAATATTCTGACTACCTGTATTTGCAATAAGGAAAAAGATCCATTAGAATCTAAAACAAGACAGTTTAAAATAAGCATATCATAATAGGTTAAACAACCCATGACTAATGTCTCTCCTGACATCATATCCCCTGGCTAGTATTAATGAATAGGTCAAGTTTATTGATCACATAACACACAGAATGCAAAGAAGTTTATGCTGATGGCGTCTAAAGGATGTGAAGGATTTTTTTAAAATAATCTATTAGACTGAGCATCTTTAAAGGCACCATCTTCTGCCTAGCTCTCCTGTGCATGTGACTCAGAGTTGTTATGCGCATGCAATTGCTCTCAGGACAAATTACCTTCATCTCCCAGAAGAACTGGCCCTGGCCAGGGTTATTGCTTTAATATTACACATGTCTAATGCTTCTGTTTACCAGTGAGCTAATCAGCACTCCAGACGATACAAGGTGTCTCTGTATTGTTACAAGGTAGACATCATCTTACAATGAACTCTATTACAATTGGAGCATAATCACCCTTTAAGGCTTTAAGACAATTAAATATATGTGCGTACAACTCCAGGTTCCATTTCTGTATATAAATGGCACATTCACAAGAACAAATAAATATTCACCTGTACATATCCATGATATTATCATCAGATATATTTACAGTTTTTAAGTTAAGGGGGGGATGGGTTTCTGTAGATACCGTGCAAAATAAGTTCTTGGTTTTGTTTTGTTTTACTTTATTATCCAGACAATAAAAAAAAAAAAAAAAAAAAAAAAAAAAAAAAAACTTGTTCACAAATTGGGCCCTGAGGGATCATGTTAAAATAACTATAAATACAGGCTATCTGCATGCATTGAGTGGGCCTTGAATTGCTAACTTAGGAGAAAAAATAATGTATTTTATGTATAGGCTGTAATTTGAGAGTGCAAAAAGTAGCCATGATTCTGTATTAAGCAGAGTTTTTTAAGTCGTACTTTATGTTTGAATGAAAGGAAAGCGTATTTCCCATAGATCTCGCACTTAAGCAATAATGGCATCTGATGTTCTCTTGCAGGCCTCGAAGTGCAGATTATTTTATGCGAGAAGCTAAGCGGATGAAACATAAAGCAGACGCCATGGTGAGACCCTTTCTCTCTAGACTTGCTCATCCACGCTGTGTTTGCACTGCAGCTTCGTCACTGGGGCAATGTAGCCAGGGCAATTATAAAATCTATTACAAGGATGGCTGGGCCTGCTAAATGGGAAAATGTTTATATAATCAAAGGCTCTCATAGCCCAATAAATTATGACTTCACTCAGCAATGTCTAACTGGAAGGAAGCCCTGGATAAATGAATATTGCAAATTCGTCTTAAGGTTTGAGTAGTGGCCAGAGCCACTGGAGTCAGTGGGTGGAGCTATTAGAAACAAATTTGCATTTTACTCTCTGGCTAGGCCTGGCTGTTCCTTGGCTCAAGCCCACGATCTTTTCAGGAAGACTGGTGTTCCTTGTGTGGGGGCCAAAAAGGAACACATCCCCTTAAGTTTTACAACATAGAAATGGTTACCTGCACTTAAAACCTCCGGTTGCCATGATCTGATCTTGTCAAAGAATAACTTCTCTGACTTGGGCGATCTCCAGTTTTGAAAACCTTAAAGCTTCTGGGCAAGCAATAGAAAGACTTCTGGTGTTGTTTCTACCTAGAAATTCTAGTTTTCTTCCCCTCCAGAGTTCATAACAAGATCAGTCAGGGAGCCAGAGATGAAGTTGGCATCTCGGGTACCTTTCAGAATAAGATTCCAGTGAGGAAGATCCGTAAACCCTCACGCTGTCTACCACAGTTCTCACCTGGCGTCACCTGCCGAGAGGCACTGGGGTTATGTGGATATAGGCAGTAAATATCAGGAAACAGAGAGGATTACAAGGGACGGCTCTCGACCTCAGAGCCCCACAATCCAAAGGCATGGTGGAAGGTTTAGGTTAGCCAAAGAAGCTGATGTGTGGGTTGCCCTTTCTGCAGTTCTCAAAAGGAGAAAAGAAGGAAAGGAAGGAAGTTAATTAGTGAATGTACGTGTTTGTCCACGCTGAGCAAAATCACACAGTTTTGTTTGGTTTGATTTGGTTTGGTTTTTTCAAGACAGGGTTTCTCTGTGTAACCCTGGCTATCCTGGAATTCACTCTGTAGACCAGGCTGGTCTCGAACTCAGCAATCCACCTGCCTCTGCCTCCCAAGTGCTGGGATTAAAGGTGTGTGCCACCATGCCCAGGTGCCTGTTTTGACTGATAATGTATTAAATTATTGATTTGTTAATGAGTAAGAGTTTTGCTCTGTATTCATTTTCAAAGTTATCATTGTTAATGAAAGTTGGGGATTTCTTTATTTATTTATTATTAGTGGTATGGCCGAGAGTAGGTAAGAGAATGTCCATGAAATTTTCTTTGATTAATAAATCATAGGAAAACAGAGATATCTTTGCAAGGCAAGAATATGTAGTTTTCTGGAGCAGTATTCAGTATCTAGAGCCAGAACCTCAATACAGAGTTCTAGACCTGGGAGAACTTGGGCTGTCAAGCTGGCCCATGGCTGCTGCAGAAGCTGTAGGGAGCCCTGTTCTCTCCAGGTATGTTCAGCCGAACTTTTGGTGCTATGGAGTCTGTGCTGATTAGCATAAACGTAGATAATGTAGATAACCCCCCCCCCCCCCGAGTTGTTCTTGTGGTTGATTTTCACCTCTGGGCCTCATTTTGTGGAAATGAAATAGAACCTTGGATTGATCTCCCCTTTGTCCTGGTCCTCAGTCTTCCTTATAGTGAGGCCCTCTTAGCAATGAAATGCACAAGGGTAGACGTGCAGGGGGTATAAAGTCACAAACAGCCCATGAGGTGCTAATCAAGGCCCTGAACTATCACTGTTGCGGTTGCAAAGACAGCCATGAAGATCTATGTACAGAGACAGAACTTTGAACTTTGACACATGTTTAACATTGAATGAATTTGCCAGACCACTGGGGAGAAGGACACAGAAATCTGCAACGTTGTAGCCTTGAGCTGTGGTGGCTGTCAGTCACGTGACGCCTGCTTGTCTGGCAGTCTGAGAGAATAACTGGAGAGGACTTGCACTGGCTCCCTCTTTACCCATGGGAGATGGGCTCCGAGTGCCGCGCTCCCACAGCCTTCCTTGAAGCTGCAGATTGGCCAAATGCACTGGCTTTTGTATATATGCATGTTTTTAATATGCAGTTAAGCACAGAAAGGCATTAACGGTGACTAGTAAATACTGATCATGTAGAGCAATTACGGCAGAAAGCTATGATAAAAAAGAATGAGCTCAAGAAATGTATATTTCTGAAGTTTTCCTCATTACATTTTCAAACCGTATTGACCACAGGAACATGAAACTGAAAAATGAGATATGGGTGGCAGAGAGCTCCCGCCCACCCCACCCTCCTCTCTGTCAGCTCAAAGCCAGGTTTCTCAAAGCATATAAACTCTGCAGCAATTCCCCCCTTTAAAAAGCTCTTATGAAGGAACACATCACCGATTCCGTTTGTCAGGTGGAGAAGTTTGGGAAGGCCCTGAACTATGCCGAAGCAGCCTTGTCCTTCATCGAGTGTGGAAATGCAATGGAACAAGGGCCAATGGAATCCAAGTCTCCGTACACCATGTACTCAGAGACAGTGGAGCTCATCAGGTAAGCAAGCCCTACTTCCAGCCAGGGCGGGGCAGGGCAGGGGAGCTGAGGGACAGGATGGGGGAGTGGCAGGGCGGGGCATGGGAGCGGCAGGGCGGGGTGAGGGAGGGGCGGGGCAGGGCATGGGAGCGGCGGGGCGGGGCAGGGCAGGGGAGCGGTACACATAAGCACTTGTGGGGAATACTAAGAATGGTGGCCTGCTCTAGCAGCCACTGGGAACCAATGTTCCTCTGTATATGGTTTTAAAATGTTATTTAATAACTCTATTAGTTATTTATACGACTCAGCCAGCCCCCCAATAATGGAGGCAAAGTCCTATGGATTTTTTTAAATCAGTGTTAGCACAATTACTGTGCGAATTACCCCTAATTTATTTTTCTCTATGCTAGACTGTTAATTCCCCAGTTGCACTCACCAAGTGAGTCTTGCCCGGGTTATTTCTGCTATGTCAGTCTGTCCATGGGGCATTTTGTTCAGCTATGTGCTCCTGGTCCACCATGTCTAATGGAGACCTCTTGTTCTGTCTTTTTCCTCTTCCCCCTCCTTCTCCTCTCTCCTTCTTTCTCTCCTTCACATCCCTACTTGCGACCCCCAGGCTAATAACTGAAACCCCACCTACCTCTATTCTCCCCAGTAATAGGCTGTAACCACTTTTATTTAACCAATAGCTTTAAACTGGGGGGCTAGGTGTACATAACAAGGGCTAGTATACATGAGAGTTTGCTTGTGGGACTGCAACCAGATCTTGGGGTTCAGAATTTAGCATTTGTATACACCACACCAGACCAACTCCCAACATTCCTCCCCCAAAATAAGAATGGGTAGGGGCTTACAACTCTCACTTGGCTTGCTTTCCTGTTTACTGTGTGAGGCAGGGCATCTCCTGCACAAAGCCTCCCTGGCAGTTCAAGGAAGAGGCATGTCAGAGTGAGCGGGGACATGTCCCTGTGTCCCCCAGATAGGAAGTGGTAGCTGTTGAATGCATTTCTTCTCTAAGCTCCTTGAAAATAAAAGGTCAATAGGGAAAATGCAGATGTAAGTGTGTGGTAGACCAGTTGTCTGCACAAGCCACTGGGTTCAGTCCATGTCATTCAAATGAATAAATGTATTCACTCATCCTACTTCTCAAGAGTGGTGAAAAGAAATGACAGTAGTAGCCCCATTCTGAAATGTAGACCTAAGTAGGCATTTCTCGGAAGGAAACGTATGAAGGACCATTAGTGTATCACTGAGCAACAGGGAATTAAAACCACAGGCAGACCCAGTATGCAGTCTGTGATATTAAGTATCTGACGCCAGGGGCCTGTGGTGAGCTTCAGTGTTGTGTCCTGCTTAAAGATATCAGGCTCACAACCACAGCAAAACCCACCAAACATGGGACGCAGATATGACACATGCTGCACCCCCAAGAGAGCACAGCTCAGAGTGAGTGTACCCAGAAAATGGAGGTGAGGGGAGGTTCTCTTACCTGAAGGATGACCACAGATAACGGTAAGGTGTGTTTCAGAGTAGCTTCAAGAGAGGCTGGTGGGTTAGTTGGCTGGCTGGTTGGTTGGTTGGTTGGATTGTATGTTTGTTTGATTAACATTCTCACCAAAAAAAGGCAAATGAATAAAAAAACTCTGTGCTACCACCTTGGCTTCATCAGTATACAGTGTGAATTTGTATCACATGTCAAAGTGTCCCCATAAAAATGTAAGTAGTTATGAAGTGTGCCATCATGGATTTGTAAAGGAGCCATGGTTATTTTGCCACTTAAATCTGTGCCTTACCCACCAGACCTAGCTCCCTCTCCCTAAAAGACACTTGGGAGCCAGGGCAGGAGAACCTCTCTACAAGAGAGAGAGTTCCTCCCTCCCTGCGGCTCCAGAGAGCAAAGGATCATAGTTAATTCAGGGGAGCAAAGTCACCTTAAGATTCTTGCCCCTGAGCACTGTTAGGTTGGGGATCACTACCAAGCCATGAATTTCCAAATCACTACAAACTACAGCAAACATAATCACAAAAGATCCAACTCTGTGTGTGCGCATGTATGTGCGTGCATGAATGCACGTGTGGAGTATGTTTGTGTATGGTATGTATGTGATGTGTGTATGTGTGTATGTGTATGTATTTATGTGTGTGATGTGTGTGTGTGGTGTATATGTGATGTGTGTATGTATATGTGTGTAAGTATTTGTGTGTAGTATGTATATGTGTGGTGTGTATATATATTTATGTGTGTGTGGTGTGTATGTGTGTGGTGTGTGTATGTATGTGTGTGTATGTATTTATGTGTGTGATGTGGTGTGTGTATGTATGTGTGTGTATGTATTTATGTGTGTGGTATGTGTGTGGTATGTATGTGTGTTGTGTGTGTTGTGTGTATATGGTGTGTGTGTGTATGGTATGTATGTATGTGTATGGTGTATGTGTGTGGCATGTGTGTGTATGTATGTGATATGTGTGTGTGGTGTGTGTGTATGGTATGTATGTATGTGTATGGTGTATGTGTGTTTATGTATGTGATGTGTGTGTGTGTGTGGTGTGTGTGGTATGGTGGTGGTGAGTGTGTGTATGATGTGTGTGTGGCAGGGGTGTGTGTGTGTGTGTGTGTGTGTGTGTGTGTGTGTGTGTGTGTGTACATACATGTGTTATCACTAGAGCCCCAGAATGAGAGGAAAAGATAATGGGGCAGAAAAAGTATTAAGAGACACAATGGCTAAAAAAATCACTGAACAGAAGACAGGTTCAAAAAGCCAAGAAAACCCCAAACAGGATAACCCTAAAGAAATACACGCCAAGACACGCCATGACACGCCAAGACAGCATGGGACTACAAAACCAAATCCTGAAAGCAACCAGGAAGCAAAGGTGTCGTCAGCATTGAGACAACCTCCAAGAACACAGTGGTCTCCTCTCACCGGGGCAGAGGGAGTGTGTTGGTCTTCAAGTCTAAAAACAACCACCCAGGGTTCGAGCTGGAGCGAGGCTAAGGAAACCAGAAGCCGACTCACAAGTAAAGAGGGAGAAAGCATTCCTCCTTTCCCTCTCCGGTTCTCAGAGACGGAAGGTTAGGAGGGAGATACAACAAAACAAATTGTTTTTGCAGAGTGCCATAATACAACCTAGTTGTTTGTAAACTAATAAAAACAACTAAAAAAAAAAAATTTAAGACCGAAGGAACTTCCTCAATAAAAAGGACATGGTGGAAGAGGGAATCTTGGCGTGAAAGAACAGAAGTGTAGCTTCGTACACAGTAAACTTCCTTCCCGTGAGCTTTGTAAATCGTTTGATGGTTGAAACAAAATTTATACCACCATCTGGTACTTAAGCTACTATGACTTAAAAGAAGGGAGGTGAGGACTTCTATGCCTCGGTCGGTGTAAAACGCTGATACCATCAAACTGCAGGTCACACAGGCACGGTTTTACCCAGGGCAAGCTCCAGGAAACTGCAAAGGGCTGCACTTGGAACTTAGAAACTCTGCAGCAGCAGGATTACTTTCTCAGCCATTTTCAGCAAGCCACTTACTATGCCAAGAGCTTCACAAAGTAAAATCTGAGCGACCCTCTACATCTAAGTACCAGGGTGAGCTCCACTTCCATCCCCAGTGACTCAGCACTGGAGAAATGTAGGACTTGACGCTTTACCATATCTGTGAATAGTTCTTAAGCTTGCAGTGTAGAGGATAGCATGTCATAAAAGCCACCTCCTTCCAGTTGGCACAGTAATGCCATCGGCTAGCCCTTAAGGCAGACTGGTCAGCACTGTGAGCACCTATGTACTTAGCCTAGAGAGCTGGATCCGTGGTTAAGAACACCCGCTGCTTGCAGAGGACCTGAGTTGGAATCCTGAAACTCACAGCCACTTTGTGACTTGAGCTCCAGGGGATCTGACACCAGTCTTTCCTTCATGGACATCCATGCCCATACATGCCCATATGTACATACCTGGACATAACAAGACACACACATGTACACGAAAAGAAAAGAAAAAATACCTGAGGGTGGAGTGGAAAACCATAGAAAAGCTTCTGTTGATACCCAGAAATCACTTTTAATTCCTTTGCCTTTTTGTTTTATCTTTTTTTTTTTTTAAAGGTATGCTATGAGACTAAAAACCCACTCGGGCCCCAATGCCACACCAGAGGACAAACAGTTAGCTGCGCTTTGGTAAGTATTAACCCCAGCTCGGCAAATCGGACGCCTTGTGCTTCCTGCAAACTCCAACCCACTTAATCCCAAGATGCTCCAACAGCCAAGAGGTCCAGACCACTTTTCATTACGATGCTGAGTTCATGATGACCACATCACAGGGAGAGAATGGTGCCAGTAGCCAGTCAGGGTAACCAAAACCAGCAGGCTCCCTGTCTCAGAGAAATAAGGTGTTGAACAACAGTGTGGACCTCTGGCCTCTGCACACACATGGGCTGGCATGAACACACATATACACATATGTGCACATGTGAAGTAAAAACAATAGGCCCCACCTCAGTCCTTTGAATGTGAACTGTGCTAAACGGAATTTTTCTTGTACTTCACACTTATGTAGTCAAAATCATTGACAAGTTACTTTGCAAGCCAAATCAGTATGCATGAATATCCACAACCCATTAGAGTCATCAATACACTGAACCGAGGGGATGCTCATTATACTTAGGTAATAAAATAATTTCTTTCACACTAGCTAATGGGTAATCAATCTCCCCTCACTTAGGATTACAGTGGTAAGGGCTGCACAGTGATAACTCTCCCCACAGAGTCTGCTCTGCCGCCTCAACCCATCTCACGACACAAGGCCCCTCTCTGAGTCTCTCTTGTCCTTGTATCTGGTGTGCCTGAGCTCTAGATCTAATCTGTGAGATAGAAAATCAAATGGACTCTCAGACAGCATAACTGCAATGTAGACACAAGAGAGTCTTGAGCTGCTTGACATGACTTCCTCTGGAGTTTGAGGTGCTAGAGAGGTGGATCAGGTTGTACTGGGCACCTTGTGATCGTAGCCTGACAATACCTGATCTGAGCTGGGGAAGAGTTACCAGTGACAAGCACCAGGAAAGAGAGAGTGAGTCTCGGAAAATGCTAAATATGCCCTTTTCTTTATGGAAGTACCGTGATGGGATTAATAAATTGACGGGGATTAATAATTAATGTCGGAAGATATGTAGGATATAAATAATTATACAAAAAACCTTGTAGTAAATGAGCAAATGTAACTAGCCTCAGATTAGTATTTCTTTTGTGGTTGTAATGCACTTTATTTGAACTGATTACAATCTAGTAAAGCGTTAACAAGCAGAGGTGATAAAATCTGTGAAATTGCTGTCCTATCTGCGAGGCCAATAGCTCACCCCAGAAAGCAGTATAGACTGTGCTAGCACTCCCTCGGGCTCTAGTGGGGAGACACTGCCCTCTGGTGGTAGAAGTAGAGAGTGTCCCGACCCTGTTCCCAACAAAGAGCTCTGAAAGTGTGGTGGTAAATGCAGGTATGGGGTGCCTCCTTGGAATCTTGAATCATGTTTTTTGAACAAAAGGAACGTCAAATACTCATACACATACTTAAGGTGGGAACAGTTTAGAGGTATAAGTGTGATCAAAATATTGAGTTGGAAATGACGGGATTTGTTCTGAAGCTTCACTGTGAAGGGCACACATTTCTCTTCTTCCCCTGCAGTTACCGATGCCTGGCTCTCCTATACTGGCGGATGTTTCGACTCAAAAGGGACCATGCTGTGAAGTATTCCAAAGCACTTATCGACTATTTCAAGGTACTGTCTAGCAATGAGAGCACCATGGCTCCTTGTGCTAGGCTCTCTCCCTGGCAGAGGCATCTCTGAGAGGCCTCACGCACCCATTGCCTTGAGGCTAAACCTGACATCTCTGTTGTCCAGAGTCATCCCATTTATGACACACTTGTGGCTTGCAGGACTCCAAGAATGGGCCTTGAGAGCCCAGATAATTTGTCCCCCTGTCTTCGTGTCCTTATTTTTATGGCCTCTAAACAAAGAATATCCAATTTGTCCCCAGTGTCCAGGGGATTGGTCTTTAGAACAGACATAATTCCTTATCTCCATGTAGAATTCTTGGAAGTAACTAATTAGACCCACTCCCCTGAGTTCATCTCTAGGAGCTGATTTAATCTTTGATTGAAATGCCATTTTTAAGGATAGGAAACAGCTCGTTATAGCTCAGAGACCCTCAATAGCCATGTGTGGGGGTGATATGGACTGAATCACAGCCATGGCAACTTTTATCTCAGAAAATTAAACCACTTTCCTGAGAAGAATACAAAACCAGCAAAACAAATGAAGAGCACCTCTTTGCTGTGCTGCTGCAAGCAGACCTGAAATCAATCGTTTGTTCGAAACGATTGTCTGAAATTACACCATCGTTGTCTCTACCCCTCCTTTGTCACACACATACACACAGACACACACATAAACACACACACACACACATACAAACACACAGGCACACACATACAAATGCACAAACATACACAGAGACACACACATACAAACACACACACACACACATACAAACACACACACACATACAAACACACACACATACAAACACACACACACATACAAACACACACACACACACACACACACACACACACACACACACATCTTTTTTAGTCCTATATTGCCATCCTGCACGTCTGAGAGACCAGCTAGATGGCCAGGCTCTCCTGGGGATGCTCTGGTCTGTGTCTAGTGTACTGTTATCTTCTAATTGTTTATGTGGAATGACTGCCAAGGAGCAATGAGGTAGCCTGGTGGGCTTGCCTGTGATCCCAGCACTCAGGAGGCAGAGGCAGGAGGATCACTGCAAGTTCCAAACTAATCAGATCTATACAGTGAGACCTGTCTCAAACACATATAACACACATGGGCAGAGGCAGAGAGAGTGATTTTCAGGAAATCAGAGTTAAAGAGATGAATTTCTATTACAAAGTAAAAACAAAGATGCTTGAATAAAGAAGTAAACTGAGTTCTGTGATCAAGTGAGTTCTGACAAACTTTTAAAGGATTGTTTTTAGTGTGTGTATCCAGTCTGAATGGACAGAGACGGGAACAGAAAATCAGTTTCTCTTCCAGGAGTTATTGGCATTTTCATTCTGTCAATTCTGTTTTTAAGTGTATTTTAAGTGGCAGGTTGTATCATTAATAGTGTACAGTGTGATTTGTTGTACACTGCACCTGTTAAATGCTGCCACCATCTTCCTGACAGAACATCTCAGCTCTGTCCCTTTCTCCCAGTTCCAGCCACATGCCTTCAGGGGATCTCCAAAACTTGTCCTTCCTGTTGAAGTTTTGTACCTACTAGGTGCCCTTTGTGCCATACTCCAAGGATCGTTTCAGTACAGGTTGAGGCCTGGAGCCTTCAGGCTCCCACGATAATCTGGCCATGAAAAACGTGCTTTAGTAATGTGTGCTGTCTCTGAGGAGAGATTGTCTCTTCATGTGCTGTCTCTGAGGAGAGATTGTCTCTTCCCTGGTCGTGGTGCTTACAGACTTCCATCCCATTCAACATCCTTCTGAAACTCTTTCTGCAACCCCCAGACATCACTCCCTCTCCTGTCTAGAATGCTGACGTGAAGGAACACAGGCGAAGAGTCTCACATCAGCTAGGCATGTCAGCACCATGCTGGCAGGAAAAGAGGGGATCCCCTGAGATGTCATTTTCTATCTAGCTTTCTCCGTGAGACAGGTGAAAGTGGCGGTCTGTTGGTCCATCCTGTGTCTACACTTGCCGAGAACCCGAAAGGCAAATTCTTGCCATGGGGGTAGCTTCTGCACTAACACTGGATGTCCAGTCACTGCCGGAAGCACGTTCTTAGGAAGAGAACATGCTCCAAACTTTTTGGTTTGGGCTGCTGTGCTGCCTCAGTGGCTAGGCACGTGGCTTCAAGCTACCTGATGATTTGAGTTTGATCCCCAGGACCCACATGGTAAAAGGAGAGAACTGACTCCCACAAGTTGTCTTCTGACCTCTCTACATACCTGTGGCATGCTCTCACATGCCACACACACACACACACACACACACACACACACACACACACACACACATTTCACACACACACACATGTGAAATATTAAAATACTTTCTTTTGCTTGTTTATATGTTTCTGCTTTGTTGTGGTGCCTGGGATTAAACCCAAGAGCTTCGTATCCCAGCCAAGCAGTCTGTGACTGAGCCATATTCCAAATCACGAGACCTTTAAATGCCAGATGCAGACGCCTAGCCCTTGAGATATAATATCCTAAAACAGACTACCTCTGTAAGTCAGGGGCCAATGATAGAGCTGAGTGGCGGAGTTCTTCCCTGTTACATCTCCGTGCCCAAAACCACCAAAAAAAGAAAAAAGAAAGAAAGAAAAAAAAAAAAACCTCTCAGTACAATTAATTGTGCTAGTAATAAGGTATCAATACGTTTCAGAATTTCTAAATTTTCCATTAAGAAATACATTTGAAGCTATTACTTTAAGAATATTCTCTTATTCCTTTAAGAGAAATAAGTTGTTGTTGTTATTTGAGACAGGGTTTCTCTGTGTAGCCCAGGCTGGCCTCGAACTCCAAGACCTGTCTGCCTCTATCTCTCAAGTGCTGGAATTAAAGGCATGCACCACCACACCCAGCATTAAAAGAACTAATTTAAACTTCATAATTTAAAACAATGGAATTTGATGACACACTTCCTCCAAAAGTCTCTGTAAATAACCCCTAAATTTAGATATAAGACATTCTCATTGTGGAGAGGGAAAGAGTTCCTACTCTACTGTGAAGATTTAGACTAATTTCCAATGAAAAACTATGGATTGGCTCGGCATTCACCAAACCCTTGCAGTTACAGATAATTCAGTGCCTAAAATGTGTGTGTAAAGGCCTCCACTGGGTAAGGCACATGAGCACACTTTGTATACTTGTGCTTACAAACACGCATACACACTAGCTTCCACGGAAGAAGAAAAGCCCTGTGATTGTGACTCCCCAGATCTGGTTTCAGTGAGTCTGTGCTGACCTACAGAATCTTAGTGATTATTGTCACAGTCGCCTGAAAATATGCTGTTGACCACTGCTTAGTCTTAACCAGTGCCACCCACTGTCCAAATTTTTATTTCCCTGCAGAATTCATCGAAAGCTGCCCAAGCCCCATCCCCGTGGGGGTCCAGTGGCAAGTAAGTTCACTTTTCCCAAATGCAAATAAGCCACGCATTGCATGACGGGATACCCTGAGGGGATGCCCCGCCTCGCCTGCTCCCAACCTCTCCACTCTGGCTTTTCTACCTCTCTTCTTCCAGGAGCACTGGAAGCCCATCCCCCATGTCTCCCAACCCTTCTCCCGCCAGCTCCGTGGGGTCTCAGGGCAGCCTCTCCAGCTCCAGCGGCCTGTCCCCATCGACCATCGTCAGCATCCCCCAGCGCATTCACCAGATGGCGGCCAATCACGTCAGCATCACCAACAGCATCCTCCACAGCTATGAGTACTGGGAGATGGCTGACAACCTGGCCAAGGAAAACAGAGGTGTGTACACCAGCCCTGGAGAATGGGGACCGGCCCAGGGCACAGGGCAGTCTGCCCGAGGGGAATCGCGGAGATCAAATTTCATGGTTTACGCAAGGAGAAAGAAAAGGCTGGCACCTGCTGCCTGGGCCTGCCTTCACCCTTGCTGTGGAAGAGCAGGTGGATTCAATTAGATGCAGATACACACAGACGCAGGCACAAACTCCAGTGCAGATGTCACATGCGCAATCATAGGATTTCCCAGTGAGCTTCTTGCACATAGACTATATTTCCTTTTAATTTGCACCACCACCCCCCACGATCTAGCCTAGTTCCTAGAGCACAGATGGGGCTCCAAAAATACCAAACATATGAGTGAGTGTTAGCAGCTCTTTACGGTCTAAGCTGCCAGCCAGGCAAGCCTAGAGCCATGGTACTCAAAAAGTTGAAGACTTCCAAATTCGAGTCCAGCATGAGCTACAAAGGCAGTTCCAAGCTAGCCTGGGCTACATAAATAAGATCTGTCCAAAAAAAAAAAAAAAAAAAAAAAAAAGTGTTAGTGCTTATATCTCTCAAGAGAATGTCTTAGCCGGGCAGTGGTGGCGCACGCCTTTAATCCCAGCACTCCGGAGGCAGAGGCAGGCGGATTTCTGAGTTCGAGGCCAGCTTGGTCTACAGAGTGAGTTCCAGGACAGCCAGGGCTACACAGAGAAACCCTGTCTCGAAAAACCAAAAAAAAAAAAAAGAGAATGTCTTACACACACATGTTAATTATTACCTTTAAAATAGTTTTGCTCATAGCAGAAGTAATCAGGGACTCTGAGAAGGCCCAGTGGGTGCAAGTCTGATAGCCTGAGTTCATTCCCAGAGCCTGCAGTAGGAGAAAATCAAATCCCAAAAGTCATCCTCCGACTGCCCATGGATCATGAGTACCTCTCTCCTCTCCCTCTCCCTCTCTCAGGTGTTCTCTGTCTCTCAAACAATAATAAGACTTTAACGTAGCAATGGGTGCTTTCTGAGGCTAAATTTGTGGCACATAAGAAGATAGAAAGGGGCGCTGCAGAGATGGTTTAGTGGTTAAGAGCACTGACTGCTCTTCCAGAGGTCCTGAGTTCAATTCCCAGCAACCACCTGGTGGCTCACAACCATCTGTCATGGGATCCGATGCCCTCTTCTGGTGTGCCTGAAGACAGCTGCAGTGTACTCACATATACAGTGTACCAACTTGGTCCTGTTCACCCACGCTGGCCTGTCCCTCCTCTGGCCTGGGCCTGGCTTTCCCCTCCCAGCTACCTTGAGTGTGCAGTCTTCCCTGAAGCTCTGTTCCCTTCTTAGAAGGATGCCACTTTGGCAATGTTGTCTCAGTGCTTCCTTCCAAGGGGCATTATTCGGTGACACCTATGAAGGCAGATCTGCCCTGAGAATGTGTCTCTGCTCACCATGCCCATGATTCCTCTGGCCTGGCCTCCCCTCCTTCTACCCACCACTCCAGAAAGTACCTAGGTACAAAATAAAGGAGAGCAGGCTCAGAGAACCCCTGGTCCAAGAGGTAACTTCAGCAGAGGTGCTGACCCCTGACTGACCCACTGTCCTGGAGCCCCACTCCTTGGACTCCCTTCGGAGGCTGAGCCCATGGCAGTTGCCAGGGAGATAATGGAGAGACAGTCTTACTGACTTGGGTGAAATCCATTTTTCCTACCAGGAGAATGTAACTGGGACATACAGAACCTTGGTTATTTGGGAACATAGACATGGCAAATAACATTCACTTATCAGGGTGTAGGACTTTATTTTGTTCTAAGGAAGTACCAGGCCACAGACACAATGGAGAAGACTTGAAGCAGTGAATAGATTGTCTCTGAAGTCATGCAGGCCCTGACTTCCGGGTAGTGCCCCTAACACATCTCTCTGTCTCCTAGAGTTCTTCAATGACCTGGATTTGCTCATGGGACCTGTCACCCTCCACAGCAGCATGGAACACCTGGTCCAGTACTCCCAGCAAGGCCTGCACTGGCTTCGGAGCAGCACACACCTGTCCTAGGGACCACACCTTTGAGCCAGACTGTGTTTTCTTCTCCTCGGTGGCTCAATGTTTCCGGACACTGTGCTACTGACTTTCCCAGCCTGAGGCATTCCCAAACCACAGTGGACATCTCCTCAGAGTCTAACAACAATGTTTCTCTGGGTGGGGGGGGTGTTTAGATGTGGGTTCGTACAAAGCTGCCTGTGTATGTGTGTAAGATCTTCGAAAACATATTTCCTTTGTCTAGTTCTATAACCCCAGGCTAGACAGTGATTAGAGGCTCCTCACTGGAGGAAATCCATGCGGTACACATGTGCTCGCACACTCAGACACACCCTCCCCCCAGTGCTAAGCCATTGCCTTCTTAGAAAGTTCCACCAAAATCTCATGTGTTGCTGAACCTGGTGCGTTCCAGCACATGCACGGAGAGCGTAACTGCAGGACGAGTTGAACCTGTCTCTTATTACCGGTTCTTTTCAGTATTACATACAATGCCCCAATTACTTTTGGTTGTTGTATATTAATGAGCAATTGATGAAACAAGTCAGTTATTTTTGTGCCAGAAGTTCATTAGAGTGCATGTTACCAAATGCCTTGCCCGTCCCCAGTACCCTCCCCCACCCCTCATCATCTGTCAAACACATTATAAGCCAATGGAGTCCCACAAGTGTCCCTTGCTTTGTCCCCACATTATGGCACCAGGACTTGGTAGAAGCTCAGCAACCACAGTAGCAAGAGTTCAGAATGAAAAGTCTTCACAGGTGGCAGTGAGCCCTCCAGGCAAGCACATGTCCTCTCGCTGCCACTGTGACTCTGTGGCTGTGGTCAGCCGATCCATTTCAAGTCTCTTCTTTCTATAGTAGCTTTCTTGCCAAATGAAGACCTTGTCTAGAGTATGCCATCCCTAGGTCTGGCTGTTGCTTCACAGACTCAGACACACTCGCTGTTGTCACCCACCTGATTCTTGCTCTTCACACACCATGTGTGACTCCAGGCCTTGAGTGCATTGTGACTTGGGGGACGTTTTTTTCAAGCTTCCATCAACAAGCTGCTTACCGTGCAGGGAGAGTTATCCCTGTGATGATCAAAACTGGAGTAGCAACAACCAGCGTGTCTTGCTTATAATCTTTGCATCTGGTGTGTTTATGTCTTGACATGCATCTTGTCTGTCTGTTTGGGTTTTTTTTAATTAAGTTTGTTTTAGTTTTTCAGCATCTCGTTTACAGTTTTTGTCTGAAGTTTGTTTTCCTGTGTTTTTTCATCCCCTAGACTTAGTCTTCTTGTTAAATATATGTAGATCTGAAATATTAGTGTAAAGAAACAAGTCCTGTAAACAAGGTACATCTTACACTTTAAGAACAAACCATTGGCCTTGAGTTACTTGACAAAACAAAACCAGGTCAGCCAGAGGGAGACAGGCAAGGCCACCTGCAGAGCCCTGCATTGTTCAAGGTGGCTGAGGTGGCACAAAGTGTGTGTCCTATGTTTCTTCTGTCTCCCTGTGAACACACACATCACCATGTCAGCTTTTTCAGTAGGTGGCAAATAAGATTACTCTCGTTCCCCGGCTCCAAGCGTGGATTCAAAACTATACAAACATTTGAGCAAACACGCTTTGGTGTTTTGCACCAAAGTGGACTGTGGGATTTGCATCTGGCTTTCACCCTCAAACACTTGACATTTCTAGCAGTACATTGACTTCAAATGTTTGGGACTAGAACTGTTTTTATAAGACATTAGAACATTTGTGAATACATAATGAGGTATGGGGGAGAGGATTCAAGTCTAAACATAAATCTCATTTTTGTTTTATTATATACGCTGTACACAGGAAGGAAATGTCTACAATATTGATTGTAAGCCATCCCGAGAGGCCAGGCATGGGATTTGCCACTGGCATCATAGCACTGTACAAGAGGTTTTAGATTCTGGAGCAGCTTAGGTTTGAGATTCTTGAAATGAGAAGGTTTTGCTCCGTTTCCATCTTTGTATTTATCTATACAACAAGCTCCTTGCATCTCTTTCTCTAACTGTTGGCAGGTCTGTGATCCCATCCTGTGTTTAAAGTCTGAATATACGAAATTGAATCACCTTGTGTGCAGCATTGAGACTTTGTTCTTGTTACTCTTGGTGAATTCTGACGGAAAGTTCGTATAGAGCCATACCCTCGAGGGCCTCTGTGCAACCTTGGGGAGCTTCTCTGCCCCTGCCTTTCTTTAAAGTTACAAGCTTAGTTGTGACACTTGTGCCATCCACATCCCTGGGAAAGACATCAAACTGCAAAGGTGGCCTCTGGCTGGTTGTACCAGCACAGGTTTGACCAGCACACTGATGACCTGCTTCAAACAAAACTTGTAGTCTGGGGTGGGGGTGGGGGGTGGCACATAGTCAGAGCGTGCAGGTCCTAGTCAAGTCTCTTGCCTCATCCATGGAACAGTGACAGGCCCAGTATAGGTAATTTTATTAAGGAACCGTCTTGCATCTGATGGGCTCAGTGTTGGTAACTCTGGTAAGGGACCATCTTCCGCTTGATGCCGTGAAAGCTCATCCTCGATGTTCCTTTTCTTAAGTCGAGTTGCAAGTGCAAACATCTTTCTTATGGTTTATGACTATAAAATCCTACATGGTCATTATAGGAATTCAAATAGTGCTGAAATGTAGAAGATGCAAGCCAGTGGTTGCCTCAGTCCCAAGATGACCACAGCGCAGTGATCCTGTGTCTTTTCAGAGAGTTTTATATGTAAACATAACATCTATTACTGCTTGTCTCTGTTGGATGACATATTCTGACCTCAAATGTCCCACCAAAGCCCAGCTGGTCTTCTCTCCCGTGACCTGAGTAGAAGCCACCCTCTGTCACAGTGTTAGAATTACCTTTGAAAGGGAGCAGCCTAGATATTCCTGAACACATTTTAGCCTTAGTTGTTACTCTGTGGGTATCAGTCTCTGGTTCAGATGTGCCTGGAGAGAGGTCGATTAAAACGGGCTTTTGGAGACATTCAAATGGGGACTTGGTCCCACTCTCTGAGAGGACGCCCTGGAAGGATACACTGTACTGTTGACGGTTGTGTGCTAGAGCACCTGGGATGCAATGAGACTTTCTGCACTAAAATGTATCCCCGTATGTACAACAATGGTGTGTCTACTGGGCCGTGTAGCAGTGATGTGTACATCTCTGACACCCATACAGAATAGACACAGTTCATATAAATGCATACATTTAAAAATATATATGTACCAATACAGCCAACACAGAACTGCAGTCCACCTGACAGATATAACTAGTGCCTAATACTGAGTCGAAGCCACTGCGCGCTCAGGTCACCTTGGAAGTGCAGTCATTGTTACACGGTCAACTCAGTGGTATTACTTATGAATCACATCTTTGAAACTGTGCAGTAACAGTAACATATGCATATATATTTTTAAATAACATTTTCACAGTTTTCCAGCGTTACTGTTGAAATCTGTATTGCCAAAAAAAAAGAAAGAAAAAGAAAAAGAAAAATGCAAGATTTTTTTTTAATGATGTAGACACTCTTCAGACCCAGTAATCGGTGTGTGATCTCCTGTTTGTAGATATTCAAGAGACTTTAGCAGTCACCAGCCTTAATGCATGTACAGGATATTATTGTGACTTAATTTATCTGCAGTTTTTAATCCATATAAAGTTGGAGTTTATAAACGGACTTGGATTAAACATGTCTGCCTTTCTAAGGCTGCAAACGATGCATTAAATGATTTATGTTGTATGTGAGAGAAACCGAGTTGTACGTTTAAAAGAAAAAGCCCACCAGGTTCTGATGATATTTTACAAGGAAACTTTAGAACTGAAGTGTTTTCAAAGCAGGGTTCTGGTTCCCAGCTTGGAATCTCTTTAGAAGATTTCATGAATGTTCTCTTCCTTCCTTCCTTCTTTCCTTCATTTCATTCTTTCTTTCTTTTGCTCTTCCTTCCTTTCTTTCTTCTTTTGATTTTTCTTTTTGCCTTTTTTCTATTTCTTTTAAACCTTGGTATTGAACTCAGGGCATTGTACGTGCTATGCAAGCCCTCCACCACTGAGCTGCGCCCCAGCCCTCACCCCTCACTGATGTTCCAGTGTAGCTTCCATGGTTACCATTGTTAAATCTGATATTTTCCAATAGAAATGTAGTTTCCTCCTTCTGGTTTCCATACCCAAACGTATCCATATTTCTCTTCTCTCTCTGTCTCTGTCCCTGTACACCCCCTCTGTCTCTCTCTCTCACACACACACACACACACACAGAGAGAGAGAGAGAGAGAGAGAGAGAGAGAGAGAGAGAGAGAGAGAGAGATTGATTCTCCTCTCACACACACCCCCATCTCATCTGTATCCCAAAGACTGCTGATGAGGAAAGCAGAGAGAACCCTGTCAATGACAACGGATGGATGCCTGCTCAAGTAGTAGCCCTGAGACTAATCAACACAGGGCACACATCTTCGGTGGCACACGTCAATTCCCTGACTGCTTGTGCCAGGCTTTTCCAACTTAAAACAACCTAGTGGAATTGTGTTTTCAATTCTTGCTCAAGAAAATAAGAGAACTCCGAATCAAAGAGCGGAAGTGTTAAAGCAATGGCTGGACGCCACCTAGTGCGTCTGTGCAGAGGAGGGTCTGTCAATCTTACTTCCACCTTCTCCCTCCCTCTTCCTCCTCCTCCTCCCCAAGCTGAAGAAGCAGAAACAATATGACCTCATGGCCTGATCCAGTCCATCTCTTTTCCCCACCACGCCATCTGACAAAGTCCACACAGTCAAGAGAAAAAACACAGGAAAGGTTAGACATTTTAGTTCAGTCCTCATCAGCTGAGCAGCAGGAAAGGAGCCCACTTAGTCCCCAGACGTAGCTAGGATAAGGGACTTGTTCTTACTAGCTCCAGGGACCACTGAGGGTGATACTCTTTCAAAGGTGGACTAAGAAATGCCCAACAACCATCCAAACAATGCCTTTCTGTTGGATAACTTGTGGGGTCTCTTCTTATCAGAATCCTGTTTGAAAATGTATCGTCCCATTTTCAATCAAGCCTAGACCAATGGAGCCTTGAAAGACAAATTCAACTGGGGGGAGGGACTGACCACATAAACTGCATTTTCAACTCTTTGGAGCCAGAATTTTGTTTTGTTTCCTGTTCCCAGAAGAACACATCCTACCAAACAGCACAGAGATATTTTCTTGTGAGAACACTGCTCTCCTGGCCCACGTCAGTACATGTGCCTCAGAAGGGTTAACTTGTTTGCTTGGCGTGAGGCGTGTTATAAAACTATTCTCAAACTAATCACATCTGACCACGGTTTTGGTTTTTATTATTTAATTGGCACTGTCAACAGCAAGGGGTAAATTTGGGGTCAGCTGCAGAGGGACCTACAGTCACAGCTCTTGGCGGTAATGGGAGTCGAGGGATTAAATTTCCCTGTGTTATTTGGAAAGCTCACCTCTTAGGGCCAATTTTAAAGACATCGATCTGAAGGATGAATCTAAGGCATTAATCCCAAATCAAAACAGAGAACTAAGCATCCAAGACATAGATGAGGCCCGCAGAGCATCAGAAGTACTCATGAGGCCCGTAAGCCAACTCAAGCTCTTGTTTCCTAGTTACTTTCAAAATAGAGAAATGGTTCATATCCAGACAAGATGCAAAGCATCACGCATGCTTGAGATTTTCAAACACTACCCGTGCTAATGAAAAGCACTGTGACATTCATCTGATATTTATGAACTCTATTTCAAGATGGCCAAATGAACACAGAGAAAATCCTCAACCCGGGAATATTTGTGTCTCGCTGGAGTGAAGTCCCATCCTCAGTAGCCAAAGGTACTCAATGTCTGAAACAATAGTCCGTGAGCCTCCTTTGTTACCTTTCCCTGAGGGCATGAGTACCACAACTATGTCCAAGTCACTGAGAAGTCAACGACTGGAAACGGAGAACCTGATGTGTTTTTCAGCCCCCCACCGGCTGTAACCAGTAACCCCGGCTGTTACTGAGTCCCTTTCCTGTATTGCTGGGAATCTTGACACTGGTTATTCATCCCTTGGAGTTCCAGAGCTTCCAATTCAATTCCAAAATGTACCCTTTTGATAACTGGGTTGATTTTGTTGTCACTCTTGGGGTGTAAATTATATAAGTCAGATTTAGTATCTTGTCACTTTAGTAAAACTGTTTCAGGAAACAGTGAGATTTAAAGAAACAGAACTGCAAAGCAGGAAGTCACTGCTAATGGAGACCACAGAAGAGCAGTTGCTAGCTGCCTGAGCACTTTCCTCCAACTACAGCTAGCCCTTGGAGAAAGCTGCCCTTCTCGCCTCACTGGCCTCTGTTGAGCGAGGTTTAACACATCACTACCCTGCTGCGAGAGCAGGAGGATCAGCAGATTGGGGTGCATGTTCAGGCTCATTGCTGTCAGTCAGCAGGGTTCAAGGATTACAATATACCAGAAATGGTGGTACATCTCTAATCCCAGCACTTGCAGAGCTAAAATGAGAGCATTGTGAGTTCAAGACCAGTTTGGGCTCCATAGTGAATTCAGTGTCACCTTGGATACACAGCAAAAGCATTATTGTAAGAAGAGGCCAAGGAAATACACTGTGCAGGCATCAAGTGTGTGGTGTGGAAGACAGGACTTGCTCGTGGGATCTGCAGCTAATAGCAGGGTAACCACAACCCCACCCTCAAGCCCTTGAGAGAATAGCAAGGACATCCAGGGAAGGTGGTCGCTTGGGAACTCCCCATGTGTGTTATCAGGGTTAGGGGGCCTTCCTGTTGTAGGCAGTGCTCTTTCAGAACAACGAGGGGCTTCACAACTGAATTCTCGCCCTCTTTACCACCCAGCTCTGGCTTTAGAAAGCAGTGGGATCCAGATGGAAAGGGAGAGGAACAACTTGGGGTCCATGATCTGACATCTCCCAGGAAAGGTACCACCAGGCTGCAGTTCAGGAACTGCGATGGAGCCCAGCATTCACAGCTCTGTGCACTCGGGCTTTTCCCCTGGAGATGGGGAGACTGAGTTCTCTATGTGTATCTTACACCTCTAGTGCCTGTCATGGGAGGGGCAGCTGCTCTGGGGAGGCTTGTTCCCCCAGAAAGAAGATCTGCCATGGGGACCTGGGAAGATGAAACCTCTCACGGGAGATGGGGTGGTTTTCTCTAGTGGGCTACTGACTGTTCAACATAATCGCTTAATTGAAGGTGAAACCTTAGAGCCAAGAAAGAGAAGAATGTCAGCTTGCCCAGAACTCACTGCTTTCTGTGGCACCCAAATAGACACCAAACATTCTGACCCCAGCATCTGGACAAACCATGTGCTTCACACCACTAAGGTCAAAGCCCTACACATAAGAATATTTAGTTCTTGTCAAGTTTTAAATAGTGTGTCTCAGTGTGTCTCCCATGCATTACTAAACCATTGCTTTGAGCTTATCCAAAATAAGCATTAAATGCTCAAACAGCCTCCCTTTTCCACTCCCTAGAAATCCTTCCCCATCCTCTCCTCAGTGAGAACAGTGGCCAGAACTGCTGGGAGAGTTAGTCTGATTTAAGTTCAAATAAATGCTGCTTTCTTTCCACGAGAGCCCAAGATGTCACCCTATGTGGATTTCAGACATTGGATGGGATGTGGGCCATTCAAGGTACCATCACATTCTCCTTGGAGGGGAGCTGTACCAGCTGGGTACTCAGTTGGCCATTACCTTTTCTGAGGCAGGATATGGGGAACAGATTCCTGTGAAAGGGGAGCACTTGTGTGTTTTCATGGCTCTGTAAAAGTTTAATGTTTTGCCCTTAAAATTGGCCTTGGCGGTGGAATTTAAAACTCTGCCGTTTCCCTTATTATGGAGATATCAGCTTATCTTGGAGAAACGGCCAATTGTGATTATCCCCTGAGCTGACAACTCAAATTCGATATTCCAAAATCAAAGGGCTACGCCGCCAAGCCAAAAACCATCTCCAAGTCTGTGTCTCAGTCCTGGGAAAGCAGCCGGCTGTGCTTACATCCCACCAGACTCTGCCAGTGATCCATCTAAAACAGCCACAGAAGCATGTTGTAGGGCCTTCCATGAAACCAATCTGAAGGGACCGAAGAGAATTTTAAGCAGGTCAATTCTATGTAGCGAAGAAACTTGTGAAAATGTTCACACGCTGTACTTACATAGTCCGGCATCTCTGTATTCTGTCCAGTTGCTCTCAATTAAAATATCTCAAATCCACGTGTGCTTTGTGGCGTGCATTTGCTTCTTGGCATGTTTGGAGATTGCTAACGACCACAATCTGTGCTGATAGTGGATCACTATTTTATCCAAGCAGGGGTTCTGTTACACGTCAGCCTTTCAAACACTGCTGATGAAGTTGTATGCAGTTTCCTGTGTCTGAGTGTGTGTGACAAGAATCTATCTCAACACAAGAAACTAATAAAGACTAGTGGTTTTAATAAGGAGCACTTGCTTCCCCAAAGTCTGTGACTATTTTTCCCAGGGACACTCCAGTGGATCGTGAGTGATCCGCGCAAGCCTGCAGGGCTCTCATCTCCCAGGCTGCTTTGAAGATGTCCACGTGCCTGGGGTCTAAAATCTTCATTTGGTGGTTACTTAGATCTGCATAAAATGGTGAAAAGTTAAACCTCCTTTTCAATTTCTCCCACACAGAGGAAGCAACCTCCTCTCTCAAATCAAGAGTGAATGGAACCATAGAAAACACATCTACTGCTAAAGATCTGTCTAATGGGTCTCTTTATTTTCTTGAGTCCAAAATAACCAGGAACAAAGACGACAGAGCATCAACCACGTGTGTTACTATTTTGAACTACGTGTAGTACTATCGCTCTAATTCACAAGAAATTCAAACCCCAAGGTTTCTGGAATGGATACTGCTCTTGCTGTGCTGTAACAGAACGAGCCTTAGGGGTTTGTGATGAAGTCTGTATATTAAAGGTGAATGCTGACTCATCATCCAAATGACTTTTCCATGTTTTAATAAACCTTGACATTGGCATTCTGTCTCAAATGTATCTAGCTTCTTGAACTTCTTGCCAGTGAGATGTTTGTCCTCGTGTGGTACAACATCTTGTTTTAAAGATGACCAACCAGCCAAGTCCATTACCTTCTCACCAGAAAAAAAAAAAAAAAAAGTATGGATCCATGCAAACTCATACAGCAGACGCCAGAGTTTTAAGGACGCACACACCAGTCTGAGAATGTTCTCTGCTGGGAGCAGCATCACTTTCCAGCGAAAGTCAAATGAAGCAATGTTTGGAGAGCCAGGAGCATTCTTGCTAAGAGATGGTTTCTGTCTTTGCATGGCAAAGCTCTGCTCACATATTGAAATACTTAAGTGTAAACCATTACTAGTCCACAGTACAAACCCTAGACAGACGTTGAAAATATCCTATGCAGCTGGAGAGATGGCTCAGCACTGGGTGCTCTTCCAGAGGTCCTGAGTTCAATTCCCAGCAACCACATGGTGGCTCACAATCATCTGTAATAGGATCTAATGCTCTCTTCCTTCTTTCAGGTGTACATGCAAACTCATTCATATTAAATAAATAAATAAATAAATAAATAAATAAATAAATAAATAAATAAATAAATTTTTTTTAAAAAGAAAATATCCTATGCTCACAGGTCGCTGTTGTTTCCTTTCCTGTTGCAGCAATAAAATACCCTGGCAAAACCAACTTAAGGGAGCAAAGGTTTACTTGGGCTGGCAGTTCTAGGGTTCAGTACATCCGCATGAGCTCGAGGCAGCTGGTCATGCTGCACCCTCAGTCAGGAAGCATCGAGAAGTGAATGTGTGCTCAGCTGCCTTCCCCGTTGTCTGAGGTCTAGAGCTCCCACCTAGGCAAGCCTAGTAGCTGACCAACTCTAAACCATCCCTCACAGATGTGCCCGAAGCTTGTCTTCTGCTTGATTCCCAGGACTGTCAGCTGATAACATTAACCACCATTGCATTTTTCCTTATAAAAATGTTTTAATGAAGTTGATTGTGTTTATACTTCTATACAATATAGATACACAAAATCTCTCCTTAATTCACACTCAGTTTTACGAAAAGATGGCAACCTTGTCAACTGGGTAGGCCTGCCCATATTCACTTTGTGTGTGTGTGTGTGTGTGTGTGTGTGTGTGTGTGTGTGAAGCATTTTCGACCTTCACGAAATCTATTTGAAGATTTATCTCCTGTGCTCTTGTGCCGAATCTAAGAAGGCTTTTTAAAACTCAGGTTAATAAAATATGCTCTCCTATTGTTTTCAATGGGCTTGGAAGTTCTGTCCCTGGGGTTTAGATTTATCATCCATTTAGGTTGGTTCTGTGGGTGTCTGTCTACCCTCTTGTGTGGATGTCTGCTTGTCTCAGCATCATTTACTACAAGACTCTTCCTTTCCCAGTGCCCTTGCCCAAATCGGTTTAAATTTGATTTTTTTATTTTTTTCTATTTTTTGTTCTGAATTTCTGGGCATTGAACTCAGGACCGCCCACAAAACTCTGCCCCTGAGTTTTAACCCAATGGCCTATTTCCCTTTTTACTTTCATGGTTTGGGGACAACATCTTACTAAGCTGCCTGGGCTACCTTTGAACTCACTCTGGACACCAGGTCAGCCTCAAACTTGCTATGCAGCTAAAAATAACCTTGAATTTCTGAGTTCTACCTTTGCCTCCTGAGTGCTGGGATTTCAGGTGTGCACAAACACACCTTACGTATGGAGTGCTGAGGATCAAATCCAGAGCTTTGAGCATGCCAGAACAAACATTTTACTGAGCTACATCCTAACTGCCTCCTTTTGGTTTGGGTTTTAAAGTGTTTGGTTGGGACTAACCACCCATTATCTATTGAACTTTCTATAAATGAACGTTTGCAAGCAAATGTCTACCTGCCTCATTTTAGACAGCAATGTTGTGTGTCCTCATAGTGTGACTGTGAAATGAGCAGAATGACTCCAGGCACCTTTTACTGCCAACTGAGTCCCTTCTCACCTCAGTATGTTCGAGAGACCAGGCTCATGCCAGGGGCACTTGCCCCCACTGCCCCGCCCACCAACCTAGAACATCTTAGCTATACCATTTCCACTGCCGTGGCGGTCTGAGGATAAATGAGACACAAAGCTTTTCAGGACTCTGGAGCTCCAAACTCCATCAACTTTCCACCTTCCCTCTCATACACCAACACCCAGCATGCACCTGGTACTTTGGCACCACCAGACCCCTCTAAGGTACCACCTGGGTCAGGTCCGAACTTGACAAAGAGGCTCCCACACTTGTCCTTGGGACTTCTGCCTTATGGCTTTTATATTTTTCTGGCTACTTTTCCAGGTCTTTCTAGGATCTAATGATGTCTTCTATGCTTAACAAGAATGTATATTGACTCATTGTTAGTACACATAGACACTGAGTGAGCAGAATAATAACTGTGTCCAGAGAGAATAGTGAGAAAACTACTTTGTATTTTCAAGTATGGTCCCTACCCGTCACTGTCCATTCAGGGTCCTTCTGGATTCCTTCTGGGCGCGTCCTACAAAGACTTTTGCTCCTCCATACACAAGAGCCATCTTATGTTATTCCTTAGAAGGCAGAGACACAACAAATTCAGACTCTGGGAGAGCTGACTCCTCTCAAATCATCTCACTGTGCCAAGTGGCCACTCGGCTATGAGGGTGTTTCACCTAAAAAGTCTTAACCTCACTGGTATCCCGGGGATCCCCACACCTTCCAGCCTAAGCAAGGGGAGGAGGACCTGGTATAAATGTGCCTGGGATTGATTCTCTTGCCTTGTCTTGACCTTGAGGTGTCTCTAGAAGAAAACCAGTCTTCCCATCCTGCCTCCTCCTCTCCCACCCATAGTTCTCCCTGATACTGAAAAAGAGGGGTACTGTGACAGATACCATGTACAGGTTGGGGAGTGTGTGCCCCTCAAATTCAGGATGGGAATCCTAGTGCCTAGTCCCTCGGAGCACGACTGCATTTGGGGACAGAGCCTTTAAAGGGTTAAGTGAGAATGAGACCATTAAAATGAGCTCTAATCTGAACTATTATTGTGGGCGTGGCTCGTGTGCCCTCGAAGTCCAGAAGAGGACATCTGGTGCCTTCCTTTATGCTCTGCCTTATTCTCTCAAGGCAGAGTCTCATGCTGAAAGTTAATCTCGCTGTTTTGGGTTATGCTGACTGGCTGATGAGCTACTGAGCTCTCCCTATCTGCCTACACAGTATTACAGTTATAAATATCTTGGGCAAATGTAGTTTTTACGTGAGTTCTGGGGGAACTCTGGTCCTCAGGGTTGCACAGCAAGCACTGTGCGCGCGCGCGTTTGTGTGTGTGTGTGCGTGTGTGTGTGTGTGTGTGTGTGTGTGTGTGTGTGTTTATAGTTATAGTTATTTCTCATAGTCCTAGAGTTTGAGAAGTCCAAGACTGAAGATTAGTATCTAGTGGGGCCTTCTTCTTGCATCTTAACATGGTAAAGACCCCATGTGGCCAATGTCCTTTTAAGATAAGACATTTAGGACAGGGAGAGAGACATGCCTGAGTAGGAGAGCTCAGAGGCCGGGCATGTGAAAAGACAGCATCCCAGCAACCTCTGCCAGCCAAGGAGAGGCCTGGAGCAGGCCTTTCCCTCACAGCCCTCATAAGGAAGCAAAGCTGTTCCCACCTTGGTCTTGGCCTTACAGCCTCCAGCTCTGTGGAGTTGCCAGTTTGAGGTATTTAAGCCCACACGTACTCTGTGGTCTTTGCTATGGAAGCCTTATGAAGTGGATAGCAGCTCTTTTCAGCATCTGGGCATCCAGGGGATCCCAGCCTTCTTTGACTGAGGCTCCTAGTCCCTCCGGGGGGTATCTCAGGTAAGACTGGAGACTCATGAGAGGACAAGCTCTGATCAAGCATCTGTGGCACAGAGCCCCATCTGATATATGAGAAAACACATCTTTGACCGAGACATAGGAGAACAATGGTCACCTCCCAAATACGGCCCCGCCCCTGCTATCATTAACCCCTTTGAGGCACACTTCCTAAATATATACATTCCTGCAACTTTGAGAAACTGCTGTGCTCCCCGGTGCAGAAACACACACGACAAGCTTACTTGATGCCTGCCTCCCATGAGCTTCAAGCTGCCGCAGAAAGCCCTGTAGTTGGGGTCAGTGCATACTTACCAACCTTCCTTGGCCTAACTCCAGCCTCCCTTCAGCTTCTTCCACAAGTCTTAGAAGGTAAGCATCTCAAAATCAGAAGAAAGAGAAACAACCCTATTTTTTAAACTCCTATTAAGCTAGAATTGAGGCCTGGGTAATTTTGAGCAAGATGTAATTTGAGCAGAGGCCAGCAAGGTGAGTACCCATCAGCAGAGAATGGGCCAACTGTCAGGCATGCAAAATGGTGTAACTTCTGGAAAAATTGTTTCTTAGGTCCTCAAAAAGTGAAAGGTAATTTCCATGTGCCCCAGAAATCCCACACCGGGGCACATATCTGAGAGAATTGGAAAATAATCCATACAAAAACATATACATGAATTTTCATAGCAGAATCATTCTTAATATCATCCAAACGTCCAGTGACTCACAAATAGATAAGCAAAGCAAACGTTTATATCTCTACCCATCGGCTTCCCCCCAAAAAAGTGAATTTTAACATACCACAGTATAGATAGATCCTGATAGCATCAAGGCTACACATTCTAGAATTCTACTTATATTAAATGCCCACAATGAGTAATGCCGGGGGGGGGGGGGGGGACTGAGTATGGCTACTCATAGCTAAGAAGATGAGAACCTGGAATGGCTGTTAGCCAACACATTTTCTTTGCAGGGTGATGAAAATGTCCTGGAGTCATGTAGTTTGGGTGGAGTTTAGCATTTGCTAAAATCCACTGATGTCTCTGCTTTAGAACGGTGACTCTAATGAATGCAATGTAAGTCTGACTGCAAACTCAGAGGTAGTCAGCGTGGGTTTAGACAAAACACAACTTCTCAGTTCTGTTCTTTGTGTGTAATACTTTTCCTTAACGTTTCTTTCAGAACAGTTTAAACAGTGCTCTCATTTTGCTGCTCAGGCTAGTCTCAAGCTCCTGGGAGCAAGTGATCCTCCTCCCTCAGCCTCCCAACCACTTGGGACTCTACACAGCCTCCACCACACTGTCTTAGAATTTTAACTTAGGAATGATTTTACCAGAAGCTGGGAGGTCCTGTTCCTTTCTTCTTGTTATCCATGTTACCTTTGGAGCAACAGAGCCCCTCCCACCCAACTTTCATTTGAGGTTTTCTTCTTATGCATTATGGGATCATTAACTTGGATTGTCAACTGTATTAGATGAAGAAATACCTAAGAGATGAGTAAAGACCTCTGTGAGTATGTCTGTAATGGGGGTCTCCAGTGGTGATTGGATGAAGGCTCTGCCTAATGGATGGCTTAACCCCTCCCTCATAATAGGATATTATTATTTCTAGTTGATGGAAGTAGTCCCTTGGGGCTCTGTTTTGCTCCGGCCCTTTCCTGTTTCCTGCGGGTTCATTTAAGAAACCCCTCCGCCATATGCTCCTGCCGCCGCCAGGCTATCCTGCCTCACCACGCACCTAGAAACAACCGAGATGGCTACGATGAACTAAAAACTCCGAAACCATACGTTGTTTTCTGTTTCGATCCCAGCAGTGCAGAGTATGAAATCACATTCTCCAGGACAGAAACATAACTGCAACATGGCTGTTTAGTAAGAGCATTCTGTTTGGCTATGTTTGTCTGTGATTTTGCTCAGCTGTCTGTGGGTGCTTCCTCTGTGGGGCTTAGACAGGTCCTCCCTCTGGGGCCACTGGCAAAACACTCTCCTCTTTTCCCATTGCTGGCTTTCTAAAGTGCTGTTGAACAAAGCTGGGGGATTGGGGGCTCAGCTTCTGGTTCTCTTAGCTTGTAACTTGACTGCTGATCAGTAAGTTCCTTGGCTCCGCCCTTGAACTCACAACCCTCTCGGTTTCAGCGATTCTGCACATTTATAGAGATCTTTATTTCAGTCATCAAATCTTTCATTACCAAACTCTCTCAAAACCTTCCTTCTTATGGGGGTAATATCACTTTATTTCTCTCCAAGGAGTCTAATTATATGTGTGCCAAATTCTTGTTGTCTGCTCTATTAACTCTGCCCCGTTGGTGTAAGCTTTCCTATTAGTTGAGGTTGATGGTTCTCTTTTATGGCTGTCTTCAAATGTTTAGGGTTATTGACTGTGATGGTTCATCTTCACTGGCAACTTGACTGGATCTGAAATTACCTAGAGGACACACCCCTGGGCTTGTCCATGATTTCTGTATTCAGAGTTTAGTCAAGGAGGGAAGACCCACCCTGAATGTGAGTGTCACCATCCCACAGGCTGGGGCTCCAGACTGAATAAAAAGGAGAAAGGAAGAGAGCCAGCTGAGTGCCTGTATTCCCCCTCCGAGTCCTGGTCTGCCCAGATGTGAGCAGTCCCAGCCACACCTTCCCCACCAGGATGGACTCAGCTTCTAAATCCGCTCCCTCCCCTGTTGGGGGCTTTCAGTTCTGCATTTGCTCACAACTCTGTGAAAGGTAATCAGTTCGTTGGCTTTGTGCTCACTGTGGCCCCTGAGAGTCTTTGAATTTCCTAGTTCTACACGTAGCTCTTAGATGCAGTGGGCATGCCAGCTCTTCGGATGTCGACCAACCCTCACAGAGCCTCTCCACACCAGACATATAAGCTGGAGCACTCACACCTCTGGAATGCGTTCCGTCCTGAGAGTGAGGAGATGGCTATGTCTACTTGCTTACAAAAGGTTATCTTTCCCCATGTGCCTCCCCAATAGTCTTGACCCTTAAACTTGTCACTCACTGGACCATTTCTCTTAATCTCTTTGGTCTTGCTGCAACAGAGTACCACAGACTTAGAAATTGTTACGTTGGCTCCTGGTTCTGGATAATGGAAAATTGAACATTGAAGATCACCTTTGACTAAAGTCTTCTCACTACATCATGACAGGAAGTGGGGGTCACAAGGTAAGAGACTGTGAGCAGGGGCAAGGGAGAGGAAGCCCAACTCATCGTTTTATGAGGAAAACACTCCCCCATAAGAGCACTAATATATTCGTGAGGGCAGAAGCCTCATGAAGCAATTACCTCCTAAGGTCCCACCTCTCAAAACAGTTGCTTTGAGGTTGCTTCCAAAATGTGAATTCTAGGAAGCACAGCAAAACGGTAAACGTCTCCCATCTTTCTCGTGCTGCATACCTTCTGGGCTAGAATTTCCTTCTTTATAATATTCTCAGGCTTCAGCCATCTTTCAGACATGCCTCTACATTCCTGAACCTTTTAAGGCAAGGCCCTCTTTCTTGCTGTTTAAGGCAATCATAGGTATTTTTGCTGCTGTTCTTGTTAATATTTCGTTCCCTGTCTTCTCTGAGTTAAGATCTTGCTATGTCAAACTCATGAGGTCAAGCAAACCTCCCTTCCTAGCAGCTAGGACTATAGGCACATTTTCTGCTCATGGCTTTCTATGTATCTTCATCCCTCTCTCCCCTTGAAAAAAATACCACACCCTGATGCTTGCCTGTGGCAGAAAAATTTCCATGTAAGGCTCCTGCTGGATGAAGATGAGATTTCCCCCATTTTTGGAATCCTCCCTGGGTCCACTCACTGGCAGCAATGTCTGGTTGTCCGGCCCTTCCGCATTTACTCTGACGCTCATTCCCACAAGCTATTAGCATATCTCTCTGCGGGGACCCAGAGAGCTCTCCACCTATGTGCTAGCAGTTTTTTATCTGCTGTTGGCTCAGCCATACCTTCGAGCCTAGTTGTAAAGTGCTTCTGGTGCATCCATCCCTAATTTAGAGACCCCCTTGGAGGGTATCTAAAATTTCAAATTTAGATCTCTAATTTTTAAATACCCCCTTGGAGGGCTGGGGGTGTGACCCAGTGGGTAAAGCACCTGCTAAGCTAACAGCAGAACCTTCTTTTTTCTCCTCTAGGTGCTGGGGAGGCAAAGTTGGGAGACCACTGGAATAAGCTGCAAGCTTTTGGTTAGGAATGAGGGTCCCAGCCTCAATATATAAGGTGTAGAATGATTTCAAAAGACGACCAACTCCCCCCCCACACACACACACCCCTACTTGGAGGCAGACATAAGTCAATTTCGACTGTTCCAAGCCAGTGCTAACAACTCATTATTAATCAGCAACCTGCCCTGGGATCCAGATAAGCAGAAGCCAGCTAAAAATGCTAAGACACAAAACTGGACCATCTCAGGGGGGTGTGGATAGAAGTCGCCTGGTCTGAGAAGTGGCCTCTGACTCGGACTGAACAGTGGTGAGCAGGTAAAGGGTGACAGTTGTCCTCTTCCTCTCAGTTCTGTTGAGCCCACCAAGTAGGCAGGCAATCACACTGAGACACCATGTTAGTAGGGAGCAGCTATGTAGCCTGAGGTATTCAGACATAGGACTTGAGACATCTCAGTGCTCTCAGCTGGTGGCTGGAGTCACTCAGTGTGTAAGGGTTAATAGGCAAGACATATGGGAAGTGTCTGTGTGTCTGTGTGGACGCAGGATTGGTCAGAAGACCAGTCCCTTTGTGGGGTGGACTAGTGACAGGAAATGTGACTCAGGAAGACAGCTCAGTCTCCCGGAAGTCCACCTCCAAGCTGCTCTTTGTAGAAAGCGCACGATTCTCACTTCACACAAGAGGCGCCTGACACATTCTCATGCCTTCTTTTCATCTTCTCTTCCTCCCAGTGGTCAGGAGGAGTGATGGAGAGGTGGGCACCGGGGAAGGCACAGGGACCTGTACTGGAGGGAAGGGGAAGGACCGGTACCAGTGGTCAGGAGGAGTGATGGAGAGGCGGGCACCGGGGAAGGCACAAGGGACCTGTACCGGAGAGAAGGAGAAGGACCGGTAGACAAGGAATCCTGCAGTGGATCTGGTCCCTGCCCCTGCACTTGTTCCTGGCAAGACATTTATGCAAGGGCAATGAAAACGGCGGGCCCAGATCCCAGAGGTGGTAATGTGCATATTTCTTACTCGTTCCCCCTATACAGGTGAAGAGAGAACCGAAGTGGAAACTCCCCAACTCGTAAGCATCACAGCCTCCCTGGGAGAGTTAGTTCAGTATGTCTACCTGGGGCCTGAGGCTGTAATTATGATTTAATGGAATGCGGCTTCATGATGTCTTTTTTCTTGGTTTCATGTAAATTAAATGGAAATGCATGTGTCTCTGTTCCTAGAGGGAGTTGGAGAAATTCATTAGTTATTGTTTGGAAAGAGTGGTGCAATGAAAGATCTCCAGAAACGCACGGTTATTATTATTGGGTGGCTGCAATTTGTAAATCACATTGAATGAGTCGTTTTGTTTTATTCTGCTTTGTTTGGGAGTAAAAATGGCAGCTTCAGACCCTGCATTTGGCAGTAGCCAACACACATCACACAGAAAATATATGAGCCAAAAATGGAGGTATTTTGGTAGTCTTTGATGTATTTATAAAAAGATAAAGAGAGAAGGAGTATGTTTGGTGATGTGTAGTCAGGCGTGGGGAAGGGAGTGCTTCCGCAGGCCCATGCTGAGGTATCCCTTCCCCCTGGGGGACCAGCCACATGTCCAGAGTTTATTCAGGGCATGGGAAGGGGAGTTGGGAGGGTAGTAGAGATAGAGAAAGGCAGAGAGAGAAAGGGGGGGGGGGTGTGAGCCATGAGCAGGTGGAGAGAGAGGGAAGGGGAAGAAGGGGTGAGGGAAGAGAGTGGGAGAACGAGACAGAGGAGGGGCAAGCAGCCCTTTCCATAGTGAGTCAGGCAAACCTGGCTGTTGCCAGGTAACTGTGGGGCGGAGCCTAGACAGAATGCTAACAGTCTTTATCCCTCCCTCCCCACAAAGTTTGGGAGGTGGTCAGAATTCCAACCTAAGCGTCTGATGTCCCAGAGATGCTGCCACTCAGGAATATTTGTGACCTGGACAGGAGCACTGAATTCTCTGTGCCTGTACGCGGAAGGGTGGGCAGCAGGACTCTGTCGTCTTTTGGCATTCCACAAGGCTGAGGGCTCCCTATATCATACCTGTATTAGTCAGGGTTCTCTAGAGTCACAGAACTTATGGGTCGTCTCTATATAGTAAGGGAATTTGTTGATGACTTACAGTCTATAGTCCAACTCCCCAACAATGGTCAGCAGCAGCTGTGAATGAAAGTCCAAGGATCTAGCAGTCGCTTAGTCCCACAAGGCAAGCAGGCGAAGAAGAGCAAATCTTCTTTCTTCCAATATCCTTATGTAGGTCTCCGGCAGAAGGTGTGATCCAGATTAGAGGTGTGTACCACCATGCCTGGATCTGGGACTTGCTTTGCCCCAGGCTAACCTTGAATTTAGAAATCTCCTTGCCTCAGAGTCCCCTGGGATTAAGGGCGTGTACTACCTTGCCTGGGCCTAAGCTTTTCATGGCCACTGTGCCTCAAGATCTCCATGCCAAGATCCAGGTCAGAAACTCGTGTCTTCCAGTCTCAAGATCTGGATCACGGGTGAGCCTTCTAATTCTGGATTGTAGTTCACTCCAGATATAGTCAAGTTGACAATCAGGAACAGCCACTGCAATGCCTGAGCTGACTTACACGTACCAGAGCTGTGCAGTTCCCCACACTTACACAGCTCAGAGACAGCAGAAACCACACTCCCACCATTACCCACTCCATTCACAGCGCTTTCAAACACACGGCGGTGGCAGGGGTGGGGACATGTAAGAAAATGAGTTGTGGTGTGTCCCCCATTCTCTTCTCTGGTTTTCTAGACCCACAGAAGCCGCTTCTGACTGGCCACAGAAGCTAAAGACTACTGGAAGGTTTTGTCAGATCAGTTCCCATTTCCCCTTGGTGTAGCTGCAGACTCTTTCTCTGCCGTTTGAAGAGAAAAGTAAAGTTCTATAGGTTCACCCTCTTGTACACCTGAGCCCCAGAGGGTGGCAGGAGAAGAAGGAGGGAAGGGGAGAAGGGGGTGACTAGGAGGAAAGGAAGCAGAGCCCAGTGGTTTCCTTCAATCTGATGTTCTTTCATTCAAGGATTCATTAATATTGAGAGGGCATCAGATGCTTTGGCTGGAAATCTCAACCCCTCCTAAGTCTAGGGAGGGAGGGGAGGAGAGTGAATAGATAAAAATATTGAAATGTCTGCCTTTATGGCTCATACGTTGTGTGTATTATGTGTGTTGGCCATTGCTGAACTTGGGGTTTGAAGCTAGCAGACCACTGAGACACTCTGCAGATAGAAGGGCTCTGGAATTCCAGGTTCAGTTTGGTTCCTAGAATCCATGGTGGAAGGAAAAAAACTAACACTCAGAAGTTGCTCTCTGACCTCTACATATGTCATAGTCAATGTTCTATTGCTGTGAAGAGATACCATGACCATGGAAACTCTTATAAAAGAAAACATTTAATAGGGCTGGCTTCCAGGTTCAGACTAGTCCTTTATTGTCATGGCGGGAAGCATGGCAGCACGCAGACAGGCATGGTGCTGGAGAAGGAGACAGGAGTTCTACATCTGGATCAGCAAGCTGCAGGAAGTCAGAGACATTAGGCCTGGCTTAGCATTTGAAACCCCACCCACAGTGACACACTTTCTCCAAGGAGGCCACACCTCCTAGTAGTGCCACACCCTGGTGACCAAGCATTCAGGTCTGTGAGCCTATGAGAACCATTCCTATTCAAACCACCACAGAGCACCATTAGAGAGGGCAAGATGAGTGTCTATCATATAGAAGAAAACCTGTCTCCCACGTTGGAGAGGCCTTCTCGTCTGGTCTTATGGAGGCCAGGGAGCAGTCAGGATCTTTGCTCCTCAGGCCTCTCCCACTAGATTGACTGTGAGGGACTTATTCTGAGAATGGATGGGTTTGATCTGAGCCTCCATGTAGCTGCTATGCCCTGAAACTGCTCCACTGAAGCTGACAGGAAGTAGAAGAGGCTACAGTTCTAGAAGTGGAATATGTACCAGGCAAAAATGCAGGGGACTCTGGCCAGGAAGAGGACCAGACAGAATGCAGATTCGTACATGACGACTTTTGCATGGTGACTATCCATTCCCCATTCTCCCAGACTTCAGTCTGAAAAGGGAATAAGCTTTGTGTTATTGAGTCAACAGATAAATGATACACATTTTTCTGTTTAATCCTTCCTCACAAATATGTCATTTTAAAAATGGTTTTAAGTTCACAGCAAAGCCAAGAGAGAAGTTAAGGTATTTTGTATAGATTCCCTGTCCAGTGGCTGTCAGGCTTCACCAGAGCCTGCATTCATGTGACACATTTGCTCACTAGGATCGCTCTTGGCTTTGGGCAGGTTATATGTCCCCATTGTAGTGTGATAGGTAGTACCACAGTCCTTTCTCTCCCAGTTCTGCTTTCTACGGTTCCAGTCACCTGCGATCAACTGCACAGTTGTAGCCCAGGGAACCTCCTTCTTGTCCATAATCTGAAATCCTCTTGTCATGGAGCCAGCCAGTGACCTCATACCATCACAAGAAGAGAGATGAATACAGTACACGAAGATGATCTTAGAACCGAGTGTGGCTCAGGTGGCAAGGTGCTTGCTACCCTAGCATGAAGACCCGTGTTTGCATTGCCAGCATGCAATTAGTTAATATTAAGTTATTACTACGCTTAGATTATAAACTCAAGTATATCATACATATAAGGGGAAGTATTACACATAGAGATGAGATTTACTACTATCTGCAGACTCAGACACCTCCCCCCCCCCTTAGAACACATTCTCCAAGGTTGAGGGAGGAAATGCTCACTACCAAAAACTCCCCTGTGCTTTGCTTTGCTGTTTGTCTTGAATTCCCATTCCACAGCCTAATGATGTCTGACTACGCCACTGCGTGGCCAGTTAGAACAGGAAGCCACAAGAAGCGACACACATTTGCTTTTGAGCGGTCTTAGACAAAGAAAGGGCTTGTGGTGGTTTGAATATGCTTGGCCCAGGGAGTGGCACCATTGGTGGGTGGCCTTGTTAGAGTAGGTGTGACCTCATTGGAGGAAGTGTGTCACTGTAGGGGTGGGCTTTGAGACCCTCGTCCTAGCTTCCTAGAACACAGTCTCTCCTGGCTGCAGTCAGATCAAGATGTAGAATTCTCAGCTCCTTCTCCAGCACCATGTCTGCTGGATACTGTCATGCTCCCACCTTGATGATAATGGACTGACCCTATGAACCTGTAAGCCAGCCCCAATTAAATGTTGTCCTTTATAAGAGTCGCCTTTGTCATGGTGTCTCTTCACAGCAATGAAAACCCTAAGTAAGATAGAAGTTGGTACCAGGGACTGGGCTATTGCTGTGTTAGGCCTGACCATGTTTTAGCTTGGAGGAATGTGGATTGGGGACTCTGGAAAGCCACTGAATGCTTTTAGTGTGGTTTAATGGGCCATCCTAGTAGGAATATGGAAGACATTGGTGCTGAGAGTGATGTGAACTCTGGAGATTGTGCTCACGATGTCTCGGTGAAGACTCTTGCTGCTTTATGCCCTTATCTGAAGAGTCTGCCTGAGGCTAAGGTCAAGATATGTATATTAATTGCATTGACAAAGGAAGTCTCAAAAAAAGCCCAGCGTAGATTTTGTCCTCTGGTTTTCTCTCATGAAGAGCATAACAAGCTTAGAAAAGAAAAATACAAAATGTGTGGTCAAAGAGTAAAGGGACACCAGGGATCAGAATGAAACTAAACCCTGTGTTCAAGAACATTAAATGGAATCAAGGGAGTGGTGGCCTCGTGGCAGGACCCCCCTCAGCTAAGGTTATGCATTTGCAGCTGTACGAGGAGAGCTATAGCATGTTAGGCGGTATGACCTGGTTATTGTTTTCACTTGGATGTAAGGAGATACGATCGTGTGTCAAACTGACCAGGGATGGGTGGTGACGGCTATTCTTAGTTTTCAACTTGATTAAGACCTAGAATGAAACGCTTAGGTCCAAGCGTGATGGGACACACCTTTCACATGCTATTACAGTTTGTTTGGAAGAAGAAATGGCCAGATGTACGATTGTTCACTGACTCATGGGCTGTAGCCAATGGATTGGCTGGATGGTCAGGGACTTGGAAAGATCATGATTAGAAAATCAGTGAGAAAATCATCTGGGGAAGAAGTAGGTGGATAGATCTCTCCAAATGAGCAAAGGATGTGAAGATATTTGTGTCCCACGTAAATGCTCATGAAAAGGTGACTTCAGCCGAGAAGGAGTTCAGTAATCAAGTGGATAAGATGACCCGTTCTGTGGACAGTCAGCCTCTTTCCTCAGCCATCCCTGTCATTGCTCAGTGGGCACACGAACAAAGTGATCATGGTGGCAGAGATGGGGGTTATTCTTGGTTTCAGTAACATGGACATCCACTCAACAAGGCTGGTCTGGCTATAGCTGCTGCTGAATGCCAGATCTGCCAACAGCAGAGACCAATATACTGAGCCCCAGATATGGCACCATTCCTAGAGGTTACCAGTCAGTAACCTGGTGGCAGGTTGACTACATTGGACCATTCTTTCATGGAAAGGACAGCGCTTTGTTCTTTACTGGAGTACTTATTCTGGCTATGGATTTGCCTTTTCTACACATAATGCTTCTGCCAAAACCACCACAGGCTTACTGAAGGGACATAGGAAGCCTGCCTCTGAGCTTCCTCACCATTCCCGAAGAGCCAAAATATTGCTATCCCCGTTTTCATGGTGGCACTCCCTAACGAAACCCCCTCCCCCCAAGCAACAGATGCCGGCTTGGGAATATACAAATGGTAATATCTCTCAGCCCCCATGTCACTGAGGCTGGCACCCTCCCTGATAGATGGCAGGGCAGATGGCTCCTGTCCTTGGGAAAATCAAAGACCAAACATCCTTGAAGAGATAAGTGCCCACTTTTGGGCCATGAGAGGAGGGCAACTAAGTGTTCCCAGACAGCTGTGGCCAGTTTGTACAAACACACTAGTTCCTGATAGCACCATAAAGTTACTTCCCAGGTCAGCAGAGTTCCCCCTCCCAGTTGCACGATTCTGTCCCGTTGCCTGAACAAACGATATCGATATCGTTTGAAGGATGACTTCCCTTGTCACCTCCCCCTGTCGTGTAACCCCGAAGTCTGAGGATCCCTGCTTATGCTTGTATGTGTATAAAAACTCCAAACCCCTAGACGCAGAGTCGCACTCCTAACCCTCGAAGTGGGAAGGTGTGTGATCCAAGTCTGACTCAAATAAAAAGGCTCTTTTGTTACCTTACATCAGGTTGGCAATTCTTAGAATTCTTCTGGGAATCCCGAGATCTGGGCATAACACTGTCATAGTTAGCTTCAGCTGTCAACTTAACACAAATCTAGAGTCACCTCACCCAAAACACATACCTCAGTCAGATTGGCCTGTGAGCACATCAGTGAGCCATTTTCTTAATTGCTAATTGATGTAGAAAGGTTTAGCACCTCCCACTGTGGGAGGTGCTACCCTGGCTCAGGTAGTCCTGAGCTGCATAAGAAAGCAAGCAGAGCCTGCTATGGAGAGCCAGCCAGTAAGTAGCATTCCTCCCTGATCTCTGCTTTAGTTCCTGCCTCCAGGTTCGAGCTCTGTCTGAGTTCCTTCCTGACTTCCCCTCATGATGAACTGTGATGGAGACGTGTAAGCCATGTAAACCTTCTCCTCACGTTGCTTTTTTATGTTTGGCATAGCAACAGGAAAGCTAGCTACAACACCTAGCTTGCAACACCCATAACAGGCCTGAGCTCCCGGGAGGAGTGGGTCAGAAGCCGTGCAGGTACAATATGATCCAGCAGTTGCTCTAGTAAATCTGTCTTTTTACTTTCAGTCCTGTGAATCTAAAAAACATGAATTAAAATACACATTTTAGATCGGATTCACTCAGCTTCTAGTGTAGTGTTTGTCACTCCGAGGGTCATTGGGTAGTTCAGGACAATTATTTTTTTGACATGTGAGGGAGGATTTCGTGTTCCTGTTAACAAAACAACCCTTCATGGCTTGTAACTTTTTGCACCTGTTTGAAATTGAGCATGGAGAATTCCCAGAACTTGCAACATAAAGCAAAATGGAAAAGGTAAAGAGGATCTTTTAAACCCTACACAGTGTTCACAACTGGACAGAGGTTTTAAAAATCCCTTACTGTTTTTTGTATGTATAAGAGGCATCCCACCTCCCCTGAAACTGTCAGAAAGAGGTGCTAAGCATATCTGCCAAGCCAACTCATTTTCCTTTCCCATCTGATACCTCATATACACTTATTTATTTGCATGTTTGGCTTCATCTACCTCCAGAGTTCCTAATTAAAAACCACTTAAGGAATTACTAGCTCACACCTCAATGGGCTATATTAGTTTGCTAATTTTAGCTAATGAATTACTACAAGTAAAGGGTTTTAAATAGGACTCCTGTATCATCTCATGGTTCTGTGGGTCAGCAGCCGATACAGATGATTCCGTTCTCTACTTATGATCTGAAATCCAGTGTCAGCATGGCAGGGCTGGGGAGGAAGGCGCTTCTAAGTTGTTTCTGGTCGTTGGCAGTGAACTGTTTCATGCAGCTACAGGGCAGAGGCCTTGCTTCCTTGCTGGCTGTTGATCAGAGGTCACACTCAGCATGAAGAGGCTTCTTTCAAGCTCTTCTTTGTAGCTCATCGTCTTCAAAGTCAGCAAGGGCACTCCGAATCTTTCCCTTGCTTCGAATCTCTCTGATCTCTTTCCATCTGTCCCCAGCCATAAACGATGCTCTGCCTTTAAAGGACTGTGATGAGGCTGAGCCCACCTGCATGACCTCCCTTTTGATTATCTCAAAGTCAAGTCACTATTATTTTTAATCACATCTTCAAAACTTCCTTTGACAATAACATAATATAATCATGGGTTGAAAATATGATAAAAATCCAAGACCTAAGAAAATGTGACTCTCATCAGGTAGAATATCTTGGGGCACTGGCTACCAGCTGGATATGCACAAAACCAAAACTAGAAGAGAGGCAACTGAAAGCTGAGGGTAAAGGACTATTCAAACCAGACCACACCCTGAGGACACAATAGTTCACTGGGGACAACCTTCCAGTTCAGATGTTTCCTAAGTCCCCTCTTCTCTGTGGGGCTTAAGGGTAACCGGTTCTCCAGAAGTCTTCTGCACACAGTGATATAATCACCTTGCATAACCTTAGCCCCTCATATATTAAAGCAGGTAAGCTATAACACACACACACACACAGAGAGAGAGAGAGAGAGAGAGAGAGAGAGAGAGAGAGAACATAATTGAGATATTATAGCTCCAGAAGCATCAACTGAAAACAGCAAGCTATGCCCTTGTCCAATTTCCAGTAGTGTTTTGTGTGTTCCTCAGCAAGATTGGGGTTCAGCTTTCCCTTCTTCCAAACAGTGAAGTTACTGGTTTGTAGTGGAATGCCTTTGGCTGAGAATATCAGAAAACTCAATCCAGGTGATTTAAGAACCAGAGGGAACCATAAAGCATCAAGGAGTGCCACTGGAGAAAGGTTTGAGCAAGCGGGTCCAGAGCCCTGGAGTCCCAGTTCCAAACCCACTGACCACTCTTTCCCCCTGGCCATGGGACTAGCACTGTTTAATTGCTTAGACCTGAGTTACCTTGACAGGCAGATCAAGCTTGCTGGCTTTGACTTCTCATTTTTAAGGCTGGGGTCAGTTCTTCAAACAACATGACTGCGTTGGAGCAGTAGCTAAATGTCACGACAGTGAAGACCTGCCTTGGAGAACCTTGGTAACAGACAGGGCTGCTGTTTCTCAGCAGTCTCAGTGCCTGAGTTACTATGGCATGAGCATCTCCCCCATACCGAATACTATTCTGGTGTTTAAACATGGATGCTGGATGCAAGCCACCGGCCTCACCACATTCCATCTCAACTGAGAAAAGGACAACCTTGCTCTGACACATGGCAAGATAGGATGACGGTGTCATTCAGTGCCGTCTCAGGGAGCCATGTGCAATTGTTTCAACCTGTGCCAATGTGTTCATAGTTGGTTTCCACTAAACTATACTTCCAAAGTTCCCACTTGGACACAAATTCTATGCTGTCTGCAGATTTCTCTCTTGTGGTGCACGCCTCTCTCCAGCTTCAGTGTTCCCTGGCTGTTTAGAACCTTTCAGGATCCCTATTTCCCTTAGAACAGAGCTTCTCAACCTCAGCACTATTGGCATTTGTGGCCAGATGCAGGGTTGGGCTCTTGGGCATGTGACTTATTTGTCCCACAGGCCTTACAACCAGAGGAGCCCTAACGCTTGCAGACTCCATTGTCATTATCTTGAAGTTCTTAGCAAGCTTTAAACTTGTACGTGAAATACAGGAGGGCAAAAGAGTCTGTGAGCAGGGCACATATCTGATAGCTATGACCATGGTCCTCACTGCCCTGTTTGAAGGCTGGTGTTTAAGGTCCTATGAGCACAGAATTCTAGTGGACCCATGGTACATGAAAGTTCAGTGACAAGCAGAAAAGCAATATGTTACACTTGTGACTGAGAAAGCCAGTAATTCTCAACTTTCCTAATGCTCCAACCCTTTACTGTAGCTCCTCATGTAGTTGTGACCCCCAACTATAAAATTATTTTCATTACTACTTCATAACTGTAATTATGATGCTGTTATAGGTGGGAAGTGGGGGATAAGGGGTGGTAGTGATTCTGGTCAGTTTCAGGCACTTCCTGAAGCTATCTTGAGTTGTTCACCTCCCTGCTTATAGAGCTTCTCTGGAGGATGGACTGTTTCAATTTCAAAGGAAAAGTTACATCAAAGTCCTTCTTGGTAAGGGCAGAGTCATAGCAGCAGGACTGTGAGACAGCTGGTCACATTGTATCCACAGTAGGAAGCAGGGAGAAGACAGCTTCTGGAATAGTTCAGTCTAGAGCTCCAGATCATTGGAAGGTGCCAGCCACGTTCAGGGTGGGTCATCCCCACTCAGTTAAACCTCTCAGGAGGGACGCTCATAATACATGACCCACTGATCTCAAACATCTACACATATGTAAGTCCATTTGTTGTTTCTTAAAAGATTACATTTTAGAAACAGGAAACAGCTTATTTGTCGCCAGAGGCTAAGAGATGTCCTAAACCTCTCTTTGACAGAGACAGTTACTAGACCTTTTTAGTTTTCCCAACCTTGATATTCAGGGAATGTGCTGGCGAAATAACCAACTTATCTCAACTAAAAAGAAAAAATGCTGAGCATGATAGGAGAAAACTATAATGCCAGCAATGCTGAGGAAGCTGAGGCAGGAACGTCATGAGTTCGAGGCTAGCTTAGACTATACAGTGAGACTCTATAAAGAAAGGAATGGAAAAGATGAATTGGGGAGGAAAGGAGGAAGAAGAGAAGGAAAAAGGGAAAAAGAAAAATAAAGAAGAAGACAAGCTGCCACATCCTTATTATTCCAAAGTAAAATAAAGAAGAGAACTTGAGGTCGGTTAATTTCCAGTGATCCCATTAAGTCATCAAGGAGAACTGGCTTCAATAACAAAGCAACAACAGAAGCAAACTTCTGGTAGGTGCTAATGCTACTCTGCCCTCAGTTCTACCATGGTCTTCACCCACCATCAGGAATGGCTCAGGGTTCAGACTCTCCCCTCTCCTCATCTGTGGCTGTATGTCCTGACCAGTCAACACAAACTTCTCTACCACACCACTCTACTCAGTTTCATTAGGCGGGACCCTTCACATAAACCAAAGAGCTGGGTCAAAAGCTCTGCCGCGGACTCTACCATGCATGATCCCTCAGTGGTGAAACTTATTTTCTGTCTTGTTAATTTCTTTATGGATTTGTTTATATATTTGACAGTTCTGCGCCCAAAGCCATATACTCGCATACAGTAGATGAGGCTCTAGCACCAAGCGGCATCCTCCCATTCTCTCCAGTAATGAAATTCATGTATCAGGCTAAAGGTAGAACCCGGGACTTCATGCACACTAGGCAAGTGCGTTCCTTCTAAGTCACACCCTATCTCTCTTTTTTCTTTCTTTTTTTTTTTTTTTAATTTTTTTAAATTTTTCATACTTTATTTACATTTCCAATGTTTCCCCTTTTCTGGGTCTTCTCTTTGGAAACCCCCTGTCCCCTCCCCAACCCGCCTCTAGGAGGGAATTCCACCTCCCACCCACCCGCCCACCCATCCCCATATTCCCGCCTTGGCATTCCCCTTTACTGGGGCCTCTAACATCCTCAGGCCCAAGGGCTTCTCCTCTCTCCCTGATGGCCATCGAGGTCATCCTCTGCCTCATATGTGGTCCGAACCATGGGTCCATAGATGTGTATTCTTTGG
>CM052709.1:5588839-5634716 GCA_028551405.1 Uromys caudimaculatus
TCAACGGTGTTTTTCTACATCAGCAGTATCCTTTATTTAGCAAGGAACGACAAACTAAGACCTTGTATGTGAATGTGTGTATGCGGGGGGGGGGGGGGGGTAAGGTATGCGTCTATGTCTGTGGAACCCAAAGACAATCTTGGGTGCTACTCCTGAAACCCCATCCATCCTTTTTGTGAAACAGTCTCTCACTGGCCTGGAATTAGCCAAGTAGCTTAGGTTTACTGGCCAGTGGGCATCTCCCTGGCACTGGGATTACAAAACAGGTACCACCAACATGTGTGTTCTGGGGATCAACTTCAGGCAGGTCCTTGCGTTTACAAGTCAAGTGCTTACTGACTCCTCAGGCTCACCAAGCTGACCAGTGTCCCCATTTCATTGCCTTGTTTTTGTTTTGTTTGTTTGTTTGTTTGCTTGGGTTTTTTTGTTGTTGTTTTTTGTTTTTTGTTTTTTCAAAACAGGGTTTCTCTCTATAGCCCTGGCTGTCCTGGAACTCACTCTGTAGACCAGGCTGACCTCGAACTCAGAAATCTGCCTGCCTCTGCCTCCCAAGTGCTGGGATTAAAGGCGTGTGCCACCACTGCCCAGCTTCATTGCCTTGTTTTTACCAAAGAGAAAAAGTCTACTGTAAGAAGCTGGAGATGGCTCAGCAGTTAGAGCATCTACTTAGCTTGCAGAAGACCGAAGTTCAGTTCCCAGCTCCCATGCCAGGTGGCTCCCAACTGCCTGTAAGCCAGCTACAAGGATCCAACACCTTTTTATGGACTCCTCAGGCACCTGCTCTAGCATGTGAACACCCCCCCACACACACACACAAACACACATACACATATACACACATCACTAAAAAATAAAAATAAATAGTTTTGAGTGGGGGAACCACCATAAAAGTGGAAGAATGGGCCAGTAAGATGGCTCAACAGGTAAAGGCCACTTGCTGCCAATCCACCAACCTGAGGTCAATCGCCGAGACACACGTGGTGAGAGGAGAGAAGCAGTTCCACAAGTGGTTCTCTGACCTCTACACACCCATCATGGCACCTGCACATGCTCTCTCTCCCCACTCTGTCTCTCTCCCTCTCCATCTCCCCTGCTTCTCTCACACACATACACAAATATAATTCTTAAATGTTTTAAGTGGAAGGGCATTCAAAGGCAAACCCCCTGAACCTCAGGAAACACATCAGCTGACCACTGTGTCAAAAAAGGGCCCACATTAACCAAGACAAGGGTCCCTATAATTAATAACCCAGAAAAACCAATAACACTCTAAGAAGGCATCATTAACTGTCAGAGACAAGTTCCTGATTCGAAATACGAGGAAAAGCAAGTGAGGAAAATTAGGATTCTCGATGCAGATGAATATTTGGGTCTTTTGGAGATAACGGACTGGTAATGCCCAAAGGTTGAATACGGAATTTAGCAACAATGCTTCTCTCGACTTTACATATGATAGCAGAACTCCATCGGTGATGGTATTAGATTAACATAGGCAGACAATTTGAGGAGGGTTTGCTGAGGGCACTCCGCAAACGTGCCAGTGCCACAATCCTGGAGGGAACCATTTAGGCCAGGCATGGGTAAGCATCAAACCTCGAGGGCCCTCTGAATATTCCGAGTGTTCCTTCACTAGGCTGTAAATGCACTCTGGTTACTGTCCAGTTATTATCGGAGCAGACTGAAGCCCCTCTTTGCCAGAGAACTGCCAGTCTAACTATGGCAAAATAATAATAATAAATAATGTATAGTATATAATGTATATATAATACAATTATATATAATATAATAATATAAAATGGAAAGAGATAAATCCTTTTGTGTGTGTGTGTCTGTGTATACATGCAGGCACATGCACTCTTATGTCGCTGTACATAGGGAGGCCAGAGGAGGACATTAGTATCCCATGTATCATTCTCTGCCTTTGTCCCTTAAGACATGGCCTCTTGCTGGGGCCCAGCCAATAGGTCCCAGAGATCATCGTGCCTTCTCTTTCTCCCTCAGCACTAGGGTTACAGGTTTGTGAACAACTGAGCCCAGCTCTTTATGTGGCTTCTAGAGATTCAGACCCAGTTGCTCATGTATGCATGAGCAGCAAGTGCTCTTCCCCACTGGGACATCTCCTGGAGTCTCACTCTTTTTAGCTTTGGAAATTCCAAACTAAAAGGGACATTCATTTTACTAGCAATTTTCACAAAGAGCTTAAAACTTTGTCTTTTACTCAGAAATGCCTCATTTACAGTCCTCAGGGGAGAAACAACAGAACCCTAAGATGCAGTCATCAATGCTGTCACAAACCTCATCTACACCCTAAAGTATCACCACCACCTCTAATGTTTGTGAGCACCCCAAATCCCCTCAGAGCACCCCTTTCTTAATTAGTAACAAAGTGTTATGTGTTTGGAAATTTATTCCTAATCTTATATCCTACCTATTGCATGTTGAATTGTTTCTTCTAAAATGATATATTCAAATCCATACCTGACAGTGTGACCTTATTAGGGATTTTGCAGATGTGATCAAGTTAATATTTGATCATACTGGGCTATGATTGGCTCCAAACTCAACCACAGGTATACACCAAGGCCCACGTAGGAAGTAAGAAGGCCATGTGACAGGTAGAAGACCCAGGAATATCAGTGCCTGCCAGGGACCACTGAAGTCAGGGAGCGGCAAGGGCGGATTTTTCTTTAGCGCCTTTAGACATCACATGGCTCGGTGGCACTGATTTCAGCCGTCATTGTAAGAAAGACACTTTTGTTGTTTTAGGGTACCCAGTCTGTGGCATTTTGTCATGACAACCCTAAGAAGCTAATAACTACCTTCCTGCAAGCAGATATAATTAATTACTGTGAGTACCTCACATGGGGAAGTGTTGCGTGGTAATTTCAGTAGAGAACACACAGACACTCCTAGAGGAAAATAGAAAGTATGTTTTGCTGGTTGGCAGCTACGTGGGAACCTTGTCCAGATCAAACTGCCCAGGCTTCACAGTTCTTTTTCTCTCATGCATAAAAACCACATCCTGATTGACACTTTGGTTAGCAAGAACAGTTAGCTATTGAGAAGCAAAATTACAGAATCAAAAAACCAAGATTATTACATTTAGGGGCTTTCCTTGATCCTAGAACTATGGATTCAGTCTTTGAAGACTTAGGTCTTTGCAGGTGTTGGGGGCTCTGCTCTGGGTTCCAATGTCAGAATGGTGCCTTTAATCTGGTGTCAGTGGTGCTAAGGTCACGGGGCCTATTACAAAAGGTCCAGATTTTATATCCTTAGCTAGAAACTGCTCTTTCTAAATGGCCTCTACATATCTGCACAGGAGAGTTAGACTTCTGGGAAAAGCAGCAGAGAAAAATTCTTTGTACCTCAGAAAGGATCTGACCAGGTGTAGTTAATGACCATCACAGCAGTCAAACTCTGAGGTAATGGTCCTTAGATTCTTACTTCCCTTCTCAAAAGATCGATATCACCTCCTCCTGACTTCCAAGCTTCCACTCGAACTGAGGCCTGAAACTGGGGGTTTTCAGGAGTCTGCCACAGATTTCCTACTTCTGAGATGGACAGCAACTTCCCAAGATGGTGGAACAAAGGAGGCAGCTTGGGGTGGACAAGTTTTATCCATGGTGATTAAACAAGATATATTTTCCAATTCATCAGCCATTTTCTGATGTCTCTTTTGTTGTCAATGACTCTCCATCAATGCTGAGACCTCTTAATACAAGTCTCTCTTACCTTCATTCTTTGCATTCAGATCTGCCTGGTCTCCTGTCCCTAAAGCAAAGCAAAACTGGGGTGTTTTTCCCAGACTGCAGCTGCTGCTCTGACACCAGTGGATCTGTGACTCTGTAATCCCTTAATTGGCGCTGTTAGGAATGACAAAAAGAAACAAGCAGACAGAACCTGTTCCTTTAAATACTTCAAAAGGAAAATTCTCTTTTAAAAAACCCTTTCTGGTACTCAAGTTTCCTTCAAATCATTCATCGCAACTCCTAATTCCTCCTACAGTTTGATCAGCCCAGCCTATTTAATCAGGAATAAGATCTGGGGCAGGAGGTAGCTGGCTATGGTAGTGCTTTGCTTCCACAGATGCCTTGGCCTGCTTTGAGGGCCTGTGTGATCCCACTTGTGGCATCTGTTCGTCTGTAGGACATTGGCTCTTACCTCTTCTCCACTATACACTCATGGATCCCACGTATTTGGAGCAATGGTTTGGCTCTTCGGTATCTAAACCACCATTTTCCCACACTTCCTCATCCAGAATATACAGAAGCAACCCCCACCTCCATCCTCACCCCCAGAGAAGGTCAGTTGGAACCCACTGGGAAAACTGGAGGAGAAATAGAGACCATTTCCTCTTGAGACAGATTCTGTCAGCTATGGTTTCCACCATGGGAAGAGGGCAATGAGGACACTGAGGTGAAACCTGCTGGATTTTAATAGAAGTCACAAAAGACATTCAAGCTCTGTAAGCCCAAAGAACCAGTCTAAATTCATAGGCCATGGATGTCAATGGCGTTTGCGTAGTCCTTGATTTTGTTTTCTTAAGAAGTCAAGCGGGACCCTTGGGCTGTAGCAAGAAGTCAAGTGGGCTCCTTGGACCGTAGCAGACACTCCCATCACCCACATGAGTGCTAGAGGGTAGAGTACAGCCTGTAACAAAGCTAAATGACTAAGCCGTCTGTCTCCTACAGGTGGATTATGGGACATGTTTTTATTCCCTGGGTTTCACAATCTAGACTGATGGCTTCTAGTTCTATTATAAAGACTAATTGACATTTTACCCTGATACTTGTGTTGCAGTTGGCTGGTCCTAACCAGTCTGAAATGCTTTTTGCCATTGTCACATTAGCGTTTCAACAACTGTTGTCACAACAGGAGGAGACCGGAAGAGGAGTACAGGGTCAACACAGGCTTTGGGAAGGACACTATTCCCATCCGGTTAACCGCTAGATCTTAGCTTTTATGTTTGTTTGTTTGTTTGGAAGACAGAGGCAGAAGAACTGTGGCATCCAGACCAGTCTGGGGCTATATAGGAAGATCTCATAACATCAACAAAGCCCACAGAAGCACAACTAAAAAAAAAAATCAATAAAGAAGAAAAATATGTATATTATGATTAATGTCCTGTGGCCTGAACAAAATGGAAAAAATAAGAAAGAAAGGGGATGGGGGTTGTGGAGAACCAGTCCCTGGCAGTCAGAAGGAGGCCCGGCAGGGAGGCCCGACATTCTTCTTTTAGACCAAACCATTCCCCAGAACCCCAGGCTCAGACAAGGCACTCAGAGTCAATAATAAAATGTGACAAGTCAGGGACATTTCATAATGCCATCTGTCTTAGTCAGGGTTTGTATTCCTGCACAAAACATCATGACCAAGAAGCAAGTTGGGGCCGGGCAGTGGTGGCGCACACCTTTAATCCCAGCACTTGGGAGGCAGAGGCAGGTGGATTTCTGAGTTTGAGGCCAGCCTGGTCTACAGAGTGAGTTCCAGGACAGCCAGGGCTACACAGAGAAACCCTGTCTCGAAAAAAAAAAAAAAAAAAAAAAAAAAAGAGAGAGAGAGAGAGAGAGAGAGAAGCAAGTTGGGGAGGAAAGGGTTTATTCAGCTTATACTTCCCGTTGCTGTTCATCACCAAAGGAAGTCAGGGCAGGAACTCACACAGGGTAGGAACCTGGAGGCAAGGGCTGACTCAGAAGCCATGGAGGAATGCTGCTTACTGTCTTGCTTCCCCTGGCTTGCTCAGCTTGCTATTTTTAGAACCCAGGACCACCAGCCCAGGAATGGCACTACCCAAAATGGACCCTCCCACCCTTGGTCACTAATTGAGGAAATGCCTTACAGCTGGATCTCATGGAGGCATTTCCTCAAGGGAGGCTCCTTTCTTTGTGATAACTCCAGCTTGTGTCAAGTTGACACACAAAATCAACCAGTACACCATCTAAGCACAGAGAGAAACAAAGTTGCTCTGTCATTCACAAAATACCAAACACCTTTTTTTGGAAGTCAAAAGGACAGGATGGTTCCTTACTAATTAGAATTTGCTGTTCAATCTGGCCTCTTCTCCCTGTGGATAATGAATAGTCACAGAAGCTTGTGGTTTGCAAGAACAGCCAGTCTGGAGTATAACTTGGTTCCTTAGGCTCTCCCAGAAAATTAACCAAAGACAAACTATGTAACAGGTTTTCTCTATCTCTTTGGCTGAGACAATCTAGGATTCTCCAGGGCATGTTCTTCCTCACTTCGATAAGTTTTAAACCCGGAAGACTCATCTACAGACAAGTCCATGGTGCTCTCTGAACACTACTGAACTGTAGCAAAGAGTACATAAGGACAAATCATCTGGAGATAAGTGTGTGGAGCGGAGCAGAGAAAGGGCCAAGTGATGCTTTAGAAAACACTTGTGTTTATCTACGAATGAGGAGAAAAGTGTTTGTGTTAAGAATGACAGATTTCTTGGGGATATTATTTTCCAAGAAGGGACAATGGTGTAGCCTCTGTGTATAAGTCTGAGGCGAGATAGCATAGATGACAATGGGACAGAAGGCAAACAAAGGTAGTAGCAGCTGTAGACAAGGTGGTCAAGCCTGTGGTTTGAATGAGATGTCCTCCATAGTCTTGGCCATTTGAATACTTGGTCCCTACTTGGCAGCTCTGTTTAGATAGTTTGTGAGGATGTGACCTTGCTGGAGGAAGTGTGTCACTAGGGGTGGGCTTTGAAAGTTTAAAGACTCCTGTTTGTCATCTCTGCTTCCTGCTTGCTATTTAAGATGTGAGCCCACAGCATTCAGTTTATAGTTGCAGCCACCCAAGACTTGAATGAGAAGCCCAAACAGGCCAGAGTAAAGGGCAAGGTTATTGTCTAGGAAATCGTCTTGGGTGGCTAGGAACAGAACCCTAAGGCCAAGACATGGAAAGGCACAAAGGTTGATTGACAGCACAGGGCTACGGGGAGCGTGCACAGGGAATGGTGGGACGGACAGCAGGCAGGTACCACAGGATCACGGATGCCAAGAACAGGATTTTGCTAAGGAAACACGATGACTCCTGATGTCATAGTGATTCATGCTAGAATTTTCTTTCGTTACCTCTCCTTTCTTTTTTAGTTGTCATTCCCAAGCCGCCTTCTTGGTGTTGAGAGGCTTTCTGAGCTGTAGTCTAGAGAGACTACCTGAGCGTTAGCGTCTCCACCCTAGTCTTACTGATGAGGGTGCCTTCCTCCGCCTTCCTGGATCTTGGACGGGCTCTGATATCAGATCTTGGTAGCTTCTGGATCAGTGTTTGAAATTAATTCCCCATGTAGGAATTTGAAAGTAATCCTTGCGTTCCCCTCTCCTTGGCCCAAATCACTGTGTGCATAAGTATAGCAGTGACATCGGTGAGCACAGGAAGTTTGGGATAATGTGACTAGCTCATATCTAAAAAATGAAAACAAATGATGCTTCTAAAGATTCCACCAACATTCCCACACTTTTTTCCTGTCCATTTTCCTACAGTCTGTCTGTCTTGTTTTACCATCTGTTGGTTCCTTTGATATTGTTCAGTTTTTGGTTTTTTTTCTTCTTCATGATACATGTGCTTGCCTCTTCTATTTTGGAATGTTTCTTTACATTGGATTGGTCTCCTTCATACATGATTACCTTCATATGTCACATTTCTTCTGCAAGTTTTACCTTTATTGCTACTTATGTGTTAAAAGGTCTCGAGACAAGAACGTCGGAGCCTGGCGCTCTGCTTAGCTGGAATGCCTTCTGCCTGTTAGTAATCATTTCTAGCAACTCTGCTCCTTTACCTTTGCTTCCTGAATGTCAGATGCTTCCCAGCACAAGGCTCTTCACTTCACAAAGCCCTCTTCCTTTGTGAGTAATGGAGCTGCTATTTCAAAACCTTCCTTTCCTTGCGGCTCTTGTACTCTGAACCCTTTATTTCTCCGATGTGGCGTATTTGATGTCTTGTGTACATGGTTAAAAAGCTCTTGATTATGAATGCTGCTGGGATATTGGGCCTCTTGATTTTTTTTTAATCTTCCACTGATTAAATTCATACAATGATTAATTCTGCTTGTCTTTTATAATTCCCTTATCCTTATTCTTACTAGGTTCCCCAGGTTTTTTTCTTTAAGGCCAGAAACAAAACTCCCCCTATTGTTCTATCTTTAATTAAATATATTACACAGAAATAGGGTTTTTTTTTTTTTTTCTGTGACCATTTTGGCTTTCTAAAATTGCGTTAAATATATTATTTGGAAATTTTTCAGTACTGTGTGATGTAACCATCACTTTGGTGGTTATATTTGATTCAACTTTTAAAACTGTTAAGGTCTCACAGAATTTTGCAGCTGGGGTGACACTGTTCATGACGATGCTTTCATTTTACAGACCAGGACACGAGGTCCAGAGAAGTCAATTAGAGTGTTTGTTCAAAAAGCAAGCAGCTCATTAGTGGTGGAGTCAGAACTGGAAGCTTGGGTCCCAGCTTCCTGTCTGATGCTCTTTCTGCGACAGAACTGCAGTTCCATTTAAAGTGTTATTTGTATTTGCTGGCCCTCTGTATGCCATTTTCATATTATGTGTACCCCCCTTTAGTATTGGAGCTTGAAATACCCACAAAAGAAAAATCTTCCAATAAAACCCAAAAATAGATTCCATCCCTCAAAGTTGCTACAGGCCCCTGGAGTTATGATTGACGGAATGGGCAGTAAGTTCCTGGGTTTTATTTCCAGTTCTTCCTTCATTTGGTGTATAACTACAGGAATACTTGCCCCTCGGGCTTTTCTTCTTGTGTTGAATTAACACTATAGAAAGACTCTATGGAAGACCCCATGTATCTAAAAGCAGGTTTTCAGCATCATTAGGACATCTAATGTGGGGAAATTCGCTGATGTTTAATCCACAAACTTCATCCTTATGCCTCTCATGTTAGTTAACGGGGGATTTCTAAACCTCATCAGTAATCCCAGGACTTGGAGAACTTTAGTCTTTTCTTTCACTTTTGATGAAGAAAGGAAAAGAAGATGCTGCCGAGCCAGGCCTCTGGCCTTCTGTGACTTTTCTCTGTGAGGTAGGACATCCAGACTCTGAGATCAAATGAGCAGTCCAGGGCCATGAGAATGTGCCTGTTTTCGTGGAAAGCTGAGATGAGAGCTGTTAGTCTTAAACATAGACCTATGTCAGAATAGGGGATCCAACTCTCCACAGGAAGTTTGATCGGCCTTTCTGATCAATGAGACACACATCTTTGATCTTAGTCTGTCTTGACTCAAGTCAGCTCAGGCAGGAAGAGTGGGGAATCTACTCCCAGGACATAGGCTCGTTCATAGAGCTTAGGCACAAATCTGACCTAAGGTAAGGGGCCAGGGCCTAGGAAATGCCTGGAAGGAAGTCAAGAGGATTTGTTCCCATGCTGCTGCTTGCTGCAACACATGCCATGAATAGCTTTCTTAGATTCACCATGCTCCTGAACCTACATGCAGAAACCCTGAGTTCACATGATGCAGCGAGATGCCCCTATCTGTTTATTTATCTCAAATTCCCTGAAAAGAGAGTCCTAAGTGAGTCAGGTACCTGGCTCTTCTCTTGGTTCTAGAGACTGAACTCAGGCCTCAGGCTTATGTGAAAAATACTTACTGGCGAAGCTATCTCCCTAGCTTGAGACCTTGTAGTTTAAAATGATTAAACTGAAACTTAAGGAAAACAGAGGTGGAATGCTGATAAATGCACATAGATTCGTGTGTGTGTGCGCGCGCATGTGTGGTGTCTACTCTCATCAAAGGACACTTTTACAAGAGTACCACCTCAAATTCATACATGCCCACTATGGTGCTTTGAATAAGAATGGCCCCATAGACTCATGTGTTTGAATGCTTGACCCATAGGGAGTGGCATTGTTAGGAGGTGTGGCCTTATTGGAGTGGGCGTGGCCTTGTTGGAGGAAGTGTGTCACTCTGGGGGTGGGCTTTGAGGTCGTATATGCTCAAGCTAGGCCTAGTGTAGCACACAATCTCTTTCTGCTGCCTGTGGATCAAGATGTAGAACTCTCAGCTCCCTCTCCAGCACCATGCCTGCTGCCATGCTTCCCGCCATGATGATAATGGACTGAACCTCAGAAACTGTAAGCCAGCCCCAATTAAATGTTCTTCTTTATAAGAGTTGCTATGGTCATGGCGTCTCTTCACAACAACAACAACACCTAACGAAGACACCCACAGATCCTCAAACATTTATATGTAGTTATATGGTATAAGTAATTGTTCTTGAAGTTTGTGTGTGTGTGTGTGTGTGTGTGTGTGTGTGTGTGTGTGTGTGTAAGCCAGAAGTCACTGTTGGGTCCTTTCCTCAATATTTCTCCACCTAATGTTTAGGGTAGAACCTCTAATTTAACCTAAAGCTCACTGATTCAGCTTGACCGGCTGGCCAGCAAGGGATCCTTGACTTGGCTCCTGTGCCTGGCCCTTCTATTGGTTCTGGAGACTGAACTCATACTTACTGATGGAGCTATCTCCCCGGCCTGAGACCCTGTCGTTTAAAATGACTGTGACATACTTTGGTTTTTCCAAGGTGGGATCCAGTGGTAGTATTCCCAGGCAAGTAATGAATAGAATGCATTGCTTCAAGCACAGGAGGGAGAATTAATGAGAAAAAAGGAAAGCAGGAAGAAAACTTATCACTTTTGTTTCATTTCAGCCAGAAAGCAGAAACTCTGGCATACCCAATCTAAGCCTTAAGCAGGACTGAAAGTCAACAGTCAAAAAACGAATATGGAAATAGATGGATACTTGTGCCTGTGTATGTATGTATGTGCATACGTATATATGTATATATGTACGTGTGGTTTGGTTGCTTTTTCTTTTCTTTTTTCTTTCTTTCTTTTTTCTTTTTCTTTTGGCTGTGACCAAATCCCTGGCAAGAAGCAGGTAAAAAGAAGAGTTTACTTTGGCCCATCATAGTGGAAACAACATGGTGGCGGGAACTTGAAGCCGCTGGTCATGTTGAAGTCACAGGAAGCAGAGAGAAATGAACACTGGGACTCATCCAGCTTTATCTTCCCTCCTTTTTAAATTCAACCTAAGCCCCACCCCAAGCAAGCAATCATGTGGGTTTTCCGTCTCTGGAAATATCCTCAAAGACAGGACCGGAGATGGTTCTCCCAGGCGATTCCAAATGAAGTCAAGTTCATCATCAATATTAATAATCATAATTTATAAGGAAGAAACAAACAACGAAGACTACCCGCTGAACTCTGTGCTGAGTATACATTATTTTCTGTCCTTTCCTAATACCAAAAAATTACTAAGTGGATTTTTCGTTTGCTTTGATTTTTTTTTTTTTCAAGACAGGGATTTTCTGTTTACCCTGGTTGTCCTGAAACTCACTCTGTAGACCAGGCTGGCTTCCAACTCAGAGATCTGCCTGCCTCTGCCTCCCGAGTGCTGGGATTGAAGGTGTGCACCGCCCCTGCCCAGCTAAGTTGACTCTTTTTTTAAAAAAAAGAACATTTTATTTTTAGTTCTAATTGTTCTAATGTGTCTCAACATGGGTATGAGCGTATGCTTTCGGGGGCCTGTGAAGAACACAGGTGTAGGATCCCCTGGAATTGGAGTTAGAGGTGCTTGTATGTTACCCAGTGGGGAAAGCTGGAAACTGAATGTCAGTCCTCCACAAAGGCAGTAATCCTTAACCACTGAGCCGTCTCTCCAGTCCTGAGTCTTCTTAATTAAAGAAAACTTAAATATACAAGGGAAAAGCAACTGCAGATGAGAGAGGTTAACAGAAGTTTAGAAGCTGAAACTCAAGAGGCGGTCTATAACATGACCGTCTGGGAGGAGGAGCTGCACGGTGAGGAAGCAGGATGAGCACGTTAGACTCTCTTAAGAACTGGACGTGGGCAGGAAAACAAAGTCCAGGAAGAGCCCAGGCTTTCTCTCCAACTCCCGAGCAAGCAATAGGAAAAAGGTGTAAGCACTCAGTCCCACCTGTCTCCGTGAATTGCAGGCAGGAGAGTGCCACTACCATGAACAAGCATGTGGTAGAGAGATGGGGAGAAAGAGCAGCAGAGAGGTCTGTATGCTGTGGAGAGGGGCTGAACTGGAGATGCGATGGCAGCGAGGACCAGGGCGATGTGTGGCTGTGCTGCCACCTGAAGCCAGGTTGATGTATGAGGGCCCAGCTGCCACTGGAAGCCACACTGATCTGGGTGGCCTGCACTGCCAGGAGGGGCCATGGTAATGTCCTGGCCCTGTTCCCACCGAGGGCAAGGTCTGGTTCTTCGTGGGCTGTGACGATGTCCATAGTCTGTGCTATGGCCTCAGGTCATGTTGATTCTGTGGATGGTTCTGCTACCCGAGGCCATGGTGATTATATATATATATATGTATGTCAGTGCTGCCACCAGGGGCCATGTCTGGGTCCTGCTACATCCAGGGTCTGAGTAGATGTCCATGGCCTCTGATAACACCAAGGGACATGTAGATGTCCGTGGTCTGGAAGCAGTCTGAAACCGTGATATCCATGGTGGTGCTGACTCTGGGGACCATGCTGATGTGAGTGGTTTGCACTACCACCTGAGGCCAAGTTGGTGTCCCTGGCCCAGGCTGCCTCCAAGGGTCTTGTCTTGTTCTAAGATCCTACAGCAGCTGGAGTCTAGGCCAGAAAACATGTGGAAGCCCATGACCTGGTCTCCTGCTATCTGTAAAGAGCAAGGAAGCTACTTTTGCAGTGATTTTGACGATTGATGGTGCACTGTCGAGAGGGAGGGACATGGAAGGCTTCTGTGACAACCTCTTTCTCCATTCCAACCACTTTCTCAAAAAGGATACCAGCCTAAACAGGAAGCCATCAAAGAGAGCTCTTAGTGTGATAAGGATGCTGAGGTTGGCTCTGCACAAATTGATGGCTTCTGGAAGAGGAGAGGCAGGGGAATGGCTCAGTTCTACTTAAGGGGCAGACCACTGAGCAGCTGCCCATGCTTCAGTGTGTGGGGAAGCCATGGAAGGACTGGAAAATGAGGGTAATCGAGGTGAAGAATATGAAATTCCCAAAGGATCAATGGTGTGTGTGTGTGTGGATGTGTGTTCTTAAAATTAAAAAAAGGAAAAAAAGGCTGAGAGGGAAAAATAACTGGACACAGAGTCTCACTGAATACAGGAACAGAGATGTGACTAGACACAGGAACCCGCTGGACGTGTGCTTTGCTCTCTCTGTCTCATCTCTATGCACAGCAGCTCCCTTTTTCCGGTTGTTCATGCTGTAAGCCACCTTAAACACTACAAGTGGCCCAACAGCAAACCTTACTGACTGTTTTAAAGCCATCTTCAAAGTGTGTCTAGTCCTATCAACCTTACTGGCTGGATAGTTACACTGGTACTTCTCACCTGGCTTTACTTATATTTTTATTATTTAAAATTTCTTGTCAAACACAATATACTTTGATCATATTTTTCTTCTTTGTCAATTCCTTCCAGTTCTGCTCTACTCACTCAATTTTATGTCCTTTCTTTCTCTTTAAACAAACAAAATCAAGAAACAGAGAGAGAGAGAGAGAGAGAGAGAGAGAGAGAGAGAGAGTTAAAATAAACAGGCAAAGCACCAATAAGACAAAGATGCCCAAACAAATTGAGACCAAAAAGTCTGCAAAAAATACCATCGAGTTAGATTTGTGTTGTCCAACTACTCCTGGGTATGGGTCCTGCCTTGAAGAGGGATTAATATAATCACCTGAGTTTACTTCTTTGTTTCTTCTTTTCTATTATTTCAATCTAGAATTTGTCCTACTGCTTTACAGGACCTATACAGTTAGTTACCTCTGCATTGCCAAGTGCTTTGGCCATTTCTAGTCCTTACTTTGAGTTAACTGTAGCATGTGACTCTGTTGGTCTTTCGTCCTTGAAACATTACCTCCTTTTGTAGAACTGTGTTTCTTTTCCTGTTTTTCTACCTCTCAAACCGTGATCCTTCTAAGTTTGCTCAGCTGGTTTCCTATCATCTTAACAGCATCTGTAGAGGGTGCTCCACGCGTCAGTCGTCACATGTCTATTTTTTTCTGTTATTCTTCTATTAAGTTTACATCTATATGACTAAAGTGGAAACTTAAGGGTTCTTTGGAAAGTTGTGTCGGATGGTGTTTTGCTGGGGCAAACACGTGAAGGAGTGTTTTCCTGAAGTGGAGCCAGGTGAAAGACTAAGGCAGACTCGTGAAGGAACGTTTCACTGAAGCAGACACAGGTGAAAGGATGCTCTGCTAAAGCAAGCAAGCGAAAGGACATGCGATGAAGGATTCTTTGCTAACAAGGCACATGTATTGGTCCGCCTTACATTGCCCAGTTGAGCGCCATTTGTCGGGACTCCATAGAGAGAAATACACCCAAAAATTTCTGGTGGTGTGCTGTGGCTTCCTGGGCTTGGGTCGATTGTCAGAATAATGTCAGCTGAGATAAGCAAACGTGCTGAGGAAAGACCCGTGAAGTACAAGTGACGATTGGAAGGAGCACAAGAAGGACTCAGGGGACGGTGATGGGGCCTGAGCTTAGAGAGTTAGCTGTGCGAGATGAGTTACCAAGCTGTTATGCTATATGTAAGTTATTTGGCCTTATTTATTTTTAATAGCAGCATTACATATTTATTTTGGCTTATGGGTGATATGAAAAAATTTATTGAGCCGTTATTGCTAAGAACAGAGGGAGTTTGAGAACCCGGGTTAGTAGGGTAATCACTGTATTAGAATTTAGTACATTGAATGATATTCAGTCTTCTCATTTGATGTCATCAAAGTGAGTCACTGTCTCCAGTCCTGGAGTTCCTTTTTTTGGCCATTTAACTCTTCACCTTCTCTGGAAATCCTGTTTTACTTCCTGAGTGCTAGGATTACAGGCAAGTCTCCAACTCTGCCCTGCATTTATGTGGGTGCTAGAGATTTGAACTCAGTTCCTCACGGATGTGTAGCAAGTTCTTGACTCAAGCCTTCTCTCCAGCCCTGATTCCTGATGATATCAGTATGTACAGAGATGAACCTTCTCTGCTCTGACCCTTCATATATTTGAACCTCTCCTTTACAAGGACTTCGTTCTCCATCCGGTATCTACAGCGAGACTTTCTCGGGCTCGCCTGTACTATAATGACATGGAGTCTTCTATGCAGTTTAAAGCTTAGGCCTTTTGCTTGGGCCATCTTCCAGCTAGGTTATCTAACTGAACCTGACTATCCCCCCTACAACCTGCCACATGACTAGCTGCATCTACGTCTGTTCCCTTCCAGGTGCGCTTCCCAAACCGCCCTCTTCTGCTTTCTTCCCCTGCATTGGTCTCTCTGCCCGGAAGTTCCGCCCCCTACTTCCTGCCCAGCTATTGGTTATCAGCTCTTTATTACAACCAATCAGCATTGAGATAACCTCTGATAACAATTCTAGATTGCCTCTAGGCATAGAGAGTTGTCTGACCTTCAATTATCAGAACAGGTGTGGAATTTATATACTTATAAGGCCGGTGATGGGCCATAGAAATGACAACAGCAATATCCTGCCAGCATTTAGCTCTCTGTCAACACAGAATTAACAACTGAAAATGCAAAGGCACACCATTACACAATGTGAAGAAAAGTCACCCCGACAATCACTATACGCTAGTGCCTAACTCAAAAATCCTTTGAAAGGTCACCTACCATGCACCAGAACTATCCTTTGACTAATTCCACCACCACAGGCAAGTCCTTTTTCTTCCTCGGCTTATGTTCTGTGTTGAGTCAACGTAACTCTGCTTCCTTGGCCCCCAACATCCTTGTCTGGATACACTGGTCCCTACAGTCTATGCCACACTCTGCTTCGTGCTTCACTGTTCCCGCAATGCTCCCTGGCCTCCATTCTCTGCCCGTGCATGTGCTGCCCTGTGTTTCCCTAACAGAACTAATCTCTCAGTCAGTACTGTAACGTTCCTGACAGGTTCCCGCTGTGCCCCCAAGAGTGCCCTCAGACGGTAGCCCTGAACCTATCCTGCGGCTGTTGCCTCTCTCACCACATTAAAAGCTTTTTGAAGACAGGAAATCAATATGTTTGTCCATTGGCCTACGAGGTGCACACTATGACTAGTTGTTGGGTCACAGTGAATGTTGTGAACTGTGTTGGTTAAATACGAACCTGTGTGTATGTATGAGAGCGTTAAGTACTGGCAAACCAACTCTGCTTCCAACATCCTCCGTTCAAGTGGGTTTGAGCCATGCCTTCTTATTATTTCATCTGTCAGCATAATGAATGGGATTCTTTGTAATAATCAGCCCGGCCACGTGAGTCACTGTGAGCAGACCACTCTCTCAGGGGCCCTAGTACAAACTTAAAAAGTTTCATGCTCTCATATATTCATATATATATTCATACTTGAGAGATGGATTTTCCAAGGAATTTACTGCCAGAAACCAAGTGACTGTGTAGCAGAAGTCACGTCCTTTTATGTATGACCCTAAAAGGGCATTGGCCTGCATTCCTATAGGCCTCTTAAGGTGTCAGTAATGATTAAATTTCTAAAAAAAAAAAAAAAAAAAAACAAACAAACCAATTTTAATGAATCTTAGAAAAGGAGTGAAAAAGTACAGCTCCCCCAAGAATTCCCAAGTGTGGGGTCCAGATGGGCTGTGGGGTCTCCAAAGCCTAGCTCACCTTCGATGAGGAAAATAGTCTTAATGAGAATAAATAGACGGGCGAGTGAGTGCTGACAATAAAGTTGAAATAAGAACATTCTAAAGTAGATAAAAATAAACCCTGGGCAAACTTGTTCATAACATGGACTCTAAAGTTTATCTACACTATTGCTGCTCACCTCTCTTTCTGTTCTATTTCTCTTACAGAGAAAGCCCCTGAGCAGGTAGCCTTAGTTGTCAGGGATAGGGAGCAGGGTTCCTGAGCTGTCTCTGCTTCAGTACCTGCATCCAGATTCCGTCTTGACTTCCCTTCGTGGTGGGCTGTAAGTTGTAAGGTGAAATAGACCCTTTCCTCCTTAAGTTGTTTTTGGTAATAACGCTTGTCACAGCAAAAGAAAACAAACTAGGACAGTTTATTTGATTTGCTTAAGAAAAATACAGAAAAAGTAACCTTTGGTTATGAAAGACTAGGAAAAAACCCAGAAATTGAAATTTGATGGCCAAATCCTTGTAGAGTTCTCGTTATTTTTCAGTCTCTTTTTTAAAAATTTTTATTTATTTTTTAAAGAGATTTATTTGTTTTTTATTTATATGAGTACACTGCAGCTGTCTTCAGACACACACTAGAAGAGTGCATCTGATCCCATTACAGATGGTTGTGAGCCACCCTGTGGTTGCTGGGAATTGAACTCAGGACCTCTGGAAGAGCAGTCAGTGCTCTTAACCGCTGAGCCATCTCTCAAGCCCCTATTTTTCAGTCTCAAAAATAAAGTTTGGTGTTTTCCTTACTGGAAATAACTGCTGTGTAGAGACAGTTTTAAAAAATTCCTCACAAGCCTCATTGTGTCCCCCCCCCGCCCCCCGTGGCATTTTAGTATACAACCTGCTGGTGTTGCAGCTAGGAGCTCGTTCTGAAACTCCTGAAATTACACTGTATCTATCTTTTCAGTTGTGGATCCAGAGAAACCTGCAACTTTCTGGGGTAGGGAGGGAATACTGAAGTTGAATTCATAAAGGAGAGCGAGTAAGCGAGGTTGAGGGGGAGAGGTTAAAATTGAGACAGACAGACATGTTTCATATGTATATACAGAGAGATATTTTATTTGAGTATCTCCTGTCTTTCTGGGAAAGGAATCTCAGGTTTGCAATGTCACTTTTAAAAAGAGTACTCCTGTTTTCTAAGTGCCTGCAAACTCCTTTCAAATGTCTTAAGGTGGAGAAGGAACCAAAAGAGCCTAGGGCGAAGAGTTGGTTGGCTTAATGTTTGAGCATTCCAACAATAAAGACTATCTATCTCTTTAACCATGCAGTCTCCCACTGAACAGACGCCACAGAGGCGGGGAAAATGAGCCTTAGGAGATGACTGGGTTTTTTTTTTTGCTAGAAGGTGTAATTGTTTTTAAGCATTCATGAATAATTGTGTGTGGCTGCTTTTTTTTTTTTTTAAACTATCACAAGGGAAAGCAATTTTCTTCAGGTCTGTGTGTTGCACGCGGGAAAGGCAGCAGCCGCAGGTGGAACGCGGGACCGCCAGTGGTCAGACTGTGTGGGGGTGTCGTGTCTGGGCTCTGCCGAGCTGGCTGCCAGCAAGCGACCCCGCATTCCCGCAGAACGGTGTGTGGGCCGCGGTTCTTCGCTCCGGGACGGAGCAAGTGCTAGCCTGTGTGCGTCCTGGCCACCGCTAGGTGGCGCCGCACATCAGTGGGAGCGCGGTGCAGCCCCGCGTTTCGCGCCTCGGCCGACACTGCGCGGTCGTCCACCGGGTTAGTCCTGTCACCCACGCCCTTCGCGGCGGCTGTGGAGTCCGGGCGGGGCGGGGCGCGGCTGCGCGTCGCAGCAGCACGATTAGCCAGCCTGCTCCGGTGGGAGGCAGCGTGGTGATACGGCAGTCCCGCGCCGGCCCCGCCCAGCCCGCCGCACGGTCACGTGCCACCGAGGCGCTGCTTCCCCCCCCCCCCGCCCCTCCGCGGGCGCCGGCGCGCGAGAGGAGGGCGGGGCCAGGGTCGCCTCGGGCCGGGCGCGAGCAGCGCGCGTGCGCCGCGCCCGGTGAGTGCGAGCGGGGCCGGGCCAGCCGGCCTCGGCGGGGACGAGGGAGAGCCGGGCGCGCGCCGGAGAGGCGGCGGGGGAGGGGCGGAGCCGCCGCGACTGAGGGAGCGTGGGCCGCGGCGCGGTGCGGCTCGGCGGCCGCCTGACCGGTTGCCTTCCCCGGCGTTCCCCTCGGCCGCGGCGAGGGCACTGAGCGACGGCGGCGCCCGCGAAGCCCGAGGAAGCTGCTGGGCCAGGGCATGGTGGCCTGGGGCGGCGCGGAAGGTGAGCGACCCCCGGGCCGGGGGTGGGGGAGGGGCGCCGAGCCGCAGCCGCCTGCGCGGCCCGAGGCGCCGGAGCCGAGGCCCGGAGCTTGCGGTGCTGCCTGGAGGCCTCCTGCCCGCCACGCCGCCCCTGCGCCTCAGGCCACCGGGTTATGTAACGCGTGACCTCCCGTTCCCCCTCCACCCCGGCACTGCTTCGCGCGCTCCGTCGCGCCGACCCGGGCGCCCGGGGCCCTGTATCTGAGTCCCGCCGCCGGCGTCGCAAGTCACCGGTTCCTCCTGCGCCGGCGCCTGGCCGGCCATTCATTCCCTCTCGCGTTCGAGCATCCGCTCCACCAGCGTTTGCAGAGCATGGCAGGGGCTCCCGGCGTCTGTGCCATGGTTCTCGGCTCTCCTCTGGTGCACCGGCTTCTCCCTCTGCCTTGCTCTCAGGCATCCCGGAGGCAGTGTTTTTCTCGCTCCTTTTCTCTTGTTACTTATCTGTCCCCTTCACGTGCAGGGCACCTGTCCCCAAGTGTCTGTACAGGTGCTCTGTTCACACTTGGGTGTGCTGTTAAAATAACAGTCGGTGGGTAGACCAAGCGGGGCACTTGTCTGTTTGGAGACGCTTCCTTCCGGTCCCCGGTTCGAAAAGCCCGAACCTTCCTGTAGTAGCGTTCCTTAATTGTTTAAGAAACACTACAGGTGATACATGCCTAGGATTTTACTGTGTTTTTCTTGGGCCGGGTGGTTATAAAGTAGAAATGGTATGTAAATAAAAACAGAGACCTCATAAAAAGGATATGTAACTATTAAGGACTATGTAACAACTCTTAAATTATCTCCTTCATCTCTGGCTTTTCCAGTCCCTGTTCTTCCTTTGGGTAGAATAATAATACCATAATCTTGTTCTTGTGGAGTGCACATTAGCTCAGCTTAACGTTACCTCCATAAGTCTGTTTTCCCACATTGATGGGGCTTTGCCCAGGCAAATGCTGCCAGAATACCCTTCCCTCCCTTCCAGTGCTACCTGTGCTGGACACTTGGAAGCTTACCTGAACCTCTCCATCCAGGAATTCAGTCTGCAAGAGTGCACTTGTTCATTGCTTAGCCTAGTTATTTGCCAGTTTTCTTGAATTTCTCTGTTTTCTTTTTTGTGTCTTATAGGTCCTTTGAGGTCAGTATGTACCAAATCGTGTATCTTGTCATGAAACTTTGCTCCTTTTTATGGTAAATAATGCATATTTGTTCATTTTTTTTAAAGGGTGGGAATCACTTTTAACATTAATCTCTATGTCATCTCAGGTAGAAACATACAAATTTTCAAAATTAATGTGCTGAGATATGTAACTCCACTTTTTTAACACTGAAAACTAAGATTCTAAATAGAAAGAAAAACTGTCCTCAATCACCAGTCACTGTAAATAAATTCCAGTGACTACATAGACCTATATTTAACAGTCAAACATACAGTATTTAATGGGTTTTGAAGTGGAAAGATCAAATCATTTAGGTAGGGGCTTGAATTTTGTCTCTGCTGGTTGCATGATCTTGGCCAAGGTTTTCATTCATAGTTTGAAGACATCATTTTCCAGTTTGAGTAGCTGACTAATAAATTAGTTCTTAAGTGAAAGGCATTTACTAAGACTCGGGTAAGTGTTTTCTGTGGCATACTCTTGTAGATGTATAATGAACAGGGCCTGGTATGCTAGAGAGAAGAATACAATGAGAGGAAAACTAATCACAGGAAACCTTAGGTACATGTTGTCTACCAGTGAACAGATACTGAAGGCTGGTATGATCCTTAGTGTTCTCTTAGAATGTAAGGGATTGTAAATCGTAGTATAAACTGGGCCTGGTTAATCTCAGCACTAGGGGGCAGAGGCAGGAGGATCTCTGGTCCTTTGAAGCCAACCTGATCTACATAGTGAGATATAGACCAGTTAGGGCTTGCATAGTTAGACTCCATCATAAATAAAAACCAAAATAAATCATAGGGTAAGTTAAACAGAATATTGAAACACAAACAACCAAAAATACTTTTTACTTATTTTCTAATGACAACAGTGCCAACTGAAACATTAATGTAATGTAATTTTCTTTGAACACAACTTGAGAGGATGAGAAGAGTGATAGTTCGGAGACAAGTTGCAGGTTCCATAAGTATCTCATCTTGTAAACATGCACAGATGCAAGTCTCAAGTTCTAGTGTTAGCTTCCTTAGATTGTTGGATTAGTGCCCTCACTGGTGTCCTTACTTTGCTTGCTGTTCCTCACATAACAATCAGAATGATGTTTGGAAAAGAACTTGGATTAAACTTTTTGGTGCTCAAAATCCTCCAAAAGCTCTGGGTTGCATACAGGATTGAATCTAAGCTCCTCCTTGCCATCAGGGCAGCTGCCAACTTAGCCTTAGCCTTTGCCCCATGACTCTCACTATTAGGCTTCAGGATGCTACCCAGGCAGATATACTGGACACCTCTTCTGGCTAGTGGTAGATGTTCTTGTCTTCTGTTGCTGTTCTCTGCTTGAAGGAACTTTTCCTAGTTTCCTAAATAGAAGCAAGTCTGTCTTTTTCTGTTGTTTGACTCTTTTGTTTGCTTTTACATTAAATTAAATATTTTTTCTTTTCTCCTTTGTTTTTATGATCAGATATACTTTTCACTTGTTAATTATTCCCATTAGATTTGTTTGCACTCTCTTCCTAACTACAGGGTGGAGATCTTATTAGATTTATTTGTAATTTTATCCCTAGTACTTAGAACTGTGCCTGGTACCTAACAGGCTTTTAGTAAAAATTGTTAACAATAATTGCTGTAGTTGATTTGAACATTTGACAGCTTCAGTCCAGATCCTGCCTGCTACCATTTACTGATTGCACAACTCTGAACTGGTTAATGACTTCTGGTGCTTCATTTTATTCAGCTGTATATGATGACTATAGCATTACCTACTTCATAGCATTACAGTGAGTAATTGAGTTAATTCATGTTAAAGAACATAGGTCTGTGTTTCCTATGCTTTGTGTAGAGGCCAGAGGTCTATGTCCGATGTCTTCCAGTTGCTCTCTACCTTTATTTTGAGTCAGAATTTCTCACTGAACCTGGAGCGTGCCATTTTGGCTGGGCTGGCTGACTCCTAGGATCTGTCTCTTGTGAGACCAAGTGTTGGAGCTAGAAAGAAATGTGCAGCACTGCACCAGGTTTTGTGTGGGTGAGGATCTGAACTTAGGTCCTCAGGCTTACAGAGCAGGCACTTACTGAGCTTTCTCCTCAGCTCTTATTAAATAAAACAAAATTAACAACAACAAAAAACCTTAAACATACTGTTTCATGTACTGACATCATTTTGGTTTTGTTTTTTAGTGACAAGGTTTCTCTTTGTAGCCCCTGTTGTCCTGGACCAGCCTAGCCTCAAACTCAAGAGATCCACTTGCCTCTGTCTCCAGAGTTTTGGAATTAAAGTTGTGTGCCACTATTGTCCAGCTTCTGACAACATTTTTTACTGTTGACATGAGATAAAATTGAATTTGTTTTTATATTTGATTTTTTTGAATGAAATTTTGTTGATTACCAAAATTTGACTTTTTAAATACTTTCCCCATCTAGAATAAAATAAAAAATAAACTAATGAGAATGGCCTCACTTTAGCCTTAATGTGTATGTAAGATTTATTTTTCAGTCTAAAGAAGATGCCAAGTAATTTCCCCTACAACCTCCCACCAGAGTGGCTTTCCTAGGTTTTGCTTTGAAGTTGCACTAAAAATACGATTGTGGTGTGAGAACTTGCTGGGGCTTCTTGTTTTCAGACAGGGGCATCCTTGAAGAACTTATGGAAGTCTGGTTTTGTAGTGCTTAGGAAGGAGAGGTGTTTGATATCTCTGGTGTCATCTTTTCTGACATCTTGCACAATGTTGTATTTTGTTTCTCAAGTTGGCTCCTAAAAAAACCTAGCAATATTCTACATACCTACCTTTTTGTCTCTCTTTTTTTATGTGTAGTTTTTTTTTTCTAGTGTTTATGAAAATGAGACCATGACTTTGTAATAATAGACACTTTGAGTTAATGCATCCTAAGTTATTCTTACAAACGTAAGATTCTGCCAGTGGCAGTTATATTTGCTTAACACTAGATATTTTTACTTAGCATCTGTCCTTGGCAAAATGCCTTTTTTGTAATTCCTTTTACATCTCAGTCTCAACTTTTTTTAAGTCATAGGATTCTAAGCCTTGTGCCTGAAACTTAGAAATACTGCTTATCTTTTTAACATTGTTCCAAAATTTAGTAATAATTTGTAAATTACTATGTATAGACTGTCTTCCAGGCCCTTTGCTAAGTGGTTTCTCATTTAATATTCAAAAGCACCATATGAAGTTGGCACACTTATAAAGAAAGAGATTTGTGGAGGTCATAGTACTTGGTTGGGTTTTTCCATCTCCCTGATTCCTGACCTGGGTCCTAACTCCTTTGCAAGTTCCACTCTGAAAGGACAGAGTTGTTCATTGTCCCATGTTTGTAAGTGTGTCTCCCTTACAGGTAGGGTGCCTGCTCCCTGCAGGCCGTAGTCACGGGTGTTTGCACCCCAGGCCTCGTGATTGCACAGCACGTTCTTTTAGCCATGGAGCCATCTCTCCAGTCCCCAGAACTGTTGTTTATGAAGAGTTTAATACTGATTTAAACATGGACATTAAGGGAGGGGAAACACAACCATTAACAGAGAGAAGGGGAGTTAGCGGTGCTAAGTGAGCTTTGTAAACCCTAAGACAGAAGGGAGTCTGGGCTTCTCAAAAGAGAGCGTCAACATTTAAGCATTGTGTGGATAATTTTGTAGTTTTTAAAGTTACTTTGTTCTGAGAAATATATCCTTAGGAAATTGACACCAGAAGGAGTTAGATCTTGTCATAATACAGCTACACTGTGTGCTTTCCTACTTGGCCAAGAAGAGATGATTTGAAAAACCTATGTATTTTAATTACATACATTTATTTTGTGTGCATATGGCTGTATGCATCAGCGTGTGTATGGAGGTCCGAGGACAGTTTGTGGGAAGGTGATCTCTACCACATGGGTTCTGGTGATCAGACTTGGATCCTCTTGCTGGATGATAAGTGCTTTAACCCCTCTTTTAAAATTTACATTTATTTGTGTATGTGTGGAGGTCAGAGGACATTTGGTAGGGGTCAGGTTTCTTCTTCTACTGTTTAGGTCCCAGCTATTAAACTCATTGCAACAGGCTTGGCTGCAAGAACCTTTGCCCACTAAGCTATCTTACTGGCTCATGAAAAACCTTTTACAGGCTAGTTTGTTCCTTTGGCTCTGTATGTGAGCTTGCATGTGTGCAGGCCAGAGGGTGTTGGTGTTCAGGTACCATCCGTTTTTATAAAGCAGGGTTTTTCAGGCTGGCTGGCTAGGGAGAGCATTAAGTGTCTGTTTCATCAGCACAAGTGTGTATCACTTAACCAGGTTTTGCTGTTGTTTTACTTAGGTTCTAGTGTTTGGACTGAAGTTCACCTTCTGTGTATCTGCCCCCGTGACTTTCCATGTGAGTAGGGATGGACAAAAAATGTCTGTGACTGAAGCTAGTATTACGTATGATTGTACTTGAGTCTAGTATGAGAGTGAACCAGAATGTTGCTTTCGGGCTTAGTCTTTCTTGATCACACTCAAGGTTTAAGAGGAACTTCTTGAAGGTTTAGTCATACAGCAAGGGTTGTGTAATTCTCTAAACTCCATCCTTCTTACATCTGAGATTACTAAGGCTGTACTTAATTTCATTTTCACCTTTTAGGCACAGTCTGAATTATGTAGCTGAAATTTTGATTTGGGTTCTTTGAGCTCAGGGTCTCCTTTCCATTGTGCTGGACATTGAACTATGAAGCATATTAGTAGGCAACTGCTCTTCCCCTGAGCTGTAGCCTAGGAATTGTTAACTGCTGTGCAACCTGGGGAAAGGCCCCATGAAACTTCAAGTAAAGTAAAGTAAGTCCTGAGTTTCAGGGGCCTCCTGACCTTTCCAATAGGAACTGTTTAAATTCAGAGGAAATGGCTATCTCCTGCCTCCTACATAACCTGAAAAGACTGCTTCTGTTGAGGGTTGTAACATTTTTATTGATGCAATAGAATCTGAAACCCAGGCCAATGTTTCAGTCAAATGTTTTCTTTACATAGCTTCTGTTGTAAGTTGGGTTTATAGATACTTTGTGGGTTTTTCTTTATTTTTTATTTTATATACATTTGCCTGCTTGTGTGTCTGTATGTGAGGGTGTCAGATCTTGAAGTTCCTGACAGTTGTGACCTGCCATGTGGATGCTGGTAAATTGAACCTGAGCCACTGGAAGAGCAGTCAGTGCTTTTAACCACCCAGCCATCTCTCAGCTCCACTTTTCTGGTTTTTAAAAAACTCAGTTGTCTGAAAATTTTGGTATTTGGAATTTCTTTGAATCATATCATTTGATCTAGATAATTTAATGAGAAAAAAAAAACAGTGAGATTTTTGTGGTTGAGATGGAAGTATTACTAATGTATTTGCTAGACTTGTAAACTGTTCCGAAGATTGCTGTTTGGAATTTTAGTGCTTAAGAGGGCATACTGGCACTGTTCAGTTTTGTGACAGTGGAGGCTAATGTCGTTCTGCATGTCCTTTATGACCAACAGAAAACGTTCTAATTGTCTTTTAAAGATCATATTAACCCTCTTGAAATTAACTTTCTCAGAATCTGTTAGGTATAGTAGTGGCCATTATGGTAGATACCTATAGTCTAGGAATTGGAAGGCAGAGGCAGGAGGATTCTGGTCATGACCATCCATCATCCTCAGCTACCTAGTGAATTTAAGGCCAGACCTGGGTATGTGAGTCTCAAAACTGAACAAGCTCCAACCAAACAAAGCATAGTGTAATAAATGAGCTTAAATTAAATTGAATTACACTTTGAGTATTTTGAAGAATGTAGCATCTCATCTTTAAAGGCAGCAATTTTCTTTGTATATATGAGAAGTCTCAGCATGGCGGCAAGGGAAGAATCCAGAAGTTTTGGCAACTTAAATTTTCTCTTTATGTTCATTTTGTAGTTGCATGGAATCTAAAGATTAGTGAGAAAGAGACTTGCAAAAATGGAATCTATAGAAACGTCACACACACACAGACACACGCACACGTTGTGTGTAGGGTATGTACAAGTTTGTGTGGGTGTGTATATGTGAAGGCTAAAGGTCAACGTTTGGTGTCCTCAATCGCTTGCTCCTTACTTTCTGTGATGGGCACTCTCCCGGATTCTGTAGCTCATCCATTCAACCAGTCCAGGCTGTCCGTTACTCAGTGAGCTCCAGAGATTCACGTTAGACTCCAGGGATTAGAGGTGCATGCCACTATGCTGAAAATCCCAACTCAGGTTGTCATGCTTGAAGGACAGTCACTTTGCTATGGAGCCGTCTCCCCAACACCAAGTTAGATCATATTTTTAAACTGGAGTTGCTCCAAGGAAATGATGTTTAGTTGCATATCATTGATGTTCATCTACCCTGTAAGTTTCAGATAGTGTGTGTGTTGTACAGTGGAACGCACAGGCTCTGGGCTTCTGCCCCCATTCTTGTGCTCTACGCATAGATGTTTGTACTGCCTTACCTAAAATAAAGACTTAAGCTCCTTAGGCCTTCTGTTACGTTCCTCAGCTGTGTCACTTCAACTATTACATCTGGCCATGGGTCCTACATCCCAGTTAATTCCAGATGTTGCCTTAAGCTTCTCTGTATTTTTAGTAGTTTGATGATTTTTTTCTCTTTCTGACATCACTGCTGTTTCTTCCTTCCCTGTTGCTTTCTGCTTTAACAGCACACATATTATTTCATTACTGGTCTCAGCTTATATCTCCTTTAAGTGTTGCTTTGGTGGCTTTCTTCTCCAACCTGAGTGTGATTGCTTTCTCTGTGTGCTGATTGCATTCTGTCAGTGCCTCTAATGTAGGATCTAGTATTTAGTTTTATGTAAGTCTTTCGTTTCTGATTACCTTGTATTATGGTTTATACTTTACTTACCTTGAAAACTGCAAATGACAGTGTTTGTAGGACACTATTTATCTGATCTGGATTGGGGGGAGGAGAGTGAGAGCAAACAGGAAAGACAGTCACCTGTTATATACATCCTATGGAATTCATGCAGGCAGAGCACCATGTGACAGCATTTGCTCTTTTCCTCTGAGCTTCTGTGCTAGTCTGTCTTCACTTCCCCTTTGTGTACACTTTAAATATCAGCAAAACCAGCCCATGACCAGTTTATGAATTACCTGGGAAATGCCTAGAAATACAAATTTCTAGCCCTGCCCAAAACCTGTAATCTCTGAATCAGAATCATTTAAGTTGGGATGCAGTGATCTGTGTTTAGTTTTATAGGCCTGCAATGTGATTCTGATGCTCAGGAATGAGAACCACAGCTCCAGAGATATTACTTCTGTTCCTTACTGTTTTGTCCCTATCATTAGACTTGTGTGTATGACCCATGAAATCCTGTGGTTTCAAGGTTTACTGTGATTGACTGCAGTCTTGACGTTTCCTACAGATAATTATTTGTTCTTTTTCACAGGCATGGCTAACAGTATTTTACTTCTTTGGCCTCTTTTTGTCTTGCATCTTTCTGGTGACTAAAGACTTTGAACATTTCTTTAAGTGCTTCTCGGCCATTCGACAGTCCTCTGCTGAGAATTCTATGTTTAGTTCTGTACTCCACTTTTTAATTGTGTTATTTGGGTTTTGGTGTCTAACTTCTTGAGTTCTTTGTAAATTTTGGATATTAGCCCTCTGTCAGATATTGGGTTGGTGAAGATCCTTTCCCAATGTGTAGGCTGTTGATTTGTCCTTTTGTCAATGTCCTTTGCCTTACAGAAGCTTTGCAGTTTCATGAAGTCCCATTTATCAATTGTTGATCTTAGAGCCTGAGCCACTGGTGTTCTGTTCAGGAACTTGTCTCCTGTACTAATGCGTTCAAAGGTATTTCCCATTTTCTCTTCTGTGAGATTTAGTGTATCAGGTTTTATGTTAAGGTCCTTGATCCACTTGGACTTGAGTTTCGTGCAGGGTGATAGGTATGGATCTATTTTCATTCTGCAGACATCCAGTTAGTCCAACACCATTTGTTGAAGATGCTTTCTTTTTTCCATTGTATGGTTTTTGGCTTCTTTGTCAAAAATCAAGTGTCCATAGGTGTGTGGGTTTACTTTTGGGTCTTCAATTGTATTCCATTGATCAACATGACTGTTTCTGTACCAATATCATGTGGTTTTTATCGCTATTGCTCTGTAGGACAGCTTGAGGTCAGGGATGCTAATTCCTCCCAAAGTTCTTTTATTGTTCAGGATTGTTTTGGCTATCCTTTGTTTTTTGCTTTTCCATATGAAGTTGAGAATTGGTCTTTCAGGGTCTGTAAAAAGTTGTTTTGGAATTTTGATGGGGATTGCCCTGAATTTGTAGACTGCTTTTCGTAAGATGGCCATTTTCACTATGTTAATCCTACCTTTCTATGACCATGGGGGATCTTTCCATCTTCTGATATCTTCTTCAATTTCTTTCTTCAAAGACTTGAAGTTCTTTCATACAGATTTCACTTGCTTGGTTAGAGTTACACCAAGATACTTTATATTATTTGTGGCTATTGTAAAGGGTGTTGTTTCCCTAATTTCTTTCTCTACCTGTTTATCAATTGTAAAAAGGAGAGCAACTGATTTATTTCTTTGTGTTAATTTTGTATTCAGCTACTTGGCTGAAGGTGTTTATCAGCTGTAGGAGTTCTCTGGTAGAATTTTTGGGGTCACTTATGTATACTATAATATCATCTGCAAATAGTGATACCTTGACTTCTTGCTTTCCAGTTTGTATGCCCTTGATCTTCTTTAGTTGTCTTATTGCTCTGGCTAGGACTTCAAGTACTGTTTTGAATAGATAGGGAGAGAGTGGGCAGCTTTGTCTTGTCCCTGATTTTAGTGGAAATGCTTTAAGTTTTCTCTCCATTTATTTTGATGTTGGCTATTAGCTTGCTGTATATTGCTTTGACTATGTTTAGAATGTGACCTGTATCCCTGATTTCTCTAATAACCTTTGACATGAAGGGGTGTTGGATTTTATCAAGGCTTCTTTCAGCACCTAATGAGATAATCATGTGATATTTTTTTTTCTTTCAGTTTGTTTATATGGTGGCTTACATTGATAAATTTTCGTCTATTGAACCATCCCTGCATCCCTGAGATGAAGCCTATTTGATCTTATGGATGATGTCTTTGATGTGTTCCTAGATTCAGTTTGCAATTATTTTATTGAGTATTTTTGCATCAATGTTCATAAGAGAAGTTGTTTGAAGTACTTTTTTTGTTGAGTCTTTGTGTGGTTTAGGTATTAGGGTGACTGTGGCCTCGTAGAATGAGTTTAGCAGTGTTCTTCTGTTTTGTGGAATAGTTTGAGGAGTATTGGAATTTGTGGAATAGTTTGAAGAGTATTGGAATTAGCTCTTCTTTGAAAGTCTGGTAGAATTCTGCACTAAAACCACTTGGCCTTGGGCTTTTTTTGGTTGGGAGACTTTTAATGACTGCTTCTACTTCTTTAGGGATTATGGGGCTGTTTAAATAGTTTACTTGATCTTGATTTAACTTTGGTAAGTGGTGTCTGTCTAGAAAATCATACATTTCGTTAAGATTTTGCAATTTTGTGGAGTACAGACTTTTGAAATAAGACCTAATGAATCTTTGACTTTCTTCAGTGTCAGTTGTTAACCTCTCCCTTTTCATTTCTGATTTTATTTGGATACTGTCACTCTGTCTCTTGATTAATGGCTAAGAGTTTGCCTATTGTGTTGATTTTTTTTCTCAAAGAACCAGCTCTTGGTTTCATTCATTCTTTGTAGTGTTTTCTTTCTTTCTAATTGATTGATTTTAGTCCTGAGTTTGATTATTTCTTGCCCTTTGCTCTTCTTTGGTGTGCTTGTGTCTTCTTTTTCTAGAGCTTACAGGTGTACTTTTAAATTGCTGATACGAGAATTTTCTAATTTCTTTATGGAGGTACCTAGTGCTATGAACTTCCTCTTAGCACTGCTTAATGTTCTATAAATTTAGGTATGTTGTACTTTCATTTTCATTGAATTCTAGAAAGTCCTTAATTTATTTCTTCCCTGCCCCAGAGATCATTGAGTTCAGTTTCCATGAGTGCGTAGGCTTTCTGGTGTTTCTGCTATTGTTGAAGTCCAGCTTTAATCAATACAAGGCGTTATTTCAATCTTCTTATATCTGTTGAGGCTTGCTTTGTGACTGACTATATGATCAATTTTGGAGAAGGATCCATGAGGTGCTAAGAAGAAGATGTATTCTTTTGTGTTTGGGTGAAATATTCTATAGATGTCTGTTAGGTCAATTTGATTTATAATGCCTGTAGTTTCATTATTTCTCAGTTTAGTTTTTGTCTGGATGACCTATCAATTGGTGAGAGTGGGACGTTGAAGTCTCCCACTATTAATGTGCCAGGTTCGATGTGTGATTTAAGCTTTAGCAATGTTTCTTTTACAAATGTGGGTACCCTTGTGTTTGGGGCATAAATGTTCAGAATTGAGATGTCATCTTGGCAGATTTTTCCTTTGAGTATTAAGCATCCTTCCCTGTCTCTTTTGATTAATTTTGGTTGAAAGTCTAATTATTAGATATTAGAATGGCTTCTTGGGTCCATTTGCTTGGAAAACTTATTTTCCAGCCCTTTACACTGAGGTAATGTCTATCTTTAATGCTGAGGTGTGTTTCTTGTATGCAGTAGAACAGTATCCATTCTGTTAGCCTGTGTCTTTTTATTGGGGGATTTAAGTCTATTGATGTTGAGAAATATTAATGACCAGTGATTGTTATTCCTGTTATTTGATGTTGGTGGTGTGTGTGTATGTGTATGTTTGTATTTTCCTTGTTTTTGCTGGTATGGAATTACTTATTTTCTGTGTTTTCTTGGATGTAGTTATCCTTCTTGGGTTGGAGTTTTTCTCCTAGTATTTTTTGTAGGGCTGGATTTGTGGATAGATATTGTTTGAATATGGATTTGTCTTGAAATGTCTTATTTTCTCTATCTATGGCAGTTGAGAGTTTTGCTGGGTATAGTAGTTAGGTTGGCACCTGTGGTTTTTTACAGGTTAGAGTCTCTGTTGAGAAGTTGGGTGTGATTCTGATAGGTCTGTCTATATATGTTCCCTGGCCTTTTTCCCTTGCTGGTTTTTTTTTTTTTTTTAAGATATTTTTAATTTCCCATGGGCATACAGACTTTTAAGTATATTACCTATTTTTCAACTAGATTAGCCAAACAGACTATATTCTGCAGTTAGCAAATTCTAAGGAATGGAGAAAATATAGAGTTCATAACTCTTCCCCCTCTCTGTTTATTTGTAGGTCATTCTTTTTATCTCAAAGTTTCTGTTTGTTTTTTCTTTTTTTCATGATTTTTATGTATTTCTTTTTAATAATAAAATTTAATTGTTAGAGAATTTTAGAGAAATGTTCCATCTAACAGTACAAATCAATAATCACTACAGTACTTCTAATGAACAGTTTACCAACAAGTACCAAAGTACAAATTGTGCATAAAATTTTATCTAGTAAACTTATTTCTAGGAATTTATGTTGACAAAAATATGTATGTACTGTGGGATATCTATCAGTATTATATACAATGGTGAATTATGAGAAACATGTCAAATGTAAATATAGAATTAATAAATTATGACATTACTTGTAGATTTTTCTATAATAATTAAAATGCTATTTTTGGCTAAAACTTTAGAAGCTAATATTACCATCATCTTATACTTTCACATTATAAATATGATTAAAATAAAGTAAATCACTTTGTAAAAACATTATGAAATTAGAAATTATTTCTGACAGATCAACTCTTACAGTTTTATAGGCCATTCATTTTTTTCTCCTTTGAAATGACAAAGGAGGGGCTGGAGAGATGGCTCAGCGGTTAAGAGCACTGACTGCTCTTCCAGAGGTCCTGAGTTCAATTCCCAGCAACCACATGGTGGCTCACAACCATCTGTAATGGGATCTGATGCCCTCTTCTAGTGTGTGTCTGTAAACAGCTACAGTGAACTCATATACATAAAATAAATAAATTTAAAAAAAAAAAAAAAAGAAATGACAAAGGAAAGTTGACTTCAGTCAAAATAGCACACAACCTAGTCTCATAAATCACATGTTTAATGTTACTTGTTTTCAGTAGGCTTTGAAAACCTTACTACTGTCACACTCAACTAGAAATAAGTTGACAACTCCTGACTAAATTCAGAGAAAATAAATATTAGTCTTCTAAAATATAAAGGACTTGTCTCCCTAATGTGAACATAAAATTCAAATACCTCCAGTTATCTTCCTTGAAGATATGTTAGCTTCCCTCTGAGCTAAGAGCAATGTTCCTTTGTGTTTCCCAAGGCCATTACACTGAGATTCATCAGATGCCTATAACACTTGCTGAAGTTACCCCTTAAATATGTCTATTTGACCAGTATTAAGTGTCCTTCCTTATCTTTTTTGATAACTTTTGGTTGAAAGTTGATTTTATTCAATATTAGAATGGCTACTTCAGCCTGTTTCTTGGGACTATTTGCTTGGAAAATTGTTTTCCAACCTTTTACTCTGAAGTAGTGTCTGTCTTTGTAACTGAGGTGCGTTTTCTGTATCTAGCAAAATGCTGGGTCCTATTTACATGTCCAATCTGTTAGTCTATGTCTTTTTATTGGAAAATTGAGTCCATTGATGTTAAGAGATATTAAGGAAAAGTGATTACTTCTGTTATTTTTGTTGTTAGAGGTGGAATTATGTTTGTGTGACTATCTTCTTTTGGGTTTGTTGAAAGATTACTTTCTTGCTTTTTTCTAGGGTGTAGATTCCCTCCTTGTGTTGGTGTTTTCCATCTATTATCCTTTGTAGGGCTGGGTTTATGGAAACATATTGTGTAAATTTGATTTTGTCATGGAATATCTTGTTTTCTCCTTCTGTGGTAATTGAGAGTTTTGCTGGGTATAGTAGCCTGGGCTGGCCTTTGTGTTCTCTTAAGGTCTATATGAGTTCTGCCCAGGATCTTCTAGCTTTCATAGTCTCTGGTGAGAAGTCTGGTGTAATTCTGATAGGTCTGCCTTTGTATGTTACTTGACCCTTTCCCCTTACGGCTTTTAATATTCTTTCCTTGTTTAGTGCATTTAGTGTTTTGATTATTATGTGACGGGAGGAATTTCTTCTCTGGTCCAGTCTATTTGGAGTTGTGTAGGCTTCTTGTATGTCTATGGGCATCTCTTTCTTTAGGGACGTTTTCTTCTATAATTTTGTTGAAGATATTTACTGGCCCTTTAAGTTGGGAATCTTTGCTCTCTTCTATACCTGTTACCCTTAGGTTACCTCTTCTCATTGTGTCCTGGATTTCCTGAATGTTTTGTGTGTTAGGAGCTTTTTGCATTTTGCATTTTCTTTGACTGTTGTGTCAATGTTTTCTGTGGTATCTTCTGCACCTGAGATTCTCTTTTCTATCTCTTATATTCTGTTGGTGATGCTTGCATCTATGACTCTTGATCTCTTTCCTAGGTTTTCTAACTCCTGGGCTGTCTTCCTTTGTGATTTCTTTATTGTTTCTGTTTCCATTTTTAGATCCTGGATGGTTTTGTTCAATTCCTTCACTTGTTTGGTTGCGTTTTCCTGTAATTCTTTAAGGGAGTTTTGTGTTTCCTCTTTAAGGACTTCTAGCTGTTTACCTGTGTTCTCCTATATTTCTTTAAGGGAGTTATTTATGTCCTTCTTAAAGCCCTCTTTCATCATCATGAGAAGTGATTTTAGATCCGAATCTTGCTTTTCTGGTGTGATGGTGTATCCAGGACTTGCTATGGTGGGAGAATTGGGTTCTGATGATGCCAAGTAACTTTGGTTTCTGTTGCTTATGTTCTTGTGCTTGCCTTGTGCCATCTGGTTATCTCTAGTGCTACCTGCACTCCCTTTATCTGACTGGAGCCTGTCCTTCCTGTGATCCTGGTTGTGTCAGAACTCCTCAGAGACCAGCTGTCTCAGATCCTGGGTGTGTCAGAGCTGGGAGTCAAGCTACCTTTGCGACCTTGAGATCCTGGTGTGACCAAGCTCCTGGAATCCTGCAATCCTGTGATCCTGGGTGTGTGTTAGAGCACCTGGGAGTTGAGCTTCCTCTGGGTGTTGTGGGATTGGCTAGGCATTCGTGCCCAAGGTCTGCTCAGGGTACTGGCCCAGACCCTTCCTTGCCATTTTTAATATTTGATTGTTGTTCTGTAGATTTTGTGCCGGGAGGATTTTCTTTTCTGGTCCAGTCTAATTGGGGTTCTATAAGCTTCTTGTATATAAGCATCTCTTTAGGTTGGGAAAGTTTTCTTCTATGATTTTGTTGAGAATGTTTTCTGGGCCTTGGAGCTGGGGCTCTTCAGTTCTATTCCTATTATTCTTAGGTTAGGTCTTTTCATGGTATCCCAGATTTCCTGGATGTTTTATATCAGGAATTTTTAAGATTTAACATTTTCTTTGACTGATGTATCAATTTCTTCTATTGTATCTTCTCTGCCTGAGATTCTCTCTTCTATCTCCTGTATTCTGTTGGTGATGCTTGCATCTGTTGTTCCTGTTCTCTTCCCTAGGTTTTCTATTTCCAGGATTCCCTCAGCTTGTCTTGTCTTTTCTTTTCCTTCCTTCCTTCCTTCCTTCCTTCCTTCCTTCCTTCCTTCCTTCCTTTCTTTTTTTTTTTTTTTTTTTAAAAAAAAAACAGTCACCTTTTACTGGATACTAGTTCTCAGGGTATGAAGGTTCAACCAGTGAGTTCTTCCTAGATCGGAGCAGGGCAGGTGGTTATGCTCAGCCATGCAGTGCCCTCCAGTGAGCCCTCTTCAGTGGTACTTGCATCGCCGCTCATGTTTGAGTTCCTTGTAAGAAATGCAGTAGCTGAAAACCACGTAGGCTGCCAGGACCCTGTTAATCCCTGAGACGATGCCTTTCCGAACTTTGATGTACTTGTTGTAATACTGGTCACACCCTCTCCGAAAGGCTCCTGCAGTGCCACTGGGGGTGAAATCCTGCATCAATATCCAGCTCGGCAGCTCTCCAAGTTTGACCTCCATGAGCTTCTTCTCCTTCAATGGCATGAGCCATGCCATCTTGAAGTCCTGGTGTTCCAGTTTGTGTTTTCTTTAATGATTCTATCTTGCACAGTTTTATTTATCTCCTTCACCCGTTTAATTGTATTTTCTTGTATGTCTTTAAGGGATTTTTATTTTGTTTTCTCTTTAAAAACCTGTTTGATTGTATTTTCCTGTATTTCTTTAAGGAATTTATTCATCTCTTTAAAGGCCCCTGTCATCTTTATAAGATTGGATTTAAGGTCATTTTTTGGTGTTTCAGTTGTGTTGGGATGTCCAGGGCTTGTTGTAGTGGGGTAGCTATGCTTTGGAGGTGTCATACTGCCCTGGCTTTTGTTGATTGTGTTCTTTTCAAAGGCCTTCAGCCATCTGGATGGCTTTGGTCCCTGGACGTTCTTATTGTAGTAGGTATTGGGAGGGGGTGAACCTGGATGCTGATCCTGGTGTAGCAGGCTCTGGTAGGCATCCTTGGACTGATTGATTCTGGATGGTTCAGGAGCCTCAGGTCCGATGAAGGTGAGCGGAGAGTGGCAGGAGAATGGAGGTCTCTTTGTGCTAGCAGACTGCTTAGGGTAGCTTGGCTGGGCCATTGCTTCTTAATGAATAGGCATAGTGAAGAGGACACATTGTAATTGGAAAAAGTTAGTTGGAACAGAGGAAGAAAACAACTCCTTATTTTACGGACTCTTCTGTCAGTTTATTTGTATCCTGACCCATTGCCTCCTCCCGTTAGATAAGATTCTTATTTAAATTAACAGACCAATCTCTTGGAGTGGACAACCTTTCATAAACCACTTCTTTTTTTGATGATGATCTTTATGGATTAGCAGAAATTTACCCTTTTATATCATGACACATTATAGATTATAAGAAGAGTTTTACTTAGCTCCTCATTTAACAGCATGCTACCAATCCTATAAATGATATGTAGTTAACTCCCGTATACTATGTACTTCCTGTTGCTGTCAAATGTGTCCAATTGCTGGTTTTGTCTGTACCATTTCTAGGAGAGTTGTTTATGGTCTTATTGCTCACAATTTGATTCTGAATTTTCAGAATTTTTTTTTGTTAAGGATTCATGTTTTTGTTTTAATTATATGTGTATATGTGTGTGTGTGGCAGATGCTTGGTTGTGTGTAGGAGGCGTGCACATGTGAATGCAGGTGGTGGTGGATCCAGAGTGTGTTAGAGATCTTGGAGCTGGGGTTAGAGGTGGTTGTGAACTTCAGATGTGGTTGCTTCAGCCAGGCTCTGGTCCTGCAGAACTAGTGTGTTCTCGGCCCCTGAGCCATCTCTCCAGTCTTGGAAAAGATGATGATGGTGATGGTGATGGTGATGGTGATGATGGTGATGATGATGTTGCTTTGAAACAGGCTCTCACTGTGTAGCCCTGACTGGCCTGAAACACTCTGACTGCCCAATCACATGAACAGTTATAGTGCTTTGAGCATATGAAACAAGATTTTTGTTGGTCTCAGTGAAATATGAATGTGTTTATATGAATGTACACGCTAGTTTTATTTCAGGTTGACATAAGGTACAGTCATCAGAGAGAAGGGAACCTCAATTGAGAAAATGCCTCCATAAGATCAGGCTGAATACAAGCCTATAGGGCATTTTCTTAATTAGCGATTGGTGCAGGGTGCCCAGCCCATTGTGGGTGTGGCCGCCCCTGGGCTGGTGGTCCTGGATTCTATAAGAAAGCAAGTTGAGGAAGGCAGTAAGCAGCACTGCTCATTGACCTCTGCATCAGCTCCTGCTTCTCAGTTGCTGCCCAGTTTGAGTTCCTGTCCCAACTTCCTTCAGTGATGGACTACAAAGTGAAAGTGTAAGCCAATTATAGTCTTTCCAACTTGCTTCTAGTCAGTGTTTCATCACAGTGATAGCAACACTAACCAGGACCATGAGTATCACTCTGTTTGTTGATAGTGTACATAGTGTTTGCTTCTATCACCTGCCTTTTTTATTTGGACTTGTAGTAGAGGTTGCTAAGTGGCAGGGACACCTGTTGACAACTCTGGGCTTAAGGATGTCCCATTGCTCATGCTGTTGAGAGTGCTCACCTTGAGTTCATTTATGTAAGAGCTTTGCTCTCCCCTCCCATAGAAAAAGATAATTTCTTATTCTGTAGCCCATGCTGGCCTTGAACTTTTAGCTATGCTCTTGTCTCAGTCTCCTAAACAACAGGCATGATCCACCATATCTATAATTTGTTTTAAGGCTAAAGACATTTATAAGTTAATATTTATCCTTTGTTTCATCTTGAATATAACATGGTTATTTAAAAGGCTAAAGTTTGTATAGCTTATTTCTTTGTCGCAGTCATATTTGTAAATTGGCTGTAGAGACAAGTAAACAAAAGTGCTGTCTGTCATAGTGGAATAAATATAGTTGCTCTTGCCAGTTGCTTCTTGCCAGGGTTACTTCAGTCCACGTAGCAGGTAGACTTATGTGAGGTGGGGTTTAATTTCTGGACAGCTTTATTTGTTTACTTCTAGTTTGTTGTTATTTCTAAGATACTAACCTGTAATATAGAGATCAGTATATTTGGAAGATTTTTAGACTCCAGTTCTCATTACTTTAGTGTGGTGTTTGTTAAAAACATGGCCACTCTTCAGCCACTCCCCTGGAGTTGACAGATTATTCTCTGAAGGGAAAGAATCCCATTTGGGGAGAAGTAACAGATCTTTGTAAATTTTATTCTCTTCTGATACTTGACTAATTTCCACTACTTGGGAGGTGTCTTTGCCCTGGAACAATTTTGTATAGAAAACATAGTTTCAGTTTCTTGTGGGTTTGCTTGGTTTTGTGTTTTTCCTTCAGTATTGACACCAAACCCACAGCCTCTTGAATGACAGGCAAGTGCTGCAGTCCTGATCTATATCCATAGTCTTCACATCTCAGCATCAGACCTGTCTACCCTCCGCATTACACCATCTGTAAGGATTTTCTCACTGGCTTTTCACAATAGAAACCTTGGTGAGCATAAGGTGCTCTTAAAATGAGTATCAAATGAATTAAATGAATACACTTCTAAAATTTTTTTCTTTATCCTTCCTTCCTTATCTGTCTTTGTATCTCTTTCTTTTTTCTCTCTTTCTTCCCCCTTCATTTTTCCTTCTTTTCTTTCTTTCCCTCTTCCCCCCTCCTTCCCTCACTCCCTCCTTTTTTCCTTGAGACTGAGTGTCTGTAGTTCAGGGTGGTCCTGAACTCATTATGTAACTGAAGCTGGCCTTGAACTCCTGATTCTCTTTCTTCTACCTCCCAGACACTGAAATTATAAATGTGTGCCACCATGCCTGGCTTTAAATTTAAAGATATATTTTATTATTTGATTTACTTTCATTTAGCAACTTTTCTTAGTAACTTTTCTCTTATGACAAAAACACCATGACCAAGGTAAAATTTATTTGGGCTTATAGTTCCAGAGGAATTACTGTCTATCATGATGGGAAGCAATGCAGCAAGCAACAGGCATGGCAGCTGCAGTAGAATGTAGACAGCTCACATCTTTGGCCACAAAGCATGAAGCAGAGAGAGCAGACTGGATATGGCAACAGTCTTTAACCTCTCAAAGCGTACCTTCTGGGGCACACTTCCTCCAGCAAGGCCATACCTGTTAATTCCCTTCCAAAGAGCACCACCAGCTGTCTAAGCGTCCAAATATCTGAGTCTGTGGGGACATCCTCATTCCTATGACTGCATATAGTTACATTTCACGACTGTGACATACACATTAGCAGAATTCTCAAGTCAATTGCTTTTAAAAGTAGATGTATAGATTCAGTTTCTTTGAACCAGTAATTTTGTAATAAGAATTTCTCTGACTCTTAATGGATGTAGTCCTTAGGACTGGCAAATAAGCTACTTAAGGAGAATTTAAGAGAAACATGGCAATTCTGGGCTTGAGAATGAATATACTATTGAACACCCTTGCACCTGCCTAGAGCAAATTTAAAGCAAAACTCTTCTGTCCACAGAATTAGTAATTTATTCTCAGGGCCTTTTACATATGCCCCTAAAATGTTTAAATTTTCTTGCTTCACTACTGGGACTTAGTTGACAATTTCTGCATGTCTTTTAGCCATTGTTCATGTGTACAATTTATTGTTAATACAAATGTCAGAAAGAGAAATCAAATCAAAGGGCATTTTAAGAACCAAGAGTATTTGAAACAGTATCTGTATGTATGGATAAAGTATGTTTTAAGTATTAAATATTCTTATACATCATACCAAAGCTAACTTAACTTTGATAGGGTACATAAGGCTTTATATAATAATCTTTGATATAAACCTATATAATTACAAAAAAATCTAAATATTGTATTTATGAAAGATAATGCAATGATAGCCCAATTTGTGGCTAGAAGAACTTGACTTTGTAAGAATTCATTTAGTGAGCTGGGCAGTGGTGGTGCACGCCTTTAATCCCAGCACTTGGGAGGCAGAGACAGGCGGATTTCTGAGTTCAAGGCCAGCCTGGTCTACAGAGTGAGTTCCAGGACAGCCAGGGCTACACAGAGAAACCCTGTCTCGAAAAGCCAAAAAAAAAAAAAAAGAATTCATTTAGTGAATTCTTTTGTCCTTGGAATGACTTAACTGGTTTTCTAGTCTAAGCCTGAAGCTTGAAACAGCCATCATTTGGTAATCTTGGTGTTGTGTGGTACAGTTGATTCAGTGGTGCCTTAAGAACGCCAGATCTATTAATTTGTTATCAAGATAATCATTCCTCTACGATGCATTCTTAATGAACTTCTTGGGGAGACGTGTGTGCATTCTTGAGTGGCTAGTATGGCACACTTTAAGAGCCATCCTAGGTCAGATGGTGAAGAGGCTTAGTAGGTTGTTTAACTAATTCGTGGTAACAAGTAAGTGTGATTGTGTTAGTTGGGTTTATTGATGTTTTATGCAAAGTGAGTGTTAAGTGTTATTCAGGAGTGTGTGGATTCTTTCCCCACTCAGCCCTTCATACCCAGTTGCAAAGTGTTTAAACATGAGGCTTAACCATGTGGGTGGGGAGGATGCTGTCTGGTAAAGCCACCTGAGGGTGGTGCGATGATAAGGTTTGCTTGGCATTGTACTTTGTCTGTGTTCATTGAATGTTTGAATTTTCAAATTTCCCATTTTCCTTTATAGAATGTCAGTGAAGAGTACATTATGGTATAAAACTGACTTTTTCTTTCTCTCCATACAGAAGCTCCACCATGAGGCGAGGTGGCTGGAGGAAGAGAACAGAGAGTGATGGCTGGGAAAAATGGGTGAGTTTTAATGACTACTTACATGTCAGGATAAGTTTTGTTCTTTTTAGTTTATATTATGGCTTAAGGTATATATAACATGTGACTTTATTATACCAACTCTTTGTGGTTTTCACAATGCATTGAAAACTGTAACACTGTCCATAAACCCTAACCCTTGAATGTATTTTACCATCAAGAGTGTTGTCCTGAGGAGCATACCACGATTTACTATCTCAGCATTGCTAATAATGCTGAGAAATAGGAAAAAAATATGTAAGTATCCAGTAAATAGGGTGTTGTCGGTTAGTCATCTGTATATAGTAAAACACTGTGCAGTTACTGCTTAGCTTTATATGTTGATGTGGAGTAAAGCAGTGGGAAAAAGGAATATTACCTGTAATTCTAGCTAGTGTTGTGAGACAGAAAGGCTTGAAATAGCTTCCCAAAATGTTAGTGAATGGGGTTGCATCAATTTTAATGTTCTTTGTATATCTCTGTTTTCTGAAAATAATTATGGTGACCATATAAAATTTTAATAATCAGTAAAAACAAGTGATTTGCTGTTTGGGCAAAGTGTATACCAGTAGTCATCTATAGCTTTACTTTGAAGACATAATAAAATAGTCTAAGCCTAATTATTTTAAGGTTAAAAAAGTAAGACTGTATTTGTAAATCTGTCAGGGATTTTAAGTTAAAAGTGTATAGCAGGGAGCTGTAACTGCTGTTGATTGGCATTCATTTTCTTGGTTGTAGGGCGGGTACATGGCTGCCAAGGTCCAGAAGCTGGAGGAACAGTTCCGCTCAGATACTGCTAAGCAGAAGGATGGGACAGCGTCTGCAATATTTAGTGGAGTTGCCATCTACGTTAATGGATATACAGGTTGAGTTCTTTTTACTTTTTTTGGTGCCTAATTTTATCATGAACTTTTTAGGATTGAGAATTTTTTTTTTTTAATTTTCTCCAGTTATTTTTCATCTTTATTATTTACTTTTCTATTGCTGTAATAAAATTCCATGACCAAGGCAATTTATGGAAGAGATTATTTTGGCTTGTGCTTCCAGAGGGATGAGACCATCATGGCAGGGAGCTGAGAGATCACATGTTAAGCCCCAAACATGAAGCAGAGAGAGTAAACTGGAATTGGGGCTAGTCTAGGGGCTAGTCTACATACTAGCCTCAGGGCCTGCCCCTAGCAAGGTTTAGCCTGTAAAACCACCTCCAGGGTTCAGATGTTTGAGCTTACGGGAGACCTTCCCATTCAAACTGCCACCTTCCACTCCCAGGCCCCAAAGGCTCGGAGGCCATTGTTATCATGCAAAGTGCATTTAATCCTGCTTTAGAAGCCCCCATTCTTCCACAATCTCAACAAAACCCTGTGAATTCTAAAAGTGAATTAATTTCAGCGTACAATGGCACAGATAGACATTACTATTCCTAGAAGAAGTGATGGGGGCACAGTCAGAAAATGCTAGACCAAACAAGTCTGATAATGCAGCATGTAAACACCAACTCCACTAGCTCAGCAATTCCCAGCTGTGGGTCATGACCCATTTACTGGGGGTTGCCTAAGGCCATCTGAAAACAGGTGTTTACATTACGATTCATGACAGTAGCAAAATTACAGTTATGACACAGCAACGAAAATAATTTATGGCTGGGGGGTCACTACAACACAAGGAACTCTATTAAAGGGGTACAGCATTAGGGAGGTTGAGAGCCACTGCTCTAGCTTAATCTAAGTTTTATTGTTGTGCATGTGGTTCGCCAATAATTTCTCAAGTGTTTGTTTTAGTTTTTTATCTTTTTTGTTTTCCTGGACCAAACATATAATTTTAATGACTAAGTAACAACTTAACCACTTTCGTAATTTAAAAAACTTGTTGGTCAGGAGAGTTGTGCATTACATGGAGGTTGGAGGACAATTTGTAGGAAACGGTTATTCTTCATTTTACCTAGTGGGTCCCAGGGATTGAATTCAGATGTCAGGCTTGGCCGCAAGCACCTTTACTTGCCCAGGAAGCCCCCCATCTCTGCATTCCTTAGTGGGTAATACGTCTCATGAATTGTTTTTAGATCTCCTCTGGTAAGAGTGCATAGTTTTGTGGTCCATTTTGAGGTTTGGTTTTATTTGATATCCCCTCCCCTGTGAGCAGCCACTTAATCTAGTGCTCTGTGTTGAATTGCCTGTTTCCCCTTGAATTACTTTTGTACTTTATGAAAAAAATCATTTGGGGATTGGCAAGATGGGCCACTGGGTAAAAAGTGTTTTCTGTGTAAGCCTGATAAACTGAGTTTGAGCCCTGGGACCCATGTAAAGGTGAAAGGAGAGAACCAACTCAGCAGAGCTGGCCTGTGAGCTCTACCCTTGCAGTGTTACACACATGTGCACCCCTCCCCCGTCATAAAGAATAAGAAAGTTTTTTAAAAATTCACTGGGGCATGCTTGAGTGGATGTGTTTTTGAATTCTCTACTTTTTTTAAAAATTGAGACAGAGCCCTGCTGCGTAGCTCAGGCTAGCCTTGAACTTGTGCTGCTCATGCCTCAGCTTCTCTAGTATTGGGATTATAGTTGTGTGCCACTCTTCTTCCTGACTACTCTACTCTGTCTGTTCCTTTAACAGTACCACAGTCTAAGGCATTGTTCCCCTGGAGTGAGTCTTACTGTAGAGTTCTCTCCTTGCTGCTTCTGAATGAAGTTTGTTTGGCTATCCTGGTCCTGGGCCCATCAATATAAGCTTTAGAATACATTCCAGAATTAATTCTATGTATACAAAATAACCTTGCTTAGGGCTTGGATAGTAAGTAGTGTTAAACATATAAGATCAGTTGGTAGAATTGACATCTTTTCTGTTTTCTAGCCAGTGAATCTTCTCTCCCATTTTACTTTATTTTAGTTGATTGAGTTTCTCCTTGAGCATTAGGAACTGTTTGAAAAGGTACAGTGGTTGATAAAGAATGTTGGCTGTGTAACAGATCCGGCCTGCGTTAGATGTGCACCAGGGGACTGCTGCAGGGGCCTGTGGGCGTTGGTGAACGGGTGTGCTTAGCTTTGATCGAAGGTGTGCTAGTGTTACTTGGATTTTGCTCTTAATTGTTATATTCTTTGTCAACAGGCTTACTCAGATTTTATGACTCTGTTTTTATACTTAGGAGTTTTGTTTCTGTTCTTTGTATCTGTTGATTTCCCCTTTCCTATGAAATAGATTTGGGAGTTATCAATGAAGATGCAGATCAAACTAGATTTTTTCCTTTCTCTAAGCCAGTCTGTAGTATTGAATTGTATCTCATCACTGCTAGAAACGTTTTCTTTGAAACCTGAGTTTTACTTCTCTTTGTCAGGGAGCATCTTTTGTGAATTGGTAGACCAGAGAGTACCCAGGGGCCTTTGATTTGCTGTTTCTTTGCTTCCTCTTGTTATGTGTTCATCTCTTCAAAATGTTATTCCTAAAAGAATTCTTCTGACTCCCTCCAGTCGTTGACACCCTTTCCAGATTTCTCTGTTCATTGTGTGTATTGTACTAGGCCTGTACTTGTTTATCTGACTTCTGTAGAGCACAGGCTTGAGTCTGGTTCTTAGACTGTCTTGGGCTACTGTAACAGAATACCCAATAGAAACAACTTAAGGATGCAGGGACGCATGTGTTTGAACTCATAGTTTCAGAAGCCATAATGACAGCAGAAACTTGTGACAGAAGAACTGCTCACTTCATGGCAGAGAGGAATCGTGTAATACAGCAAGAGGCTTGGGCAAGATATCACCTCAGAGACTTGCCCACATGTCCTGCTTCCTCTAGATAGCTCCATCTTGTACCTAATAATGCCATCCCACTATAAATTCAACTAATTAGATTAGAGCCCTCATCTCTAATTATCTCTGGAATGGCCATATAGAGAAACCCAGAGATGTACTTCATTAATTCTTTAGGTGCTCCTTAATCCAATGAAGCTGATAATCAGTAGTCATTATCATATTTATGTTTAATATTATTTGCATTAAATAATGTTATATGTTTAATATTATTTGAATAAATAAAAATGATTTTGTATTTGTATATTAGAATGTTAAAATATTTTCAGTCATATGCTTACATAAATGACCATTTTTTTTCTCATTCTCTGTTCCTTTTATTTATTGCAGTTAGTACATACTGTAAATTTTACTAGTTTTTCTGTAGTACAAAACTAAACATCATCTTAAGATTGCCCCTTTACAGCCGGGCAGTGGTGGCGCACGCCTTTAATCCCAGCACTTGGGAGGCAGAGGCAGATGGATTTCTTTCTGAGTTCAAGGCTAGCCTGGACTACAGAGTGAGTTCCAGGACAGCCAGGGCTACACAGAGAAACCCTGTCTCAAAAGACCAAAAAAAAAAAAAAAAAAAAAAAAAAAGATTGCCCCTTTACAACACTACATCATACTATGATTGTTAAAACTTAGTGTCTGTGTAAGTTATATAAGAAGGAAAGAAGTGTGAGACTAAGAAAAAGAAAAGGCAGTTGGTGCCTGGAGGGTGTCTCTTAAGAATACACTCCCAGTTTTAATATCACTGTACTGGTGGGAGTGGTTTGAACCAAAGACCTCTTCCCGCATGACAGGTGTGTTAGGGTTTCTACTGCTGTGATAAAACACCATGGTCAAAAGCAGCGTTGGGGGAAAGGGGTTTATTTTGCTAACAATTTCAGGTAACAGTCTTATCACTGAGAGAAGGCAAGGCAGGGAACTGAAGCTCTGTTCACTGGTTTGCACAGCTTGCTTTCTGATACAACCCAGGACCACCTACCTGCCTAGGGGCAGCAGCATCCACAGTGGGCTGTGCTCTCTCACATCAATCATTAGTCAGGAAAATGTCTGACAGACTTTTCTATAGGCCAGCCTTATAGAGGCACTTTCTCAGTTAAGAGTCCTTTCCCCAGGTAGCTCTGGCTTGTCAGGTTTACAAAAACCATAGCTAGAACACTTTGTTTCTGTTTTGAGACAGGATTTTATTGGGTAGACCAGGCTGTCTTTGAGATACTGACATTCTTTCTACCTTGGTTGTTTCATTGGTTATGTTGTTTTTGTTGTTAATCTACATGGGATCAGGGAAACATGACTTGATAAAAATGTGTCATTTTACTCCTTAAATGAGTCTCTGTTCTTTTTCATTAGTCCCTGACTCAGAAATCTTGAGCCTCTGTGTGTTGTTTTTGTTAAGGACTGAAACTATTAATTTGTTGAACTGAAAATATTGAGAGGTTCAACTGAAATTCTAATAGTGAAGCAAGATTGTTATTGTAATTTTTGCCCTTTTTTGGGCTCTTGGAGTTCCAACAGGCTAGGCTCAGCCACCTGTTGCAATACACTGTTTAGAGTTGAAAATTTGGTAGAATCAGGAAAAGGAAATTTCATGTTAGCCTGGGCACATAGTGAGTTCCAGGCCACAGTCTAGGTTTGTTCTGACTTAACAGTTTGTGTCCACACTCTGCCGGTACGCCAGGAACATTCTCCCTCTCCCTCTCCTCCCTCTCCTCCCTCTCCTCCCTCTCCTCCCTCTCCTCCCTCTCCTCCCTCTCCTCCCTCTCCTCCCTCTCTCTCCCTCTCTCCCTC
>CM052709.1:5634816-5682421 GCA_028551405.1 Uromys caudimaculatus
TCTCCCTCCCTCTCCCTCTCCCTCTCCCTCTCCCTCTCCCTCTCCCCTCTCCCCCTCCCCCTCCCCCTCCCCATTAATTTTTATTTTCAAGCTTCAGGTATTTAAGATGTTTTCTATAGTTAAGAATATGGAACAAAATTGAAAACGTATTGCTTGGGATCAGGGTGATGGCTCAATGGGTGAAGATGCTCACCTCCCAAATCTGGTGACCTCAGTTCTCAAACCTACAAAAAAGTGGGAAGAAAACCAGCTTCACAAAGTTGTCCTATTAACTTCCAGAAACAAATGCTACGGCATGTTTGCTCGTGGAAACATTTTCTCCCAGTGGGTGGGAGACATATTGGGCATAGTCTGTTTCCTCCTCAGAAAGTCCCATGATAAACGGAAGTTTGCCCTAAGTCAGTGGTTCTCAGCCCTCTCAATTCCCTAGCCCTTTAATACAACAGTTCCTCATGCTGTGGGGACCCCCCAACCATAAAATTATCTTTGTTACACGTCATAACTGTCATTTGCTGCTGTTCAAAGGCGACCCCTGTGACAGGATCATTTAACCACCCCCCCCCATTGGGTTTGTAGCCCACAGCTTGAGAACCACTACCCTAAGGAATGAGTGAATTTATTATGCTCACTTGTACAGCAGTGTGTGAAGGGTTTCAGGCAGAAATGTGGATGGCCTTACAGGAGCCTCGCTGGAAGCTCTGCATGCACACAGGGTGGATAATGACATCCATGGCTGTGTAGAGGGAGCCCCTTCCCTTAGCCTCTTCCAGAGCCCCTGGGCCAGTTAGACTTAGGGCAGAATTTGTATTTAACTGGTTGGGAAGCATGGCTGGATGCTCAGAGGAGCTTCCAGTGACTCTCCTGGACTCCTGTGAACTAACATCAGCAGTCAACAGGCTCAGCTGGGGTACAGCTTAACTCAGGATGATGGCTCAGAGTCTATTCTGTATAACATGCATTCATACACATCATGCACACACATGTAACAAGAAATAAATAAAAATTTAAATGATATTTCTTAGACTAATATTTTTGCATAGGTGTGATTTTTTTGCCTTTCATATTAATTATTAACTTTCAAGATACTTTTAAGGCTGGGCAGTGGTGGCACATGCCTTTAATCCCAACACTCAGAAGGTAGAGGCAGGTGGATCTCAGTGAGTTTGAGGCCAGCCTGGTCTACAAAGCGAGTTTCAGGATAGCCAGGGCTACACAGAGAAATCTTGTCTCAAAATAAACCAAAAAAAAAAAAAAGTGTGAGTGTGTGTGTGTATTTGAAATAACGCTGGCTTAGAAGTTGTGGCTAGGGATGAGTGAGGTCAGAGGACACAGGGTTGCCAACCTGCTGAGGCCCTCAGTTGTCAGCAGTGTCTACGATCAGTTCAACTTCACAGTAGATGATGCAGCAGCTGAGAAGGTGCTCCTGATCAAGAAAGGTGGAGCAGGCAGACATTTTCAGGGGCGAGGGGCCAAGGCGAGAGAGCTGCTCCCAGGATAGAGAGGTCAGACAGGAGCAGAGATAGTTGTTAATTTTTTAAAAACATAGTCTCGATATTAAATATGTTGTAAGCATTTGCCTTATTAGAATTTGGCTCTTGTGTGAGGTCCGTGCTTGCTCTGCTAGGTGTCATTTAGCAGTAGATGTTTTGTCTTGGTCTCTTGCAGCCAGGAGAAAATAATGTGTCAAGACAGCATAGCTTTATCACTCACTCTGTTACTGCTCCTAGCTTTGTTTATGGCAGCATAGCCAAGGAGAACGTGAACTAGTGTTGTTCTTTAAGTCGTCCTAGGTAAGGGATTATTACAACCTAACATTCTGCTGCCTTGTACATTAAACTATTAATATATTTCAATACTGATTTTTACAGATCCTTCTGCTGAGGAATTGAGAAATCTAATGATGTTGCATGGAGGTCAATACCATGTGTATTATTCTAGATCCAAAACAACACACATTATTGCTACAAATCTTCCTAATGCCAAAATTAAAGAACTAAAGGGGGAAAAAGTAATTCGACCAGAATGGATTGTAGAAAGGTAAGTTTAACCAGTAAGTTCTTTAAAAAACCACAGTGCTTTTTATTTCTGTTACAAAACTGGCCCTACTTTCAAATAGCATGTGTCTGCTGACTGAGTCTAAACACATGGTATGCCTTGAAAGCCAAATGCAGAAATGTGGTAAATAGTGTTGCCACTTCAGCTGCCAGGAAGCAGAGGAGATAATACAGACAAGCAGCAAGAAGCAGTCACAAGTAGGACTTGACAAGAGATGCGTCATCTGTTCAAGTATTCATGTGCTCAGTGCTCGGTGGGGTAGTTTGTGCTTGGGAAGTACCAGTTACCAAAGTCTTGTACTGCCTCATGGAGCATTCCTTCTATTGGGAGACACAAAACAGTAAACTTTATTCAGAGTAAGTTGCTTTTTTTTTTTTTTTTTTAATAATGTGTTTATGCTGGTTAGTGTTTGTTAAGTTGACACAATTAGTCATTTGGGAAGAGAGAACCTCAATTGAGAAATTCCCTCTATCAGATTGTTAGTAATGCAAATCTGGAACATTTTCTTGATTAGTGATTTGTAGAGTGTCTCAGCCTGAGTGAGCTGCACCACCTCTGGAAAGCAAGCAGTTAAGCGAGCGGTGTTTCTGTATGGCACCTGCTTCAAGCTCTGCCTCCATGGTTCTGTCGAGTCCCTGCCCTGGCATAACTTCATGATCACTTGTAAGCTGTGTGATGAAATAACCCCTCACTCTCCAAGCTGCTTTTGGTCACGGTGTTTATCAAAGAAATAGAAAGCAAAGCAAGCAGTATATGGGTTTTGTTTTTTTAGCCCCCTTGGTATGTTACTATAGCAAGCTAATATGGACCTGAATTTCTGAGAGTAGGGTCAAGAGAGAACAGTTTGCAGTACTGCTACTTTGTTTTCTTTAATAATACTAAAAGCAAAAACTAGAACCTAGGGCATTGTACAGGTTGTCTACAAAACCACATCCCTCAAAACATCCGTTAGTTTTTGGGTTTTTGAAGGCAGAGTCTTAGTTAGGACAGGTTAGCCTCGTCCTCATCTCCATCCTCCTACATCAGTCTCTTGAAAGCTGGGAATTACCACATTTGGATCCCGTTAGTTTTTGTTGATTGTACTTTATTATCTCTTTAATTAGTTTAGAAATGATTAAATGTAACTAGTGAGCAAATTTACTTATAATCATTTTGTAATTTAAAATAGGTCTTCTGGAACTTTGGTGATAAACTGAAACTTCAAAGATGGTTTATTTGAAATTTTATACATATAAATCATATATTTATACACACACACAACACATATATATAATTTAAAAATACATGTAAGTATAAGTGAATTAATACTAAAATCATAACTTTATTCATGGATAAATTATACTAAGTAGTATGAAGAGTTTAACATATGACTCAGTAGGTAGGTAATGAGTCTTTATATACCCCAGAACCGTGAACAGCCAGATGTGCAACACACCTGTAATTAGTGTTCCTGTAGGTGACAGGAGCAGAGGATGGAGGACCCCTCAGGCCGGCCAGTTTTGTGTACACAGCAGTGTAGAAGGAGACCTTGGCTCAAAGAAGATTAAAAGTGCAGGCTGGATACCTAAGGCTGCCCACGGCTCACACAACAGGAATTGTATAATGGGATGCTAAGAAAACAAACTTGGAAAGTACCTTTCTAAGTCAGGTAGACGTAGGTGTGTGTGCGCGCCCACGTGCAACAGCACACACATAAAGGTCAAAGAACAACTTGCAGCAGTCAGTTCTTGCCTTCTTTGTGTGCGCACACGTGTCCACGTGAGTCAGATGTGCATGCGTGTGCCCTGGAGGCCAGAAGAGGGCATCGGATCCTGTGCAAGACTAGTTAGTACATGGTTTTAACTGATAAACCATCTCTCCATCCCCCAAATCCTTTTTTTTCTGTAGGTAGTTACAGCCTTAACTAATTCTAACAGAAATCATGAACATCCTCCAGAGTTTATGCGTCATTATATAGTGAGTGACGTCATAGTGAGTGATGTCATAGTGAGTGACGTCACACAAATGTTAAAACATGAGAAGCAGCTCGACAGAAAAGATGGCTCTTTGACTCTATGCATAACTGGGTTCATGTCCAAATTTAATAATTCGGATTTAGAAACTTTATATATGTACCTGAAATGTTTACTTCCTCCTTTGTAAAAGAATGTGGGTTCCAAATAGTTGGCTCAGCAGATACAGGACTCATTGCCTAGTATGAGAACCCAAGTTTGGTCGGCATGGATCCATACAATAGAAGTCAAAATCTGACTGCTGCAAGTTGTTTTTTGACCTTTGTGTGTGCTGCGGTGCACGCGTGTGTGCGTGCACGAGTGCACGCACACACATGTACACACACACTGTCTCTTACTCTCTAACAAAATTAATAGATATAAAAAACAGATGTGAATATGGACCTGTTGTGGTTGTATGAAAACTAGAGGTCATTTGTGCAGACGAGCGTGGTGGGCTGTTGTTGAGGCAGCTGTGCAAGGAGTCCTGCCATCGACTTATTCTGTGAACCTCAGTACGCTCTAAAGGTTTAATAATATTCTACCACTGATAGAAAGTCAGACGTATCTTTCAGACTATAAAAGATCTGTACACTTTGAGGGATTAAATGTGAGGGCCTGTCCCTACACCACCCCTCCAGTGCCTTCCCTCATGCTGTGTTCTGTTATGTAGGATTAGTAATTGTGGCTCTTAGCCCTGTGTCTCCTTATAAGACTCAACATGAAGCTCTCAGGGTAAGAAGTTAGCTTCACTTCAGAGAAGAAGAATGTCACAGGTCTGTCAATGCCCATGGATCTGAGTTTGTGACACTTTGATTTGGAAAGGCTGAGGGAGAGTTGACAGTGGGCAACCGGGGGTGGGGGGTGGGGGGTTACCTGCTCACAGGTTTCCATGGTTACAGTTACGCCTCTGTACCAGTCCTTCCTGAATTCAACTAAGCAGATACCATGAGAGGTTAGCAGCTGAGATGTGACACATTTTAAACAAGATTTTAGTAAAGCTCAGAGTTAATGCTCAGTCATCCTTTTAAATGAGTGTACTTTACTTAGATGACCTGTTGACCTCATTTTTGGATGAGAAGATAAAGTCAGTGACTGACTGGTTTGTCCAAGAAACAGCTAGGTTTAGAATTCAGATTTTCTGATTACTGTGTGTGTCTAATCTATACCATTTATTTGGTATAGAGGAATAGAGTCGGGTAACTGGATCATTTTGTGTATGTATCTTTTGTGGGAGCATAAGTCTTAATATGTAAAAATCTGTTATTACAGCATAAAATACTTTGGGTTAAATCACAGGACTTGGGTTTGTACACTGCTTCTAGTCATGTTGATCTCAGCAGCATTTAAATGACATCTTAGTTACACATATTTGTTATTTACCAGCTGGTATATTCTATTCTTTTCTATAATTGGTTTTTCTCTTTTCCTTTGAGCAGTTGTAAAGGTGTTTAGCATGTTACTTTCGTTAGAATTCCCTAAGTGTTCCATTAAACCCAAGCAAGTATTATAGGTATGATTATAAAGCCTTGGCGTCCAAGAGTCAGGGAGTCCTTTAAAGAGCAGTCTGTACATTAAAGTAGAAAATTATTTTACTGAAATGTTCATTTCCATGGGACAAACAATGTGAATTCTGAAGCAGATGTAGAGATGCTCTCAGGACATCATCCTGTTGCCCCATCCACTCTATCACATGCTGTGGGAGCGCACTGCGAGAACGCTGTCCTCAGTTTTTCCTGACTGCTCTTGGTTTTCTTAGCTAGGGTCTTGGTATTCAGTCCTTGGAATCCGTTTCTTCTGGTCAGGTTCATGTGACTGGAGGGAGATAGATGGACGAGCTGGATTCCCAGAGGTGATCTCCCCTCTCCCCAATTCAAAACAGTACATTAGCTTGTTTATAATGTCTTAAAATCTGTAGATTTTATATTGCCATGGACTGAAACTTCTAACTATATTCAGTATAAATGTTAAGGGTATGACACGTTAATCTTGATGTTTACATTATTCTCTTATAGCCCTGCATATTCTTAGATAATTTTTCCAAGATTAACTCTAGCTAACACCAGCATTTCAGGCTATCTCCCAACCACTCATATCTGGTTATGAAATACGTACTAGAAACTAAGCTCTCAGGCTGGAGAGATGGGTCAGCCGTTAAGAGCATTGGCAGCTCTTCTAGGAGACCCAGGATTAGTTTCCAGCACTCACATGGCATCTATAACTGTCTCTAATTCCAGTTTAAGGCATCTGGCACTTTCTTCTGGCCTCTGTGGGTACCAGGCATGCACATAAGGCAGACATATGCAGTCAGAGCATTCATATACATAAAAAGTGAAAAAAAAAAAAGTAAAATATATGTTCCTTACCCTTCAGAATAGAAAGAATGAAGAAAACATGTGGACTGTACAGGAGAAAGAGCAGAAAGCTAGAACCCTGTTCTTTCTTTTTCTGAGCTTGTGCTGTTTCGGTATATGACTAGAAAGTTCAGGTAATTTGGGGTGGGCAGAGTGGATTTCAATTCCGGATGTGTAAGGACACCTTAATGCTGAGGCAGTAAGTAGAGAAGATCCTCGTTATTTTCTTAGCACATGCTTACCTTTGTTATCTGAAGCCCACTCCTGAGAAAAGAAGGTCCATACTGAGTGCTGTGCAGGTGTGCCGTGAGAGAGTGGCTACAGCATTGGCTACAGCTAGACAACATCGGATTTGCAGAACTATCTTCATATAATAAAGCTCTGTTGTTACAGGTGCAGAGGGTATTTTTTAATTTTAATTTCTTAAAAAATTTGGGTTCTGCTTGTAACTGCTAATTTAAAGTCATTGTTGGTTGATAAGAGTAGGATATAATTCAGAAAACTGAGCTGTAAAAGTTCACTTTGAGGATTTTACCTGGACTACATGGAAGGTAAAGCAGGAATCAGTACTCACTCATTAAAGGATGGCAGGCATGGGAGCACACATGAAGGTAAAAGGGCTGAGTTTGAGGCTAGGTGGGGACATTAGATCAAAGACCTATTATTTTATATTTCTAAAGACAGGGTCTCTCATTGAACCTGAGCTCACTATTTTAGCTAGACTGGCTGAAGTAAGTTTCAGGAATGCTGTTTCTACTTGCCTAAATTATAGGAATTACAGATGTCTATCAGCCCAGCTGTGTGAGTGCTAGTGATCCAAACTCAGCTCCTCATACTCTCATGGCCAGCGCTTAAGACTGAATCATCTTCCTGGCTGGAAATATAAATATTTTAAACATAGGCTTTCATAAAATGTTTCTGCCCATATACCCGAAGATTTAATTAATGGATGAGCAGAGATAATGAGTGTACAAGTGATAGATAATTGCTTAGGTTTCAAATTATAAGGATTTTTGGCTAAGATTATGATATACTATTGTGTTCTGCATTCTAACTCATTTACTGATCATCTCTAAGGATCTGTGACTTGAGACCTGCTTTGTTTCAGTTTGCTGTCTTGTGTTCTGACATTCTCTGTGGACTTACAAGACTAATTCTGCCGGGCCACATGGTCCTTAGGAGGTGAACTCGGTCTTATACCCTTGGGTGCTCAGTGTTGATCTGAGTCACCTTGCCTGCTGTCATTGAGGTCATTGAGGTAGACAAGTAAGCACAAGACTATGGATTTTATTTGTTCTTTGGCTCTTGGTTTTACTTAAACTGTGCAAGTGGTTTATGTGGTGTGATTTTGTGCTGTCCCATCTTTATCATCCATCTTGAAAAGGATGGAGAGTTACAGAGGATTTCCCTTTACGTGTTAAGTGTCTCTGCTTGAGGATACAGTAGCAGGTGAGTTGCCATAAGTGGAACTGTAAGAGGGCACACCCATGTTTAGGTCGGTGAGAGGGGAAATAGATGTGACAGAGTATAAAGTAACAAAGGCCTAACTTGAGGGTTTTTGGTTCTGGTGTTGTATTGGGACTTACAATTTTGGTATGCCTTAATAATCCATTTAGGTAAATGAAAATTAAACCTTTCTAGCTTATGTTCTTTACTGTTGGATTTAGTAGTTTCAGCATTTAGATGTAGTGTGAGGTATATTCAGTAGGATTATTAGTTATCTACCAGTATAATTTCACAAAGGACAATAGCTATACAATTATTTAGTTTCATTTTCAGAGTATCTATAAGACAGTTGGATTATTTTCCACAGTTTGTTTCTTTCAAGCCATGCAGAAGGTAGAAGAACAATTTTAAAATGTTGACTTTTTGATTCATGAGACAAAAGTTTATTTAGGTTTTTATTATTTTTCTGAATAATTTTAAAGAGAAAGTTTTAGTATTTATTTTTGGTTTATAAACCAGAGACTTAGTAAAAGAAAACATAAACTAAGCTGCAGCAGTGTCTCATGTCTGTCAACCTGAGTTTGTTTCCCCAGGACAACATGGTTGAAGGTCAGAATATGACTCCCATAAGCTGTCCTCTGACTTCCACTGAGTCAGTCAGTCTGTGTGTGTCAGTGTCTCCATCCGTCCTTCCCTCCCTCCCCTTCAAATGTGATAGGAAGGAAGGAAGGAAAAAGACAGACACTTCCTTATACCTAAAGATGCACCTGTTTTAAAGTTTGGCTGTTAGCCTAAATGTTACTAGCCAATTACTTGAAATTTGAAAGTGAAATGATATTTTTAAAGATAGATAGTAGCGAATATAACTCATAACTTATTAGCAAGCAAAGATCAATTTAAGACATCTTAATGAAGACAGGGTGGCATATGCCTATAATCGCAACACTTAGAAGGTAGAGGCAGGAGAGTTCAGGGCCAGCCTTCAGCTACTTGGGACTCTTGCGGCTTCAGGAAACAAACTGAATTTGTTTAGCTCTGATGTATAAACGGAGTGTGCCAGTCTCACTCAATATTGGAGTGCTAGAGTTCACTTAGATTTTTGTCATAGTGTTTGAGCTGGGGTTAAATATGTTTCAGCCCTAGAGATCATACCAAAAATTCTCTTGTTTCTTATAACTCTGATACACACACAAGTTATTTAATTATTTTAATATAAATTCTTTATTTTGTCCTATATACTTTTGTTTGTTTGTTTGTTTTTTCGAGACAGGGTTTCTCTGTGTAGCCCTGGCTGTCCTGGAACTCACTCTGTAGACCAGGCTGGCCTTGAACTCAGAAATCCACCTGCCTCTGCCTCCCAAGTGCTGGGATTAAAGGTGTGTGCCACCACTGCCCGGCTTGTCCTATATTCTTGGGTTTTAGTTTTTACTTGTAATATATTAAGACCACTAAAACAGATGAGAAGAAATACAGCAGCAAACAGATGGCTTGTTAACTTTGAATTTTCTTGCAGCTCATTTTCACCTAGTCTGAAACTCTGATTTGGTATTGCCTTTTTGTTTCAGCATCAAAGCTGGGAGACTCTTGTCCTCTGTTCCATATCAGCTGTACACCAAGCCATCCACTGCACAGAAGAGTCTCAACTTCAATCCTGTGTGCAAACCTGAGGATTCTGTGCCAGGTCCAAGCAATATAGCCAAACAGCTCAACAACAGGGTGTAAGTTTGTGTACATTGGAAAGCCAACAAAAATGGTTTTAGTAGTGAGTATGGTCCCTGTTCTACTGAAGATAGAAGCAAATATTTTAAAAGCTGGGCATTCAATGTTCATAAACATATTAAAATATGTATAGGGCTATGTCTCCTATGAATAAACCAGTTCTGTAATAAAGCTAGAGAAGTACAGTGTAAACGTTTTCTAATTATACTAAATTCTCTTATTAGCTGATATTTTAAATTTTTTGTGGATTTTCATAGAAGTATTTTCTGATAAGCAACTTTCTGAAGCATGTTGCTTTCTCAAAAACCCAACTAACTATACCAACTGTATTTTTCTTATGCTCCATGTGTAGAAAAATAATTAAAATTTGCAGGTTACTTTTGAAAAATTAAACATTTGTAATTTTAAGTATGTAAATATATTGTTGATTCTCAGTTACAGATGTGGAGTGACTCTAGACTTTATTTTGTATGTTTTTTAAAAATATGTTGATTTAAGTTTTAATTGCAGTAATTCTGAGTGCATTAGCTTCTCTTTTAGAGTGGCCTGTTGCCTTAACTTGTGCACCAAGTGGGTTATTGTCATTGTTCTTGTCCTTTGTTACTAAGTTGCTCTCTGTGGGAGTTGGGTTTTCCCCAGGAGATGAGGAATCTCACCGCCTCTAGTTTTTCATGTCACCTGTTAATTTGTCACATTTACCTAGAAGTCCACCCCACAATTCTTCAATATACTTCAAACTACTAGTCTTCAACATACTGTCAAAAAAATACACTAATAACATGAGGAGCACCACAAAACACGCCTCCCCCTCCCTTAGACTAATGCAAGTAGAAAATAGATTTTTCTCAATTTTATTTCTGTTGCTAGTTTTAGGAAGAATTTACCTTTAAGATCTGACCTTTTTTTTTTTTTTTTTTTTTTTTTTTAAAGATTTATTTTATTTATATGAGTACACTATAGCTGTCTTTAGACACACCAGAAGAAGGCATCAAATCCCATTACAGATGGTTATGAGTCACCATGTGGTTGCTGGGAATTGAACTCAGGACCTCTGAAAGAGCAGTCAGTTCTCTTAACCACTAAGCCATCTCTCCAGCCCAAGATCTGACTTCTTAATACAAATAAAAATATTGTTAGTTGCTTATGTGTGTTGTACTATATATCTTCCACAGCTGTTTTCCAAATGTTCATTTGTCTAGTCTGAGGCACCTGCATAGAAACAATATGTATTATTTTCTATATATTTTCTTGTAATACATGCATTTTTGTTGGTTGTGCTACTGTTGATCATGTAAAGAGTCATAATGGTTTTACGAAGAAAAGCTAATTGTCAGAGTTTTGTTTTTGAGTCAGGGTTTTCTGTATAGCCCTGGCTGTCCTGGAACTCACTTTGTAGACCAGGTTACCCTTAAATTCACAGAGGTCTGCCTGCCTCTGTCTCCAAGTGCTGGGGTTTAAGTCCTGTGCCCAGCTTGATTTTTTTTTTTTTTTTTTAAATCATTTTGTTAACTCCTGGGTGTTTGGTGAGGGCTAGTATAATTTGCATTTTACATATATTTAAGTGGATCTTCACTTCCTGCTCTATCCTTTATCTTACCAGGCAGGCTTCCTCTGATTTGAGACTGAATAGTCTTTCTTTTAATTGTTTCCAGTTTGTGTTCTTCTTTCACTTGCCTTTTATGAGAGAGAGTTGGATGTACTCAGAATTGGCTGTCATTGTACATGAAAGATTCAGCCAGAGCCTGAGACTAGTAGAAATGGGTGGGGATTTTGTTTGTTTGTTTTGTATTTATCCTGCATGATTTTTCTATGTAGTCAGACCATCATTACCCAGAAGTCAAGTTGGCACCTTACGACAACATCTGGTAGTGCTGTAGTCTGACCCTCAGTCTGGAGTGGGAAGTATAACTAGAGTGAGACTAGGGACAGACATTTGAAAGAATGATTCACTGATGTAATCCAGTTTTGGATATTGTTATTTACGTATCTCTATGAAGACAAATGAATTTTGTTCTTATTAACATGATTTTTTAAAAAAAAGGTAGAGTAGCCAGGATGAGAATTTAGTATAATTTCTCATAGATCCTGCCTGTGTTTGTAAACCTGTGACCATATGATCTAGATTGCCATTGGATATCTGTGACATCTAAATGCAGATTTCTGGGTTAATTGTTCAAGTGTTGTCATTTTTCTTGTAAAAAACTGTACTGAATTAATACTGCGTACTTGATTCTGAAATAGTCATAAGCCAGCCAGTTTGTAATTGAATATAGTCTTACCAGCTCTCATGTTGGCTGGAGCTAACTAGAGATTTCAGTACCATATGTGGTAGTATTGGGTTTAATGTGTTAGAGAATGGCTTACATAGAAAGCAAATGTTAAACTAGGAGCAGGGACTCAGGGAAAACTTATTGTTCATTTTATGAAAAAACAGATGTTATTCACGTAGTAAATAAATGACAACTTCCATGCTTTGGAAGTTAGAGGTGATAGTTTTTCTAGAGAAAGTTTCAGAACACCAGTGGACATGCCTGTGCGTGCCTGTAATTTCAGAACTTGATAGCGTCAGTAGAAGGCCACTTAAGGAATAGGCAACTTAGACGACCCCCCTCCTTTTTTTTAATTGAAAAGAAAAAGAAAATAGCCACATTTCTTTAATTTGGACGAGACTTATTCTTTGTTCAAACTAAAATACAGTGTTCATGGTTTAGTTTTTTAGTACTTATGAGGGAAACAGTAAATCACAAAGAGAATTTGTATTTTAAGCTTTCAAGTCAGATACATTAACTTACATTCTTTCATTCTTTAGAAATCACATAATTAAGAAGATTGAGACAGAAAGTGAAGTGAAAGCAAATGGACTGAGCAGCTGGAATGCAGACGGTGCAAGTGATGGTTTTAGTTCTGAAGATCTGGAACATGCATTTCCAGGGAGGAAACAAAATGGAGTAATGCACCCCAGAGATACCGCTGTCATTTTTAATGGACACACTCATAGTTCAAATGGTGCCTTAAAGACACAGGATTGCTTGGTGCCTGTGGGCAACAGTGTTGCTAGCAGGCTCTCTTTAGACTCCGCCCAGGAGGAGAAGAGGGCAGAGAAGAGCAACACTGACTTCAGAGACTGCACAATGCAGCACTTACAGCACAGCACCAGAAGTGCAGATGCTTTGCGGAGCCCACACAGAACTAACTCTCTCTCACCGTCTTTGCACAGTAACACTAAAGTCAACGGTGCTCACCACTCCACTGTTCAGGGGCCTTCAAGCACAAAAAGCACTTCTGCTCTGACTCTTAGTAAAGTAGCGCCTTCAGTGCCATCCAAACCATCAGACTGCAACTTCATTTCAGATTTCTATTCTCGTTCAAGACTGCATCACATCTCAACATGGAAGTGTGAATTGACTGAATTTGTCAATACCCTACAGAGACAAAGTAGTGGTATCTTTCCAGGAAGGGAAAAGTTAAAAAAAATGAAAACAGGCAGGTCTTCCCTTGTTGTAACTGACACAGGTAGATACTAAAATTGTTTTCTTCAAAACAGTTCTATTTAATTTCGTTCTGATGTTTTCATTTGTATTCTAATCATTACAAACTTCTTAACATAGAAAGCCTCCAGGAACACCAGGTTATATAAGTTACAGTAAGTATAACTGAAAGCTTCATTACTATCTTTTATTAGATTTAATTGTGGTACTGAAAATGTTGGGTCATTTCAACACTGTCAGAGTGGGGATTCTAAGCGTTCCTTCCTCATGTAGACTTTATAAATTGTTGGTTTTGAACTGTATAAATATAACATTTTATATTCCATGCCTAATCTCCTGTGACAATGAAGTTGATTGGTAAGGGTAATTGTGAATCTCTAGAAGCTTGCTTCATTAAAAATTAAACACTGACATATTACTGTTGCACTTACAGTGGTAATATTAGTGAGTTTGTTTTTATATCCACGCAGATTGTTTATGTGTATATTTAATATTTGTCATCTAAATCCAACAGGAAGCTGCTGAGTGACAGTTGTTACTTAAACTAGACACTAGTTCAGATCCAGTTGGATGTTTCAGTTGTTTGAAAAGGGTTTGACTTTTTTTTGTGGATGTATGCCAAAAAGAAAGTTCCAAGATTATGTGATAGTAATCTTTATAACCGTGGAAAGGGAGGCACAGAGAGAAAGACATCGATGGGGTTTTAGAAGGCTGTGGAGTCTTTCTGTGTGAGTGTGTGTTGCTGTTATATTTGATATATTCCAGCATGCTTTTAGTCTGAATGCTTTTTGAACACCATAGGCGTTAGATTATGTTATATCTTGGTCTTTTTAACCTGAAAGTCACTTAATTTTGAAAGCTTTAAAATACTATTATGAATTAGGTCTGGGAATGGAAATAAATTCATAAATTTTTATGTTGTAAGAAAGCATTTGGTAGGTATTCTATTTATACAGTCTATACCCCTTAAATATTTAATACTATTTTAGGTTGTTTACCTTCTGTTTCATAACACTTTGAAACAGTAGAATTGTGATCGTTGTTTGCCTTACATGTACAAGGCTCTGCTTGATACCTTGCACTGCAAAAGAAAGATTATGATTATTGAAATTTACATAGAGAACGGCAAGGGTTTGATTTAGATAGTGTAGCATGAATGCCAATCCTTGCTCTGCCGCTTTCTGTAACAGGAGCATGCATGTGTATTTGCCTTTCTTGCTTCTTTCCTCTCTGCAAGAGGAATGGCAGGAATCAGTGACCTCCAGCTTATGTCTGCTTAAAGACAACACGGGGAAAGGTTCAGTGCCATGCACCTAGTGAGACTAGACAGTTGCCTCACAGTTTATTAACATGAAGTAGCTCAATTGTTAGGGAATAAGTTTTGTTTTTTTAAACTCATCATAAAGCTGATATGCAAGAATATTCTCTTGAGATCAGAACTTCTTACACGCCTAAAAAGTTCCTAGATTTTAGATTCTTAGATTTAGGACTTGTACTATTAAATTTTGGAGCACCAAGAGAGGTAATAGTAATAATGTTATTATAAGGTAATATTGTCCTAATAGTTGGATTATAATAACCCTTATGAACACATCTATGGTTATTCTAGGTCATTTATTGTCCTAATGAGATAATATTTACTTTCTTGCCCATAAATGTAATAAACATGCCGCAGAATTCTAATGGTATAAGAAAAGTTCCCTTTGTGTATAGACTTGTGTTCTGTGGACTACCCTTGAAGCATGTCTAATGAGAATAGTAACATGAAAGTCTAAGAGCTTAGAAATCAGACTGACTGGAATGAAATCCCAACATGGGCTCTCACTGGCTCTAGGACTTAAATTACTAGTCTGTAAAAGGTAGGAGTGATAGTAATATTTTCTCCAGAGTGCTGTGAAGAGTAATCTAAATTAACCGCTGTAAACCTCTCATGTCTTGTACCTACCAGGTGTATTGGGTGGTAGTAGCCATAGTTGTTGTTTCATTAAATAATGTTTGTAGGGTGTGGGACTTATCAAAGGAGACTTGGCTTCATGGAACTAAGCATGTAAAACTGCAGATATTAAAATTGTTATAAACATATTTTAAAACTATCTAATAAAGTCATAATTTTAAGGTAAGACTTTTTAGAAAGTAGAATAGGAAATGATAGCATAGTATTATTACAATTGATTTAAAATTCTATCAGAAAACTAAAGAAACTGAATATTTGTTTATTGAGGTGGTACACAGTCCATAATATATTCTATATAAATAAGTACCATTCTTCTTAAAAATGATTTTGAAAATTAACTAGACCTGTTTTTAATGAGAAGAATTAGTTTGGGTTTGAATGTTCTTTTTTTCCTTCTAGGCAATATGTCATTATTGAGCTCACCAAGGCATCAGAGCTGTATAATGCATGTTGATATGGATTGCTTCTTTGTATCAGTGGGTATACGAAATAGACCAGATCTCAAAGGTCTGTATTCTTGTTTGTTTTAAGAAAACTGATAAATTGTTATGAGCATATATATCCTAATTGATAACGTGTTCTTTGAAAAATATTTTGATTTTCCTTGGTCAGATCAGTTCCTTTCTTCAAATTGGCTGGACTCCATTATCACAGTTGTAGGGAAATTGGAAAACTACTGCTTGGTGTAAGTTGAAATGTACAGAGGAGAGGACCTTAAATTGAGGACCCTGTTATCACATGGATGAGGCCTTCTGGATATTTTCCATAACTTTTTATTGCTTGTTAAAGGGAATTTTCTGGTATCCTGTGTCTTCAGGCTTTCTATTCTTTTTCCTGTCCTAGTAACTCTCCACCCTTAATGTAGGTAAACACCCTGATTTTTGGCTTGTAATAGATAATTTTGTATCATTGAGTTGAGTCATCTGGGCAGTCTGTCTGTTAATGAAATTTTAGGTTTGTTTTGTGTACTGCTTACTACCATTAGAAGTACTTATTGAGGATTTTTCTTAAGTTCTTTATGGATAAGATAGCTACATGAGCATTTTCTCCTGAAAGTTGGTTTTTCTCTTAAGAAATAGTAGTTAGGACACTGAACATCCGAGAATATCCTAGGTTCCCAGCAGGACCTTAATTTTGTCCTCAGTAGTTTCGACCCAGCTCTGAAAGGGGTTTTTAGAATGTGAAAGAATTATTTTAGCCTATGGCTAACTTACCATCTATTATATTATGATTTTGTTTAGCTTCTATGGAGGGCAGGAAGGTTCTGTGTTTCTTTGTTCTGAGCCGCCTGCCCTCTAAACCTGTGTTATACCCCTTGCAAGTCAATTTTTACAACATTACAGCTGTCTTTTTACTTAATACACACTCAAAGGAAATGAAGCATTAAAGTAATGTTTTTAATTAACCAAAGCAAAAACTGAGGGTCTGAAAATTCACATTTGGTTATATGCTAAGTCAGAGCTTGATTGCTATGCATGAATCTCTAACTTATTTCTCTTTAAATAAGATTAAAAGGATAAATGTACACGTTGGACCTATTTGTACCAGAACTATAAAAAGTCTGTTTATAGTTTTTCTTTCATTGTCTACTCCTACAATCTGAACCTGGGATCTGAGTTGCCTGTTTTTCATTGTAAGAAATGAGAAGCCATGGGAAACTGACTCTGCTGCTTTTAGATTGAGTCAGGTTATCAGAAGTGTCACTGAATCATACTTGGTGGCACATGCTTTTAATCCCAGTACGCCAGAGGCAAGTGGATCTCTATGAGTTCCTGGATAGCCTGGTCTACCTAGAGAATTCCAGAACTTCCTAGACCCTGTCTTTTAAAAAAAAAAAAAAAAAAAAAAAAAAAAGTCACTAAAACTGTCCCTTTTAATGATAATGAAAAACTTTAGGTGAGTTATATGGTGATGGGTATATTGGCTTATTTAAGATTTAATGCCTATGTGATTAAAGAACAATTTACGTAATTAAAATCTCAGGAAAAAATTTTCATTACATGTTCTTAACACCCTTTTGTACTTAGAGAAACAATTTAATCTTTTTCTCACAGGAAAACCAGTGGCTGTTACAAGTAACAGAGGCACAGGAAGGGCGCCTTTACGTCCTGGTGCTAACGCGCAGCTGGAGTGGCAGTATTACCAGAATAAAATCCTGAAAGGAAAAGCAGGTACACATGAGTTCTTTGGAGCCACAGTGCCCCTGTGGCTGGCCTCTGGATGTTGCTGGTGGTGTTGGTGCTGTAGGAGGAAAAGCAGGGTTAGAACAGCTCGTCCCAGCTGCAGGCTTTCAGGGTGCAGGTGACAACTTGACTCTAAACAGATGACTGGTGCATAGTTAATGACTTCTGAATTGGATGATGGTGTTTTCCTGGAACTCAGTGAGGTAGGATTTTTAAAACAGTGATTAATCTGCTTTTTATAATTTAGATTGGGAATGAAAAGCATGATTGTTTCGTAGAAACAATTAATCTGGATTTAGCTTATGTCACAGTGAAGACACTGAAGTTTGTGTTCTTCAGTATTCTTAAGAATTTAAAGGTAGACACAGTGGTATCTAACCCCAGCCTTTGGGAGATGGCACCAGGAGAGTGGTGCTTTCAAGGGAAGGCTACAGAGTAGGGGAACAAGCCCTGATTCAAGTAAGGACACAACCTCTATTGGAACTAGAATCTAAATGCCTCATTTGAGTGAACTTGTTTCTTAGAGGAAATACCTTTATAGCTGTCTTGGAAAACTAGTCTCTTTACGATTATAAGATCTTCATGTGTTTTTATTACCCTACCTTAAAGTTATTAAGAACTATTTACCTACAAAGTCTTTCACACTGGTTTCCTTGTAGAATATCTTGTAAAACCACAAATACTTTTTTTAAAAGAATAATTCTTTTAGAAAAACATTAACCAGAAGAAAAACATATAGCACAGTAGAGAGGTTCTATCTTGGTTTTACCCCAGTACTTCTGTTCCCTGTTTTGTCAGATATAAAATACTAGAATTATTTTAGAAAAGACCCTGATGAAGCAAAACAGAATCTGGATGTCTGGATTTCTTTTCTATAATTAGTCTTTGTTGGTTGCAGTCATCTGCTTACACAGTGTAAAGGTGACTACACATCAGGAAGGGTAATTGTAGACTCACATTACACTTTCTATGTGTATTCATTTCTCATGTTTTCTAAGGGTTTTAATAGTTGATAAATGTTTTCAGAGTCTTTGAGATTCTAGCGATTTGTTTGTGTCAGTAGATCATGGGCTAACTTCCTGACCTTGTTGAGGCTTCGCTTCATGGTCTATGGTTAGTGTCTTTGTACAAGGTTGCTTTTTCTCTCTGTATTTTCTACATGGTATTATTAAAAAGATAAAAAAAACTTTTGTTCTGGAAAGCAAGATATGTGTAGCTGAAGGAAGTACACAGTGCTTGTCACATGTAGAACACAAAGTGAATACTTAGTGAATAGCTGTCAAAATCAGAAAAACAACAACAACAACAACAAAAACCAGATGTGTATGTTTGGTAGTGTCTCTAAGATTCTTTCTTGCTCAGTCTAGTGGGTAGAGTCCAGTCTGGTGGGTAGAGTCTAAGTCGGCTGCTTGTTTAACAGTCTGCATCTAGATTTTGACCTTGGTAGGCACTTGTTCTTTGAAAGTAGCAGGGAGCTGATCTTCTTTTGTCTTGCTTTCCATCACTGTCTGGCCATACATGGTTCTGCAGCAGAATATTTTCTTTGTTTACTTAATTACCTTCATCTTTGTAGCTAGTGGATTTTTATAATATTTTAATAGCCTTTTATAATTCATATCTCCTTCACTTCTGTTGGATGGTATACCAGAAGCCAAATATTAAAGGAAATGTTTAAGTTTCACTTGCCATTCAGAATTGACAAAACCAGATTTTCCTCTGCTTAGAAAAAGTGACTGTAATACCTTGATATTCTTATTTTAACTTGAGGACATTCATTTTTGTATCTTAAGTCCTTTGACCCATTTGGAGCTTGTAAAAATATTTGCTAAACATAAAAGGACTAGATTGTCTTTTATTAAGTTCACAGCCAAGCCTGTGCCCAGAACTTGTTTTCCTGTTCTTTTGTTCCACTTTTCCTGATCTCTCTTTCTTTGGGTCATTATTAGAGATAGCACCAAAACCCAAAAGTACTAATGATGAGTTTAGAAGTGAGGATCCTTGACTTCTACACACCAGCTTTGTAAATATTGTTCTAATATTTTGGCTTGTGTGGTTAAATGAGGCAGAATATTAGAACAAAAACCACATCTTTAGTCCTTTTTAGAGACTGATTTCTTGTTCCTTATATTCAGAACTTAGGTTAGTGTAAGCATGGCATCTCATCCATCTGTGACTTCCTTTGCGAGCTGTCTCCCGAATCATCTCATTGATGATGTCATTCAGAGCCATTTGACCTCTGCACTTTGTGGTTGGGGCCTTTTACCCCTTCCTGGATTCCCAGGATGCAGATGTTTTCTATCCCTTCGACAAACTTCAGTTTTCATTCTAAAGAGCAACAGTTTAAAAAAATCGTATTAGTCATAGATTTATTCTCAGCGATTTCTTTTTCACAGACTTGTGTCCTGGCCTCTGATTTCTCCAACCGTCCCTCCACATTCTCCATGTGCCCGTCTAGTTTGTCAAGTTTTGATCAGCAGTTCTCTACTTTGCCCTCCAGTGAGGACAGTGTATCCCTGCATTTCCCCGAATCTCACATGAAGCAACTCACTCCGCTGGTGGAGAGACCCACGCATTCTGCTGCACTGTGGAACAGGTCAGCCAGCCCAGTGAAGAGGAACACCACGGTGCTGCCTCTCAGGCCAGGGCATTGGGGGCGCATGGACCACACTCTGATTTCACTTCAAATGAGATTCTTATTTAAATAGTCCTTCAAATACAAAGATCATATAACTCCCTTTTAAATCATAATTCATGGTTGTAACTTTGGAAGATAGCAGGTTGTGGCTGTGTTCTTTGTTTAGTGGTACCCTCTGTTGGTCTTTTACTGACAACCCTTAAATTCTTACAGATTAGATAGTGGACTGATACAGAAACACTGAATAATCTGCTCACTTTCTGTCTTGAGTTCGTAAGAGTGTGACATATATTTACATTTTACCAGAAGTCATAGTGCACATTGTGTACTCTTGTGTTTATTTTTAGATGCAAGTAACTCCGACCAAGATGCCAGTTCTGAGTTTGACTTGTATTTGTGGTGTTCATGTATGGGTGGAAATATTGGTATGGGTTGTACATTAGGTAAAGATGTTGATGGTTATTGGTCAGATAAGGAAGAGGTATTGTACCAATGAAACCAGATATTGTGTTTTTCTGGTGGTGCAATAACTTGGTTGTTTTTCATGGAGCATTGAGGCTCTTAAATAAGTGAAAAAGAGGTAGTGAGTATTTTTTTTTTAACTGTGTGCTGCTGCAGTGTACTCAGAATAGCTTTGTTTGGAATTAGCTAAAGTGATACGTTTAGGTCTTTCTTTATTAATGATGTTGTTTATAGAGTAGAGACATGTTTGAGATCATGTTTTAAGAGTGTAGTATGTTTTTAATAAAAAGTTATATAAAAGCACACATTATCTTTAACCTAATAGTATTATCCTGAGACTGACCAAAACTCTATATACTTTTCAGTTATTAATGAATCTCTGTGTCGTGTAGCCAGTAGGCTCTCTAGGCCGGGTACTTTCATATGCTTTGGTGAGATTGCAAATTTGATATTAGAAATGTTGGTGAGCTGTTGTTGTATTGAGACTGGATTATGTTCTGTAAAGGAGTTACTACTGATTGTAACTGAGATCAAGTTTTTAAAATGAAGGTACAGTTGCTAAAATTAGAAGTAGGAAATAATGCTATTAGTCCTTTTTTACCTGATGTGTATAGAAGAAAAACCTTGAAGATGAAGCATCTTTATAGTATATGAAGATATATTTACATAATATGCATATATACATATTATATGTGTGTGTGCATATATGTATAGATGTAATGCATAGATGAGATCATCTGGTTACACTGGCTTATTTTCTGAATATAAGGAATAAGAAACCAGAGTTTCTAAAAAGTATTACTAAGTTACTGTTTTAACAAATGGCTGGCAGAAATTTGATTTTTCTTTAACATATTAGTTTTAAAGTTCTATAGAAACTTCTTCTAGGAAATAACAACAAAAAAAAACATTCTAAGAAACTTGTATTTTCTTTTAACTTTTTCCCATTACAGTGAGCTGCATAGTTCTCCTAAGGCAAGGGGAGGGAGCTTATCTCCCTGGTCACTTCACCCTTGTCTACCCCGAGCGACTGTGTTACAGGAGAGCAGGATGATTTACATTCCTTAAAACAGGATAGTTTACATTTATTGTGATGTGTTTTTATCTGACTGTTGCTGAAGAATATAATGAAAGAAAACAATTTTATTAGTTTTATTGTACTAAATATAGAAATAATTCTAATTCAAATAGGTATTTGGAATTTAAACATTTGCATCTGAAAATATAGAAAACAGATTTCTTTAATAAAAGTTAAGGAAACAAGTTTTTAACATAATAAATAAATTTTATCTTAAAGCAGATATACCAGATTCATCAGTATGGGAGAATCAAGATTCTACACAAACAAATGGAATTGAATCTGTTCTGTCAAAAGCTGAAATTGCTTCTTGTAGTTATGAAGCCAGGTATGTAGAAGCTAAGTGAATTCTAATTCTTAATGGATAGTTAGTCTTTATGTACTTTTAGAAAGATAAAGTCTTGCAAGTCAAGCCTATGATTTCAACATATATTAATGATTTCAACATATATTAATACATATGAAAAGAAATATTTTTAGCATGAGTTCTTTTTTTACACTACATGTTAATACTTTTAAATAATAGTTCCTTATGATATATCCTCCAGTGAAACAAACAAACAAACAAAAATTAGGCATTGTTGTATTTATTGCCTTTGAGGTATAAAATTGAAAGTTACTTTTTTTTTTTTTTTTTTTTGAAATGTGGTAAATAGGGCCTTATTCAGTCTTCTTACAAATAAGAAAACTTTTTTTAAAAATAAGATTCATTTATTTATTTAATGTATGTGAGTACACTGTAGCTGTCTTCAGACACACCAGAAGAGGACATCAGATCCCATTACAGATGGTTGTGAGCCACCAGGTGGTTGCTGGGAACTGAACTCAGGTCCTCTGGAAGAGCAGTCAGTGCTCTTAACTGCTGAACCATCTCTCCAGTCCCGAAAAACTTTTTTTAGTTAAAACTTGGGCTGGAAAGATACTCAGCAGCTATTGTTGCAGAGGGTGAATGCGCAGTCTCTGCACCCCACAGTGCCTCACAGCTCCGTCCGCCAGGTCCTGGCGCTCTTAGTTCTTACGGCCTTCATGGACACAAGGCACGCATGGTGCAGTGCACAGATAGAGTCATGAAACACAGAAAATTGTAAGTAAAGTATTTAATACCATCAGACCTATTCTCACTTCACATTAGTAAGAATGTGTAAAGTTGCTACCACTAACTTTTCTGTAGGCAGTTATCATACCATAACTGAAAGCCATAATTATTATTCACCTTGTATACCAGTGAAATGGATCAGCAGTTAAGGAAAATACACAAGCATGATGACCTAAATTCAATCCCATAACTGAAAATTTAAAAAATTATAACCTGTAAAAGTGAGTAGTAATTAGTCAGGGAGATCTTTTTTCTTTTTCACTAATTAAATTTAGACATTACTGCCTTATTGAGTGAGCATTCTTACACCATTGGTGCATGTTGAAGAATTCAATAATTATGGAAGAAGTTAAATTGTTATATATAGTTTTCAATATTTTCAAATTTGGAATTATTTAAGGAAGTCTGATCTGAATATAAAATATTTGAGCTCAGCATGGTATTATCAGAGTAGTTTGTTTAAAGTACCAGTAATTTTATTAAAGTTTTAATTAAGTGTGCATAAATATAAAACATGTTAAGTTCTTAGCCATTTTATGATATGTCAAATATATGTTCACTAAGTTTACTTTTATCATTAACAAAACTGTGTTTTACTATTGCCAACTGATGTGGCCAAAATTTTGAGACTTACTTTACTAAGGATGATTAAGTAAAAGGGAACTGTGTTAGGACTGTTAGTAACTGTTAGCATAGGCAGTTCAGAGCTTAGTGTATAGAGTGTATTGAATGGTAACCAGGCTACTAATAGAGAGTTGTGACCAGTGTATGGGAGATAAAGATGCCCAGCAGTTGATAAAGTGAGACTTGCTACAGTCCTCGTTAGGGTCTTGATCAACATCAGCCTGCTCAAGGTGAATGCTGAGTAGAAGCCCAAGGTTGTATCAGGGTGGGTGTGTTGTTAGCTTGGAAGCACTGGACTTAGTGGCCTCTGTATGTGGGTGGTATATTTGTATTGACCACAGGTGGTAACCGACAAGCAGAAGGCCAAAATAATTGAGGTGAGATTAGCTAGCACCAGATAGTATGTGGTTAAGTCACTAAGTGCTAGTTAAATAGCATGTGTTTATTTTAGATTTGACTAAAAAGATAAAAAACGAACTTAAAAAGCAAAAACAAGTAAACTGTAATCTGTGGAGTTTTTTTACTTTTATTGTAATTTTCTATTTTCTAGAATGCTTTTCCCAATGAAGGTATTCAAAACAATTTTTTGTCTCCCTTTTTTCTACACAAATGTCATAGTTTTATCAGGGAACTGTTGCTGAATTTGGATAACCTAGTCCTGTGCATTAATGAGCTTGACACAGTAATAGTTAAGCTATAAAGAATTCAGTGTGAGTAGATGGTGGGCAGCCCTGACGGCCCTGACGGCGCAGTGTGCATCGGGATGACTGTGCCCTCTAAGGAGGAAGTGCCGTGTGTGCTGGAGAAAGGGCTAGACTTCTGCTTTTAACTGAAGCAACAGACATGGTGACGCAGGATGGTAATGCTAACACTCGTAACACTTGGGAGGCAAAGGCAGGACTAGGAGGAGCTCAGCGTCACTTTGTGCTGCACAGCAAATTCAAGGCTGTACCTTAAAGAAATACACCCCTCAGAAGTAAGAAAATGGACATTTTAACCCTCTCTGTTCACATAAGAACACTTTATAGTTATTTAATGATAAGGAGTTGTGATATGTAGTGTATTGAATGACAATCAGTACTGATTTGGTGCTTCTTTGTTTTTATATTGCCTAATCCAACCCCAAAGAACTGTGTCTTAGCCAAGCCTATGGCAGTAGTAATATGTGCTGTACTTTAAGACAGGACATGTTCTATTCTGTACCACAGACTTAGAAGTAGAGCGTTAGCAACTTACTCTGCATGGATTTTGGTGAGGAGGAAGGGACACATGAATCACTCTGTTTTCTGTTAGAGCCACCTCAGGCTTTGTTTGTTGTTTGTTCTATGGCAGGGTATCCCTGTGTAGCTCAACTGGGTCGGAATATTTTCTGTATCCCAGCCTGCCCTCAAACTCAATCCTCTTTCTGCCACCATCTAAGTGCTGCAGTCCCAGCATGCATCATGCCTGGCAGACTTCTTTTGTGATTTGTCCTTATTGGTTTATATTCTGTGAAACAAATCTTAATTTCCTGAGCCTCTTCCCAAGGAAAGTGTGTGTTTCCCCTCAGTTATGGGGAAGCCTCCTGGGTTTGTTTCTTAAGTTCAGAACTTCTTTATAGTGTGCAGTGGCCTCACACTCTGCCTTATGGTGGAAGATGTAGCTAGGTTAGAAGAATGCTTGCCCAGTATGTACAAGGCCCTGGGTTAGATCCAAAAACACAGCAAAAACTGGGTGTTTTATCAACACTTGGACTTCACTAGCACTTGAGAGACGGAAGCAGGTGGATCAGAAGTCCCCTCCGCAGCTATCCATGGGGACTTTTCTCTGTGGAAAGCTGCATGAGTATTTTTCCTAAGCAGTGTTTTTGAAATTTTTTGTATATATAGAAATTTTAAAAAGGGAGGGAAATAGAATGTATGTAGGATCAGTGTAACATGTGCCTTTAAGACTTGAGTTACTACCTTTAATTTGAGTGAACATATATTTGAGAGTTTTATTACCAAAAGTTTACCCTTTTTTCAAATCTATGCATTATAAAAACATCATTTCTGATATTTCTGTGTACCTATCTAAACTACTGTATTTATATTTCCATGTATTGATAAGCATATAGGTTTATTAAGGCCTGCTGGCTGTAACTCAGATCAAGCTGGGTAGATTCAGGGACATGCTCACAAACATCTTGGGGTCTGTTTGTTTGTGGGGCACACCTAGCACCTTACAGAAGACCTAATACTGTAACTGCACATAGCTGCTTCAGCTAACTTTACTGTCAGTCACTACTGCTTTCCTGTCTTTGCTTCTTACTAGATCCTCTGCATTTGAGACTTGATGCTGAAATACTTTTATTTACATGAAAACTGAATGTAGTTTTGGTTTTGCTTCTGAATAACTTGAGAGGTTTCCTAATTCTTAGTAGTTCTCCGTGGAAGTGAGTGTTAGGAGAGTCTCAGAAGCCTCTGCATAATAACAGAGGACTGGTTAATCACCCATCTTAGCAAGAGGCCACGAAACAATCCTGTTTCTTAAGTATGCACAACGCCAGCTCAGTCCATACGTGGCGAATGTTACTGAATGGATGTGTGGGATGGCCATGCTCGTCCTGCGCAGTGTTATGTAATCTGGTGGGACATGGCTTGGCTTTGCTTGTGTTTTTACTGTGATACTTTTTTTCTTGATTCTTTACAGAGTGATAAAATGGAATTTTACTAATTATGTATAATTCCACAATTGTAGTTTTATGCTGAATGCTCCAAATATCAAAGGTAATATGGGGCATTGAGACACACAATAGATTTAAAATTTACCGTTTTCAATTAGGTCCCTCAAAGTTGTGGAACCCTGGCTCCTACCCAGAGTGATGTCCTACCATACAATGCTGTTGGCATCTCAACCACTGCGGAGCCATTGAGGAGCATTGGAATTGGTCAATTGGGAATTGGGTGGTAATAGGATGAGTACACTTTGTCTGTCTGTCACATAGCACTGTTCTGTGTAGTTCTTTTGTCATCTGCTTTGTCTTTGGGGGATGAGCCTGGCGATACTGTGCCACGTATTAGAAGAAAACTGTTTGACAGCACGTTCCTGCTCTGTGGTGGTTGTGATATCACCAGCATATGGCATGCTGGCATCTCTGCAGAGGGGCCAGAGGTCAAGCTTTAGAAGTGTTTAGCTATAGACAAAAGAGATGTCATTTACTCTAGTGAGAGAGTTGTATTATTTTCTGTTGGGGGGACAACAAACAGATTGTAAGTTTTCCTAATGCCTGTTGTTAACCCCTGATGAGAAGGGGAGTTAGGTGGAACCTGTGTATTAGTGGCATGGGGAGAAACGACACACGTGCTACTTGGTGGTCAGCTGAAGACTCCTGATGTAATCTCCACTCTGTTTTCTTTCCTTTCTAGACAAGTTGGCGTTAAGAACGGAATGTTTTTTGGACATGCTAAGCAGCTGTGTCCTAGTCTGCAAGCTGTTCCATATGATTTTCATGCATGCAGGGAAGTTGCCCAAGCCATGTATGAAACGCTCGCAAGGTACTGTGTGCGATGTGCCCAGGTCCATGTCTTCTGCTCTCCTGCTTTGATTTACTTTGAAGTTTCTTTGATTACTCATCGTGAGAGTTTCTAGATTTTTGTCTCTCCTGTAATCCTTTTTCTCCGCCTGCCAGTTTGATAGCTGCCTTCCTTTCTTTTCGTTTCTTTCTTTTTTTTTTTTTTTTTAATGTAGCTTCAGTAATTGAGAGTTTGGTCTCAGGAAGAATTTGCACTGTATCGTCGTTCAAGTGCTACTGCATATTGTATATGAAATCTACCAGTCTATGTGGACTTGTTTTTCTTTCCCATGAAGCAGAATGACAAAGAATTCTAGTGTTTTGTTGCTGCTGCTGCTGCTTTTGTCTCACTGGTTCTTCTGTTTTATTACATTGCACTGTTATTTAAGATGAGAACTCACAGAGTGAGGTGCAGTAGTGTGTACCGAACCCTAGCATTTCAGTGCCCCCAGGGTAACCAGGGAGGCCGCTGCACTGGGGCTGGGTAAGGTTAAACTGCAGAGCCAGTGACACGGACGCTTGGGGATCTTTTCTCATCTTAAAATCTTTAAGCCAAAAATTACTTTTTATAAAAGTGAGTCTCTGGTAATTGTTTTTAAAATGGTTAATAGCGTTGGCTTGAGGAAAGGAGATAAATGATTTCTTTTCCAGGGCAGGCTTTGTAAATACTAAGGCGGTATTAAAAAGAATTACAATTATTTAGCAACTTATATATGCTCTAAAGCCAGAATCATGTAGTTTCTGTGTAAAGAGCTAGAAGAGGTCTCAGAACTCCTTGACTCTTTGTAAATTGAAAAGGTTTTAAGTGATGTGAATTACTGACTGACACAGGCCTGCTCCAGTAAAATTTATAAAGTTGTTGTTGCAAGGTTTGTGATCCTGGAGCTGTGTGCTGACATTCCAGGATGTATGCTTACCTCGTCTTCGCTTTTGCCTCTTCCTGCCCTTACTGAAAATAGATTCTTCTCTCATATATTATATCCTTATGACACCTTCCCCCCACTCTACAAGGCCAGTTCCTCCACACCTCCCCTGCCATCCAGATCCACTCCCATTCTGTCACTCAAAAGAACAGGCTTCTGGGAGATAACAAATGTAACAGAATTAAAGTATAATAAGATAAATCCATCGCACCGAAGTTGGATAAGGCAAACCAACAGAAGGAAGAGTCCAAGAACAGGCACAAGAATCAGAGTCCCACTCATTCACACACTCAGCGGTCCCATAAAAACACTAAGCTGGAGGCTGTAATATATACACAGAGGGTGGTGCAGACTCACGGAGGCTGCCTTTTCTTCTTCTGCTTTATTCTGAACACTATTAACCAGCAAGTACAGGTAGCTGCTTGATTCTGCTACTCTCACCAAGAGAAGCAATGTCCAGGCCTTGCCCTTGTGGAAGCTACCTTAATAGTGAAGAAAAATATACATGGAAAGAGTCAGTCACCTGTCACAGCTGTTCTCAATTCAAGTAGAGCAGTTTGGTGTCACTGTTTGACAAATGTGTTAAATGCTATTCAGAAGCTGAGGGCATTGATGACATCCAAGGAGGGCTGGGAACAGGTCCTTAGAGATGCCGCTGTCCTCTCAGTTCCACATAGGAGACTACTAGCTTGCACCTATAGCCTGAAAGTTGAGGGAGAACTAGGGGCTATTACATTTTCCTTCTGGGAACACTCTTAGTGGCATGCTTCTGTTCTCAGGGGAAAAGGTCATTGTCTTTATTTGGAAAAAAGAAAAGAAAAAAAAACCCTTTATTAACATTTTTAGTCTAAGTAGCATTTACTTATTGAATGAGTAGATTTTGGTGGCTTGGTTTGTAACCTACCAAAAGGTGTGTGCTAACAAGTGGACTGAGACAGACCTTGGTTGTGAGGCCTCTTTCCCTGTCTGTTATTTCTGGTCTGGTCTTGAGATTATGCCTCTTGTCCAGCTTGTGAAAACAAATCGTCCTTTATCTGGGGAGATTGCGTAAGGTTAGGAACAGGAGCCACGCTTCTACTTGAGGGTGTGGTGTGTTAGGCTGACTGCCCCCGTCCTGCAGAATCAGGGACTTAGTAGGTATTAGATAGTCAGCAGTGGTATTCTGCCTTCAGATGAGTTATGGAACTGGTGTGTGTAAACTTCTGTTGATAAAGTTTTTGATAGTCATGTCTGAAATTTTGATAACTGTGATCCATTGACCACTTTGTAGCTTTTCATGTGTAGAAGGGTATCTTGGGTCCAGTTATTTCTGCTGTAGTAGTTTTGGCAAAGGATTAGAACACTAACTTTGTATCAGAGTCAGATAACTAAATAGTGGCACTTTGGAGGGGTTAAGATTAGAGGTTTGTGTTGTTGTGCCGGTGTGCTGGTGTGCTGGTGTGCTGGTGGTGTGGGGTGGTGTGCTGCTGGTGTGCTGGTGGGGTGGTGGTATTGCAGTATCTAACATTTCCCAGAGCAGCCCATAGGTGGACTCACTCACTGCCTTTGCTTTGTCCTGATAGCTACACACACAGCATTGAGGCTGTCAGTTGCGATGAAGCGCTGATTGACATCACTGACATCCTTGCAGAGACTAAACTTTCTCCGGAGGAGTTTGCAGCTGCCCTCCGTATGGAAATCAAAGACAAAACTAAATGTTCTGCCTCTGTTGGAATTGGTTAGTATGTGGCTTACTGTGTCCTTGTCTCACCCAGCGTTTGGAATCCTTGACTCTCCCCTGCCGTAAAGGAAATTTAATAGCTCACTACACCTTGCAGAAGTCCTTCCCCTCACTTTTATCATTGTGTACATCTGTGCAGTAAAATCAAAATGTGCAAGTGCAAGTGAGTGATTAGTGATAGAATATTTTTGTAGCAAGGGACAGAAAAGTTCTTTCTTGTTCAAAAAGAAAAAAAAAGAGGTAAATTTAAATTTAATTTTTTGCTTTCCTCAAATTTGAAACTCCTTTAAATTAAAAGCTGATTAAGAGCACAGAACTTGAAGTTAAGCTTACGTCTCCTTTTCTGTCCTTTGATCTCCGGGACCACAATGTTCTCTGCAATTCCAGGCTCTTGCTCTCTTCCCTCCATTCTGTGTTGGGTTTATTCAGCTGTTGCCACCACCTGTCCTCCTTATGTTCACTTTAAACTCTGACCTCTAGAACTGAAAAGCACAGGCTGTTTGTGCCACCTTTTCCTGCCCCTCTCAGCTTTCTCAGGGCTGTTACCAAGCAGAGCGCTCCACACTGTCCTGCAGACTTGAGTGGTAGTGATAGAGCTTTCCAGGCGTGCTGCTCTTATCTCTAGCTTTATTACTACATTCTCATTCATAAGCTCTTTTTCCTTAGATTCTTGCCTTTTGAACCAATATGGGTAACTCGGTGACATCATAGATAGGTTAATCTCCATTGATGAGAGAACTGGAGGCCAGGTGTGGTGACACACTGGTTATCTCAGCACTCAGGAGGCCGAGGTGGGAGGAGTGAGGAATACAGACCAGCCTGGATTTGTGGTGAGACTCTGTCTCAAAATGGGGTTTTGGGAGTGAAAGGATCAGTGACTTAGATTTTTATAGGTGGGGGACGAACATGCTGCCGAAGCACTAGGGAGCCACTAGGATGGCCACGAAGCACGAGGAAGAAAGCTGGGGAACTGGGGCAGAACCCTCATTGAGGATTCAGTGGGAAAGCCATAGACCTCACTTCTGGTAGGCATTGCACTGAAGGGTTCTTACTGGCCTGGTACCTGGCCTGAGGTGATCTAAGAGAGAAGATGGACTGACTGGGTGCCTGGCCTGAGGGTTATCTAAGAGAGAAGATGGACTGACTGGGTGCGTGTTTTTATTGCTGTGATAAAGTAAGGCAGCTTACAGAAAAGTTTGTGTTGAGCTCTCAGTTCTAGATGGGTAGGGATCCAAAATGGCACAGCATGGCACCACACAGCAGAAATGGCTACTGGAAGCTGAGAGATGACGCCTCATATCTCAGAACACAAACAGGAAGCAGAAAGAATGAACTGGACATCGGACCTGACTTTTGAAACTTCAAAGCCTGGATCCAGTGACAGATTCCTCCAACTAGGCCATACTACCTATGCCATCTCAAACAGTGCTACTAACTGGAGACCAAGAACGCACATGTCTGAGACTGCAGTGGGCATCTTATTTAAACCACCACACTTGGTGAATGAGATTTGGATGAGGATCTGGTTAAAATCTGAGATGTGCATATGAGAGACTTCCTTCCCTGTGTCTTTAAAATTAGCCCAAAGGCACATCCATCTCACCTAAGCCATGTTTGTTCTTTAATTAGAAATATTCTGTTTACTGTTTTGGCAGTTTGATCATGTATACTACTGTGTATTTTGCTCATGTCCACTACCAGGTCCCCCACCCCCACCCCCGTCTTTATCTTTATGTCCTCTTTGTGTCTGGTTCCTATTGACCCACTGATTCTGTGTACATGCACTGCCATGCTCATGACTGTGGGACCATCTGAGTAGACAACTATCAGCATCCCAAACTTGTGGAATAAATTACTTCCCCTGACTGCCAATAGTCTCTCAACTAGGGTGAGACCATCCATTCTGGAACTGTGGCTAGCAGGTCTTGGGAGAGTGACCACAGCTCCTGTGAGCTCTTGTGTGCATTGTGCACTGTTATGCAGGAGACAACGGTTCTCAGCGCTCCTCCCCACTGCCCAGCTCTTCAATCCTCCCACCCTGTTTCTAAGATGTTCCAGTGCCCTGGGTGTATGGTGGAGATGGCACTCTGGGTGTCCGTCAGAGCTGAGCACTTGGCAATCTCTATTCTTAATGTCTTTGACACTTAAGATTCATTTAGAAAGAAGTGTATTTGACCAAGGTTGAGAGTAGCACAAATAATTCAGGGCATAATACAAATATTTGTGGCAGGTAATTTGACAACATGTCTATTTAGCAAAACAGCAATACTATGTATACAGTCTCACACCACACACCCAGCGGGGAGATTTTTTAGTACAGTACAGAACTCTGCCTGGTAAAGCAGGCTTCACGTGAAACCAATATTGCACCAACTGAGTTCATCTCCAGCAAGGCTTTTTTTTTTTTTTTTTTTTTAAATACTGTACCATACTGAGAATTGAAAACATGACAATATGTTGGCACTATTTACACAGTTACTGTCTAGCCTGCTTGTCCACCCTGCTGTTGGCCTGCAGGTCAGCCTTCTTTAACCACCGACCTTTGTATTTCAGTGCCAGACACAGTTGTAATTCTTTGTTTTTAATCATACTTATTTTAATTTACAAGTGGTGGCGTAAATACATTTTCAGTTTAAAAATGGAATGAAAACTAAAATTCCACTTGGTAATCTCCCCTTCCCCTGCCTTTTCTCTCCAACTCCCTAAATTTACCACTTTTATCATTTTGATATGACTTTTCTAAGCTTCAACTCCTTATAAAAATTTATATTTATTGTATCTATCGTATATTGTTTCTCGGTTCTTCTGTCCGTCGATAGTACAGGACCTTTCCGACGTCTTGATGTTTCTTTATTCCTAGGAAGGCTTACCTTTTATGTGACTCTCTCTGTCTCACTTCAGGCCCGCTGTCTCTGGTCACTGCTGACTTCCCCCTTTCCTGTCATGTGTTGTAATTTGGGGCCTTGTTTCCAAAGCCTGTTAGCCCGTTGTCCTCACATAACCTGGGTCCTGGGGTTGGGAAATTTAACCGGTTTTTATTTTTGCTTTAGTTTTCTATAAATCTACTAAACTTTGAGTGGAAGGGAGAGGATTTGAGATAGGAATTACTTACTGTAGCCCAGGCTAGCTTCAGATTCATCGCCAATGGGCAGCTTAAGCCTCCTGAGTGTTAAGATTATTTACACGAGCTCCCATACCCAGGTTAACCCCTCTCCTGTTTTCTCTGTCCTATGTCCATCACAAAGAGACATTGTATTTCAGTGTACTTGTTTAAAATAAGAAAAACCTCCATCCAGCAACCGTACTGGCCATATTCTGAAAAATTAAATAAAATTACCGTGTGTGTGTGTGTGTGTGTGTGTGTGTGTGTGTGTGTGTGTGTGTGTGTGTACACGTACATGTATATGTACCTTGTTTGAAATTATCAAAACTGAATTAGTTTTTATCATTTTAAGATACTTGAATGATTCAATCTACATGTCCTTTTTATGAAATTTTTAAAAGTAATTAAAAAATGATTGTGAATATTTCTGAGCATTTTTTTTCTTTTCAATGTCACAGGTTCTAATATTCTTCTTGCTAGAATGGCAACTAAAAAAGCAAAGCCAGATGGGCAGTACCACCTGCAGCCAGACAAAGTCGATGATTTCATCAGAGGGCAGCTCGTCACCAACCTACCAGGTGAGTCCCAAGGCTTCAGAAGGCGTCCACCTGTGATATCTAGATGATCCGTGCTCTCTGTGCCTTTGTTTCTCTTCTTGGGAGGCTGTTTGTTTTCAAGCAGGGTCTTGATAGAGCTTTGCGGTCGCCTCACGCCGTCTGGCTCCTCTTGCCTCAGCACCCAGGTGCTGCAGTGAGGTGCATGTGCTACCATGCTTAGCTTCCTTCTGTCTCCAAATACAATTAACAGTCATAGAAAAGAAAAGAACTACCACATTGACGATCCTATTGATTTATTTATTATAAATTTTAGTTCTCACCTAGTGGATTCTGCTTTACATATCTCTCACGGATGGGGTTTGGTAGGTGGCTGCCCTAGCATGCCAGGGGACCTGGGTTCCATTCCCAGTACCGCATTTATTTATAAGCCCAGCTGTTGGCCCAGAAACCTATAATCCAGGCATTCCAGCTGTGTAAGCTGGGAGACCGAGGTCGAACATCTCCAGCCTCAGCCAGCACTTGACCACCCTAGCAAAAGCAAGCAACAGTTACAAGTATTTAAGTAACAAGATCAAGGATTTAGAGAAATAATTTTAAAGGAAACATGAAATTAACTTAGTCTTTTAAAAAGTTTTTAAAATCTTTTATTGCGTCTGTGTTTGTGCATGTTATATGCCATTGTTTATGGAGGTCCAAGGACAACTTTGAGGAACTAGTTCTCTCCTTCAGCTGTTGGTTCTAGGAATTGAACTCAGGCCAGCAGGCTTGTCAGGCACGTGCGTTTTCCCCTGAACCATCGTCTCAGCAGGCCTAGCGTTCATGTTCTTAGACTCACAGTCAGATGGTTTATACCTAAGCTGAGCACAAAGGTTCTGCTCTGTGATAGGATGCTTCTGAAATGCAGGTAAGTCAGTGTGGGCACTCAGCCAGCATGTGGTACCTTGGGTTGGAGTCCTAGCACTGGTTTTAAAGGTTAGTTTTTATTCTGTGTAGTGTCTAATTGTATTTTTGAATGTGTCTGTCTGGTATATGAACATGTGAGTGCAGGTGCCCATGGAGACCAGAGGGCTTGGATCTCCCTGGAGCCGCACTTACAGGTAATTGTGAGCTACCTAAGGCCGGTGCCCGAGCTAAACTCAGGGCCTCTGCAAGAGCAGCATGTACTCTTTTTTTTTTTTTTTCGGTTTTTCGAGACAGGGTTTCTCTGTGTAGCCCTGGCTGTCCTGGAACTCACTCTGTAGACCAGGCTGGCCTCAAACTCAGAAATCTGCCTGCCTCTGCCTCCCGAGTGCTGGGATTAAAGGTATACTCTTAACCTCTGAGCTCTCTAACCCCACCTAGCACTGGTTAAAAAAAAAAACAAAAACAGAAGAGAAAAGGACATTTGGACATGGCGGCATATATTTGTAATCTCAGCACCAGGGAATTAGAGACAGGAGGATTAGGAGTTCAAGTCCAGCCTGGACTGCTTGAGACCCTATCTCAACAAAACAAAAAGAGGGAGTGAGGAGCAACATTAAGAATAGAAATTCAGCCTGCAGGGTTAGGGATGGATTTCAGAGTTTACAGTCCAACAGTTTGAGAAGTAGAAAATGAATGGGCATTGTTAGGAAAGGTTCTTCTAGTTTTCATTAATTAATTAGTTAATTAATTTTAGGACCTTAACAAGAAAACCTCCCATTTTCTGTTTTTGGGGGTTTTGGGTTTTTGTTTTTGCCAGAAGTAGTGATGTGTTTTATGTGGTATATTCCAACCTGTCAGCTTTGCAAAACCTTTCCTATATTTTTTGTATTTGCAGAGAGGTGTTAGAGATGGAGACCATATGTGTGTACAAGTAGATTTAGTAGACCTTTCAGGCTTATATTTTTAAGCCTAATGAAAATGTATATGAACTACCTTAGAAATTTGTTACAAGCCAAATTGTAAACAACCAAAATGCCATTTTATGGTGGGCTAGTTTTTACTTTTAAAAGTATACTGTACCCCCTGTTTAGAATGTGTGGTCTATTTCTGATGTTCAGTGGAAGAATACGTTTCAGTAGTAATTAACTTGGAAGATCAAATAGCAAATTACCTTATTAGCACAGTGTAAACAGTTGTGATAAACAGTTGTTTTAGGTTAGAGCAAGTATTTTAAAAGCTGTATGTAAATTTCATGTTTATTATACCAGCTAAGTCACCTTGCTCTAGGGTTTCCATGACACCATAGACTATGTGTCTTAATAGAAATTGATGTTTTGTGGGCTAGAAAGTTGTGGGTTATGTGGGTGTGGCTGACCCAGCTACAAATGACCTTTAATTCTGGATGCTTCTACCTCTGCCTCCCATGTGCTGGGCTCCAGGTATGCAGCATAATGCCTGTGTCATGGAGACAGCGGAGGGTTTGCTTGTGGGCTCTCTGTCTGTCTCTGTGTCCCCTTCCTACCCCCGTTGTGCCACGTGGTCTTTCCTCCATGGACAACCTGTGTAGTCTCAGTTTCTTTTTACAACAGCATTAGTCATACTGGCCCGATGCCCTTATTTTGCCTTAATTGCTTGTGTCCAATACAGCCCCATGAAGACTTTAAAATGAAGAGGTATGGCCTCAGCGTGTTTTGGGGAAGACACACCTTAACATAAAAATCATCTTTCAACTGAATTAAATTTTATGTTTTTAAAAATAGAAGTAATTTGTAGTTTTCCATTTAGTATTTCTGTCTGTCATTGCCTTCCTTCATTTCTGAATGGCAGGACTTTTTTGTTGTTGTTTTATTCTTGAGATGGGCTCAGTGGTGCCATTGAGCTAAAACCACGTAGCTCAGGATCAGTCAGCCTCGTGAGGACTGGGGTCCCATGCATGCACCGTCACACTGGATGAGGAAGGCTTGCTTTCTCTTCTGTGTTGGCACACATGTGATGCGGATGCCCAGAGAGGCCTGGGTGTATAGAGTTACAGGCTGAGCCCAGCTCTGGTCCTCTGCAAGGGCAGTGTGCACTCAGGACTGTCTTCAGCCCAAATACTATATTCTCTAGCAGGCATCTGTGAGGTTATATATCCTGGCATGGGCCTTTGCATTTCTTCTTTGATATTCTCCTCTCCCCGCACAAAATAGGGTCACCAAGGTTGGCTTCCTGTTCATGTCCTTATCACTCAGATGGATCCTGTTAAATCCCCAAATTTGAATTGACTTGGATATTTTTTGTATTTCAGACTTTTGCATGTTGTTCCTGTCCTGGGGGTGGCATTTTTTACTGTTCTTTTCCCAGAGTGTGTTCAAGAGGACATAGCGTCTTCAGGAGGCAGGGCGAGAGGGTGTGTGCGCACGTGCATGTGGAGGCCAGAGGTCTGATATCTTACTCTGGCTCTCTAGTGCATTCTGCAGACCTAACTGCCTAGTTCCTCGCTCACCCACCTTTCACAGACCTGGAGTGATGTGTATGATGTCTTGTCTGCATGTTGTATGCGTGCCACCTGCACACCTATAGCGCCTATGGAGGCCAGGTGAAGGGGGCATTGACTCCCCTCAAATGGGAGTGTTAAGGGCTTGTGAGCTGTCTTGTGGGTGCTGGGAACCAAACCCCAGTCCTCTTGGAAGACCGAGTACCCTTACCTGCTGAGCCTTTGCTTCAGCTCTGTGCCTGGCTTTTTAAGCAGGGGGAAATGTGTGTGCGCGTGTGCGTGTGCGCGTGTGCGTGTGCGCGTGTGCGTGTGTGCGTGTGTATTTGGGAACTGTGTTTGAGGGCCCTATACATTAGAAATTCTGAACATTATAATAATTCTATTTAATTTGCTGAACTTGAGTTAATTCCCAGAGATGTCAGTTGGTGAGTATAGTACCTATTTCTGTCTTGTGGCTCATGCTTTCAGGAAAACTTACTCTCCAGTTGATAATTAGAATAAATTTATTGGTATCAGCCCAGCCTCTCTTTAGCCCTGTGCAACTGACTAATTATGCACTTAGCATATGATTTGCTCTGTAAACTAGTAAGCAGTTGTAGAGTGGATGTAAGCAGTGAAAACAGAAGACGGATTATTAGGGACTCTACCAGATGATGACTGTGTGTTATGTGGACATATGTATACTTAATTCAGTGCAGTTACCCAGTGAAAGATAAGATTCTCTCTAACAGCTGATTCAATACTAAGGATTCTTGGGTCGTTGCGAAGCTATTAACTCTGTGGGTGTCATCTTCCATTATGAACCCTGTGAACAAGGTCAGGGCTAGGGTTCCTGCATCCAGCTTGTGACTCCAGCTCCACACAGTCATGTAGCTGTTCAAAGGCTCTTCAGCCTCAGCATTTACAGTTACCAGGATCCTCGTTTGTCTTGGCCATATTTCCTGTACTTGCAAGCCTTGAGCAAGTGCCTACTGAATTGCACAAACATTTCTGTCACCATTGACATTTCATTGTGGATGACAAAAAGACTACGTTTCCCTTATCAAGTGGACTGCCAAGGTCTGGCTGGCTGTGTGGGTAGTGATCACTGTCCATTTTTATACGGTTCCTCTTACGGGCAGGCGCACATCACGTCCCAGCTGATTGGCCAGCAGCTCCCACAGCTTTTTCCTTAAGGTGGCACACCCCTCCCCGTTTAAACCCTTTTCTTCCTTGGTTGACTGTGCTAGTTAGGCCTTGAGCCCTGGTTTCTTTTTGCATGCAGATGACTTTTCTTTATGAACTCTGGTGCATTGCATTGAGTTAGTAACCTTTCTGGTCCTGGCTTGGAGCTCCATCCTTCCCTCCCGCCCTCACTGCAGGACCAGTTCATTCCAGCAGATTAGCTGTCCATACAGGCGGTGATTCCACTGCATTAGGTGGATTGTGCTTCCCTTGCACCTCTCAGTGGATGCCATTCCAAGGTCCTCTGAAGCCTGTATGTATACACAGTGCAGGCCAGTGCTGCCTCTGCTCACCCTTCCCACCAGGGTACACATCTCCAGTCCTCAGCCTGTGAGCCATGACCCCTTTGACAAATCTCCAAAAATTACACCACAAATCATAACAGTAGCAAAAGTTATGAAGTTACAGTTATGAAGTAGCAATGGAAATAATGTTATGGTTGAGGTCACCACAGCATGAAGAACTGGAATAAAGGGTATCAGCATCAGGAAGGCTGAGAGCCACTGATACAGATTATGGTTTAAACTTGTGGCCTACTTCCAAGGCAAAGATGCTTTTAAAGTCTATCAACTCCTCACCTGTGTCCTATTTTACTGTATCTAGGAGTTGTCTCAGCAGAGAATGGACTGGGTCCTTTCTGTCACAGGAGACCACTCAGGGTAGAAGCAAAAGTTACATGACCACATTGAGCAAAAGATATCAGCAGACTTTGCTCTTTTTTGATAACATACAAACAGCATACAAACACATAATTTTCACTGCTTGTAACTGTTTTATGATGTAAAGTTACTTAAATAAGACTTAGAGTTTACCTGAGTTACTGTAAACTGTTTTCTCAAATGTTTATCTGTTTTTACTATCTATTTATTTTTGTATATGGTATGGGGCAGGAGACCTTACCAATGTCCTGGGTAGCACTGAGACTGTGTGTTGTATGGGACGCCATGGAGGCTGCTGTGTTCCGGCCCAGCTGTAGGATGGATCTTCAAGATGCTCATTTAACTTTCGATTTAAGAGAAACATTTCCCTCCCTTGCACACCACCATGCCTTACTTAAGCAGCTGTGGTCCCGTGTCACGTCCTTGTGAGATAAGGCCTATGTCATTGGTTCAGAGTAAATGTGGTGACGCCATCATGGATGTCTGTAGACATCAGCATCTCAACACAGTTCCACTCTGAACTCAGTAGTGTTTGTGTCTGTAGACATCAGCATCTCAACACAGTTCCACTCTGAACTCAGTAGTGTTTGTGTCTGTCCTATAGGTTCAGATCATAATGAATTCTTAAACAAGAATCTGTTAATTACTGATCAACACTTAGTATTAGTCATGAAATTATTTTTTGTATAAAATTTAAGTTAATGTTTTGTACATATCTAAATGACCAAATTTTTAATAGTTTGTCATTTCTGTATGTATTCCTTTTCCTAGGAGTTGGACGTTCAATGGAATCTAAGCTAGCATCTTTGGGAATTAAGACTTGTGGGGATTTGCAATGTTTGACCATGGCAAAACTCCAGAAAGAATTTGGCCCCAAGACAGGGCAGATGCTATATAGGTTCTGCCGAGGTTTGGATGATAGACCTGTTAGAACAGAGAAGGAGCGGAAGTCTGTTTCAGCTGAGATCAACTATGGAATAAGGTTCACCCAGGTAATGTGCCTTTACATGGTCCTGTTTCTAACCTCTAAAGCTCTTGGTGATTAAAATAAACATAGAAACTATTGGTTTTCTCGGAGCCTTGGCAACTTTTAAGGTATATCCTTAATTTAAAAATCCAGGTCTTAAGGAAGGATATAAAATACTCTGCTTTTGTGGTCAAAAGTGATTTGAATTACAATTATTCTCATTACCAATGAAGAGGAAAAGGCCAGACAAGTGTCAGACTTTTTTACACTAGAGTTAAAGATCAGTGTTCTCCTCCGTTGATCATGTCTCAGAGGTTCTCAGCCCTCCTCACGCTGTGGCGACCCCAACCACAAAACTGTTTTCATTGCTACTTCATAACTATAATTTTGCAATTGTTAAGGATAGTAATATTAATATCTGTGGTTTTTTGATGGTCTTAGGTGACCCTGTGAAAGGGTCATGTGATTCTCAAAGGGGTCATGACCCACAGGTTGAGAAACACTGCCTCTGTAGTGGTGGTGCAAATGGACTAGTGTTTGCTGTCCTTAAGAATGCATGTTTAGCGAGGCAGTGGTGGCGCACGCCTTTAATCCCAGCACTTGGGAGGCAGAGGCAGGTGGATTTCTGAGTTTGAGGCAGGCCAGCCTGGTCTACAGAGTGAATTCCAGGACAGCCAGGGCTACACAGAGAAACCCTGTCTCGAAAAACCAAAAAAAAAAAAAAAAAAAAAAGAGCGCATGTTTGGATTTGGGTACTGGAATTTGGTTCTATAAAGTTTGCACGCCCTGAGGATCTGAGGCCTGACGAGCACTTGCTTTTGGGGCTGTCATGTAGGAGTCTAACAGAGTTGGAGTTCACATCTTACCAGGGCTCTGAGGTTTGCAGCAGGTCAGTGACAGCATCAAAAAGTAAGGAAGGGACATGCCTTATAGAGTACTTGGGCCTCGGAGAACATGACCATTAACATGGACACACAGGTCAAGGTGTGTGTACAATGTTGCTTTTAAATAAATGCTTGTGATAGGGAAATGAGATTTGCTCAATAGTCAGAGCTAAGACGCTTGAGAAGAATTGTTAGGTAAGGAAAATAATCAGAGTGCTTCTCATCTTTGTGTTTGTGTAGTCCAAAGAAGCAGAAGCTTTTCTTCTGAGTCTTTCAGAAGAAATTCAAAGACGACTTGAAGCTGCTGGCATGAAGGGCAAACGCCTGACTCTGAAAATCATGGTACGGAAGCCAGGGGCCCCTGTAGAAACAGCAAAATTTGGAGGCCATGGAATTTGTGATAACATCGCCAGGTAAACTTTTTCTTTAAAAAAAGAATGTTGGTAGTTATATTCTGTGCAGTTTTAAGTCATATAAAATAAAATCAGTAGTAGTAGTTTCAGTTAAAACTTAACAATCCTGGTGGTGTTAAATACCCTGTAGAGGCAGGCACAGCCCGTGGTCACTTGACTTATGTTCAATACCTATTGCAAAATACTGAAGGTAGATGGATATTTTTTAAAGAAAAAATTTATTTAGTTCACAGTTCCTGGTGATGCAAGAGGCATCCTACTGTCTGCCAGCCGGTGGCATCACAGCGTTAGGGACATAGATAATAGACACGAGGCGAGACAAGAAGCTAAACAGCTCTCAAGGGCCAGGCTTGCCCCTCCCTTCTCTAACTAAGTACCCATGACAGCAGGATCGGTTGCTTCCTAGAACAGTGAACTTACCGTTTCCTGTCTCTTTAACTCCAAACCACTCGCCCCAACATGACTGTGTGAACAGACCACATACAGCCAGGTGGCAGCCAGAGGCTTCCTGGGAGGTCTCCAGGCCACTAACTTGAGACTGTAAAAAGGAAAAGGGCTACACATTAGCAAGACTAGGAGACTGGTGTGGTTTCTGAAAGACTGACTGAGATAGTCCAGACTTTCCTGAGTAAATCATTAGAGTAACCAGAATCCTATCTGAAAGCTATAGAAAACTCTTCTTTAAAACCGTGTTTTAATGGTTTTGATGGGCACATCACTTAATGTTTGTGACCAACATGAAACCACTTTTTAAAGTGCGTCATTTATTCAGCAAATTGCAGCGTGACAAGCCAGTGTTAAGATCTTTAACAATCATTCTGTAAGGGTTATAATGTGTGTTTTCAATAAAAATTAGCTCATGTCAGACATGCTTGTTCTTTTGTGATCTTGTAAAGTCATTGAAAGCATTATGTACTGTGGAAACAGGCAAAGTAAAAGAACATACTTTATTTCATGTAGAAATTAACTGCAACAACAATGGACGTTTCTGTATGAAACTGGTTCTTAAGCATGGTATTATGGGAGCAGGTGGGAGGGAGGCAAGGACCAGATCCAGTTTAGAGTGTGTCTGGGAAGAACCGGCTTTCTGCCATGTGGTCTATGTTTTAATTCTAACATTGTATATTTTTCTTTACATGCATTAACTAAAAGTTCTCTTGCCCGAATTTGTTAACTTTTGGTTTGGGTCTTCGTGGCTTGTTTAAAGTTGTCAGTGTTGTGTATAATGGTTTCTATGCTTGTGGGTAGTGTCCCTGGCTTACTGTAAGGGCAATTATGTATGATCTTCTAATGACTATGTATGGAATGCACATTTGTTTGCTCAAGAATGTAATTCTAATACTTACAGGACCGTAACTCTGGACCAGGCAACAGATAGTGCAAAAGTAATTGGCAAGGCTACTCTAAACATGTTTCATTCAATGAAGCTGAACATCTCGGATATGAGAGGGGTGAGTATCGCCCTGGCTCCTCCTTTCTGTAGTGTGAAGTCTTCCATGCAGTCCAAGGAGGAAAACACGACTTCCTGTCAGGCCTAATCATCTTAGTTTTGACAGATTAGATTTGTTATTATGAAGATTTTGGGTTTTTGCATAGTATTATTAAAATCTTATATATTCTATTCCCAGCACTAGACAAGTACCCTTATCAATGAGCTACTGCCCCAGCTCTGTAACATTACTACCGTAGGGAGAGGTTGAACCCCATTATCTTGATCATGCTAAGTAAATACATGGACCACTCTGCTATACCCAGCCTGCCAGCTTTAGAGACAGATCCTATTTGAAGCCACAGCTAGGTCTGCTGAGACACTTTAGTAGGTACAGGCACTTTGGTTGTCATGGGCTGTCAGCACACCCAGGTGGTCATGGGCCCTCCCTCTGTGCTTACACTGTACTAGCCTCTCCCCCCTTTAAATGTAATGAACCCTAGAAAGCCAGCCAGAAAACCTGTGGAATACTGAAATCCACTTGTTTGGGTATTCTGATTTTAAAAGTCTTACCCACCACCACGTTTTGGTAGAATCACATACTCTGTATCAACACAACATAAAACTACTTAAGTCTTAAATCACTGAGCTGCAGGTTGTTTGTGGGATAGCTCGCAAATAAGCTGTTGGTTGGCAGTTTCATTTGCTCCTTGATTCTAGAAACTGGATCTCGATGGTAGTACCAACAGATAACTGAGAATTTTATTTAGGTGAATTCTTATTTTTCACTTTTGTTGTTTTAGAAACATTCTCTTTATTTTGACTCTAGGTTGGTATTCAAGTGAATCAGTTGGTTCCTGCCACTTCAGATCCTTCCGCGTGTTCAAGTCGTCCATCAGCTCAGTCAGGCCTCTTCCCCGGTCGGCCACATTCTGTCCGTGATCTCTTCCAACTTCAGAAAGCTAAGAAACTCACCGCAGAGGAGCACAAGGAAGGTGGGTGGCCATCTGTATGCGGCTGCTTTCAACTCCACTAAGTCCTCGGGGAGTAAGGAGGTCCATTTTAAATCCACATGGGTCTGTGTGCCTTTTCGTTTGTTGTAAAATTAAATTCTAAATTATAAATCTAAAACTATTTGCAAGGAAAAGAGTGAAGTGATGGGGAGGGGCTTTGGCCTTCCAGTGAGCTGAAGAGGCCATTTGACTTCTGTCCCTACAACTGTAGTGCTTCTGGCTGCTGTGGATCTGGAAGTATCCTCCACCTCTAGAGCTTGTGGTCTACTGTCACCCCTCTCTGCACATCTGGCAACTAGTGTCAGTCCTGACGCTAACAGAGGCGAGTGTTCCAGAAAATGGAATGGCCTGCATTCCCCTGTCAGTGGACAGTCAAGGCTGAACCTCAGTATAGAGGTCCCATCACCATCCCAGGTATGGTTTTTGGTCCTTAAGTCAGTTTTGTACCAAGAACAGAAATGGTTTTCTTCCTTTGTAGGTCAGCATACAAAAAGTCACCTTCATGTGTCATACTGTTAAATCCCTTCCCACTCCTGCAGGTTTCCTTGTTTGCTAGTCTGCTTTGTGCTTTGTCAAGTGTATCCCATCATCTTTTTAACATGGATCTGTTCACGTGGGGGCGGGGCTAAAGGAAATGAAAATCCTGCCTCCAGATCTAGGGAAAGGGGCAGTTCTCATGCTTGAGTTAGACAGATCCCCTAATGCTTCTATAAATACCTTTTTATCTTGATGCTTTAAGTATAGGATGATTATATTTGGGGGAAAAAAAAAAATCTCCCATCTGAAAATTTAATTTCTATGGTCCCTTTCCATGGGTGAGTTCTTACTTCAAGGTGTTGTTTGTATGTGGACTCCCTTGTGTATGCTACTGACTCCTACACTGCACTCATCTTGGGACTGAAGACAGCTGGGGTAGGGGCTAGCTTTTTGAAGGCTGGTGGTCTTTGCTGTTCCTTAAACCTTCATTTCTGAGCATCAAGTTCACATTTGGTATTTTACAGATTGACCAGTCTGTTTTAGAAGCGCTCCCACCTGATCTCCGGGAACAAGTACAAGTTTATGCTGCTCAGCAAGGAGAGCCACGTGGCACCAAGAAGAACGAACCAGTAAATGGCTGCAGTTCAGGGGCATTGCCACATCCTGTTGGCACAGTTTTATTACAAATACCAGAGCCTCAAGAACCTAATAATAGTGACACCAGGATCAGCGTCATTGCCCTTCCAGCATTCTCACAAGTACGTTAATGTCAGGGACCTTCAGTCATGCTTTTCTCACCTGTCCTCTCCTCTGTACCTAACTCCTGAGAGGCTTGCACATCTGCAGACAGTGATTGGCCACTTGACCTTGTTTATAAAGTAGGCAACTCAGCACCAGAGGGAAGAGACGTGGGAGGCAGGGCATGGTGTCTAGAAGCGTCTAGAAGCAGAACATTCTTTGTTGACTTTATTGGCCCACACGGATCATGAACCTCCTTACTAAGGGAAGGCACGCAGAAGTGTGCGTGTGCTTTTGGCTTCCCATTTTGTAACTGCGTGTTCTGTTCTGATCAGAACAGTTTAGCTGTCCTCCAGAGTTCAGGTGTGACTTTTCTTCTGCTAGGTGGACCCCGATGTCTTTGCTGCCCTTCCTGCTGAGCTTCAAAAGGAGCTGAAAGCAGCATATGATCAAAGACAAAGGCAGGGAGAGGACACTACTCATCAGCAGCCAGCCAGTACATCTGGTAAGACAAACTGTCGTGTCCCCAAAAGGGACCAGAATGATGACATCTTTGTGTTAGTTCTAGCTCTTTATCCTAGAGAGTATCTGAAGTGATCGAGGCAGACCAGTAAAGTTGGTTGACCAGAAGTCAGAACCTCTGGACATGAGTCCCTGAACACACATTTATTAAGCCTGTGTAATTGCTAATTGTCTTAATCTTTAGGACCATTCCATCACAAAGTATCATGAGCAAGTTCAGAATACTAAGGTCATACAGCTGAACTGGGAGGACTTTATGCCTTAAGCCACTGCATTCCTGGCCTCCTTCCTGCTCTTGGTAGTAGGGTATGTTGGAATACAAATTCATGGTATTACCTTGATTTCATTTTGAGAATCTCGTATCTGTTCTTTTAGTGCCAAAGAATCCTTTACTTCAGCTAAAGCCACCAGCAATGAAAGATAAGAGAAACAAGAGGAAGAACCCCATTGGTTCTCCTAGAAAGATTCAGAGTCCTTTGAAAAATAAGCTGCTTAGCAGTCCTGCAAAAACTCTGCCAGGGGCCTATGGGAGCCCCCAGAAGCTAATGGATGGTTTTCTACAGCATGAAGGAATGGCTTCGGAGACACCCCTGGTAACTGCAGCAAAATACTGTTACTAGACTTTAATGTTCTTGACATGGTCTGAATGCAGCATTTCATTCGCGTTCTTAACAGGAAGAAGTCTCAGCTTCCACCCCTAGTGCACAGGACCTATCTAGTCTGCAGCCCAGCCAGAGCAGCTGTTTTAGACCAGCAGCACCCAACCTAGCTGGAGCTGTGGAATTCAGTGATGTGAAGACCTTGCTCAAAGAGTGGATAACTACTATCTCAGGTTGGTGGTGGTTCTGCGGCTGAAGAACTGAGCACAATGGATTCAGCTCACTTCTCTAGCACTATTATCTTCTCGCTAGCTGTCTTTAACTTCTAAGATGTGCTTTGATAGCTGTCAGTCAGGGATAACTGAAGATTTCTGACTTTGTTAAAGACACTGGGTCCTCACTTGAGGTTTTCCTCCTTCCTAGATCCAATGGAAGAAGACATTCTGCAAGTTGTGAAATACTGCACTGACCTTATAGAGGAAAAAGATTTGGAAAAATTGGATCTTGTTATAAAATACATGAAAAGGTAATTTATTAAATATTTTTACTGAAAGAGAGAGGGGGGAAAAAAAAGCATGTCCCAACAGTCGGTTGAGGGCATATGGAGAGAACAAGTTTAAGGCTCCTGGTTTTAGATGCCACATGACGTTGACAGGGTAGTAAGTTAAAAATAACCACTCCCGTGGTTATGTCCAGTGCACAAGTGAACATGAAGTGCTTGAGCGCCCTACATAGGTCTTCATTTTTTAAAATCCAAAACCAGATTTATTATCTTAAGACTTGGTTTTACTGTCTTGGTTTTTTACTCAGTGGCTGAGATTATAGAAGTAAGCCACTGTGCCCAGTCAAAATTTAAAATATATTTAAAAAAAAAAAAAAAGAATGAAGCTAGGTCTGAAGGACGGACAGCCATGCATGCTGGAGCTTTCCCTTCAATGGTGCCTCTTCCTTGCCTTCAGGTTGATGCAGCAGTCGGTGGAGTCCGTATGGAACATGGCGTTTGACTTTATTCTTGACAACGTTCAGGTGGTTTTGCAGCAGACTTATGGAAGCACACTGAAAGTGACCTGACTGACTGTCCAGAGAGCCTGGTGCTCTCTGCTAGCTGTGCCAGCAGTGCTTGTGAGGTATTTGCAAAGTGCATGATAGTGATGCTCTGAGTTTTCATAATTCTACATTTCTTTTTTTTAAGTGTTTTGTACGTTTCTTTTCAAAAAAGTGCCAAACTTGTCAGTATTGCATGTAAATAATTGTGTTAATTCTTTTACTTGTAGCATAGATTCTATTTACAAAACGTTTGTTTATAAAGTTTTATGGATTTTTACAGTGAAGTGTTTACAGTTGTTTAATAATAAAGAACTGTATGTATATTTTGTACAGGGTTTTTTTTCCTTGTGAATCCTTAAAAAACTCAAGCTATAGTAGGAACTAGCAACAGTAAAAGGCTGAGCCACCAACCCAGCCTGCTATAAACTATGCAAAAGTTCAACAGCCCAAGGCCAGCATTTTACTAGTTACCTAACAACTTAAGTGATGGTGTTGAGAAAATTGAACAGCTAAAATAAGTTTTTCAACCACACATCTCTTCTCTAGTGAGCGCCGTGTCCTAACACATTCATTTGTAGTGAACGCTCTGAACTTCAAGGTTTCCTACAACAGGTTTCTTAAAAGGATGTTGGTGGATCCTCGGGGATAAACTACGCAGTCTAGTTAGTCATGAGGTGTGTGAACAAATCACTGAGGTCTAAGCATGCAGAAGCAGTGACCTCTGATAATTACTGCCACTTTTTTTGAACAGAAAACAGTGGAATGCATGAAAAATGCCCCTCCTAGGGCAAGTGTTAACCGGTGCTGAGGAAGAGCTACACTCCTAGCATGGAGGCCTAGCAAAGCCTACTGGACTGCAGTGTCTCCTCTTTATTGGCAGTTTGTTACAATGAGCTCTCGTGGCTAGTACAAGCAGTAATTGCAGCCAGCTATCTTTTACACCATGGTTGTACACAAAGCAGAAAGAAATAGCAGAGTCCCTACATTTTCTAGTTAGAAAAGTCACTAAGAGCATGTGGCAGAAGAATGAATGCTGGGGGGTGGGAGAAGGGCAAGTCACTGTGGAAAGAATACCCATAAGCTTATTTCTTACATCAAAAAAGTCCCAAGAATCACAAAATCTGTAGAAGCTTGGTTAATCAAATACTGCAGGACTGATTTAATCAGTATAAAATTGAAAGATTTAGATTTGTAATAAAAATCCAAATTTGAGGAAGGGCAAACTTTAAAACAGCAGCCAAGTCTTAAAGGAAGGGCGGGTGAGTGCAGGCACGCTGGACTGTGGGGCGGGGAACTGACCACTGTCAAACCAGTGTAAGTTGCTTGGTTTCTCA
>CM052709.1:5682921-5711253 GCA_028551405.1 Uromys caudimaculatus
TTAATCAAATACTGCAGGACTGATTTAATCAGTATAAAATTGAAAGATTTAGATTTGTAATAAAAATCCAAATTTGAGGAAGGGCAAACTTTAAAACAGCAGCCAAGTCTTAAAGGAAGGGCGGGTGAGTGCAGGCACGCTGGACTGTGGGGCGGGGAACTGACCACTGTCAAACCAGTGTAAGTTGCTTGGTTTCTCATGGAAAACATTTTATACACCTAAGTCCATCAGCGTCCAAATGTCTGTTCCGTTGGTAATATCACAACATAATATTACATTTACTCCAAATTCTGTCCCATGTGGGAAAATTAGATGATTTCAAATACTTTCTTCAGCTCCACAATAAGCTGCCAGTCACTCTTCTGCATTTCGTCTCTGAACCAGTCTTTGAGTGCATCGATGGACTGTCGGCTGATCTGCAATAGCCCAGGCACAAAAACAGGGTGAGCCAAAGGTACACTGTGTCAAAGAAAGAAAGCCAGTGGTCCCAAATGCCACTTAAGTGGGGAAGAACCCACATCTGTGAGCTGTGGCTCTGGGATTGTCAGAGGGTAGCACTACCTCACTCTATCAGAATCGCCACCTGATGTTACCAGAGCCATACTAAAGTTCTCTGAGCAGTAGGCCACCAGATGGATAAAGGGACTAAGATTGCTGGTACTTTTGCTAAAATACTTACCTTGCTGACAAGAATGTCCGTAGCTTCAAAATGTCTCCCAAACATTTTGGGAGATTCCCCAGGGATAGGTTCTATTTTGACACAGACCTCTTGTCCTTTTTTTGCAACATCCACCTGCTTGTGGTTTATTTCAATGCTTGTTACTATCCCAATGTCAACAAACTATAAGAGAAAGATCCATGTCAGACTCATGTTTTCCATAGGCCTACCATGACAGCTGAACTTGGACTAACCCTGCAGTGTCCACGGTAGAGTTTCTCCACACCACCCCATCTATCCCGCGCCCCTGAAATGGTGGTCAAAACCAAACATTTTCAGTGTCATTTTGTGGTCCTGCTGTAAACTCTCAGGCTAGGATAGGACATATAGCTAGTCACAAGCCAGAGCCAACAGCTCAAAGTGACTCCAGAAAGTACTAGACGAGCCTAGAAAACCAGTCACTATCCCAAAATGACGGCTCCGAAAGCCATGTCTTGACAGTAGGTAGCACATGACCAGTAGCCATTGGCCTGTGAGAAGCCAAAAACACAAGGTTGTCGACATTTCCAAAGTAAATCCAATGAGGTCAGTGTCACTGAGAAACAATGTTTTGGTGACCTGCATAGTGTCGGAGCCCCCTTGAATGTTCCCTTTCAGTAAGTCTTTCTGTAGAGACGGGAACAGACAAATCCAAATGAATAATGTCCCTTACACAACTGAGCTGGACTCTTCACATCTCTACTGAGATTACAAGATTACAACATAAATGTGCCCAGGAGTGAGTCAGCAAACACATGAATGAGGACTGCAGACATTGCTGAAGTGAGGGAAGACACAGCATCAACACAAGGTTGAACGCTGCTTGCTTGAGATAAGAACGTTGTTGGCCTGGAACTTACATTTTTGCTTGGAACGCACATAGGTGTTCCTTGTTTCACTTGACCAGCCTCCACAGTGACCCCTATTACTATTGGATCTCGAGAATTGAAAATGTACTGAGGGAGGATTTTCATCTTGCAGGGAAATACTGCTATGTGCCTGAAAGTAAAAAGAAAGAAAGAAGGAAAAAAAAAAAAAAAACTCATAAACTCGAACAGAAAGCAAAAGCAGATGGGTGTCAAGTATGTTGGATGAATGCCACAAACCCAGTTCAAAGCTACATCAAGGAGCATTTTTATGCTCAAACTAAATGATGATGCCTTGCCCCCAAAGGTATTTTGCTAACCCTGGAGTTAGACCATGGGGAGAAGTTGCTGACACGGCTGTCAGGCCGCTTATATATTCCTCTTCTTCACAGTCCTAGTGTTTTCCAAGAAAGCTACCACAAGGTTCCTATCATCGTCACTCACGTGCTAGAAACACATTAGGACAACTTAGGTCCTGAGCTACTGACCCACAGGCGAGTCTGGTAACCTCAAAACAATTACGTTAACCCCCATGTAATTATGACATGACTTGGCAGGGGCCGGGGGAGTAAACCCATAAAAGGTCAACCTTTCCTGCAGCCTAGGATGTCACTGCTGTACTTCTCCAACTTTATAACTGCCATGCTCGCTCAAGTATACTCTGCCAGTGTGGCTCGGTAGCCATAAGTACTGTACTGTACGCGCACCACACACTGACTACTCAGTGATTCAGACTGCTATTCCCAACACCAGGCCCAGAGGAGATGGCTTCCCCGGTCACAGCCCTTCCTCTGCATCCACTCACTTGCTGTTGCCTCTCTCAAGGATGGAGACCTGAAAGGCCCAGGAGGAGGAAGCCTAGTTAAAACCCTGCAGACTCCTCAGGTGGCATGGACACAACCACCTTGTAAGGTCTACAGAAAAGTGGCTTTGTCTCCTTCAGAATCCTCTGGCATGTTTTCTAGTTTACACAAAGGTGACCTAAAGCCGCCAAATTGAAAATTTGAAATTAAAAAGGCTCCAGAAAGGACCATGTGAGTGTGTGTGTGTGTGTGTGTGTGTGTGTGTGTGTCTCTCTCTCTCTCTCTCTCTCTCTCTCTCTCTCTCTCTCTCTCTCTCCCCGCCCCCCTCTCATCGCACTCATACACATTCATACATCATAAACACACACAGGAATGTTTGTCCCAGACAGCAGCTCCTGGGTCATAACACCACTTCAGAACACAGCAACTGGTAGCTGTACTTTTGTCTGCATTCTTATCAAAGTAAAAAAAAAAAAAAAAAACACCAACTTACTTAAATTCTTCTTGTTTTTGTTTCTTGTAGTCTTGTCTGTATTTTGTAAAGGCATCAAATAAATGATAAATAATTTCTGCACTAAAGATTCTAACTCCCAAACTATCAGCCATCTCTTGCGCATCCCGTTCGATTCTTACATCAAAGGCCAAAATTACCGCATACCTGAAACATGGGCACATCAGAGATCATTCAGTGAGAAGTAGTGAGTCACACTGAAGAGCCTGAAGACAATCACAAGCAAAGAGTACTTACTGGGGATCATGTTCCAACATCACTGAAGCCTTCATAACGTCCTTTTTATGGACTGGGCCAATGTTAATTCCCGCATACTGTAAAAGAGTTTTCCAGGTTTACCTGCATGCACTAGGTAATTTTAACAGCCCACCATGACCACCATATGCTTACAAAGCTGGGTAGCTACTTACTGGCACCTCTGATGTTTTCAGAAATTCAAGAAGAGCTTCCAAAGACCCCAGTGTAGACGCCTGGACATAAACTCCTTTTTCTTCTAATTTGATAGCATTTAGTGTCTGCTTTAACTCATGGATCAGTTCATCCTTGAAAAGACACCAAACGTGACAATGTACACCTTTATCTTCACCCTAATACTAACTTTCACCCACCTGAAAGCATGGAATTAGGGCATGGCCTACCGTATCCTAACCAGTTTTATCTCTGCCTTAAGCTAATAGAAAATCTGCAGTACTTAGTAAAGACAGCAGAGGACTGGGAAGAATGTCATCCTTCTTGAGGACCACACAGATGTGTGGCAACCCCAAGCCTCAAATGTGTAATTATCTAACTTCACCACCTTACTAAAGACAAATCCCTCAGCCCTGAGGTAGTGTATTCTCTAATGACATGACCTAAATACTGAAGGGGGCTTACAGGCCTGTTTGCCCAGCAGCAAGCAGCAGCTTTATTTTCTCTTTGGAGCAAATAAGCTATGGCTAGAGCCTGCTTTTCATTGGGTATGGGCCAACTGATCTTCCCATCAGACAAACAGGCTTCAAAATGGCTACTGGTACCAAATTAAGGTTCCCTTTAAGTTCTTTGTATTAAGGGATCTGAAATAAAAGCCAGTGGCATAACCACAGCACATAGGAGGTTAAAGCAAGAAAATCACAAGTTCAAGATCAGCTTGGATAACACTACAAGTCTAAGGCCAGGCTGAGCAAAACAAAACCAAATCAGTATGCCTGTGTGGGTGTGTGCATATAAGTGCTGGTGCCCTCAGGCCAGAGGCAGTGGGATTCCCTAGAGCTACCAGATGGACACTCAATCCAATGTGCTCCTAACTACTAGGCCAACTCTTCAGACCATTTACTTTTTAAAGTGCTTTTGGCCTTTTCTTCCCATTTTTGGAACAGGGTTTTATGAAGCCCAGGGTAACCGTGAACTACCAGTCTAAATAACTCCCTCTATCTGCCAGGTAAGTGTACTCTCATCTCACATCAAAGAAGTTTCTCATTATAGCCAACAGGGCATTAGAAAAGCACAGTACATCATAATTCAGAGATCAATGGATCAACACTGCCTGCACCTAAGCTCTGGGAACATCATGGAACAGAGTGGAAAGACTGTAAGACCTAGGACAGGGAAATCTGCTGTGAGACTGTGCCTCCTATAAATGACAGGGAGTTACACCCATGATACCTCAACAGTATGGCTGCCTAAACAGGACCTGAACAATCCCAATACAATAGACTTGATTCTGAGGGAGGGGTCATCTCAAGGGTTCTCCCCATAGACAATCAACTACAGGTAACTATCAACTGCTGGGAAGGGGACAAAGTGGGCAGCCCTGAGATCATATACACAAGCAACCTAAATGCATTCAGGAAGTTCTATTTCTATAGTTACACATGCATGCGTGCGTGCGTATGTGTGTGCGTAGCAAAAAACAATGTAAGGCTAAAGTGGGAAGATGATGAATTCCACTGGGAAGGAAACATTTGTCCAAACAGCATTGGAAGAAAAAAAAAAAATTAATGAACTTACTTTGAGAACTGGGATTTCGTCATCCTTGTAGGCCACTAGGAGAGGTAAACCAGCCAGCGTTTTCTCAAGGTCTTTCCCAAGAATCTTCACTCCCTGGGCTGCTTCTACTTCTTTATGCTTTTCATATTGGTTCTAGAGAAAGGAACACTTTCCATTGAAATTATCTCAACAGCGGTAGCACTGATATGTTCTGTGACCACATGGAGAAAGAGTTCTCAAACTGCACGAGAAACAATGCCTATAACAAACTCTGTTTCTCAAAATAACACAGTAAAGATAAGTAAGAAGAGAAGATACTGAAACACATTAAAAGTAAAAACAGGCAACTACTCAGAACTACAAAATCCATGGAAACCAATGGGACAATGAAAGGGAAGAGATACAGGTAACAAAACATGCAGCTGTGCTGAGAGGCGAGGGAGCCAACTGCCGTTAACTACGCCACCAGGACGGAGGCCCTGAAAGGGAGGGTGGCACACAACAGACACAGATGTCAGACTGAAAGCTGCAATACACACGGAGGCGTCTAACTCCTCTTGGCAGTAGTGAGATGTGTCCTGCACACACTGGGAAAACAGGCCCAAGTTAGCAGAAGTCACTTTCCATGCTCATCAGAATGCAGCACACCAAAGGCACCCGGTGGACTCTAAGTGTGAAGTGTTTTCAGTCGAGAGGGCCAGGTGCAAGGGCAGCACCAAGAACAGCTCCACTTCCACAGCCACAGGAAGACTGTCAGTCATCACTACCCGTGCAGCACTCAGGCTCTCTCCTTAGGAAGGAGGAAGTCCTAATAACCCGATAGGCAGACACTACTACCCATGTCCACTTCTGCAGTGGGGCAAACGTATGCTGTATGCTAAGCCAAGCAGCCCTTGGAAAGACAGAATGGCTTCTGTGATGAAGCACTGTGAAGCCCCCATGTCCACACCAGCCACCTTGGCTTACCTTCACACGTAATTCCTTCATAGGAGGAGGTAAAAGGAGGCCTCGAATCTGAGTGACAATGGGCCCTTCTACTCCAGGGACAATGATCGTATCCCCTTCCTTCAAACGTCCATTGATCAATATGACATCTATTGTGGTGCCCATTCCTGGGAGAGCTTTAACCTGTTTTCAAACAAGCACGACGTATATGATGGCATATCACTAACTGTAAAAGCAGCCTATGTCCACTACTAAAGGTCCAGGGTGGGAAGGAAGCCTGATGGTTACCTCCATGACTTGTGCTCTCAGCTCTTCACAGTGTGCAAGCCTCTTGCTCAACATAGTTTGAGTTAACTCCACAAGAAGGTAGATGAGACTTCCCATGCCATCCCCAGTATGTGCAGAGGTAGGTACCAAGGACACGAAAGTGCGGGGATCTTTATTCTCATAAAACAAAGCAGCATTCAAACCCTAGAAGCGAGAGTAGCACAGAGCACTGTTTAGAGAAGGCAGATGCCTAGCCATTTTTAAACTCCACAAATAACACCCAGAGAACTGAAGTACTGCTGGTCAGTAGTTAAGTACTTATTAGAACGCTAGAGTTCTTACCTTTCAGGCCCCGCACTAAAACAAAAACCCCTGAATGAACACAATCCAGAAATAACTGTATAGATATTTGGAGAAAAAGGAAAAGTCAGTGCAGCTTATGAGAATGCTCAGGCTATACAGAGAGAGAGACACCAGTGTCTAGTGTTAAAAATGGAAGGAGTGAAGAACGGTGCACCCACTACCCAGTCAGACAGAAGGCTGAGGAAAGATCAGGAGCCCTGGAGTTTAACATCAGGCTGGAAACAGCAAAACCAACAACAAAACACCAAAAACCAGAAGAGTGAGAAAAGTACCCAGCTGAGAGGGGACGGATCCATATTGACTTGACTAAATAGATAACAAAAGAAACATTCTGCTAGGTCCTTCAGAAAGAAATTCTCCCTACCTGCTGTGCAAATTCTACAATAATGGCCTTTGCACGCTCCTCAAATTCATCCTTTGTATTCTTCTTCTGCTTTTTTAAAGTGACAGCCACATCAGAATCAGGACTCTTCTTCCAATCATATAACCTGTCAATCTGGAAAACATTTATCACAAACATTTCAAAAATCTGTAACATTAGGGTATAAGCTCCAGAAATTTCCAAATTTGTTTCTGTCTCTGTTTTGCAAACACACACATGCACACACAGTGTAAAGTATTCAGACATTTTATTGTACAAAAGGCCTCCTTTAAAGGCTGTGCAAATGAAGCTCTCGAATGAGAAACTGCTGAGGTGGCATGATGTCCATTTTAGCCTCCAGTGAGTTCATGTAAACCTGCTCTCTGCAAAACAGAAGGTCCTAGAACTATCCTGGGAACACTGACATGTACTGTTTTCAAAATTCCAAAGTGAGTTAGTAAATCAGCAGATAGGCAAGGACTAATTACACCAAGTGCCGGAGTCAGGATTACGTAGTAACTGTTTCCTTGCTCAATCTAGGAATAAGAAGTCTGACTAATTAATAATAAGAGACTGTATTTTCTCAGTTGTTAACCTGTGGGATATTTCAGGTGAAGGAAATGCTAATTGCAAACAGAAATCAATATACTGGACCCCAAAAATCTATCCAATTATGCATCAACTTAAAAGATACTCATTTTTGTTTATTCTTATCGCCCCTGTGAGTATGAGAATAAGAGAGGTAATTAATCACCAGAATGATGATGGTGAGCCCACACTGACAAGGAAAAGCAGCAGATTTGTCTGTTACTAAGAGAAAACCCAGTAAGGAGGAGCAGACCAGAGACGACTGACAGGATCAGATCACTGCTTAAGGGCTCTAATTTCTGAAAATACACTCAACATAAAGTTCTAGCCTTGATGAAAAGGCAAAAAGAAAAAGGCCTAATGTTTGTAGAACTGAAGGAAAACCATGAGATGAGCTTAAAACCCAATTTTATTGGGGAAAAAGATAAGTGATCTTGAAGAGCATTAAGAAGCAGCAAAACAGCATACAGGAAAATATGATTGGGGAGAGAAAAAGACTCTGCTTCAGTTGGTGCACCATGCGACATTAAGTAAAGTAATAAATTTAGTAGAGAATATCCGAACAATTACCAATAAAGGTAAAAATTAGTTGAAGACTATAAAACTAACATAATAAATTCAATACAACTCAAATATGATAAAACTAAACTATTATATAATCACACTGATAAATCCTAAAAAGGAGAAACTCTTAAAAGTAAGCAATATCAAAAAACATGCAGAGGAACAAGGAAATGATGGAAGCAGAAAGCAACAAAAGAAAAAAAAGGAAAACATTTAAGGAAAAAAAGTAGAATTCCATAGCAAGTGAAAATATCTTCAAGAATGAAGGGTTTTGAAGTAACACATTTTTTGTCATTAAAAAAAGAAAGAAAGGTAACAGGACTTTGTTATCCTTAGGTTATACTTCTTAAAGCTCAAAAGACACTTTTAAGGGTGACCTGAACCAAAATGATACTGGCAGGAAACTGAGTTCTGGAGTAGGCATGAGAATGATCCAGTGGTAAAGGTGGGTGTAACAGCCCAAGGTGGATTTTATATTGCTTACTTTATATGATCACTGGTTAGAGCCGCACCCCAGATCCATATATATCTAGATAGGTAGGTAGATAGACAGATAGATAGAAAGAAAGAAATGTTCTTTTAAGTCTTCCTAGTCTAACATAGGATAAAGAGATGGTGGTCAAAAGCTCACCCTGCCTTGCGAGAGGAGCAAAGTTCTGTTCCCAGCAGCCATGTGGGGTGCTCACAAGCACTATAGCAGTCACTGTCTTCCGGACCCCTTGGAGACCAGCATTCACACACAGACATACACTTTAATAAAAAATTAAATACATCTTAGAAAAAAAGTATTTTCAGATGAGTGCTTACCTTATTAAGTGCAACAATGAAGGGACATTTTTTAGATTTGAGAATGTTGATTGATTCAATTGTCTGGGGCTCTAAACCATGCATAATGTCAACAACTAAAATGGCAATGTCACAAAGAGAGCTCCCTCTGTTTCTCAGGTTACTGTCAGAGAAAAAACAAAAACAAAAACAGTAGAAGTCTTTTCAGTATTTTTCCTAAATTTAAATGTTTAATTTCTTTGTAAAGCCTAAAGAGACAGAAGAAAACAAGTGCAGTCTCTCTGGTGCACTTGACTCTGCAGGGATTGAGCAACACACAGATCCCAAAATCACAGTGACAGATACGGCCGCCCATAAAACAGCACGCCATTAGCAACACAGACCACACAATCCTCTCCCATGCTCATAGCCTCGCTCTAGGATGGACACACAGGACCGCCAGCTCTGACCCAAAACTCTGAGTCCAAACCCTTCGAAGAACAGATACTGAATTTCAGACTTTTAGGATGTTTAACTGGAAAGGGCATGGGAATGTATCGTGTCCACTGCCAGGCACAGCAGGCGAGGGGGTTCAACCAGAGCCCAGTGCAGCTTGAGTGCTGTGTGAACAGGTGTTACACACACTGCCGAGGGGGACAAGAACGGGAGAGTCTGGCTGTAGCTGGCATGAGTGTGACCTTCCTCAGCTGTTCCAGAACCTCAGGTGTAACCTGGACATGCAGAAGTGCAGGCAGCTGTGTATTAAGGACTCCCATTATCTCCTAACTTGCCCAGCACTCACCTGACAGATACATAGCCTGCTGGGATAAGCTAATACCACAAGTTTCTTTAAGAGAGGGGTGTGTGTGTGTGTGTGTGTGTGTGTGTGTGTGTGTGTGTGTGTTTAAGTGAAAACAATATTCCCTTTGTAACAGTCTGCAGAATTAGAACAGACATTCATGAAGAAGTTTCCTTACACAGAAATGCTGCTCTTTCCAATGATAAAACACATCCTCTATAGAAACCAAGAAAGCACAGGAAACAAAGCAATGAGGATCAAAAGGTTAACTATGACGCTGCAGAGACCAAGGAACGACTCAGGGTCAATGACTGCGCTCCAGTGTTTCGGCTCACTAAGTGGCGTTTTTGATGACAATGTTCAGTCTTACCTGAAAGACTCGTGCCCGGGAGTGTCGATAATCAGCATCCCTGGAATCCGGACATTCTCTCTGTCAAACTAGAAATGGAGGAGAAAGATGCAGAGTCTAAGAGCAGTCAGGACAACGAAAGCTTCTTTACAAAACAATTTACTCAATGTTTAATATTCTCTTTAATATCCAAGTTTTATAGAGACATTTATAGCACATACTGATCCTACAGGGGATCCAAGTTTGATTCCAGTCACCGCACCAAGCAACTCAAAACCACCTGTGGCTCCTCCGGAGGATCCAGTTACCCCTCTTTTAAGCCCCCCATAGGCCGCCACACACATGCAGTTACACACACATAAAAATAAGTTTTATGTAAAAAAAAAAAAAGGCCACCATTTTTGTTGAAGTTGTATGTAAGTCTATAATTAGCTTAAATAAATCTGATTCATATGGCAGAGAAGAACAGTCATCAGCATTATCTACAACAGCTGACTTGGCATGTGTGTGACTACTGAGTTTGGTCAGCAGTTCTCATCAATGAAGGAGAGTGACTCCTGAAAGTTGTCCCCGCCATGGCATGTGCACACCTACATACAGACACACCATAATAAAAACATATCTGGTCTAATTTTAAATAAATCTAAAATACCAAAACTACCTCAAAATTATATTTTAATAATACTGACCAAATGTATCAAAACTGTTAATAAATACACATCCTGCTTTAAATACAAGCATCTGATTACCCGGACAGTGTACCTGAATCCAAACATTCATTGATTCCTTCATTCACCACCCACTCATTCTACAGCAGGGGTGGTGAATTCAGGCTCTGGACAACCATGGAAAACATTCTAGCAGTGGTGCATATCCACAGCCCTTGGAGTTCATTTGAGTCTTAATATAAATTTCAGGCTGTCCCCCAACATGCAATCCTCCTGCCTCAACCTCTCAAGTGTTAAGGGCATGTACCAGCACACCCAGCACACATCACATGCCTTTTGACCCTAATATCACAATAATCCAGAGTCACAACCTTTTATGACTTTGTGAGCTTTTCTGCTCTTCATCTATGTCACAGTGATTGAAATGCATGAGGTTTCAACTCTATTTTGTCTTAAATGAACATGTATTGGGATTTGTATTGTTCCCACTTCCGTGCCTTTAATACAAGGAGTAAATCGCAGATACCATGCTAGCTGTTCAGAGAGCTACAGTACAGGCCTAATGGTAAGCTTGATCTTTGTGTACCAAAACCAGAAGAGTTCACTGTTAGGAACCATCAGATGAGTAACACACAAGTATTACTTAAGGGCGCTGGAAAGACGGCTCGTCTTCTAGAGCACCTCTGCCCTTCTAGAGCACCCAGGTTTGGGCGGCTCATGACCATCTTAACTGCAACTCCAAATGATACAAAGCCTCTTCTGGCCTCTGCAGGTACATGCACAGACATGGTACACAAACCAAGAAATACAAAACGTACAACTAAAAAATTATGTTTTTTAACTTCTAGAAGGAAATATGAATTTAAAATGCAGTGAACCAGGGGATGTCTAACTTAGAATAGAGTTAACGTGTGCAAACATGAGGACCTGACTCTAATGTCCTAAGCCTGGTGTGCTGACATGCGGATGTGACCACAAAGCTCAAGAGATGTAAATAAGCAGCTCACACACAAATACAGTTAAGTGAGGTTTGGTGCTTTGTGTCTACACAGCAACTGGAAGGCAGGCTCAGGGCTGCCTGGACTATAGGGAAATCCATAAAATAAAGATTCAGAACAATATATTGCAAAAACAACACAATATTAAGTAACTGGAGAAATGGCCAGAAAAACCAACACCAAGATACAAAATGGCCAACTGTCGTCTCATGATCAAAAGTATAATTATGCAAGAGGAAAGGCAACTAAGTCACACCCAAGTAAGAACAAAAACAAAAAACAATAAGGAACAAAAAAGGTGAGCTAAGGCTCAGGTAGAACAAGGTCACACAGGGTTTGTACTATGAGCTCCACTGAACTCTATACTTCCTTCATTATATTTAACATTTGGGTATGCCCAAATAAGCAGACAAAATATTCAGTTAGTTAGCATATTTATTTAATTTGGTTCATCTTTTAAAAACAGTTTTTAAAAAAGTTTGCCTACACAGTTCATGCTGGTCTGGAACCAGGAACCTCAAACCGGACCTAAATATGCAGTAACCTTCCTGCCCCAGACATCAAAACCAGACCCTTGTGCATGGTAGGACAGCACTCTCCCACTGAGCAACCTTGCTTTCTTAGACAGGGCCCCTTATGTAGCCATGGCTCTTTTAACAGTCTTACGTAAAAAGATCTGCCTCAGGAGCCTCTTAAGCCCCAAACCTGAGACCTTGCACATATGTGTAGAGATCAGCTTTTAAACATGAAGGGCTAACGGTAGTAAAACACAGACGAAAACAACAAAGCAACTTCAGAATAATGAGGCCTTGAGAAGAGGGGACAAGTTAATTCAGAGTGCTAGACGGAGGTCCCCAACATCCTTATGGCTATTAAATAAATCCTTTGCGAATGCACCTGAAGCTATGAATGTCATCAGAAAGCCTGGGGCTTATAGGTACAGTTTCTCATACCTGCTATTTCTACCAACATATTTGAAAAGCATATTGATTTATGACTTTGTTCTAATACTATAAAAACTTCATAAAATTGCTACCATGTTGGAACCTGAAATTCAGGATCACCTGAATCTTTGTTCCTGGGCGATGCTTACTAATAATTGCCTTTTGAGGTGAGAGGTGTTTCTTATATCAACAAAACAAGTAACATATAAGGTAACTTACATTTTTAATCATCTTAGTTTGTTCATTAATAGCTTCAAGAGGAACATTCGTGGCACCAATCTGCTGTGTGATACCACCTGCTTCGCCATCTTGCACATGTGTGTGACGGAGCTACGAAAAGACAGCAAAATAAGTCTGGTATTCTGGCCCGGGAGAATTCCTCCTCTGAGACAGAGTGGCTGTATTAGTGAGCCCACACTAAAGCTCTCAGAACACAGACGCCTGTGCTCCCCCTCCCCGACCCCCCCCCCCCGTCACCTTTATTCTTGTTTCTGGAACATTAATGCACATACTCCCTTACCTTATCTAGAATTTTTGTCTTCCCCGTGTCTACGTGTCCGAGCACACAGATGATAGGCGCTCTTAGCTTTTCTGTATTTACGTTTTTACCATGTTCAAGTCGTCGTTTCTAGAAGAGGGGGTCACACATTACTGCTGCACATCCTCCTGTGTGTCCTTCCCGTCCTCTCAGGCTTATATCCCAGGCCTTGGTTGGCTGACCACACAAACTGCTTTCATTGTTATTTGCCTTTTTTTGAGAGACAGGATCTCACTGAACCCAGACTAAAGACAAACTCACTGTGTAGTGAAGGTGACCTTGAATTTCCGATCCTCCTGCCTCCACTTCACTAGTACTTGGTTGCCTGACCAATGAGCTCTACCACTTGAGCACTGAGCTACAGGTATGTGCCACTGTACCCAGATTTTACCCAAAAGATGGGAATGGAATTCAATCCTACATTTGAAGTAAGCATTTTACCTATAGTCACATCTCCAGTCCTTAAACTACATTTTAAAGTATTATTTTACATTTAACTGACAGAATTTTTAAATCTCTCTTGAAGCTGATGGTAGTAAACAGGAAAAGTGCAAATAGCTAAGTGGGCACATGCACTTTGCTACAAAGAAGCTTCAGCTGCATGTGATGGCATATGCCTGCAATCCTAGCACTGAGGAGACAGATGCAGAAGAATAGAGTCAAAGCTGGCCTAGGCTACCAGACCCTGTCTTCAAAGAAATGAAAACATAAAAACTAGACAAAAAGAAAAAAATAAGCAAAGAAGCTTCATCGGCACTCCAGATTTCACAAACTGAGATCAGGTGCTCACACTGACCAGCTGACACGCAGGGCAAGCATCTGGAATAAAGGAACACTGATGAAGCAGACCCCATCCTGTCTAAGGGAGAAGGGAAGCTCCCGGTTTAGAACATTGTCAAAATATAGCTTGGTCCGACATTACAAACCCTGGAGAGATACAAGTCATGTTAACATTTGCTAAAAGCACTGACTCGAAACCTTTAGCCACACAAGCTAATGAGCACAAAGGGCTGAGGAAGAGAGCAAAGACAGCGTGCAGACACCTCAATTCTCCGTTTTGCTTTGTCGTACGCCCGCTCTTCTTTAGTTCGATCGTCATCAGAGTCGTACTCGGAGTCTGAGCTAGCGTCTTTGCTGGGCTTCGTGTCTCCAGCTTTCCCCGAGTCCTTCTCGTCTGACAGCTTGTAGTCCTCCTCGTCTCCATCGCTGCCCTCACTGTCCCCTTCCTCTTCCTCATCTTCACTCTCTTCTTCCTCTTCCTCCTCCTCTTCCTCCTCCTCCTCCTCAGGGTTTTCTTCTACTTCTATGTGAATCATATTTCCTTCTTTGAGGAAAAACAAATTGATTTTAAAATAAAAGTTAACATCATAGATTTATACAAAAGAACAGAGAATATCTAAAGTAAGGAAAACTAACAGTGAACACACCGATTACAGCAGTCGCCCTACACTCCGTTCACCATAAATACCAAGTTTTCATCTGTATTCAGTCAAGACCACCACCTAGCAGTGAGAACTGAGGCAGCAACATGCCAGGGCCCCTGTAGGCCGACAGCACAGGCGGCTTAGGACAGCACTGAGGCTGCTTTCCCCCCAGTGCTGTGGGCGTTCTGGAAGCAGCTAGACATGCAGAGTCCAGGCCTGCCAAGGCTGAGTGGGGGTGGGGGGGAATGAACGGGTGGACACTGTCTCTAGTAATGTTACTGGGGGATAAAATCCTAGAATTATATAGAGCCCAGGACAAACAAATAACAAATAAAGGCCCTGCCCACTGGCTCATCATCTAAAATGAAATGAGCCCATGCATTTATTATTCAGATGCTAGTATATAGACTGAATATGAATACCCTTAATTTAAAAATCCTTGAATCTGAAATTCTCCAAAAACAATAAAACTGACTTTTCTTTTGACATAAGGCCTCAATTTTCTGATTCAAAACAAACCAAAGATACTCAAGACCTTCCGCTTAAAAAAAAAAACAAAACAAAACCTCGAAGAAGCAGTAAGAAAAATGAAGCAAAAGATGTTAAAAATTCCTTCTATCCAGAGACTACTTTACTATATATAAAAAAGAGGAAGGACAAACAATGGAAGTTAAAAACAGAAGGCTGGGAGTTGGATTAACACTCCAGCGCTCTGAAGCTGTCTGTCAGGAAAGAAGGCAGCACTGGACTCTTAGCTGAGAGGTGCGAGTTAAAAATCTCTAAAATCAGCATCTTGAGTAAAGTCAGGCCAGTCAGGGCACACACTCTACCACCCCAGCGTCCAGAGGCCAAGGCAGGAGCACGGGATAAGACTAGGTAGATATCTTGAGAAGTAGAGGCAGAAAGACCTTGGCTCACAGCAAGGTCTAGGACAGCCTGAGCTTAATGATGAGATCCCATTTAAAAATGTGTCAAACAGAGGACTAGAGAAACAAGGGGGCTGGGAATGGAACCAATAAGAATGGAGCCAAAAGATGGTTACAAAGGAGAAAAACAGAAATACAACTATTTTCTTAGAAACAAGACTTAGGGAGGCTGGAGAAATGGCTCGGCAGTTTAGAGTAGTGGCTATTCTTTCAGAGGTCCGCAGTTCAATTCCCACCACCCACATGGTGGCTCACCACTGTCTAACTTTAGTCCCGTGAGATTCTATGCCCTTTTCTAGTATGAAAATGTCCATGCAGGCTAAACACCCATCCACACAAATAAATCTAAAATAAAAAGAAGAAAAGAAAAAGAAATGGGAACAAAGATGAAAACCTCACAAGCAGATGTACTTCATTAATTCCAGCATTGGTGCACAGCTGCAGGACTGCAGATAAACTGTACAGACAAGCTGTGCTCACTGTGGTTGGAGAGCAATGTCCCTTGCACTGTGCAATTGAGAGCAAGGGTCTCGGGGAAGCTAAGTCACTGGTGCTTTGTACTGAGGTGGTGAACGCTGCAAGGAATCTTTGCAAAGATTTACTTAACTCTTCCCCCAACCCCACCCCAGTCCTTCCTACCAAGTGAGACCAGTGTTCCTTCCCTCTGAGGGACAGCAACACAGTACCTCCCACCTGCCACCCACCAGTGGCTGTACTATGATCCTGACGTTTCAAGAGAGCAAATCTAGGAAACACATCTATCTCTCTTTTTGATAAGTCATACAGCCAGTGTTTTATTATGGCAGCAAAAATGTTCTCAGGCCAAGCCATGTAAAGAGTAAGGAGAGTAATAAAGACAGAGAGTGCTCATGGGAGTTGAGGGTGGTGTAGCTGAATATGAGACACTGACAATCGGGTACTTAGGAACAGAACTGTAATAGAAGGCCCGATTCATCAGAAACATCTTAGACTGTACTCACCTGATAACGCAGAACCAAACTACACAAACAAAAATTAAAGGAACTCTGAAAAGAGACAACTGCACTTACAAATACATGAGCTAGTAAAGTCTGTATGCACGGGTGTGCTCACATGTGAACAAATTCTCAGAATAATAAAATCTTCAACAAAAATAATCAGCAATTAGTGGTCTCAAGACAAAACAAGACAATAAAACTCTACCGACTCAACAGCTTCTAACACAAATATTTTGAAATATGTAACACAATATATTTTGAAAACAAAATATCTGAGCATGCACTGACTTGTTAGACAAGAGCCACCATATTTCTATGGAAAGAACCAAAGAACCTCTGAGAAAGAAAGAACTCAGCGCCAGTAAAACTCCTGCCTAGTTAATGCAAAGCTCTGGGTTCGATGCCTGGCACATAGTTACACATAAACACAAATGGGAGTGGGGTGGGGGCGGGATCTGAATCATGGGCATTCCCTGGTCATCAGATTCTGCAGGTTAAAAAGCTAAGTAAAATATATAGTTAAAAAAAAAACAAAACCATAGTATAGTTTAAAACTGACTAGATAAAGTATATAAAATGAGAAACTAGATCATATTAACATCAAAACTTACAGAATTTGGTGAAACCCATGGTTAACTAAAAATTTTAGTTAAAAAAAAAAAAGGAGATATCTCAAAAATCAAAAAAGCAAACATTCTCAAAAGTATGAAAGAAAATAGTAAAGAAATTACATTCAAAGAAAGGAGTTTTAGTCATAAAAGACAAAAGTTTACATCTTATTCACCATGAACAGGGAGTACGCCAACCTTTGCCTTGTGCTAGGCTTTGTGTAGGTGACAAGCTACGCACATCATACTGACTGGATAAATGCATTCTAGGTAGTGTCACCTTGAAGGAGACCTTCTTAAAAACCATTCAGGATTCAGGAACACACACGTGTATGCTCAGTAGGCGTAGCTGTGTAATTCAGCAACACGTGTGTGGGCAGTGTGCGCACAGGTGTGCTCATGAGTTACCTTTTTCTCTCTCCTCATCACTGGCCATAGCTTCCCAGTCATCTAATCCAGCATCTTCAGTGTCTTCTTCTTCCTCTGTAAATGCAAGGTGCTATGTAAGACACAGAGGGCTCTGAAGAGTTCACTTGCTTTCAGAAGTGTGACATACAAAAAGACATGATCCAGTTATGAAAAACTGACTTTATGTTACTATGCCTTGACACTTCACTGTTTTAATCCAGTTTCAATATGCCATATTAATTTAAAACCAGATCTTATATTTGAATAAACTAAATTAAAAACCTCAACAACAAAATATTTGGATTTTTAAAAGGATGAACAAATAATAGACTCAGTTTTTTAAAACTTTCAACTCACACACACGACACACAGAGTTTTTATTTTACTCTTATTAGACTTATCTTTTAAAACAATGCTTAGATAAAAAAAAAAAAAAAAAAAAAGAAAAAAGCCAAAAATTTTGCCAACCCTTGTAGGTTGTGTGTACACATGTATGGTGTGTACACATACAAATGAGTAAGCTGAACACATTTAGATTAATTAGTGAGAGGAAACCTCTAAAATTCCAAAATGTATGTTTTATGGTTCCTAAAAATGTTCTAACTAAAGATGTTTCCAATTTGCTTTCAAACCATAAAATTAAAAACTTCAGGCTCAGAGATTTTTGACCCATAAATAAGAACAAAGAAATTCAGAAACCCTTCAGTGTCTCTTACAGACATTTTACTGACACTACTAAAAAGGAAAAAAAGCAGATTCAAGTATCACTTGGATATTTTCACAGTGGAAATGAAAAGAGATGGACTATAAAGAACAATGGAAGAAACCCATTCAAGCCTGTACTTCACCTGGCTCCAAACTACTTCTGAGTCGTGAGCACTATCGTAAGACTGAATGAAAACCTGATGGTACTGGCCTGGTTCAACAGAGGGCGGTGTCTCTTCCTTTTCTGGTGCTCCTTGGTCCACAACTTCCACAGAAGCACTTATTTCCAAAGTTTCAGATACTAAATAGGAGCACAAAGTATATTAGCCACATTTTGTAGTCTGTAATTTCTCTTCAAATATCCTATTCAGCATAAGAATCCTTGATACATTTGATACCACTTATATAGAAAATCACTTTCTGCTCAAGCAGAATACAAAAATCACAGGGCTAGAAGAAAAATAATTTATATTTTGTTCTTTAGATGTTAACAGTACCTATTCATGGAATAAAATGCAGATGTTTCAATCTGAAGTATTTCTTGAAGATTTATCTTATGTGTGAATATACATGCACACCTGTATGTGGGCTAGAAACGCCACTGACCCCTCGGAGATGCCCAGTTGTTACCTGGGTGCTAGGATCCTAGTTCTGTTCCTCATGACCGAGCAACAAGCAAACTTTTAGCCCTCTTCGCTAACACCTAAAGTACTTTTTCTGCTGCCTCTCCTTTGGGTCACATGAGAATGACTAAAACGGTAGGAAAGCGTGGATAGGAAAATGCAGTTCTGGGGGCTGGGGAGGAAACCGAGGACAGGAGGAGCCCCTCTGGGCTGTCTCCAACATCCTACACACGCGCGTGCTCGCACAAATATGCTCTGTGTTGAAAGCTGTGAGGAAAGGCACATGCAACCCTTCCGAAGGCTAAGGCTACTTTATACACAAACCTTCTTTACTCTCTAGCTGCTGTGGTGTTTTCTTCTTCTTTTTATCTTCATAAACTGGCCTTTTCTTTGGCAACGAGTCTTTTGATGGCACTTCAACACCTAAGCAGTGGGGGAAAAAAAAGAAAAATTTAAGGTTTATACTGTTAAATGGTTTACTTGATACTGGAGAGAGAGTTTAAAATGAGGCATAGTAGCACATACTTATAACCCCAGCACTTTGGGAGGGTAACGCAGGAAGACTAACCACCTTATTAAGATCAACGTGGGCTACATGGTGCGACTCTGTTCCATCTCAACACTTCCAAAACAGTAAATAGTTTAAAAGACAACATTTTAGTCAAAGATACACACCCTAAACTACAAAGGAACATTCAGAGAGAAACCTATGGCTTCCTCCCAGGGTACCTGTACAGTCACGTGTAAACACACTAAGGGCCGTCCTCCCAAGCAGCATGGCAGTGAAGCAGCAGAGCAGCTCTGGCACCAAGCACTGACTCAAGCAGCCAAACCTCCTTAGTCTAAGTTCCCTAACCACACTGCTCAGCTCTTCTAAAAATGCCAAACAAGTGCCCGTCACCAGTCTGGCTTTTGCCATCAGAATGGATATGGGAGCCATCAGTACTTCATCTGTGCTTGTTTTATTTTAGACAGGGTCATGTAGTGTAGCCTAGGCTAGCCTTGAATTCACAACGATCAACCATCTCTGCTCGAGTAGCCTGGCCCAGCATTCCATCTGTAATTGCTGACTTTCTGTATTATACAAGTTCATCGACCCATTGAAGAGCTTCTGACCAATTTTAGATTGGAGTAATTTCGAGGAAAGCAGATGTGAATATTTTCACACAGGCTTCTTCACAAGTTACCTCTTGAATGACACAGAAGTTAAAAATATGTGTTTAGTTTTGTTCAAAACTGTTAGTTGTTCTTTAAATTGGACTTTTAGACAGCATTCTTTTCAGGTTTACAGTTTACTGTAAAGTGGCCATTCAAATCTTTTATATGCTTTTTATATGGAGTTGCTAGGTTTCCAATTGCTGAGTAAGAGGTTTTTATAGACCTATGATAGTCTTTATAAAATATGAAATAGGAAGGTGTGAATTCTCCTTCCTTTATGATTTCCATTTATATTACATTTATGTGTATGTAGGCATCTTCAATGTCACAGGACACATGTGAAGGTCAAAGGACAACTTGTCAAAGTCAGTTCTCTCCTACCACGTGGGTTTTAGGGGCTGAACTCAGGTTATCAGGCTTGGAGGTAAGTTCCTTTACTCACTGAGCCATCTTGCCAGGCCCTTAATTATACTTTTAGAGAGACATCTGAAAACTCTTTGCCTTGCACATTTTCTCCTGTTTTTCTCTAAAAGTTTCTGACATATAATATTTAGAACTAAGATCCATTTTGAATTAATATTTAGATATAAAGTGGGAATAAAGATAAGTCTCCGCATAGGGACATTCAACCGTTTAACATTTGTTTAAAAACTCTACATATATCGCATCCACTGAATTTCCCTCTATAAAGGAGAATGAAGTCACTTTGTCATGTACATGTGCTGCTCTGCTAATCTACTTGTCTACCCACTTGCCAATACAACACTACACTGATCCTCGGGGCTTTAGAGTACGTTTTAAATTTTTATTTAGAGTAAATCTTGTTATCAGGTACTCTGAGACTTCCAAATTACTCTTTTTTCAAAAGCATTTTTGGGAGGGTTGGAGAGAGGCTCAGTGGTTATGAGCACTTGCTATTCTTGCAGAGGACTGGGGTCTAGTTCCCAGGACCACATGGCGGCTAATAACCACCCATAACTCTAGTTTCCTAAGGACCTGATGCCGTGCCCTGACCTCTGTGAGCACCAGGCACTACACCTGCACACGCAGTCAGCCACACTCATTCACATCATAAATAAACAACGTGTGCGCGAATGCGTGTGTGCGCATGTGCGTGTGTTTCCCCCCAAGGCAGGGTCTTACTATGTAGCTCTGGCTGTCCTGGAACTCACTATGTAGAGCAGGCTGGCTTTGAACTCAAGAGACTGTTTGCCTCCCAAGTGCTAGAATTAAAAAAACATGTCCACACCATGCCCAACTTAAATAAACCTAAAAAGGCTTTAAAGCAATCACTTTGGCTATTCTAAGTCAATCTTTTCACATCTGCGTTTTAGAAACAGGAAACGGAGCACTGTAAAGTGTCATTTTGTGATTTCAACTGAGATGAATCCCACTGAATCCACAGGTAAATTAACTCAAATTAGGGAAAGCTTCACAGTCTGGAGTCTCCTGGTTAGGCGTGTTTTGTACAGTCCTTGCTGTTTCACAACTTTCAGATTAGGCACTGTAAAGACTGGACTTCTAATCCCTCACTTCCTTGGTGCCTCACCCTAGCGCAACACCCGCCTTGGTGAAGACTCTCTCTCTACGTTGATGACCACAACCTGCAGAGACCGCTTCATAGCCTCTTTGCGGTCTGCCTGCCATTCATTTATTTAGCCCAATTGCATACATTAGGACATTACAGCACAACACTTAATGAGTATGGTGAGCAAAGACTGCCCTGCCCTTTCCATAATATAAGGGTTTCTTTTTATCCAATTTTAAAAATTACATTAGTTGTGTGTGTGCACACAGTCATCTATTTGGAAGTGAGTCAGAGGACAAGTTAAAGAGTCTGTTCTTTTCCTTCCGTTATGTGGGTCTCAGAAATCAAACTCAGGGTAACAGGTTTGGCAGCAAGTGTCTTTATCCACTGAGCCATCTTTTCTGCCCACTGTTAGGTTTCTGTTTCAGCTTTTCACCACTAATTTAACAGCTGTGCCTTTTGGAGGGGGTGCAGTAGAAGGGGACTGATATCTTAAAATGTCAGACCAGGAAGTTCAATGATACTGTTTTTAAATGTCATATTGAATGACAACTCACGCAAATGTTTTTTCTGAATTCACTGGTATGATCATATAATTTTTATTCTTTAGCCTGCTAAAATGAGAAGATAGTGACTGATTTTCAAACAATCAGTCAGCCTTATATTCCCAGGATTATACCCAATTTATGAGATTATCCTTATGTATATATAAATATATAGATATCAATACATATTTGTAAATATCCACATCCATCCATCCATCCATCCATCCATCCATCCATCCATCCATCCATCCAGGGAATATGTGTATGAGTGTTACTTTGCTAAACTTCTGTTGAGAACTTTCTCATTTATGTTTGTAAATGGCCAGGTATTAGAGCTTCTGCCTGTAATCAATACCTAAAGATGCTGAGGCAGGACCGACCCAAGCTTCAGATCAGCCTAGAGTGAGCTGTCGTCTCCACATCCCCTCTTGAAATGCCTTGTCTCAGTCTGTTACCGTGTTCTCAAAATAACATGAGTTATTTCGAGAATATATATGATGTGTAATTGGTCTAATTTATTCCCTAATCATTTTAAAGTCCATGGTAAAATAATTGGGGTATTGTTGTTAGAAATTAACTTAGTAAAATTTAAATAAACAAAGAACTGTATAGTGGTCTGAACAGATAACGGCCCCCACAGACTCTGGTGCTGGAATGCTGGTCACAGGGAGTGGCACTATTAGGAGGTGTGGCCTTGTTAGAGGAAGTGTGTAGCTGAGGAGGCAGGCTTTGAGGTCTCCTGTGCTCAAGCTCCACCCAGTATGGCACTGCATTCCTTCTGCTACCCTGGGATCAAGAGAACTCTTAGCTCCTTCTCCAGGTGCCAGCACTCTGTCATGTTTCCTGCCATGAAGATAATGGACTGAACTTCTAAAATTGTAAGCCAGCCCCAACGAAATATCCTCCTTTATTAGAGCTGTCATGGTCATGGTGTCTCTTCACAGCAATAGTTTTGTATCTTTTAAAAGTTGTTTATCTCATTACATTTTTTAATATAAAGGAACATAACTGTACACAGAACATCCTCCATGTCACTACGGGCACTAGTTTTACATAGTCTGTTTTTCTTAGTGAATGCAGCTAATGGCTAGTATATTTTACTGATTGTTTTCAACAACTAGCTCTTAGGTCATAAAGTATGGATACGTGGTCATCCCCCTCTTTGTTTTTTTTTTAAACATAAGAGGTTCCTTATCTATGTAAGCATTCCTTTTTTAATAAATAGGGTATGGAGAAATGCACTGTCTCCTCTGCACAATGTACTTGGAAGCAGTCTTTCATCTGGCACCTGAGAAACTAAGAAGTTCAGGCCTTTGGTCAACTAGCCTGCCTTCATTTTGGGCTTGAAGTCATCTTATAGTAAAGACAAACTAGGCTCATTCCTGTTTGTGATTAAATCTGTTTCAAGGATTGGGCTCTGCCCCCACCTTTACCCTTAACTGGCTCTGTACTACCCTCCCCAGGCAGCCAGGCCTCTATTTCCAAAGGCTCCTAGAGCCGTCTGCTGTTAGGACTCCCTCATAACTACCTGGCATCACTGCCGTCCCATCAGGTGCTGACCTTCTGACCCCCGTCTGAGGGAGGCGGCCTGTGCACACCAACTTTAAAAGCTTGCTTTGGTTACTTTGGCGGTGATGATTTGGAATCTGTGGCATTAACAATCCTGTCATTAGTTTCTATCATGTCCCAGCTCAGCTCTTCTACGGAGAGAAGTTTCCTAGTAGCTGAGCAGCAGTAGTAGAGAGTAGTGGAGCACGGGTCTGAGGCCAGCCCTGTGAGCAACTTGAGGCTGTTAAGACCATATCAGGAATTACAAGAATGCAAAAGACCTGGGGATGTTTCCAACCTGTGCCGATACAGGTCTGCAGGAGAAGACTGGCCTTTTGCCTTTAAAAGTAGCCCTCCCCTTTCAGTTGGGCCTGAGTCCCAAACCGACAGACCACGGGGACTAGACGTCAGCTAATTACAACTCCACAGAGCTCAGTGGTCTCTTGGGGTTTCCAACTCTCTGACCCTAGTGTCACTCAGCCAAAGTATAGAGAAAAAAATCTGTTAGCAAAAGAAGTAAGTTCCCTTAAACTTTCCTGATATCAGAGATCCCTTGCTTACTCAGCAACCCTGGCTTCCATTAACCAAGCAAATGGAAATTCTACTCTTACTTCACGGAATGGTACACAACAATGTACTCAGCTCAAAATTGAGGAAAATTATTTAACATTTTACAGCTGAAGGGAAATTCTGGGACTTCTCCTCTCGTTCACCAAAGGACCCCCACAAACACCTTCACAATTCTGATACAGTCCATAAACGGAGGCTGTAAATCACCAAAGCACCGTACAGACTTAGGCCACAACTGACAAAAGATGAACTTTACTTGCTCTAAAACTCTCACAGGGACGCCAGAAAGAAAAACACAGGGTCTATTTCAGTATCTACTTTCTCAAACACATCGTCAGTAATACAAAGTTTACCCCCACCTGTCTCTTGATTGAACTTCAGATAAATCTGATGTTTTCCCCAACCTCCAACTGGAGGACTCAAGTGACAGACGACTAGGAATGAAGTAGTATCCGCCTACTCCACATCCTGGAGTAGTGCACAACTCCTCTCTGGTCACCAAGAGATAGTGATCTTAGAAAGACAGGATGAAATCTAACACACGAAAAATACTGAAGCTTTAAAGAACTCACAAAGAAAACAAAACCACATTTTAACTATGGAGACAGACCAAGGATCTTCATACAGATGCTAATGTCCTAAATCCCACACCAAGTGGAAATGTGGAGGAAGAATGAAAACACAAAGAAGTCAGAAATAAAAAAGTAATTCATGGGCTGAGTAGACGGCTCAGCTTGAAGCGCTTGAAGCGCCTACAGGGTGATCAGGAGGAAGTGCTAAGATATCCAGCACTTACACTAAAGAGCAAGCAAACGAAACTGCCTGGAGCAGCAGTGCACACCTGTTAACCCCAGCACTGGGAGGCTGTAGGCACTCTGGACAAGTGCCATGCTCCAGGCTTAGCCAAAGATCCTGTCTCAAAAACATAAGGTGGAGAAGCAACTAAGACACTCAGTGTCAACCTCCGACCCACATGTGCACACACATGCATGCACCTACAAAAACTCTTGATAAACCTCAATATTTTTTGTGATAATATATATTCTACTTATGCTAAGCAAAATACTCTAATTTTCTACATCTATAAATAATCTGGGAGAAAAGGTAAAAAATGAGTGTCTATAACTCACTTCAAAGAACTCCAGGGGGGAAATCAGTGGTCAGAAGAATAAGGAGTATAAAACAAAAATGGGAAAAGGTTAGTAATCAGTGAAACTGGTTAGAAGGTCTCACTTTCACTCTCACTTTGTTTGTTGGAGGAAGGGCAAATTTCATAGAAAGTTGTTTGCACATCAATTTCCATCACAGCACAGAAAGCTTTCTCCTACACAGCGGCACTTCATCCCTAGTCCTTACTTTTCTACACAGCCATTCCAGAGATCCAGTCCCACACCACTGATCTAAGTCATGAGAGAAGCTGGGCGCGCACAGCTCGGCGAGCAGTCAAGGCCACTACTCACCCTGAGCTTGGAGGTGTCTAAGGGTCACTTCAGCTCTGGCTCTGGCTTCTCTCTGGGACTTAGTTAACAGTTTTCCTTCTTTTTTTAACCGTTCTTTTCTTTCTTTTTCTTTTTGCTTTTTCCTTTCTCTTTTTTCTTGTTCTAATCGTTCCTAAACAAGAGTACATGGCACATAAAAAATTATACTAGCTAAATGAACCATAAAGTTTAAAACAAACAACAGAAATTTCAAAGGTCTTAAAAATGCATGCAAAATATGTTGGGAGATTACAAGTGAAGATATTTACACGTTATACATTATTCTTTAAATAACACTAGGGCACATTACTGGCAGTAGCACACATTCAACTTAGTCTCTCCATGGTGAGATGAAGAAGCCTTTCCTGTACCTCTTCCGTCTTATGCACATTAGAGCATTTAGTCTAACTACAATGCCCATACAAATATGAAGATTTCACAGAGAACAGATTTCAGGTAAAACTCACTACCAGTACTTACACTTTCATAAAAAACATACCTCTTCTTTCCGTTTGGCCTCTAGCTCTTCGAGCCGCTTAATCCTTTCTTCCTCCTCTCTCTTCTGCCTCTCCTCCTCCTCTTTGAGCTTAGCCAAAGCTTCCTGGATTGCTTTAACAGTGGATTTGCTAGGGCCTTTCTTCTTCTCTTTTTCTTTTTCATCTTTTTCTGTTTTCTTTTTCTTCTTATCCTTTTTCTTTTTGTCTCCTTCATTGTCATCTACCCAAAAAGATAAAGGCAAAGCACTGAAGCTCATTTCTATGACAGTGAATACACGCTAGCCAGAACTCAAGGACCACTGTGGCTTCTGCCACCAGTTCTCAGAGTGGCAAGGATCACAGCACCATGGAACCCTTGTGCCTAGAACGGCTCATCAGATATCACAGTTGACCCACAAGGGAGGCGTCTGCTTATGCTGTTGCTGGCCTGAGTCATCCTGATGAACACAGACTGTCAGTGTAAAAAGTCAGCAGATGTGTCAGGGACCTCTGGTGGGTAATCACAGCACAGGTCTGAAATTCTAAAGAATCAGAAGCTCAGGCTCCCCCATTGAGTACTGAAGTCATTTCACTTCTGTTAGATGGGGATGATGAAAATGAAGCCAAGAATATGGGGGTACAAGAACAAAGTACCGAAATATAATTGTACTTCAGAAACACTGAAGAAATAAAATCTGTGATACTCCTATGATGGTGTTTATCCTCAAAATTCAGAGAATAAAAATTTCAGTGGTTAAAAACTTGAGCCATTTTTTTTACTAAAATCTTTCTAGTCTAAGAAAAAAGTATTATTTTTAGAAATCTAAATCACCTGATATTTAGATATATTTATTCTAAGAGAAAGCAATCAGCACATGCCTTTAATCCCAGAGCTCAGAAGGCAAAAGCAGGTGGATCTCTGTGAGTTTGAGACCAGGCTGGTCTACGGAGTGAGTTCTAGTACAGCCAGGAATACACCCAGAAACTCTGTCTCAAAAAAAACAAAAAACAAACAAACAAAAATATGAAACAAAAAGAAAGCAATCAGCTAGAATATTTAGATTTCAATTACTAATCAATTTATTTCAATTACCAAAAAAAGACAAAAGAGGAGTAACAAGACTCAGCAGGTCAAGGTGAAAGCTACCGAGTGGGTAGCCCGCGTTTGATTCCTGAAGCTGAGTGGTAAACTGAGAGCTGATTCCTAAAAGCTGTCCTCTGACCTCTCCCCATATGATGTGGCACACGTATGCCCACACATACAAACAAGTAAATCAAACAAATTTGCTTTTTAAAAAAGAGAAAAACATGCTCCCTGTCATTTAAGTGATGTAACTAATTTAAGCCTCTTAATTTATTTTTTACTTTTATATTTCAAAGGTTAAGCTGGGTTTTTTATAGAAAGGGATAAATTTAGTTAACATCTGACATGAATTTTGAGAAGGAAATTTCTTTGGCCACTTAGTCTTCATTAACAGCAGAGTATTCATAATAAAACTTTATACATTTCTTTTGTATAAATAAATAGCGCGGAGAAATGGTTTAACGGGTAAAGTGCTTACCATGCAAACAGGAGGAATTCAGATCACACCCCAGCGACCACATAAAAAGCCAGACGTGCCAGCCCTGCTTGCTGACCAGCCAGCATACTTGAAATACTAACTCTATGCTCAGTGAGACCCTGTCTCAAAAAATCAGATGGAAGACTATTTCTCAAGCTCTATCTCAGCATTCCTTGGCTGCCTGTGGTTCTCCGTGCAGAGCTGAGGCACTGGCTTTAGTGTACCTATCTGTTGCTGTCTTTAATCAACTCCTGTTCAGTCATATAGTGTCTGTCATCTGGGAGACTCAACCTCACAGCTATTCATGGGAAAAAAACAAAGCCAGGAATTTGAAAGAGAACAAAGAGGGGTATATGGACAGGCAATGGAGAAATGATGCAATATTTAAAACATATTGTGGAAAGTGACAGCGGAATCGGCCTCTGGCCTCCATGTCCGCTCGCATGGGGATGGACCCACACACACGTGCATGAGAAGTCACAAGACAGTAAGTATCACCACCAGGGACCACAACTTAGACTAAACATGAGCCAGTCTTCTGTGGCTATGACCCACCTTCCAGAGCTGTAGCAGTGTCTCCCTTCTCTTCTGAGGCAGCTCCTGTGTCAGGAGTCCCTCTGAGCGTCAGCACCTCCTCGTCAGGTCTCTTCTGAGGCTCCCTCTGCTTACTCTGCTCCTTCCTGCCCTTCTCCAGCTCTTCTTTCTCTTTCATCTTCCGCAGCTTTGCTTTCTCTTCGTCTCTCTTTTTCTTCTCGCGCTCTTTCTTTTCTGCCTTCTTCTGGGCCACCGTCTTAATTTTGAAGGA
>CM052709.1:5711753-5721816 GCA_028551405.1 Uromys caudimaculatus
TGGAGGCCTGGCTTGTGAAATTTCAGAGGGAAGATTAAAGACTTTTATCAGGGCCACTGCTAGTTTGATTTAAGATTCTGTAGTTTTGGTTAGCTGGGGCTGAAGAAATCAGCTGTGATTAACAAGATACCAGAACTACTACAGCAAAATCACTGTATTGCTGGGACTATTGATGCTGGTTAGCTGGAGCTAAGAAATTGGTGGTGATTAAGAAGAAACCAGCATCATTGAGGTGACATCTTCTGGGAAGTGTTTTCTGAGAGCACAAAGAGGCTGTGTTCCAGAGATAGCCAGGGTTGTACCTTGTGCTGTGGCAGGACTTGGTAATGTGTAAGAGTCACCCAGGTGGCACTGGTTTTGAAGGCATGAAGGAGTCATGAAGAGCAGCTGAGGCCTGGGCACTGTGAGAGGCCGCAGAAGGCCATTGGTGAGGGTGCAGCCTCAGTTGCAATTCCATGACTGAAGGAGGTCATGCAAAGGAGTTGAGGCCTGGGCACTGTGAGAAGCCTCAGAAGGCCATTGGTGAAGGTGCAGCCTCAGTTGCATTGACAGCCCAGGATTGAAGGGGTCATGCAGGGGAGGTGAGGCTTGGCACCATGAAGAGAGCCTATGAGAAGCTGTTTGTAAAGCCTAGTTGCAGCGGAAGACAGCAGTGTTTTGGAGATGCCAGTACCATGAGACGACCACCAAGAAGAGCAGCAGCAGTGGAGTACAGGCATCTGGAGCTGTGTGTGCTACAAAGGGCAGAGCTGGAGAAGTGACTCAAGCCCTTGGATGAATTCAGAAGATCGTGAGTAGATCCCAGACTCTGGACGGTTGGAATTTGATTTTGCTTTTGATTGTCACTTTGCCCTGATATATATTCCCTCCTGAAGAAAGAAGGTATTTTAGTGGAGCCCAGAGACTTTGAATTTTTAAAGACTTTGAATTTTAAGAGATTGAATGTTTAAAAGGGACTCAAATGTTACTATGTAAGAATTTGTAAAGACTGTGGGACTTGTAAAGTTATTTAGATCTTGGGGATGAATAAGGAATTAAGGGTCGAAGCTTATTGGTGATGTGTTTGTGTGTCAAGTTGACAAGGGGTCAATTGTACTGGCTAGGTTTGTGTGTCAACTTGACACAAGCTGAAGTTATCACAGAGAAAGGAGTTTCAGTTGAGAAAATGCCTCCATGAGATCCAGAGGTAAGGCATTTTCTCAACTAGTGATCAAGGGGGGGAGGGCCCCTTGTGGGTGATACCATCTGTGGGCTGGCAGTCTTGGGTTCTATAAGAAAGCAGGCTGAGCAAGCCAGGAGAAGCAAGCCAGTAAGTGACATCCCTCCATGGCCTCTGCATCAGCTCCTGCTCCTTGACCTGCTTGAGTTCCAGTCCTGACTTCCTTTGGTGATGAACAGCAGCATGGAAGTGTAAGCTGAATAAACCCTTTCCTTCCCAACTTGCATCTTGGTCATGATGTTTGTGCAGGAATAGAAACCCTGACTAAGACAGTAAGTACAGTAGGCACAGTCCCAACTATCAGGAAGCAGGGACCCGGTGAGGGAGCTCCTGTAAGTAACTGTAGTAAGAACATAGCATGCACCTGACTTGTACTAACAAGCAGGATGAAGACTCAAGTCAGATAAACACATGAGGACTGAATCATTAACACTTAAAACTAGACATATACAAAAGGGAGTAGGGAATAAACAATCAAAGATGTTCAGGCCACATTAGGTAACAAGAGCTTAAGGCCAGCCCAGACCAGACCAAAAGTAGCTCTAAAAGAACCTCTGTCAATATTCCACACATTTCCTGAAAACTAAGAGAAGGGGAGGTTGAAGGCTGGCACTTCATCTCCAAAATATTTATTGGCCCCATCAAAAGAACATGAAGGATCTTCTTTGTTCCATTACCATCCCAGATGGTATCAAATCTAAAGACTTTTGGCTATTAAGAAAAAAAAAATTGATAGCTTCTGAATGCTTACTAAATATCAAGCATTATGATAACCAACTGCTACTTATTAGATAGCCATTCTCTCTTAACACTTCTAAAACTTTATGATATGAAGCTTAAATATGATAAGCAACAAAAGGCCACATGACTACAAAGCATTCCACCAGTAATTCAAGTTCACACTTAGCTATAGTGCCTTCCTAAAAAATTAGGAAATAATTTAGATTCTGATTTTTCAGTAAACTCAAACATGCTATATCCATCAAGTATAACATGACAAGTGTTATCTTGAATATTTTCCAAAGTACCCTTTCAATATATAATAAAGATCAACACAATGTCATACATCTTCAACCCTATTGTTATTTTTAAAACTTTAGATTTGCTATATATAGTTCAGGCTGGCCTCACATCTGTGATTCTCCTGTCTCAACTTCTTAAGTAGCTAGGTGACAGGCATTACCACATTTGGGCAATGTATATACGGAATATCAAACAACTTAGAATAGTCAACACAATACTCAAGAGAAAAGAATTCATTACCTAATATTAAGAATTAAAATGAAGCTATCAAATCAGCTTGGTATCAGGCCAAAAAAAAAAAAAAAAAAAAGGTACACTGGGCAAAATAACAGCTTAGAAATAAACCTATACAAACCTAACTATCTAATCCATGACCAAAAAAAAAAGGAAACTCAACAACAAAAATTCTTTTCGCCTTGCCGGGCAGTGGTGGCGCACGCCTTTGATCCCAGCACTTAGGAGGCAGAGGCAGGCAGATTTCTGAGTTCAAGGCCAGCGTGGTCTACAGAGTGAGTTCCAGGACAGCCAGGGCTACACAGAGAAACCCTGTCTCGAAAAACCAAAGAGGGAAAAAAAATTCCTTTCACCATGTAATGGTAGTGTACAAAAGATGAAAACAAAACTTCAAAACACACAATTTGTTTGTGACATTGAAGCTTGGTAATGAGGTTTTAGACAAAACACAAAAGGCACAAGCCATGAAAGAAAAATAACAGAAGGCTGTATTGAAACGAAACACTTCTGAAGAAAATGCTGTTAAAAAAATGAAAACACAAAACACCAACTGGGAACAGTGTTTGCAAAATGTTATGCTATTAGAACACTTGCATCTAAAATACACAGAGAACCCTTAAGTGCACGCAACTAAGTATGGGCAGGAGACATGAACGGCTGTACTGCCAAAAGGCAAACAGGTCGCAGACGATATAAACAAAAACAAAGCTCAGCAAAAAAAAAAATCAAATTAAGACAAGTAGATGGTGCTCTACATGTATTCCAAAGGCTAAAATCCAAGTAACGGAGAGTCAGAGCTGATGAAAACACAAAGGTGACGTAAGACACAGACAAGCCTGAAGCATCTTGTAAGGCCAGAAAGTAAGAACCGGATTAAACAAGACTGAGCAAAGTCAGCACATGCACACACAATGCTGGGTATGTGACACTTGGAAAGATGACTGCCACTGAAAACAGCAAATGTGTGCTCTGCCTACAGGTAAGACCTTAGATTTGATCCCCAGGACTACAAAACAGTAAAGAAACCTGACTTACAAGGCAAAGTAATAAAATAAATAAAATATTATCCACTAACCAGTTCATGCTGAGATAAACGAATGGATGAATGAGGAAGAAACAAAGGCTATAATAAAGTATACAAATCTCCACATCCAGGGGATAGAAATAAATTCCCACTCCTAATACTGTGGGTGTGCACAGTGACATCCTTCTATAGACTAAAGATTAAAGGACAAAAGAATAACTTCACAGAGCAAGCCTGACCAACACTACCTTGGTCAAATCAACGAGACACTGAAAGCTGCTGAACTATCATAGATAAAATGAGCCTAAAGAAAATTTTACCACAGAATATGTGGTTCATATTTAATGGTCAGTAAAATCAAAAGAAATCTAAACAAACTCAGCATTACAGTCAATTCATACCAGTTTCTTAACTGTAACAAATGCATCATGCTGATATGTTAATAAGGTGTGCTGGTTTGAATGAGAATGGCTCCCAAAGACTCACACCTTTGAATACTGGTCTGCAGTTAGTGGAACTGTTTGGAAAAGATTAGGCCTTACTGGAGGTGTGTCAGCAGGTGCAGGCTCCAGGCTTCAATTTGCAGCATTCTGAGTTCAGAAAGAGGGACTGTGCCATGAGTTTGCTTCACTACAATGGACTCTAACTCTAACACTGTAAGTCAATTCAATGTGTTCTTTTATAAGCTGCCATGGTCATGTCATTTATCAACAGCAATAGAAAAGTAACTAGTGCACATAACAAAACATGCACATAAATTTTATGTTAAAAACCATAAAATGCTGAGAAAGAAATACAAAGAGAGATAGAAGAACCATATTCATTGATAGAAGACTCTACCAAAAAAACACTAACAAAATTCTCTCCAATATTACACACAGGCGTAATGAAAACCCAAGAAGGATTTTAAGACATGACTAGTACAGAAAACTATAAAATTTATATGAGAAGGAAAAAGACTTAGAATAGTTAAGAGAACATTTTTCCTTTCTTTGTGAGAAAATAAGGTGGAAGGCACCATTTTGCCAAATTTCAAGGCTTGTGATGTAGCTGATGAAAACATCCAAAACTACACTGGAGTACTGATAAAACACAAATGACTGGAACAGAAGGAAAAACCAAACCAGCCTCTGGAGAGGCAGCCTCCACCCAAGTGTGCTCATCCTCTCGTACAAAGGACAAAGGCCATTACAGGGAAGCTAACCTCCCCACAAATGCAATGGTGCAGATGAATGTCCTCAAACACAGACGATTACAGTCTCTGTATAAGGTACACTGAATTCAAAACGGAACCTCTGGGGAAATAGAGGAAATAAATTGAAACTCATCAAAATTAAGAACTGTTGCAGCTGGAAAGACCATCAAAGTAGCCTGAAGAACACAAGCTCCAGAGTCAGGAGTAGGAGATCCAAAGGCGCCTACCTGAAAAAGGGCTACTTCTAGAATGTGTTCTAAAAACATTCAAAACTCAGCTGCAAAAAAACCAATAATCCAATTTGAAATCAGCAAAAAGTATAAAAGGACATTCTACTGAAGAGGATATACAGGTGACAAATTAAAGACACTCTATATTAGTCATCGGGAAATGCAAGTTTCCCACTGCGCTGGACAGGTTACCAGCGGATGTGGACAGGCACATGTAGGGTATGCAAGGGGAGTTGGTGCTGTAACACACAGAAAATATAACCAGTCCCAGTACTGATGCTCTGTATCTTAACTGTGGTAATGGATACACAAATCTACAGATATAAACAACAATGTATACCACAGTAAACATACACAAGCGTGTAAATGAAACCAAGCACATGACTCTGACGGGGGCTTTAATCAGCACTAACACGTGAGTCGTGCTTGGGACACGGCTTTAAGATTACAACAAACTAAGAAACAGACACTGATTTCTATCATTTCTTACAAGTGCACATGACTCTGTAACAATCTCCAAACAAAAGATTAATTCTTTAGACAGAATAAATTAACACTATTAACAAAATGAAAGTCTAAAGAAATATTTGCAATATAAATACATGAAGGACTGCCCTATAACCCCTAAGCTTCCTACAAGCCTTTAAGATGCAAACACACCCAGTAAACACAGGACAAGGAGGTCAGGATTCCTGAATAATAAGCGTAAACTAAAAACTGCATAGAGGCGTCGCCACTGCCCATCTCCTAGAGTAACTAAGGAGGACAGGGAAGCAAGCACGGGCAGGACAGGAGCAGCGGACACTCACCTGCCCCCATAGGCAAAGCAGAAGTGCCAGTCAAATTGGGAAGAGACAGTTTGAAGGCCTCTTAAAGCTACAAGCAAGCAGGCACCCCTCCCTCTCCCACCTACCCTGCCCTTCCCCTCCCCCATCCCACACCCCCTCTCCCCTCCTAACCCCTCCCTTATTACCTCTTACCACATAACCCAAGCCTACTCCTAGGTATTCACCACAGAGAAATAATATGTGTCCACACAAAGACTTGTACTCAAATGTTTAGAGCAATTTTATTCATAATCATGAAAAGCTACAAACAACCCGAACACCTGTAAGATAGTTTAAAAATAGCCAAGAACCACCCAACAGAGTATTACACGATTAAAGGGGGCAGAAATGATGACGCATGCTAGCACGCAGACTCTCAAGTCACTGCACTGAATGAAGTCCCGTAGGTAAACGAAGCCTACGAAGCCTACAAGTATCACTAAACTCATCCACTTCTCTAAAAAGGGAAAGCAAGCGCGACAAAACTAGGCGGGGGGGGGGGGGGGCTCAGTGACAAGCTCACTCGCCAGCATGAGTGAGGCTCCAGGTTTGATTCCTAGAACTTGGTGGGCAGTGAAGAACACAACCATGGTGACTGCTTGACAAAACCTTCTGTAGGGAGAAGGATCACTCACCAAAGGTCCTAAGCAAATGCTCTATTTACTCGCAGGACATGACCTTAACCCACTGACTGTACACTTGAAACGTGTGCATTTTATGTTACTAACATCTCAAAAAATGTGTGTGCAATTTCAATTTCCAGATTATAAAAACCATAATCAAGTTAGAGAACATATTTAACAATTTAAAACAGTTAAAACTAAAATTACATATACCTAAAAACCATTTATCCATTTTTTAACTTACGACGATCCCTAATCTTTGACATTAACAATGTAGTGTGCAGTTAAAATCATGTTACTGTGAAAACCTTTTTAAGACTTTATTTTAAATGTACAATTTATTTTTACTTTATATCCACTGCCTCAATGTATGTCTGTGCAAGGATGTAAGAAGCCCTGGAACTGGAGTTACAGATAAATGTGAGCAGTAAAATGATGGGAAATTGAACCTGGGTCTTCTGGAAGAGTAGCCAGTGCTCTTAACTGCTGAGCCATCACTCCAGTCCCAAGACATTATTTCTTAATAACTTGTGTAAGTATGCACTCAGCACTGGCATTTGGTATTTCTCCTTGCCCCACATGCTCCTTTTCATTATAGATCTCCATAGGAGTTACTACTAATAATCAAAAATAATACTAGCAACAATAATATAAAAATATTGCAATTAAGATATATACACATTTAGAGACCTGTATAAAATCTTCCCTTTTAAGGAAACAAGGTCTCCCTGGCTAGCCTGGAAGTCTCAGAGACTGCCTGCCTCTGCCTCCTGAATGCTATAATTAAGGGCCTGCACCTAGCCCAGAAAAAAGCCTTTTAAATACAGTTTACAAATAATATTTAATGCAAAGTAGTAAAAGCAAAATTAATTTCAAATATGTCATGTCAATTCCAAACTTGGGAGATTCATTTAATGATGTGCATTTTATACTGACAAATTGTCTACAAGTGAAGTTAAACAAGAAACAAGAGATCTAATTTCTTTACAAATTATTCTTAAATTAACTCAAACCCCTAAGATTTCTAAGAATCTCATGTCAGCCCCTCTTCTCTTCTGCTGCTCTATCCTTTGTAGACATTTTAAAACCTGGTTCAAAGGCAAGGCACAGTGGTACACATCTGTTATCCCAGAACTTGGAACTATCAGTTCAAGGAAGAAGATCATAAGTTCAAGACCAAGGTAAGCAACAAGACGGCCTCAAAAAACAATCAAACCAAAACAAAAAACAACAAAAACAAAAAAACAACAATCAAAAACCCAAGTAACAACAATGCTCAAAATTTCTTGGATGCTCTGTGGTGGTCTGAATAAGAAAGAATGCATAGGCCCCAGTTAGACAAGCTGTTTGGCAAAGATTAGGAAATGTGGCCCTGCTGGAAGAGATGTGGCCTTGCTGAAAGAGGTGTGTCATTGTGAACCCGCTTTCAGGTTTCAAAAGCCCATGCTCAGCCTAGTGCATGTCTGTCTGTGTGTCTGTGTGTCTGTGTCTGCCCCACCCCCACCCCATCTCTCTCCCCGTTGCTTGTGGGTCAGGATACAAATCTCCCAGCCACTGCTCCAGCGCTGTATCTGTCTGCCTCCCACCATGTGATAATGGATTAACCCTCTGGAACTATAAACAAACTCACACATATGCTTTCTTTATAAAAGCTGCCTTGGTCATACTGTCTCTTCACAGCAACAGAAGAGTAACTGAGCCAGCTCTTAGGTAAAAGTTTAGTGACTGCTTATCAATAGAACATGACAGAAGTAATGTTAAGAGTTTCCAGTCCAAGGCCTTAAAGCCAGTTTCTCCTTTCTGTTTCTTAGCTCTCTGCCAAATTAATGTGAATGCTCAAGTCACCCCAAGAGGTCAAATTCAGGTCTCAGTGGCAAGTCCAGAGGAGGTTCCAAAGAAGAGCTATTATCAACCACCAGAAGAGGTGAAATTTTTCATAAAGTAAGCTTAAAGGATTACTCTATTACAGTCACCATGACTATAATCACAGAAAAAGACAGCCAAAAAAAACATCTAAGCATAGTTAATGCCCAGGACTACAAAAAATGTTATTAAGCCCTCTAAGTTTGAGATGATTTGTTACGACAGATGTTGTACACCAATTTCCTCTGAGATTAAAGCATTCCATCATGTAAGGAAGCTTCTTAAGCAAAGTAAACAACTCAAATAGCTTCAGGAAGTTCCTGAAACTGACCAGACTCACAAGCCAGACTTCCCACACTCATCCCTACAATCAATAAGCAATAAAAAAAGGGCCTAGAGTCACTCATAAACTAGCCAAACTGCAAAGTAGACTGTGAGACCAGACCAGATGCCTGGAAAAAGCAGAAAACAGCCAAGCTGCCTGGAAATTAAGACCAACTGAGTCACCTGGAAAGGATACTCTCCAACCCACTGAGTTGTCTGCAGGCTGTGCAGCATGCTCCAGGTTCCCCCCTTTCATGAGCTGTTACCCATGGTGAGGTGGGCTCCTGTAAGTAACCCCAATACAATTCATTGTTTCGCCAAGTTGGACTTGGTGGTATCTGTACTTTGGTATTTCATGAGCTCTGTATTTGAGGTGAACAGACATGTGCCTCCCCAAGAAAAGTCTTGTCTTACAGTAACACAATAATAATTGGGACATTCCTACACTTTTTTCTATTCCTCACCTGAAGAAATGCCAAGCATGTTGACAGAAGGAAAGAAAATCCAAATACTCCTTCATTTACCCACCATTATCTAAAATCCTGAAGTGCCAAGGAAAGGGAAGACCAGACTAAAGCCGTTGCTGCCTCTTTTTACTCTACTTTGCTCTGTTTCTCTCTCCACGAACACTTTCAGCAACATCCAAAAAAGAAAAGGCAGGAAAAGAAAGCCTACTCTTTGCAAACCCTATTAATTCAGCAGCTCCAGTACGGAAAGACAAACTGGAACATCTGCTCCTCCCTGTTGGTACCTCCCTTCTATGGCTTCTCCCCTTGCTCCTGTCCGCCAGCCATACCTAAGATCTGAACAAAAAGCCCAGAGCTCACTACTGCCCCTAGCTCCCACTGCCCCCCTACCAATCCAACTATACTGTCAACAGATTATCTCCAGTACTATAACCCTCCGTAAACTAAGACTAAGTATGTGCACCACAAACACACACAAAATCAGCCCTCCCTCCCAACTTAACGCTGTCCTTAAGGTGCAGTAACACCTTCACAGAAACCAGAAATCCCACCACCATTACAACGCACAGTGCAACAAACACAAAGTGTCCTTATTCCCTCTACAAAACAAACTAATATTTATTGTTTCAATTCTTAAAATTTTTCCTTGTGTGTACATTTATCTGTGAGTGTATGCCACATGTGTGTGGGCACCTGTACAGTCCATGTATCTATCTGTTAGCACCTGATCAGCACTCGGAGGCTGAATATGATGACACACACCTGTAGCCCCAGACACTCAGAAGGCTGAGGCAGGAAAACACTTGATCCCTAGATGATATTCTGGCCTAGGCAACATAGTAAGACTTCGTCAGAAAAAAAAGAAGAAAAATAATAAATAAATAAGAAGAGATGCCTCTTATGTCATGAAATAACTGCCCACCTGTTTGTTAAGTGCTCACTTAAAAGTAAACTCAGTGTCTCTGTTGTCCACTGCAATGAATCTGGTGCTTACTGTTAAAGAATTACCACCACCTAATTTTTTTTTTTTTTTG
>CM052709.1:5740513-5760248 GCA_028551405.1 Uromys caudimaculatus
GACTCTCCTCGTGGGCCGCGGGGGAGCCGCCTATAAACTTCTCTTTATCAGGAAACTGGGGCTGCGCAGCTGTCACTCTGGGGTCCGCTTTCTGGGACTATTCTGGGGTCCACTTTCTGGGACTCTTACTACTCTGGGGTCCTCTTCTGGGACTTGTTCTGGCGTCTGCTTCTGGGACTCTTACTACTCTGGGGTCCTTCTTCTGGGACTCTTCGGGGTCCGTCTATGACAGGAAGGGGTTAAATCCTCAGGTCCCTGTTCAGGCGCCACTCTGCCCCGCCCAGCGGGACCAATTATTGGAGGGAAACCCGAGGAGACCCTATGACCTGTGGGAGAGAATGGGCGAGAGAGAGAAGAAGGAGACCAAGCAAGCTCTTTGTCAAGGTCTCATTTAATTTTCAAAACTCATCTACTTTTATACAATACTCAAAAAGGGGAAAACTCAGAGGTGGGGAGGAACAGAGGTGGGAGGGGGTGTGAGGTAATGGGGAGGGGGTGGGCTCAGTCCACAGTCACAGTGACTCAGATGTTCTTCTACGACAACAGGGTGTCCTTGATCTTTGTGGTTTCATATTCAGTCACAGTGACTCAGTTGTTCTTTTACGACAATAGGGTATCCTTGATCTTTGTGGTTTCATATTCAGTCACAGTGACTCAGTTGTTCTTTTACGACAACAGGGTATCCTTGATCTTTGTGGTTTCATATTCAGCTTTCGGAGTAGTCATAATATTTTCCAGTTCTTCTTGGCTTCATTTTCTCATGACCTATAGAGATCTCAGCATCTGGGGGGGTGGCGGCTCCCAACACAAGGTTTTTGTTTGCATTTTTTAAGAGACATGCTCTCTTGCATTTCAGACAACCCTTTAACTCATAGTGTAGTTAACCTTGCATTATTTGCCCTCCTACCTCCAATCCCTTAGTTCTGGGATTATAGGTGAGAACTGCTATATCTGAGTTAAATGTATCATAATCAAGTATTTTAATAATTTACTGAACAAGTTCAGATATCAGAATATAATGAGAAATGCCAATATAATGTTTCTGGAATCAGTTGATATATTCACCTATAAAACTAAGACTGATGGTCCTTGCCAGTAGATGCAATGACTCAACCCTCAGTCCCTTGAAATACTGAAAATGTTAATAAAATTGACAGAATTATTGTTGTTATACTGATCCAACTGTCTACCAATGGATGGATGGATGGATGGATGGATGGATGGATGGATGGATAAGAAAGTTGTGATATATAATGGGCCCATACTAAACCATAAAAAAAATATTGAAATACCATCCATGTTCTGTGCTTGTTTGATTTTGTCCCCTTAATACAAGCTGGAGTCATCTAAGAAGAGGAAATCTGGGCCAGGAGCCATCTAGGAGAAGCTAAAAACTAGCAGGTAATCTTCCTGAGATGGTTCCGCCATGAACTGTCAAAGTTAATGATGGAATTGTTTCTCTAGGCAAGGCTGAGAAGAATTTCATTTTAGGAAAGATTCCTACTACTAATATGATTTTCCTGTTATTATTAAATATATATAACAATCACTAGGTATTAGCCCACCCTTTTGAGCAGATCTCAACAGACGATGATATTGTACTGTCTTGTAGTGATGCTATATAGACAAATAGATGATTTCTTAATTCTTAATGATGATCCTATAAGAACTCCTAAAATTATATTAGTAATTATTAAGCTCTTTTATAATTGGACTGCTATTAAGTCCTTTCTGATGTCAAAACTGCAATGATAACTCTGCCAGTCTTCAAGTGTCATGAGTTAATTGCTTCTGAGCTAGCAAGCAGGCATCTACAACTTAGAACACATTCAAGAGGTTGTAAAACAATTAACTAAAGGTTATAAAAAGGGAACCAGCAATTTATTATAGGTGCAAGGACAGAGATAAAATATTGACTGGTTTGTCTATACAGAACTTAGTTATGGTCTTTAACTCTCCATGAACCTGTAGAGCTAGTGACAGATGATACGTGTTTAGCTAGATAATTATTCTTGATGGATATGCATGTAAACATTCTCTGTCATAAACTTCTTATTCGATTTATGATTCGAATTTATGTGTAAACTTGTGGTGAACTTTTTACCATGTGATCATGTATTCTGAAAGATATATAAATGCTGAGGACAAAGAGAAGAAACTGAACTCAAGAAGTTAGAAATAAGAGTATAACATTGGGAGTGAGGCACTGGGAGCAAGGCATTGTTACATCAGAGCAGGAGGAGAGAGCAGATGCAGAGTGAAACAACTTAGAAATTATAAGGCACCTTTAAAAACTAAGAGAGCAATAGGCAGAATGCAGAGAGAAGGAGGAAAATAGAAGATGCTGCAGAGGAAGCAGAAGGAGCAGGCAGACTTCTCCTTACCATGGGACAGAATAGGTATTTTCTTAATAGCAAGGCAGGCTTAGTCTTTTTTTTTTTTCTTTTTTTCTTTTTTTTTTGGTTTTCTGAGACAGGGTTTCTCCGTGTAGCCCTGGCTGTCCTGGAACTCACTCTGTAGACCAGGCTGGCCCCAAACTCAGAAATACGCCTGTGTCTGCCTCCCAAGTGCTGGGATTAAAGGCGTGCGCCACCACTGCCCGGCTACGCTTAGTCTTACTAAAGAGGACAAAGCTGTCTTCTTACAGATTTTGTTTTAATTCATTTAGCAACAAAAGAGGAGAAGCTTTTTCTTTCCCTATGCAATAAAGATTAGAGCTCATTCTTCATCCAGGTTGAGTTCTTTCTGCACTGGTGGTTGAGTTTTTGGCCCATATACATATGTAAGTATGGGTGTGTGTGTGTGTGTGTGTGTGTGTGTGTGTGTGTGTGTAATTATGAGATAAGTATGAAAGCTGGGTCCAACTGGTTTGAATGGAGATGTATGAATATGTAAGCATGAATCTGTATATGAATTTATGTGAGTTTAATCCATATTTGCTTCTGTAAAAGTTTTTCCTTCTGCAAGCATGATTCTCTTCTCCTAGTTCAATAGAAGTTTATTGCTCCAACCTTTCCCCTAGTTTGACAAGAGAGGCATCTGGATAAGAGGGAAAAGGCTCTAGCAATTAATCCTTTACTTAATCCCCTACTGTTTTATGATGAGATGCTAAGTGCCAGAGACTGCAGTTTCTGGCCTTAAAGGGACTCAGGCAGATCAACTACAGTAGCAAAGTGACTTCGACTGAAGATATGGAAACAACTTATTATTAAACAGCCACTCTAAATATCTTGCAAGTGTAACTTTAATTTTTTAAAAGTCTCCTTTTTTAAACGCTTCAACCTCTCTTTTAGCCCACTACCCAGCAGAGGTAGTGGAAACGAAAGGGGTAACTGGGCCTGTTTAGATTTCTGATTTTTTTTTTTTTTTTTTTTGAGCAACTCCCATCTGTGTTGTCTGGAAATTGGCAGTTTAGTTTACAGATCAACACTGGCAGCTCCATCCACTTGTGAACACATTGTGGATGCACCAGCAGCCTACTTCAGTGGAGCCAGGAGAGCGAACAGGAGTCAGCGGTGGTGGCACTACCTAGCAGAGCCGGCAGGTCTCAACCTTGGCACGAGTCAGCAGGAGGGACCAGGCCAACCCGCATGCTGGGAAACGTTCTCAGCCATGTCTCTTTTAGTGAAGTGACTATCAGAGAAGACGCATGTGTCATACACATGTGTTGTACAGCTAGCTCTATAGGCAAGTCTAGCTCAAGTCTCTGTCATTGTCGTGTTCTATTTGTACGCTCTCTAAACATCACGTGTCTTCCACGTGTCTTGCCTCAGCACGTGCATCTGTCTCAGCTGACATCACTCTGTCAATCAACCTGAGCCCGAGGAAGCAGCAAGAAGCCACAGCACACTACCAGAAGTTTTTTGGTATGTTTCTCTCTATGGAGTCCCCACAAACATAGCTCAACTCCACAGTGTAAAGTGGATCAATACATGCGTGCTGTTAGCAAAGAATCTTCATTGTTCGTCCTTTCATGTGCTGTTTAGCAGGGCATCCTCTCTCCCGTGTCTGCCTCAGTGAAACGTTCCTTCACAAGTAGGCCTTAGCCTTTCACCTGTGTCCACTTCAGGAAAACACTTCATGTGTTTGCCCCCAGCAAAACACCATCCAACATAACTGACTCTCCAAAGAACCCTTAAGTTTCCACTTCATGTAAGACCAAGTCTTTCCCCCACTGACGTGCTTCCCCCTCGGCTGCCTCAAGAGGAACCAAGAAAGAAGAACATCTGGGCTGGCCCCCTGCAAGTCTCAATTGGGAAAATGGCTCCTTCAGGTTGGTCTATAAGCAAGTTTGCAGGGCCTTTTCTCAATTAATGACTGATGTGGGCGGGCCAAGTCCACTGTTGGCAGTGCCAGTTCTGGGCAGGTGGTCCTGGGGTGTATAAGAAAACAGGCTGAGCGAGCCATGGAGAGAGTCAGGAATCAGCACTCCTCTATGGTGTCTACTTCAGCTCCTACCTTCATGTGTCCTCCTTAAGTTCCTGCCCTGACTTTCCTCCATGAGAGATGATAAACTGTAAGACGAATGGAGCAAACCTTCTCACTACCAAGTTGCTTTGAGTCATGGTGTTTATCCAAGCAAACAAACAAAGATGAATGATAACCCATGATCCGCAGAGCCACTTTGCTGTGGAAAAGTAGACAGACACGGACTACAGGCAGTAAGCTCTATAGAGAATGTATAGAAGAGACATTCCCAGAGAACAGGAGCAGTAGAGGGGAGTGCGGGGGGTGGGGGAGAGCAGGGTGGGGCTATGGATTTCCTTCTGGAGTGAAGAAAATGTGGAACAGGGTAAGGTTGCTGTTTGCATGACACCGTGAGAGTCACTTGCAAATTGTTTCATGCTGTGTAGATTTCAACTTGAGAGAGAGACACAAAGAGAGAAACAGAGAGGAGAGAGAGAGAGAGACAGAGAGAGAGAGAGAGAGAGAGAGATTGCAGGCTGGGCAGATGGCTCAGTTGGTGAAGTACTTGGTGTGAGAACTAGAGTTTGGATCACAGTATGACATAAACAGATAAGCATGCCAGTGGCCTGAAGGTAATCCCAGTGCTTGGGAGGCAGAAATAGTAGATTCTTCTGGGACTGGCTGGCTAGCTAGACTAGTTAAATTGTCAAGCTCCAGGTTCACCGCGAGACCCGGCCCCAGTGAACAAAGTGGAGAGCAAATGATAAAGATACTCAGCGTCAATCCTAGGCCTCCACACCTACGCACATACATGCAGATACACCCACACATGTAAACACACACACACACACACACACACTATACACAAATGCAATAAATAAGTAAATTCATGAGTAGATAAATTCATGAGTTTGCTATTTTGTTATAGTTTTGTTTACTTTCTTTGATTTTTTAAATTGCAACTGTATGATTATTATATAATGTATAATTTTCTTTGATTTATTTGTTAGAATTGTCTATGTTTGGGTGATGGGGTAGAACGCACCTGTGGGAGGTCAGAGGGCAACTCGGAGTCAGTTCTCTCTGTCCACCATGGAGGTTCCAAAGGTCAGACTCAGGTCAAGTTTGGTGGCAGGTCCCTTTAAAGTCACCTCTCTGGCCCACTTTTTGGGTTTTACAAGGGAGCTAAACAAGAACAAACAGGTTACTTTCCTTTTAAGAGTTAAAGCAGAGGACATCTCATCACTAAAGTCACTGGATTCTTTTCTGACTAGTTCTCCTCAGAAAACTGGTCTATTTGGAAATTTTCCTGTTTAATGAATTCACGACTCATTTGGTTTGCCTTCCTGGGGCCTAGTTCAGGAGCTCAATCCAAAACAATGTCTTTCTATGCATTTCAGTTAATAGTAGTTTTTAATATTGGCTCCCTCTATAGCTATGAGGTCATGGAAACAGTTTACACCTTTGTATTTTACAAGCGCGTTCCATTTTGAACAGAGAGGACTTGGAGGAACCGAGATGGAATTGGCCTGGAAGCCTCCTCCCTGGGGGCTAGTTCTCTGCTGGGCAAGCTGCCCATGGAGAAAGCAATCAATAGTTCTACCCAGCTGTAAAGCCACAGGAGGGACCAACCCATCAAGATATCCACAAATAGTGGCACTCATACCTTGAGCTGTCTAAGTAAACTTAAGGCCCACTCACTAGGAGGGACTTCTTGCCTGGCACTGTAAACCCAGCCTGTGGCCTTGAGGTCATGGGTCCCAGAGGGGACACACTACTGTCCCTTTCCTAAATCAGTATAATTGCTTTTTTAAAAAAGATTTATTTATTTTATGTATAAAATAAATAACACTGTTGCTGTCTTCAGACACCCCAGAAGAGGGCATCAGAATCCATTACAGATGGTTGTGAGCCACCATGTGGTTGCTGGGAATTGAACTCAGTGCCTCTGGAAAAACAACCAGTGCTCTTAACCGCTGAGCCATCTCACTGAGCCATCTCTCCAGCCCACTAATGCTTATTCTTATACCCACAGATACGAGAAGTTCTCACTCATTGGCAAAGAAACCTCTTTCTGCAGCAGACAAAGACTGATAAATCTACAATACAATCCCTATACCTAAGGCTCAAGGAACATCACAAAAGAGACAGAAAGACCGGAAGACCAGGAAGACTGGGATACCTGCTGTGAAACAATGTCTTCTGCATATGATGGAAGACTGTACATGGGAGATCTCAACAGTGTGGTCAGCTAAACGAGACCTGCATAATGATCTCGCCCCTGACATACCAACAGGAATGGGGAGACTCCCACAGGCCCATCTCTAGATGAAGAGCTCTGGGCAATTAATGGCCACTAAGGGAGGAAGAATCAGCCTTCTTCAGGGATGAACGTCCTGACGGGTCGGCCAATTCCAAGTGTCAGCTGTGTGTGTGTGTGCATGTGTGTGTGCATGTGTGTGTGCATGTGTGTGTGTGCATGTGTGCGTGCAACCTGTGAGCATGCATGCATGCTCAGCAGCATGTGTGTGTGTACTCAGAAGTGTATGTGTGTACATATATACATACACACTTATAATTAAAGATGACGAGTTCATGAATTGGGAGGCAGCTGGGGAAGAGGAGCTGGGTGGAGAAAGGCGATGTGCATGCAGTGCACACGGAGAAAGTTCTCCAATAAACAACTGTGGCTGAAATACTGAATCTCAGTCCGGGGCTTCTACACCAACCTTGACATTAGTTCCCGGATAAAAGACACACACAATTTTTATATTTATGACAAGTCTTAATCAGCACTAGAGCTGGGCAGATATCTACCCTCTATGTTATTAGAATCTACCTTCCTATCTATAATCTCAAGTTATTACTTACTATGTTTCATTTGGGCTGCTCTTAACTCCGATTGGTCAGACTTCATGGTCATGGTTTCTTGACTCCTAACCCATGGCATCTTCTTTCTCCCTGGTTCCTGGTTCTGTCTCCTCCTGGTCTCCTCCGACCCCAAGCCTGGGACTCCCAAGCCCTGCCTATCTCAAGTCTGACCAGCTATAGGCTGTAGGCATCTTTATTTACCAGAGATAACTTGGGGGCAAAGTCACATAGCATCACTTGGGTCTATGGGAGGACGCTCATCTCTGGGGTAACCAGGCCTTGGGGGCCCACACTTAGCATTACAAAACATAGCAGCAGACCAAACCTCAACAAATACTAATAAACACATGCTTTCCCACTTGGGCCTGAAAGACAGCTAATTAGGGCAAAAATTTTTACTGGGCATGGCAGCACATGCCTATAATTCCAGCATCTGAGAGGAAGCAGAATTGCAAGAACAAAGCCAGCCATAGATTTTCTATCAGAAAACCAAAACCAACCAAGAATAACACCCTCTTACCCTTTGCAGTTAGGCAAACAAACGCCATAAAAGTAAATCACTTCATCCTTTACCCTTTAAGATGTCTATTTCTGTCCCCAGTTTGTTCCTTTGTAAAGAAGTAGGGATTGGGAATAAGGAGGGGATTGTGGTCCTTATGTTGGTTTCCTTTAAGGAATGGAAGGGTTTTTGTAATCCAAAATACTGTTTAGAAAGGCACATTTGGCAGTACAGAGGCCCATTTGGATGTCTCTGGAGTCTCTGAAGCCTGACTACACAATTCTCCTGCGAAGGACCTAGCAGAGGAGCACATGTGCTCACGTCTACTGAAGAATGGTCATCCTCCCTCAGAGAAGGTTGACCTCTTCCACTGAGCACGTAGCTTTGGCAGGGGCATACCGGAGCCATGATAAAGATCAAAACAGCCACCTAGCCAGCCGTGTCCCAGCCAAGTGAACTCTGGCGATCAAAGAGGCAACAGATACCATAGCCAGGATTTGGTTTTTATGTTTCAATTTTAAAAGCTGTTACATAGGGGAGAAAAATCCTTTTTGACATGGAAGCAATTGTAGCCAAATCTTCAAGCACAGCTGTGGTGGGCTCCTAATTAAATTAATAAAAGAATTTGGGATTTGGGCTCTGAGAACCTGCGTTTGAAAGATGCGTCTTGTCTCCAGACTTTTTCTTCTCTCTTCCCTTGTCTTTTGACTGATCTGAGGTGAGCAGACTCCTCTACCTCAGGATCCTGCTACTATGTGTTACCCGCAACCTAGGGACACGGGCTGGCTGAGTGACCTGCACTGTGCTTGTGTGCTGAGGAGTTCTAGGCAGCTGCCACTCAGCAACACCTAGTACCTGGCCCCTGACAGTGATTCTGATCGCCCATCCACTGAGACAAGATACTTTTGAACACAGACGTGAGAGGATTAAAATTGAGGATGACTGAATTTATATTAGCACGTGGCTGTATCCTAAGTATCTAGGGAAAGGGAGGGAAGTAGCCTCTTGGGTGTCACCATTAATTGTACCATTATCTTTCCGGTTACAAATGTAGAAAATATACAAAAGAAGTACATACTGTGACACATGCAAAGTAAAAACTGTCTATAATCTCATCTTTTGTGGGAAGAGCACCTCTCGAGATTTGATACATTTCCTCAGAATTTGCTCTCTAAACACATGCTGACATCCGCTTTTATAAAATGGCACCAGCCACTGCATCCTATTTTGCAAATTCTTTCCTTTCGTTCTAGAGCCTGAATGTTTCCATGTTTCCTTGTATCTGTATCTACATATTCTCTCTCTCTCTCTCTCTCTCTCTCTCTCTCTCTCTCTCTCTCTCTCTGTGTGTGTGTGTGTGTTTCTCTCTGTGTGTTTCTCTCTGTCTCTCTCTATGTTTCTCTATCTCTCTCTGACTCTGTCTCTCTCTGTCTCTCTCCCTTTCTCTCTCTGTCTCTCTCTCTGTGTGTGTTTCTCTCTGTGTGTGTTTCTCTTTCTGTGTTTCTCTCTGTGTGTTTCTCTGTCTCTCTCTGTCTCTGTCTGTCTGTCTCTCTCTGTCTCTCTCTGTGTTTCTCTCTCTGACTCTGTCTCTGTCTCTTTCTCTCTCTCTGACTCTCTCCCTTTCTTTCTCTCGGTTTCTCTATCTCTCTGTGTATCTCTGTATGTGTTTCTCTCTCTTTCTCTCTGTGTGTGTTTCTCTCTGTTTATCTTTCTCTGTCTCTGTCTCTGTCTGTTTCTCTGTCTCTGTGTGTGTTTCTCTATCTCTCTTTGACTCTATCTCTGTCTCTTTCTTTTTCTCTCTAGCTCTCCCCCTTTCTCTCTCTCTCTGTTTCTCTGTCTGTCTGTCTGTCTGTCTGTCTGTCTCTCTCTCTCTCTCTCTCTGTGTGTGTTTCTCTTTCTGTGTTTCTCTCTGTGTGTTTCTCTATCTCTCTCTGTCTCTGTCTGTCTCTCTCTGTCTCTCTGTGTGTTTCTCTCTCTCTCTCTGACTCTGACTCTGTCTCTGTCTCTTTCTCTCTCTCTGGCTCTCTCCTTCTTTCTCTCTGTTTCTCTATCTCTCTGTGTGTCTCTGTGTGTGTTTCTCTCTCTTTCTCTTTGTGTTTCTCTGTGTGTGTGCTTCTGTTTCTCTATCTTTCTCTGTCTCTGTCTGTCTCTCTATCTCTGTGTGTGTTTCTCTATGTCTCTCTGACTCTATCTCTGTCTCTGTCTCTTTCTTTTTCTCTCTAGCTCTCTCCCTTTCTCTCTCTCTGTTTCTCTATCTGTCTTTGTCTCTGTCTGTGTATGTGTTTCTCTGTCTCTGTCTCTCTATTTCTCTGTGTCTGTCTCTGTGTGTTTCTCTATCTCTCTCTGTCTCTGTCGCTGTCTCTCTCTGTCTCTCTGTCTCTGTCTGCCTCTGTCTGTTTGTGTGCGTGTGCACATACATGCATGTGTGCATGTGTATCTCATTCATCTACTAGTGTGAATCTTCTTTTATGCCAAAAAAAATTTAATCAGAACTGAATACATACTTGCATACACACATACATAGACACACATAAGCACATAAATAGATACAAAATATTACAGAGTATGCGCACTCATATATAATTTTATACATGTATGCTGTGCATGCTGGCCAATCCCATCCCACCTCCCTGGTACCCCTTGTCCTTTCTCCCCTCCTCCCCACAGCTCTCTGTCATGTCTGTGTCTATTCATGTGTGTGTGTGTGTGTGTGTGTGTGTGTGTGTGTGTGTGTGTGTGTGTATGACCTGCTGAGATTAACCAGGGCCATCTGTGAGACCATGGGTTTGGAGCTATCCACTGGAGCCTGGTGGATTCAGTGGTGAATGCACAGCTAAAAACAATGATTCTTCTTTTCCGAGAATCTGTCAATATCCAGAGTGAAGGGTGTGGCCCATAAGCTTCTTCCTCTTCTTTGACTGGCCATAGATTGGGCTGATCTGTTGTGAGCTCCCAGTGCAAGTAACTGATTTGGTGATTTCAATGGCTGTGTTGAGTCTAGAGAATGACATTTCACACCCTTCATGTGTCTTTCAGCTTGTATATTCTTCCTGTTTCCTCTTCCACAATGCTTCATGAGCCTTAGAGATGGTGGCTAAGTGATTGTTTATAGCTGGTTTGCTTGTGTGCTGCATCTTTGAGCAAGTCCGAGGCTCAGTAGCTGCCCGTTGTAAGGAGAGGCTTCTCCGCTATGGGACCTCTTTTGTCTATGGTACACACAAAGGAACTTAGAAGCTGCTGTGTCAGTTTAGTGAGCCATCAGTCAGAAATGCGCCCATGGCCTGGGCCTCCAGGCCTCGATTGTTAGTAGGGCTTACAGTACCATGAAATCAAACGTTTTTAAAAGTAAGAATTTGAATTGATTTTCTGGGACTTCTGCTTTCTTGCTATCTTCGTTTTCAGTTAGTGAAAATCTGGTGCTAGCTAAAAATCCAGACCACAGACTCCCAGCTGCCATGTGAGAAGTGTCTCCGCCCCTTCCGCTTCAGTCACTGCGAAGAAGGCTCGAGGCATTTTCTCTGTCCTCTCTAGCCAGCCTAAACATGCCTGTGCCTGTTCTGTTCTCAGGAAGCTCTTGTGTGAATGACAGGCTTTCTCATACATTCTCTGCCCATGGCATCATCAACCTCTACAATCCACCTATTCACCCAGAGTGGGGCGCCATCTGTTTCTGCAGAGGGACTGCAGACTAATTAGCCCTGTGGACAGGATAAATCTGTGACTATGCTGCTTGGAGAGCTTTGTCTGATGCTCCTGTATGAGCTTCTTCATGGAGTGCGTATGTTTCCACAGATCACTGTGAATCAGGCTGCACTGGGCTGGACTTGATCATTCCTGCAGAGCCTCTGCCTTAGGTTCAACAAAGCTATATTGGAAACTGAGCTGCCATATTCTCTCACGTTGGGGGAAGCACAGGCACGGGTCTCCCAGCTCCAGTGTTGGGTCTGCGCAGCCTAGGCTTCAAGGCTCACCGAAGCGGCCCTCCTCGCAGCATAGCGTGCTGCCGAAGCCACGGCCGCCACTTGGCCGTGGTGTAGGGAGGAGGCGCAGATAGAGACCAGCTGTGCGCGCCAAGGCTTGACCATCACTTCCTACGGTGCCCGGTGCCTGCCGCCGTTAAGAGTGCTCTGCTCACCGGCCTCCTCGAGAACCCGAGTCACAGCTCCCTTAGACAAAAGTTCTCCGACCCAAAATAGTTTTTATCTTTATTCATTCTGGATGGCAGTCAGCACTCCCGAGGCAGGCGGGTGGAGAAGGAGGGGAGAGAGAGAGAGAGCTACTCGGGTCAAGATGCTCTATTTATAGTTCTGAGAGGAGACAGGGGTTTGGTGGCCGACACTTTCCATTGGCCAGCTTGGGGGCCCTATTGGTGCCTCATTTGCCTTGCCCAGGACTCAGGGTTGCTTTCTACACAAGTTTCACACGCCAGGCCTCTCTCTATACAGGGGTCGTGATAGCTATGGGGAATCTCCCGGGAGCGTTGGCCAGAAGCATGAATCCTGGTCCCTTGTGTAGGTTCCACTGTTCGTGGAATTTTCCACCGGGCCTCCCAGGGCTTCTAGCCTATGCTCAACCAGGCGCTAGACTGCCTGACATAGATCACTGCTCCACACTGAGCGTCAGTAGAGAATACGTACATCAAGTGCCCCTGTGCTGACGGTCTTGGTCTGAACATATCTATGTGTCTCACACGGAATCATGTCTCAGTTTCAGTCTGTTGTGATGGAGCAGGGCTCAGGAGAATGACTTTTACCACAAGTCACCATGGTAGAGATTATACCTCAACCAGAAATCAGCTCCTCTTCTGTGGAGTGTTTAAGGGGCATAGTGTAACCCCATATAGTATATGATTGTGATGTCAGTGTCTGAATGACATCGCATGCCACTGCAGGAAGAAAAAGCAATCACCTTGCAGTTCACTAAGTTCTAGACCTCCACGTGCAGAAGCCTCACTGGGACCCTGTAGTGGTGAATTGGACGGGACCACAGAAAGGGCCATGATGCCCAGATGTATGGTTGCTGCAGTTCGATCTGGACGGCCTCCCAACCCTTCATATATTGGAGGTTGTCCTAACATTCTCTTCCTAACATAATGTTGTGTTACTCTACAGATCCAGAATGGTGGGCCAAGGAACCATGGACTAAAACCTCCGAGACTGGAAGCTAAACGAAACCATTTTTCCTTATTAATTGTTTAGCTCAAGTATTTTATCACAGTAGCGGGAAGATCTCTTCCCTGGGAAAGATGAAAACAGTATCTACCCCTCCTCCAAGATCCCAGTGACCAACAAGACATAATTTCACCAGAATCCACTCAGGGAAACTAAGAAGTCTATTGGGTTTACTTACAGAGCATACGCAAGGGGTTATTTACAGGAGTGTGGGTGCTCCCCTTCCAAAGGCTGTGTCAGACAGCCTTTCTCCGGCAAGGACAACGACTTTTCCATAGATGCATAGACAGAGCCTCCTGACCACTAGTTGTCCATGGCCCTTTCTGAAGCCACATGAACTCAGGGTAGAATTGCACATAGCAGATGATAAAGAGTGGCTGGACACTCTGGCGAGGGCCCTGTCCCCTTCCCTACTCCTCCTCCTATAATGGGATGTATACAGTCAAGAAGCCTAGCTGGGATGATCTTTTGAGAGCAGACACAGCTAAACTCCAAGAGATGGGGGCTTGTTTGACTTTGAAGGAAAGTCATGTACAATGAACTCTGACCTATACAGTAGTCAAACATTGTCATTGCTGTTTATATAAGGGTATTTAGGACAAAATTAATGCTTCAATCAGTAGACCGTGTGTAAAGCATGTCCATACACACATAGAGGCAGAAAGTGTTATCTTATAAATTCAGGCCCTACTAGAATGGACTTTCGGTGCTCTGAGTGAGAAGCAACTCTATCGACAGGAAGCCGGAGGCTTCAACTTCAACACTGGTTTCTCTTGGCCTTGGGTCTGTAGATTTTAGATTTGCTAGCCTCCATAACTGTAAGCAAATCCTTAAGCTAAACATTTGATATGCATCCATAGCTGTCATTCTAGCTACTTGGGAAGTTAAGACATGAAGATTATGAGTTCAAGGCCAACCTGATCTTATTTCAAAAGAAAGAAAGAAAACCAGAAACAACTAGACCAAAATAAATATTTCAATGATGGTAAAATAAAGATTTTTTTCCTATATACATGTCCTACTTGTTCTGTTTATCTGGAGAACTCTGACTAATACAGACCTTTAGATGGTTCTGCTACTGCCCTGGCCTATGCCCAGACACAGCAAAGACATCACCTTTCAAAATTGTAGAGGAAACACCTGTGATACTCTGCAGAGCAAACACACATGAAAAGCGGCCCAGTTACCCTGCCTTTGTCTTAGAAAAAATTCCTCAGGATGGCACAGCACTTCTGGCTACTTGCAAAGCAGACAGACATCAAATGTGGGGACTGGTAAGTATCACAGACTTATAAAAAAAGCCAGTGTGTGGCATGCATGCTCCCAGCTCTCTGGAGGCAACTCCTAGCCTTGTCCTGACTCCTTTGGGTGTTGGTGTTTTTATGCATTTGGAATGCCCACATGATTTGAGGACAATCACTGCCTATGGCCATTGTGGCTCTCACATAATAATCATGTTTTATGACCTTGGTTGATAGTAGTTCCCAAATCATGATGTTCCCCCAAAGATTCCGGGAAAGAGCTTTCTATGTTTTCTGAGGTGTTGACATGGTGAAGGCAAACAGGTCCACCCTGCCCAACCCAACCACCAGCCACGTGCTGTTAAGTTGGGAAATCCATTCTGTTCTGAGTATCACAGTTTAGTCATCTGTGTGGGCATTTACTATGCGTGCCTTCCACTCGTCGTGGGGTTACGACAGAACAGGTGAAAGTGCATTGTAGCCTGGGAAGGAGTCAACCTTGGTGAGGCAGGGTGGTGTAACCCTGGAACAGGTTCCCATGGCTAAGGTGTTTTAGACAAAGCACATGAGTCACAGCATCAAAGCTGGCTTTATTGGTTGCTGGGTCCATCTCACACTTCCATGCCTGGAGACAAGGAAGAACTTTGCATAGTGTTTCCTCATCGGCTCTTGCTGCTAACCAGGTTCTAAGGAGTTTTATGATCTGCAATGAAGGTTTGACATCGGCTCTAGTGACTTAACCCTACTTAATCCATTATACACTTGGGAAATGGCATAAATACCCATATATTATTAAGACCTGAACTTCTCGAAGGCAGAAACTGCTTCTTATTTGACTGTTACGTCTGTTGCATAGCTCAGTGCTTTGCACAAGATGGGTACCATGTCAGCCATTATTTGAAAAACAGAAGGAAATACTTGAAAGAGATGAGTTGTTTTGTGCAATCGCCTTTCATAGCCAGTTTAAACTATGTTTGTCGTCTTATTTTTCCTACAGTCTCTTTTCTTTCTAAGAGTTACAAGAGGTTGGGAAGGGAGCCGGTGGGAGAGCATGGAAGGAGACCCTGCTGAGTCCCGTTAGTGGGGCCCATCCATGCCTGTATGGAATTAGGACCATCAACTAGAGCATGTGTAGCCTCTCAGAGGCTGCATCCCAGAAGAACGCTAACCCTTCCTTCCCCAGCAACTATTAATCGCCAATAGCTTCAACTAAGGTGCAACCTTGTGAATCCCTCGCTATCCATGCCGCAATGTTGGCTGCTTGTTCTCTCACACCGGGTCTTGTGCGCGCAACTTTTGCGTGATGGTGCTGCATGTCCCATTTACCTTGTTTTTATTGCATTTCTGTCACATTGGTTTGGCGTTTTCTTTCATTTATTAGCGCACAAATATGTGTAGATGATAGTCTATGAATATGAATTTAAAATACATCCATAACGTCAGTTTGACCGTTCGACTGCTCAGTCTGCTATTCTTTCTACATGTTAACTAGAAGACATCTAAAGCAAAGACTAGCCTTCATTCCTAGACATTCTCCACAATGATTTCAGGCAAAGATAAATTCAAGTCCGTATAATTGTAGCTTCTTTAACTACTGAAAAGTATTTCCCTAGGAGAATTCATTAGATATAAGCGAAAAGCCAGCAGGAGGCCTGTATGCATGGTCCCATACAAACTCACAAGCCTGGAATCATTGCTTTTAAACACATGGGGTCTGCACAGTTTGCAAGTGCCACCAAGGTGCTGAAATGCAGCCAGACCCGGTAGCTCAGGTGTAATCACGGTACATGGAAGCTGAAGTAGGAAGGTGGGAAGGTCAAGACGGGCCTGAACTACACAGTGAGACTTTGCCTCAATCAGAAAGAAAGAGCATTTTCTCCCAGCAAAGGGACAAAAACCAAAACCAAAAAAAATTGCAGAGCCAGTTAATGAACTAAGACTGGATTATTAAGAAAGCAACACAGGCCAGGCATGCCTTTAATCCCAGCACTCAGAAAGCTGAGAGAGGCAGATCTCTGTGAGTTCAAGGCCAGCCTGGTCTACAAAGGGAGTCTAGGACAGCCAAGGCTATTACACAGAGAAACCCTGTCTTGAAAAAAAAAAACCAAAAACAAGAAAAGAAAGCAACAGCTTGGCAGAGGCTTTCCCGCACAGAGTGACTGATCTATTTCTTTCCCAGAAACTACTCATAGGAAAAGAAGCAAAATTTTAACTACCTTTCCAGTAACCCATGGAAAATCGAGACAATTTTTAGTAATCTGTGACAATTTTTAGCAATCAGACGCATCTTTAGATTTTTGGTTACAACTTCCTTTATTGATTTTATTGAAAATGGGAAAGTGTGATATTTTCCAATGACAATCCCTGGTCACATTTAGACTTTTATGTTAAAAAAAATGAAAAAAAAATTCTATAAATTTGGGCTGGCGGGACACCTCAGCGGCGGGAGGTACTTGCTCCCAAGCTTGAGGACTCGAGTTCAATCCTTGGGCCCCACGTGGTTGCAGGAGAGCTAACTCCCTAGTGTTCCAACATGTGTATTCTGTGACATCATGTGCATGTACACACACACACACACACACACACACACACACACACTCCATCATTTCTGTGTTTGATATGAGGGGAAACTGAAAATCGTATCATTCATGATGTTTCAACTAATCAGGGTAAGGTCATATGGCCATCGAGTGCCCCTGATGGGTCCAAAGGATAAATGTGCACGTCGGGTCAGATTGATCCCTCCGGTTCTTAGGAAATACCCACAAGGCCTTTCCAAGGTATGGGAACGGAAAGCCTCCTCAGCTGCCTGTCAGAAGCACTCCTGTCCTGCCATGAGCCAGTGAGTGCACACCACAGCCAACAGCACCCTGTAAAGCTGTAAGCCAGCTCACTGAACCCCAAACCTGTGTCTAGAAAGAGCCACAGGGAAGGGCAGGAAGAGCTGACACACTTCCCCCAGGGGATGTTACTAGAGCACACACAGCATCTGTCCCAAGCCGCAGCCGCTTGTAAAAAACGCCATCAGGAGCATTTCTGGACTCCGACTTGTGTAACACAAAAGGCCACACAGGACTGGAAACATTCAAGTGTCTATGGCGCAGTCAACTGCACATCTCACGAAAGCGTACCGAGGACTGGAGAGATGCCTCCTGCAGAGGAGCCAAGTTCAGTTCCCAGAACCCACATCAGACAGCTCACCACCACCTGTAGCCTGTAACTCCAGTCCAGGGGATCTGATGCCTTCCAACCTTTGCCTCCACTCGTAGGAACACATCCACACACAACACACGTGGGAACAAATAATTAAAAAGGAAATGAATCTTGAAAAAGGTATTAATAAGAGCATTACGCCCTAAACCCACGACCCTCAAGGACCTCATTTCCAAGCATCCTTCACTGAAAGCTCTTCAGCCCAGTCTGGCACGCTGTGTGGAGAGGGGCTCTGCTTCCATTGGCTTTATATAATTTTTGGCTTGTTTTAGTTTCATCGAAAGGAAATTTGGTACACAGTGAAGCTCAGCGATTTTCACAGAAAAATCAAAGCGAGTTGGTAGTGTCCGCATTCTGTTTCTCCTTCCCAGCTTCTATCCTTCAAATTGCTCCCTTGCAATGTGGTCAGACGGCTCAGGAACTAGTAAAGCCGGAAGTGGCTGACGGATAAATGACACCTTGGTCCTTGCTTTACCTGGGAAGGACGCCGCCCACAGCATTATTCTCGACAGTCAGCGTCCGTCAGCAGGGCGGCTTTAACTGCCGCCTCTAAGAACTCCGCAGGGACTTTCTTGATGATTTTTTTTTTTTTTTTGGTAAGAAAGATGTGGCGTATTCAATGACAATGATCTTTGCAAATATGAATGAATATCACCCTCTCTCCACCTCTTCTCTCTCGTTTCCTTTAGTGTCATTAACCCCAACTCACCTAACTCTTAGCCAGATGTTTGCAAGATGTTTGCCACTGATCTAAAGTAAGTTAGCGAAGTTGATCTGAGTTGGGAGGAAAAAGAGGTGTGAAGAAAGCTAAAATATATATAATATTCTCATATACACATATATATCATATAACTTATACATACACATACACACATACATCATGTACAACATATACATTATATACATATATACCATTGAGATGTTTGCAAACATTGCCTTGTCTAACTCTCACATGGCCCCGGAGATAAGCCCATCTCTCCTTTCGAAGTCTGAGCTCAAATCAGTGAAATTGCCCAAGGCCGTCCAATCCTGATCTCAAACTCAGTGCTCTGCCCCCTTTCCCAGTAAAAGCCAACTCCCCACAGGATCTCAGAAGGCCACACCTTCTCAAGGTCACACACAACTTGCTCTGTTTGGTGCATTTTAACCTTGGCTGCTGGGTGGGTCCCATCTGTTCAGAGGTGATCTAGTAAAAATAAATGCTAAGATACTTAGCCTCTGTGTCTCTGTCACCATCTGTCTGCTTCCCAGACAGCTGAGCCTCGCCAAAGGTGGGCTCCAGTGCTTCGCCCCTCCCACCCCTGTTGAGGATTTCACCTTCCGTCATTTCCTTCTTGTATCTTTGGCTTGTCCAAAACCACCTACCATACAGTTCAGGTGCTTCGGGGGTGTCTGATTTCATTTTAGACCTCTTTCTTGTCTAGCTCCCATCACGGTCTTTCCTACCTAGCTATCTTGCTTGTTTGTAACCAGTAAGGCATGGCCATCGGACCCAACCGGAGCCAGTCTGCCATGGGACAGGGTTTGCTGGACCTCTGTGGGAATTTACTTACTAATTATCTCTGAGGATTTCTAAAATGAGCATTTCTTTCTCTCTTGGATTGAAACGCGGAAGTGTGAACCTGGAAACCATTGGAAGTCATCCTGGGTGGTAGGTTGGGGAAGAGAGTGCCTTGTTCTGAGGCTGACATTCAAGAAAGCTGAGTAAAAAGGCAAGATTGCAGGCCCCTTAAGACATTGTTGAACTGCTGAACCAAATTCCCCCTGCAACTCATCCTGCTGCTGACTTTCTGCTGGCCGAGTTAAGAAATCTATTTTTCTTTTTTCTTTTTTAATTTTTATTTTTTGATATTTTATTTACATTTCAAACGTTTCCCCCTTTCCAGGTCTCTACTTTGGAAACCCCCTATCCCCTCTCCCTCCCCCTGCCTCTATGAAGCTATTCCCCCACCCACCCACCCCCGCCCACCCACTCCCTTCTTCCCTCCCTGGCATTCCCCTATACTGGGGCCTCTAACACCCTCAGGCCCAAGGGACTCTCCTCCCCCTGATGGCCAGCAAGGCCCTCCTCTGCTACATATGTGGCCAGCACCATGGGTCCCTCCATGTGTATTCTTTGGTTGGTGGTCCAGCCTCCGGGAGCATCAGGGGGTCAGACCAGTTGACGCTGTTGCTCCCTCCATGGGACTACAAACTCCCTCAGCTCCTTCAGTCCCTTCTCCAACTCCTCCATCTGGGACCTCACTCTCAGTCCAGCAGTTACTGTGAAGTGAAACTTGGGTATTCCAAACTTTTGGGCTAATATCCACTTATCAGTGAGTACATACCATGTT
>CM052709.1:5760748-5779384 GCA_028551405.1 Uromys caudimaculatus
AGGACCTGTCCACACTGCACTCAGAGCTCTCCAGGGCCTGTCCACACTGCACTCAGAGCTCTCCAGGGCCTGTTCACATCACACTCAGAGCTCTCCAGGGCCTGTTTACACCACACTCAGAGCTCTCCAGGACCTGTTCACACTGCACTCAGAGCTCTCCAGGACCTGTCCACACCGCACTCAGAGCTCTCCAGGACCTGTCCACACCGCACTCAGAGCTCTCCAGGACCTGTCCACACCGCACTCAGAGCTCTCCAGGACCTGTTCACACCACTTTACTTCTCCCTTGACATCCCTAGGCAATGCCTTCTGTTTCCCTGTCTTTAAATCCCTTTATATAGCAATGACTCTCAGATTTATAGTATCCGACCTAAACCTCATTTCTGAGCTGTGACTGCTGTAGCAATGTCTTTACATAGCTGTTTTACACAGTCACGGACTACGGTCGTCTCATTCCCTGCTCTCTCAGACATCTCCAGCACCACTCCCGATACAAAGTAAGCCATTCATGAAATGTCTAAATGAGTAAAAAAAAAAAAAAAAAAACTGTACAGATCAATACTGGGTAAATAATAAATGGATAAATCAGATAATGTGTCCTTTAATTGCAAATGGCATCATCCTAATTTAGTAGGAAACAATTGCTTTGTCTCAACCAAGCCTGAGGATGGGACTATGGCTGGATTTCAAGACCGTAGAGATTTTTGAGTTGGGTGCCATCAAGGTTGTCCTCTTGCTCTTTCTCTGTGAGCGACTGCTTCATCTTTCTCTCCAGACTCTTCTTCATTGTTGCTGTGCCTCGGGCCAAATGGAGATGCTGGATCTTGGGCTGGAAGCTTGCTCTTAAAGCTTTGGATATGCTGGAGGGCCACCGGGTTGATTTGTGTAACTGGTCTTACCTGCACTGTTGTAGCATCAAAGCCAACAGCAGACACAGCCAATGTAAATGGCCCTAGTAGTGGTTCAGGACATTTTGATTTGCAAAGCAGATGGGGGTCTTGGGGCCACAGGTTGCTAATCCCTATTTTCAATTACCAGTAGACATAATAAGATCCACATGTCAGTTCCACAGTTTGTTGCTGTGGTGTCGCCAGGGCTCAAATCATTATCGCATTCTTGATGGTGAGATGCCATGACCAAGCAGGCAAGGTCATGTCGCTGTGTGGCTCCTCTTGTGGTGTTCACTTATATTGCAAGAGGCTTGAAAATGAAGGGCAACCTCAGACCCAGAAGCCCTCACCGAAGCTTCAGTGTCTAAAGCTCACTCTTTAGCCTTTCACAAATCTACTCTGTCTACAGAATTTCAGAAGAGGCACCATCCTCCCAGGTATTTGTGGCCTCATCTTTTCATCCTTGACATCCAGTGCTACCCCTCCTTAAAAGTATATCTTTTTTAAGACAGGGTCTCCCCATGTAAACCAGGCTGGCCTCAAACTCACAGAGAGCTGCCTGCATCTGCCTCCTGAGTGCTGGGATTCTAAGCATTCACCACCAAGCCTGGCTTAGTCCACCCCTCTAAGTCAATTCCATTTCTAACATGAATGGCTGGCACATCTCCTCTCTGTCTTCTCCTAGCCCAGCAAGCATCTCTTCACCTTGCCTTCTGCAATGAGTCTCTTTCATCTTGTCCATCTCAAAACCAGCTAACAGCCAGAGCTCTTATAAACCAAGAGTATGACGGCTGTTTCTCTATAGAGTACCCAGCAGGTTGGATGCAAAATGTCCATTCCAGGTTCCTGGGACTCTCGGGATTAAGGAACCCAGGTAACAGTGGACACGCAGTTGGAAGTCATTGCTGAGAGACAGAGTTCTTAAGAAGGGGTTTCTCTTCCATGTGGATGGCAGCTCTTCTCAGGACTAAAGTCAGATGGAGGTCGGAGTGTGGCAGAAGACTACAGAGGAAGAGTTCAGAAGTCACCTGGCTGAAAAGGATTTTCCAGAACAGGACAGCCAAATGCCCCTGGGCCTCTGTGGGAGGTGAAGCTCTGACAGGCAGCCACACCCTTGCTTTCCGGAGGAATCCACTTCCTCAACCGTCACCTAGGAATGAATAGTTAAGGGGGGGCTACTGCTGACTGTAGTAACACACGAATTTGACCCCAGCACTAGGCAGAGGCAGGAGGATCTCTGTGAGTTTGAGGCCAGCCTGCTCTGCAGAGTAAATTCCAGGCTAGACAGAGCTACAGAGTGATACAGAGTGAGACCTGTTCAAAACAAACAAACAAACAAACAAACAACAAAACCAGGTGAGTGTATTTGTTCATTTGTTAGAGATGGCATAGGCAGTAGATGCCTTGAGCCGCATACAGCAGAATGCTGTGACATGCACTCCATTACTATAGACTTAGTGATGCCAAGTGCCAGGACGTGGAAAAACTGTGAAGGAGGAGGAGGAGGAGGAGGAGGAGGAGGAGGAGGAGGAGGAGGAGGAGGAGGAGGCCTAGACATTGCAAAGGAGAAAGCTGAGTAGGATCAGACACTTCCTGACGCTTTGGAGACACAGGAAAGCACAGCTCCTCTAGGAAGCTTTGGCGGGTGTGTGTGTGTGTGTGTGTGTGTGTGTGTGTGTGTGTGTGTGTGTGTGTGTGTGTTGTGATGTGATGTATGGAGCAATTCTGTTTGGGGCTCCCCAAAGTAATTTTCTACAAAAGTTTGTGTACATCGGGGTAGGCTGCAGGCAAATACCATACAGAGGCCAGAGTAAGGCGAGAGAGTACAAAGACCTAATCCATCTGCAACAAACTCAAGCTGAGTAGATCTTGGGTCTGTGAGGTAAGACAAACGTGGAGCAGGTGGGGTGGGAGGTGGAAGTCCTCCCCTGTCCCAACCTGGTCCCAGGCTGAGACAGGAAATATCTTGAGCTATTTCTAGTTAGTCTCACCTAAGTCTAGGAGAGGCAAGCATCTTTCACGCTTTTTGTTGTTGTTGTTGTTGTTGTTGTTGTTGTTGTTGTTGTTGTTTGTTTTTGTTTTTTCGAGACAGGGTTTCTCTGTGTAGCCCTGGCTGTCCTGGAACTCACTCTGTAGACCAGGCTGGCCTCGAACTCAGAAATCCACCTGCCTCTGCCTCCCAAGTGCTGGGATTAAAGGCGTGTGTCACCACTGCCCAGCTTTTCATGCTTATTTTTAAGGTAGTTAGTTGGTGTGCAGCCCAAGTTAGCCAAAACATGTAATCTTATTACTTTTGCCTCCCAAGTGCTGAGATTCTAGGTGTGTGCTACCACACTGAGCAGTTCCTTTTTCCCTCCCCTCCCCCTCACTTACCCTTCCCTCCTCTCCCCTTCCCTTCTCTCTTCTCCTTCCCCTCCCCCTTCCTTCTCCTCACTTTCCTTCCCTCCCCTTTCTCTCCCCTCCCCTCCCCTCCTCCCTCTCTCTCTCATTCACTTATGAGGTAGGGCCTCACTATGTTACCCAGACTGCCCTTGAACTTCTGGGCTCAAGCCATGCTCCTGCCTCCCCCTTCCCAGGAGCTGGAACTACAGTCCACGACACTGAGCCTAGCTATGTTTCCTGGTCATACCGACTCCACATACTGGACATCGGGGCTCCTCCCTTTGTCTGGGGACAGACTTTTAGTATAAACTAGATCTTTGAAAGGAAAGACATACACAAAAGAACTGGCCAAGAGCGGGACAAACCTGGGGATACAGACAGGCATCATTGCCGTGGCGCTGTTGCCAGGCAACACGCTGGCTACTGACCAGAGACATTTCCAGGACGCCAGCATGCCCTTGGTGTTGATGATGTGGTGCCTTTGTAGCTGGGGCCAGGGAATTCCTAAATTTCCCCACACTGTAATAAAAAAGTTAATTGCTTGTGTGCCCTAGTTGCTGCTTCTGAACAAAATAGAGAAAAAGGCCCTAGATCCTCTCTGGGATGTGATTCTCAGTGAGGTCCCTGACCCCCCACCCTTTTTGGCCCCAGTGATGAGGAAGAACCATACAGTCTCCTATTCCCTTCTCGGATGTACGAGTTCAGAAAAGCCGGGTGTTCGAGTCTATCCTTCATAGTGTCCCAGTCTGTGGCTCGGTCATCTGTCCCCAGCAGATTCATCTGTTAATCTGACATTGCCTAGAGGTGTCTGAGAGGATCTCAACTGAGAAGTTATCCAGATGGGATTGGCTTGTGGCTTTATCTGTGAGGATGGCCCAGAGCCTACCCCACTGTGGGCAGTGGGCAGTGTCATCTCCTAGGCTCATAGGCTAAGAAAGGTTGCTTAGCATGGTTGGGGGGCAAGCCAGAGATCTAGCCAGTTCCTCGATATCTTCTGCTCTACTTCCTGCCTATCTTCAATCTCTCCTTCCCAGGTTGCTTTGGGTCAGGGACAGACAGAAAGGAAGCCTAGAAAACTAAAGGTTCTCTTTACTGCTATTGTGGATTAAGGATCCAGACAACACCCTTATGAGCCTGCTCTCATGAAGCATTTGTTGTCTGAAGTGGGTAGAACATACCCAAGGCGTGGTGGCGTACGCCTTTAATCCCAGTGTTTAGGAAGCAGGACATGAGGATCTCTGAGTTCGAGGCCAGCCTGGTGTACAAATCAAATTCCAGGACAGCCAGGGCTGTTACACAGAAAACCCCTGTGTCTCAACAAACAAACAAACCAACAAGAATATAGGGAACATGATACTGATACGGATATCTGGCATGGGCCAAGATGGCTAACACCGGACTTGGGGGCTGTGAGCCAGAAAAAAAAAAAGCAGACATTAGATGTCCAGGGAACCCTGAAGTAAACAGTAATACAATCTGTTATGTAGCCATCCCTGGGAGATTGCTACTTTTGTGTAAATCTGTATAAATGGCCTTGAGGTCAGAGACTTTTTCCCTCACCTTCACCATTGGGCCCATTTGTGTCTGTCTGTCAGTCCGTGTGCTGGATTACATGTCAGTGTGTGCCAGGGTGTTTGCTGCTGTCTGCCTGCCCAGTGGCCTGGGTGCTGGTGAATGAAGTGTGTCTTATCTACCTATGGTTCCTCTCTTTCTCTTCTGCCTCTCCGCCTCCTGTGGCTCACCTCCCTTCCTGGTGTTGGAGCTTAGACTCAAACCATCTCAGCCATTGGGTAGGAACAACAGAATCTGAATCCTCAAATTCTGAGCTGGGGATGCTGAACAGCAAACTCCTCAACAGGAAGCTCTACTCATCCCAAGAGCGGACTAGGAGTTCATGAAAATCCAAATTCCCTCCCATCCTTCCTTCCTTTCTTCTTTCAGCCTTTCTCCCCCTTTTCTGTGTTTTCCTGCCTCAATTTCCCTTCTCTCTCTCTTTCTCCATGCCTCCCTTTCTTGATTCCGTATATGACAGCACACCAATAAATGGGTGTGAATATAGACAGACGTTGGACTGTGCATTCCACCAAGAACCTGCAATTAGGATTTGTCGTCCTCCGAGGTGTGGTAGCGCTAATTGGTTGATGGGTGCAGAATGCCAGGACATTCTTGAATAAATCTCTATGTGAGTTCAAAGTATTTGTAATTATTATGATTATTACTATAATTTATGAGATTTAGCTGTAAATCTTATAATAAGATGAGGTCAACACTTTTAAGAAGAGGAAGCAAGATGAGACCCTATATAAGGTGCTGGGCACTCACCGTTTCTAGGAAGAGGAGCTGACTGAAGACAGGTGAGTGGGAACTGACCTTGGACTTGTACTGAGCTTACTTGGAACGAATACTTCAGGATATGCTAATCAAATGATGATTAACTGACCCTGGATTTATTTATTATTTAGATTGAAACTTCCAGGATGTGTTAATCAATTGATAATGATTGTTTCGTTGCTTCTGAGTAAATAGGATTGAACCAAATGAAACTTAAGGATCTTGCAGGAAAAGACCAAGTTTTAGGAAAGTAAGATGATAGAGTAGTTCTTCCTGTTCATTTACATTCGTTATACAAACTTCTATTTCTCTCAGCGTGAGTGTAGGGCTTCTTCTGAATATGTGCACACGTGCAAGACCTCGAGTAGCAGGACGGAAATGTGTGTTCACTCAACACTAGTAGTAATACTGCGGCCAGACAGAAAGATGGGGGAAGTCATGGGCCGTGAACAGGGAGGGACAGGGACGCCTCGCTTCAGAGTCTGGTTGAGGGCTCTCGCCAGCACAGTCAACAACTGCTTCACCCCCTTCTCAGCTATCAAACCTGGAGAGATTTTCTAGAAATCTCACCAGAAACCTCAACTACTGGAAAGATGCTCTTAAAGCATTGGGTAACCCTAGTGGTCCCTAGCTTCACCACATCAGATTATAATTCCACCCAAGCCTCCTCTGAGCTACCTCATAGTCTCATTTATCAGAAGAAAGGAAAAGGAGGGATTGCTAACTACTCCTGAGATATAACTTGAGAGCACCCACAAGGGCATATATGGCTAACCTTAAAATGCTTAACTGCACCTCCCTCTCAAGGAACCCACACCTGCATGTGTTTTCATTTTTGCTCTTCTCCTGGGGGAAGCAAAAATCCACCCTTAGGAATGTCTTATTTTCTTCTCTAGTGCCTCTCTTTCCTAACCCTTATGCTTAGGGCCTATATGAAAACATTTCCCTTAAAATCATCAACTCTGCTCATACTGTCTAGTCTTGAACTTTTTCTCTATGTCAAAGCCATGAATCCTGGGTTTGCCTGAGTTGGGGTCCCTGAAAGATTTCAGGATTTCCTCAGGCTGCAGGCTGCTGAGGGCAAGCTTGCAGCCTGTGTCCCTCCTGTCCTCTCTCTGCTGGCAACACATCAAAGAGAATGTCTTCTTTGTTCTCTCAAGGCTGAAGGGCCAAAGCGTTGGTGCTGCCAGGTGGCAAGCCGCTGTCCTTTCCCACTTTCAATCTTGTGGATGAAACATTGACCCAGACAAGGGCGTGTGTGTGTGTGTGTGTGTGTGTGTGTGTGTGTGTGTGTGTGAATAGAAGAGCCCTGCTTTTCTTGGAAGCTGAGAAGGAGCTAAGGCCGGGGTGTCTAACAGTTTAAGTCTTGGCTATTGGCGTTAAAAGACGGATGTATTTTGAGATTCTATGGTGGAGGAAGCCAAGATCTTTTTTATGATATTTGTTCAGAAGGAAATATTCCTGTGCTCACACAAGGACAATCGTCTTCCCAGATTTCTTAACACTGGCAAAGTGAGAAAGAGCAAGAATGAAGGTACACAGACAGAAGATGCCCCCTTCAGACAGTCTCCACAGTAAAGGAAGAGATTATGAATTTGCCAACAAAGAGGGAAAAGACCTTCTCAAACCTACTCTATTTTCCTAGCTGGTGTTGGCGGCTCATAACCCAAGCGCAACAAGTGCATGCGATCACAGGCCATGGGAAAATGCAGTCTATGAACAGACACAGGTTAAATGATACATGGGCACACACCTGCCATGCCAGCAGTCACCGGGGAGGGAGAAGCAAGGGCAGCCAGTTCCAAGGCAGCCTGAGTTACCAGGCAAGACCACATCTCACAAAATCAAATTAGACATGATAGCTCACATCTGTAATCTCTGTACTCTACGAAGAAACAGGAACACTGTAGATTTGAAGCCAGCCTGAGCTATAGGCAAGTACTAGGCCAGTCTATAAAACCCTATTTCAAAACACAAGCGGGCAAAGATCTGGAATGTTGCTGTCTTACACTGTGGTCTAAAAAGTAGATTTTATTTCTCTAGACATGCGACTCTAGTGGCAGAAACATTTTATGTTTATGACGGTCATCAATGCTGCCCCTTTGATTTAAGCTCCATTGGCACAAAGCCTTCTGCAGGCAGTGGGCGGGGTCTTTACCATGTGTATGAAGTGAGGAGAAGAATGGAGGATCAGGAAGATACGAGTGAAAGAGGATGCTGCTGTGGCCCATCAGCCCACCCGGATGGAGGATGGAGAAGGGGGTTAGCCACAGAGCAAGGGCAACAACCAGGCTTGCAGTGGCTAATGAGCTACACAGCACAGCGCTCAGTCCTTACTGGATCAACAAATAAGGGCCACGATGAGGCGGGGCCACAATGAGGACCCCCCCCCCCCCCACTCATCTCTTAGACACCAGGGTGCTGTGTTTCCAGGTTGGCTGGAGGCCTGGAAGGACATAGCTTGCTCTCTGGTGAGGCACTATAAATGCCAAAGACCTTCATTTCTACTTCCCACCCCCAATTGTTAAGAGCTGAAGAAGACATGGTCTTTATCTATCTCATGTCTATACAATGCTTTAAGAATTACAGAATGCTCAGTGAGAGGAAAACAGGGAGAAGATGTTCGGTCAGAGGCATGAAGAGCATGAACTAGTCCCCAGGAATGCTCTGGTTGTTTGTTCCAAAGGTGGCCTGTCGCTGCAGCTTGACACCTTGCTGCCTTTACTCTTTAGCTTTTCAGATTGGGAGAACAGTGTCATGGTAGACACTGTGATGGACATCAGGCACCATACTTACCTTGGCTGACATTTTTAAAATGGCTTTGAGTGTGAGGACAGGGAGGGGTACTAACAAATGAGTCATGTGTGACCAATGGGCACTCCCTGAGATGCCTCAGCTTTTAAATATAGAGTGCTTTTGACACTTGGACAAACAGGGCCATGAAGTCTGAGTCACTCTGAGTGCTATTTATGAATGGACTGCCTTGTCTATCCATACAAGAAAGCCCATTGTCACTCTTTGCTATGACCTGATACAACTGAAAATCATTGCTCTTCATATCTGACCACAGGAGGCACCAGGAAGTGACTTCGTGTTGCTAAGTAACTGGTGTCTGTGTTTGCAAAGACTCAGCCAAGGCTTGGGAACACAGTTACTTAGCTCCATGCTTGGAAAATAAGGTAACTCTTGTGTTACAACGAAAGCTACATCTTTCCTCTTGGGTTTCCTGTAGGAAGCCTCTATCTCACCTGGAAAACCAGGAAAACAAACAAACAAACAAAAAACCCAAACCAACGAAACAAGCAAACAAAAAACAGTTGAAATGCTCCAGGGTCATCATTTGAATGTGAACAAGGCACTTTTTCTAAAAGACCTTTCTATAAAGGCAGTGAGACACCTCTGTAAAGCTGACAGCCATCTTGGTTACCAATTTAACACACTTAGGAAGAGGCAGCCTCAGCTGAAGAAGATATGGGAAGCTCAGTCCAGCACATTGGCCTGTGGGCATGGCTGGAGAGGCAGTTCCTGATTAATGATTGGTGTGGGAGGCTGCCCGGCCCACTGTGGGCAGTGCCATTCCCTAGGCAGGTGGTCCTGGGCTGTGTAAGAAAGGTAGCTGATTATGAGCTTTAGAGCAATCCAGTAAGCAGTGCTCCTGCTTATTTCTGCTTCAAGTTCCTGCCATGCTGGAGTTCTGCCCTGTTTGAGTTCCAATTTCCCTTAATGGTGGACTTTAAGCTATGAGATGAAATACACCCTTTCTTCTCCATGTTGTTCTTGGTAATGGGATTGAACCCAGCAACAGAAACAAAGTTGGAGAAGGGCATGTCTCTCTGAGGCCTTGAACATTCTTTTTGTACCTTAGAGGCTATTTTTCCGGTTCCTTTTAGAGATTACCTGTCCGCTCTTACATTCATTCCACGGGGTTCAGAAATGCTGATTACATGTTCTGTTGAGGGAAGAAATCTGTGCAGTCACAGCTAACATTACAAGTTCCTAAACATCTCTGGTCACTGAACATGACCTCTTCTGCTGAGCCAAGGGCAACCAGACAGACCATCTCGATGCTATAAGAAAGCTAAGCAGAAAGTATGGCTTGTTGTAGGACCACCTGCTCCCTCGTTTGTAAAGACGAAAGTCAGGAATGCCTCTCCACCTGGGACCATCTCGTCCTGGGAGTTCGGAAGAACCCATGTGTACAAATAAACTTAAAACAGGGATTGGGCTGTAACCCAGAAGCAGTGTTTACCAAGCATGTAGAGGACCTAGATTCTGTCCCCATCATCAGATAAATAACTTGGAGAGTGGGGAGGGAGGGAGGAAGGGAGGGAGAGAGAGGGAGAGAGAGAGAGGGGGAGAGGGAATGTGGAGAGAGGGGGGAGGGAGGGGGAGGGAAGAGAGAGAGGGACTGTGTATGTGAGTGTGTGTGTGTGTGTGTGTGTGTGTGTGTGTGTGTGTGTGTGTGTGTGTGTGTGTGTGATAACAACAGGTCCCTGGGCTCTAGAGAACACAGTCCAATGGGACCCAGGGTGTCTGGGTTCCTCAGAACAAGGAACAAAGTAATAGGATAGGTCTTCCTTTTCCTTCCACCATCCAAAGTAAAGACTGAGGGTGTGTTCCAAGGCACTGAGGAAGCGTGTTCTTTTCCTCAACCTAAAGAGAAAAGTGCCCAACTCATGGAAACCACCAGCACAAAGTTCTGCTTCTCACCCACATTTGGACAATGGAAATTGCTTTTTAGCACCCCGAATCAGGTCGTTGTGTTTCTCAGTGCCCAGAATCAAAGCATTTCAGCTTTGTCATTTCCCCCAATAGTCTCACTATTATATAACCCAGGCTAGCCTTGAACTTGCAGCACTTCTCCTGCCTCAGGAATGACAGGCATGCATCCCCATACACAGCTTATCTTGTCTTTTTAAAGCAATTAGCACCCAGTATCTCGGTCTTCCCCTTTCTTCTCCCCCCCTTTTTTTAATAAAAGAGGGTCCCACTGTGTAGCCCATGCTGGCACCGAATTCAAAATCCTCCTGGCCTGCTCCACGAATGCTAAGAGTACAGATCTGTAGCGTGTCCGGGAACTAACTGAAAGGCTACAGTGTACCTGTCCAAATCTCGCTCCTTCATTACGATCCAAATCACTCACTTCCCTCTTTGGATGTGGGGGGGAACTCATTCCACTCACCCACCCCATAAAAATAGTGTGTTGTCATGATGAGGATGGGTGTTGCACACCTGTAAGCTGATTTTAGTTTTGAAAGCATTTCAGGTGCAGTAGAACCCGATACCCAGCATGTCTCCACTGTGGCTGCTTCTGGGCCTCCTGGCCCTGACTGGTGAGTGTGTTTCATTTTTCCCAAATAACTTGGAAACTGACAGGAAAAGGCATAAAAAGGCAATGCTACACCTTCCGGTTACAAAACTAAATTGAAAGCATTACTCTCCTCCTAAGATAGATTCTGGAGTTAGGTATAGAGCAGTAGGCTCCCCACAATTTCTGTGCACTTGCGATCACGTTGACTGAAACCAGCCTTTAAATATTCACCACTGATAACTGCTCATTGCTTTAAACAGACACCACTGATAACTGCCCCATTGCTGCTATAAAACTCTTACCACCATAGCGTTGCTTTGCTCATTGCTGGGACAGAGTACCCAACAAAAGCAATTTTTAAAAGGAAGGACTAAATTTGGATCCTAGTTTGAGAATATAGACCCTCATGGGAAGCCACAGGAAGGGGATGCGTCTTGAGATGGCTGGTCACATAACACACATCATCAGGAAGAGGAGGCTGGGGCACAGCTCCTTGGCTCATTTTCTCCTTTCGATCCTGCTCAGGACAGTGGCCATGAGATGCTAACACCCACACACAGGATAGGTCTTCCCAGCTCAGTTTACTGGATCCAGATAACCCCTCACAGACACGTGAGGGATTTGCTTCCATGGTTGACTGTAACTCTCCACCCATATGGCAATAAAGATCAACCATCAAACACCATAATACTGAGTGTATTCAGAGACTATATCTTTCCATAGGGAGACTAAGGTGTTTCCTATATAACTAACAAAATCCAAGTGGGGAAGCAGCACTAAGAGAATCCAGAGGTGACGGACTGGTAGGCACATGGTCACAAGTTTTGAATTTCAGCTTTGGCTCTTATGTTTGTTGTAACTAGGGCAAACAGTGAAAATCCTTGGCGTTTGTTTGAAATGTTTATTTATCTACTGTTTACCGTATATGTGCTAATTCGTTCAACCGATATTTTAAAGCTGCTACAAGGTGCCAAGCCTTGGGAATATAAGGAACCATGACAGTGGTGTGGAGTGGTTAGGGAGAGGATAGCAAAGCCAAGGGCAATGGCACAATCTACTGCCACATTAAGGGCATTTGTCAGCAATCACAGAGACAGAAGTGTACTGGCTAAGACATTAAAAGGACTCTCACTTAATTTTTACTGACAGGAGGATTCCTGGGCTTTGCTGTTCATTTCTTTCCTGTAACCCCAATACTTGAGTGGATGGGGCAGGAAAACCAGGGATTCAGAATAATCCTTAACAACACAGTTGACAACCTGGGCTGCACGAAGCCTTGTCTTAGGGTTTTACTGTTGTGAACAGACACCATGACTAAGACAACTCTTATAAAGGACAACATTTAATTAAGGCTGGCTTACAGATTCAGAGGTTTAGTCCATTATCATGGGGGGAACATGGCAGCATCCAGGCAGATGTGAGGCTGGAAGAGTTGACAGTTCCACCTTTTGTTCCGAAGGCAGCTAGGAGAAGACTGATTTCCAGGCAATTAGGATGAGGGTCTTAAAGACCATGACCACAGTGACACACCTACTCCAACAAGGCCACGCTTTCTAATAGTGTCACTCCCTGGGCCAAGCATATACAAACCATCACAAGCCTATTTCAAAAACATTAATTAATTGGTCAAGTAATTAATTAAATCAATGCCTCCCCATCGGTGATGTCTAGAATCACTGAGGCAGATATCTTGGGAGAGAGATGCAAGACAGAAGAGAGAGATGCAGATAGAGGAGGCCTCTTGTAGAGATCTGATCCTATGACTTGTCTGCACACCCTCTCTCTGCAACCTTTGACCCCTGCCCAGAATGCCCTAGGAGAAGCTGAAGCCAACCCAGTCCCTGTTTATAGACCATGCCTGTACTTGGGGTCTGAATGGAGATCCCAAGAAGACCCTGGCTTTAAAATGTGTGTTTCTCCAGAGCAAACATGAGTACCTCACCAGACCAATGAGCGAGGAGACAGCCTTTGAGCTTTGCAGAGAGGGGACTGCTGCAGGAATTCCCCGTGTCTGTGGAAAGAAGGAGAAAGCTTAAAGTAGTACTGTGATACTTTCTGGTGTCCCAATGGTGTAATTTCAAAGGCCATTTGAGTGTAGAACAGGACTCTAGCTCTCCCCGCGGTTACTGACCTGAGTCAGTCACAGCGGGCTAACCCAGGCCCTCAGGCTGAACTTCTCTCAATCGCAGGCTCCTCCGAAAGCGGCAGCTGGGGTTGCTATGGAAACATCCGCGCCCTGGACACCCCAGGAGCATCCTGCAGGATTGGAAGACGCTACGGCCTGACTTACTGTGGTAGTTAACAAGCTCTTTGTCTGTCCTCTCTTTTCTCTTGACACCCACTGCTCCTCACAGTCCTACACCGAGGAATCGGAGGAAGGAACGCTCAACACAATCTCCAAACCCTCGAGCTCTCGGGAGCCCTGGCTTTACTTAGACAGGCAAAGAGTTCTCAGGGCTCTCCTGAAACTGGGATAGCCGTCTTTACAGAGATTTTACAAACTCCATATCATGGGGTGATAGCTGCTTCTTAAATTGTAAAAGGAACTAGAATGGAGGTGAACCCATGTAAACCAGCATCACTTTTCATTCTTATTGACCATTTTGGGTATTGTATGATTTCTTGGCATCATGTAGGGATTGAAAGATGGGCAGTTGTGAGTAAAATTGTCTAGGCGGACGTTCTCTTTTACATGCTGGTTCCACGTGTTTTATTGGGAAACCTCTGAGGTTCTCAGGGTTGGACCAGTGGTGCTTGTGTCTGCAGAATTGTCCTGGAAGGGATCAGAGCCCAAATTTGGTCACTGGTGGCCACAGAGATTTCTGACATCACGAGTTGCATGGGGTGTTGACTCTGGTTCACAGAAAAAGTCTTAATCTGAGATCAGGGGTTTAAGCTTGGGGTTTGCAGTCACAGAACTAAGACTAAGCCTGAATCACCATCAGCCATGTCCTTCTTCCTGCGTTTGCTGTAGGAGTCCGTGCCTCTGAACGGCTGGCTGAAGTCGACAGGCCATATCTTCTGAGATATCAACCCACCATGAGACTCGTTGGCCAGAAATACTGTATGGATCCTGCAGTGATCGCTGGTGTCCTGTCAAGGGAGTCTCCGGGCGGCAACTATGTGATCGACCTGGGCAACGTGGGCAGTGGAATTGGGAGGGTGAAGGTAATGTTCCATCCATCAAGGTGGCTCAAGGCTGAGGAAATGGCTCGGCTGGTAAAGTTCTTCCTGAGAAAGCATAAGGACCTAATGCCCATGGAATCGGATCTCCAAAACCCATAAAACAAAACAAAACAAAACAAAACAAACAAAAAAAAAAAAACCAAAAACCAGTCACGGCAGTGTGTGTCTGTAATCGCAGTGCCGGGAGGGTGGATGCAGGTGGATTCCTAGAGCCCACTGGCCAGTTAGCTGAATCAATGAGCTCCATGTTCAATAAGAGATTGAAGGATATACTCCCTGGTGATCTCTGGCCTCCACAGGCATGCTCACACATGAGTACATCCCCTGACATGTACTCCGTGTGAACATGTATACCCACCCACCCACCCATGCACACACACAGAGAGAGAGAGAGAGAGAGAGAGAGAGAGAGAGAGAGAGCAGACAGACAGACACAGAAAGACAGAGACAGAGAGACAGAGAGACAGAGAGAGGGAGAGAGGAAGAGACAGACAGAGACAGAGACAGAGAGATGGAGAGAGAGGGAGAGAGATAGAGAGAGAATGTGGCCTTTTTGCTTTGTGGCATAGCTCCAAAGGAACACAACTATGGTGTCACTGTAGATGACCCGGTGACACAGTGACACAGGACACAGAGTGAATGATCCTGCCCGAAGTTTGTGAGAGCCACAACAATTCTTCTATCATTTCCATTGCACGAGGAGCCACGGGTTCTCTTCAGAGTGAATACTGCTTTAGTGCAGGGTACTATTTACTCCAGGGTACACTATTCTGGGTTCCCAGCAAGGGACTAGCTCAGGAAAAAGATCCCAGATTGCATTTTGCTCTGTAGTTTCTGTCTGTGACCTTGAATGGGTCCCTTCACTGGGCCTCCTGCCCCACCTGTAAATTTTCATTTGGTTTTCGGTCATTCTGGGAGTCATATTAGTGTACGCTAAGCAAGCGTCCCACCACTGGCCTCTATTCCACCCCCTAAATACCACTCCAAAGGGATTATTGTAAAGAGTCAGTGGGCCAATGTGAAAAGGTAGCCATGGCTGTAGCCTCTCAGGACATCAAGCTCCTCTCTCGTCCTCTTCTCTCTGAGCAACCCTTACTTCTGAGGACGAGCTTTACCTTTGTACCAATTACAGCGGAGTCTTCTGGGGGCTGAGCCACTGTCGGGGTGAGGGTGGAGGTGAGAATGGAGTTTCCCATTGCCCTTCAGACTGTTGCTGACACACCTATGTGCCTTAGGCCACTTTGAGCTTTCAGGAAAATGTATTCCTTAAAGATCTCTGAATTGACGTCTCTTGGCTACCTGTAATGAATTTCAGTTTAAACCTATCTTCTGATACGTACGCTTTTGATTTGTGGACACATTCTATAATCTGATGGGATGGGGGCATTGAGTCACCAATGAGGAAGTGGGGCTCACGGAGGAGTCACAACTGTCAAGTTACACAGGCAAAGAGAGAACATGGACCTGTGGTGCCTTGTGCTGCTAGGACAGCTGCCGTTTACCTCCGTGATTTTTTTTTTTCATTTGTAAAATCTATTCCCTGTGGGAAGGATCAGTCCATCTCCTTTGAGATGAACTAAGAATCCCCTAAATTAATTCAGCCATTTCTCCTCATTCCGATGAGGTCTCTGTGAAAGCAGTAACCTCTGGCATCCTAGAAGGGCTGCAGTTCCCTGCAGACATTCTGATCACCCGCAGGGAGGACCGAAGTCCAGGCGGGACCCCTTCTCCGCTCATTTGGAGCTATGTTTGCAGCACTGAGGAATGGCAGCAGCACGGGGGTCTATCTACATTCATTAACCATCTTGGCCTCTGACTGACCTCTCTCTGTTACACCAGGGCATCAGAGAGATGACTGCTTTTCCCTTCCTCAGCCTAAACCCTGTAGTTTGTTCTGGTGTAAAATGAGATCTAGCCTCTTAGCAGGTTTCACTTAAAATACAATTATGCATCACCTTACTGTTCATTACGGGCGCAATACTGGACCTCAGAGTTTCTAGAAAAGCTTTTCTGTACAATGAAAAGTCTAGATTTACTAACCTGCACCTCTACATCTCCCCACCACCTGCCACACTGGCCACCCCTATTCTGTTCTTCTAATCTACAAATCTGACCTTTTGTAGTCCTCATGTAAGTGGGATCTTGCTGGATTTGTTTTGGCTTGTTGGCGTGTTAATTTGTCTTATTGTAACCGGCTTACTTTTCTTAGTATAATACCCTCAAGTTTCATCTCTATTCTCTTCACAATACAATTGTCTTCCTTTTTGAGGCTGAATAGAATAATGGTGTGTGTATGCCTCATTTTCTCTGTCCGTCTGTCAAGGACACTGAAGTTATTCTCTCTCTCTCTCTCTCTCCTGCTCTCTTGTTCTCTCACTCTCTCGCTTTCTCGCTCTTTCGCTCTCTCGCCAGGCTGAGACAATTCATTTGGATAAACACCCAGAACTGGCATTGCTAGGCCGCACAACATTTCTTATTCTAATTTATGAGAGAGGGACCTGGACACTGCTCTCCGTGGTGGTCATTTTGCATTTCCATCAACGGTGCACAGGATTCTAGTTTTTCCACGTCCCTGGCAACACATGTCTTAGTGTTTTGCATAGCGACTCTCCTCATAGGTGTAGGTGGCTTCAGCACCTAGTCTCCAGGGAGATGGAGAAAGGAGAAGAACAGAGGGACATGGAAGAGGATCCCATGCCACTGTCCACTTGGCTTACCCCACCCTCCCTCTGCCTCCTTCCCACTAGGAGACAAAATTCTACCCTCCCACAGCTTGGAAGAGTGAGACCTGGGTTTCCCAGAAAACTCAGACTCTGACATCTATCATCGAAGATATCAAAACTAGGTTTCCAACCTGGACGGCTGACCAGCACCTGAGAGGTATGTGTTCCACTGTTGGCTGCTTGCTTCACAGCCCGGAAGTAAGAGATAAGTGTGATACCGGGTTCTCCAGGCCACAGCTGCCTGCCAACGGGGTGTTAGGAGAGGGACTCTGAGCTTTCTACTGAGTGTCCTGAAGCTGTGTGAGGATTAACCTGTCACGTGAATTTCAGGTGGACTCTGTGCTTACAGTAAAGGTCCTAACTTTGTCCGAAGCAACCAGGACCTCAACTGTGATTTCTGCAATGATGTCCTTGCGCGAGCCAAATACTTCAAGGACCATGGCTTCTAGCACATCGGAAAAGACTCAAGTTCATTGTCATACTTGAGACCTCTCCTGTTCCACTGATCTGTCTAACTGATGGAACCTGTTGTCCCAAATCTGAGTTGAATCTGAAGGCTGTCAAAATATCATGAATTATATTAAAGAAAATGTTATCACCTGTGTTACAGACTGCATCTTTTAAAGACAGTTCCCCAGATGTTAGCTCTAGTGTGGATTTCTGTGAGATGAGTCCTGTGCATCATGGGATATAATTGCCAAGTTCATCAAACGAAAGCTTAGGAAACACAGGTTACATGTCAATTTCGCTTAAGCATTGAGTTTGGGGCAGTGTCGGGGAACTGAACCCAGAGCACATGCTCTACCACTGAGCTCTCTCTATTTCAGCTGAAATGATAAATAATGTATTTTTACTTTTTAAAGATTTTTATTCATCTTTACTTTATGCGTATGTGACTGTTTTGCATTCACGTATGTCATGATCTATGTACATGCATTCACGTATGTCATGATCTATGTACATGCAACACCAGAAGAGGCCATCGAGTCCTCTGGAACTGAAGTTACAGATGATTGTCATAACCTTGTCAGTGCTGGGAACTGAACCTGGGTCCTCTGGAAGAGCATGCGGTGCGCTTAACCACTGAACCATCATTCTAGCCCCAATAAATGATACTTCTAGTATTATGAGTTTCAAACTGTATTTGGAACAAGAATTACATTACGAATGTATTCACTGTCTAAAATTCCAATTTTTCTGGACGCCTTATATTTTACTTGGGCTGCTCCATCATTTCCTACTTAGATAAAAGCAAACTGAAGAAGTTTGATGTTTTTCAGGTTAAGAGGGTGCTGACTCTAATAAAGCCACAGTTGGTTTGAAAAGGGAGCGGACATGATTGCCCACAGTAAAGTTTATTAGAGTTACAGGTCCCAGGCCATGGAAAGGAGCACATTAAACAATACTATATATGGAAAAATCTAAACTTAGTGGGGTCTTAAAGGGAAGCAGAGGCTTTCCTGACAGCCTGTGTTAATCCTGAGATTCGCCAGAAAAAAAACAACTCCATTTTGGGTCAAATTTAAAGCAAGCTTTATTAAATATTACTTGCTGAAGTCTTTTCCAGCTGAGGATGGCCTGGAGCCACGTGTTGCAGGGGCTTTTAAGACAAACCTATAGGCAACCGTACTATCCCACGAGGCTTTGTTATTTTCTTTTTTTTTTTTTTTTATCTTAAGGAGGGAATTTTTCTTTTTTTTTTTTTCCCTCCTTTTTTATTTTTGATACTTTATATACATTTCCAATGTTTCCCCTTTTCTGAGTCTCCTCTTTGTATACCCCCCATCCCCTCCCCAACCCGCCTCTAGGAGGG
>CM052709.1:5779884-5829497 GCA_028551405.1 Uromys caudimaculatus
TCTTCTTCTTCTTCTTCTTCTTCTTCTTCTTCTTCTTCTTCTTCTTCTTCTTCCCTTTTTTTATTGGATATTTTCTTTATTTACATTTCAAATGTTTTCCCCTTTCCAGGTCTCCCCTTTGGAAACCCCCTATCCCGTCCCCCCTCCCCCTGTCTCTATGAGGGTGCTCCCCCACCCACCCACCCACTGCAACCTCACTGCCCTGGCATTCCCCTACACTGGGGCATCTAACACCCTCAGGCCCAAGGGCCACTCCTCCCACTGATGTCCAACAAGGCCCTCCTCTGCCACATATGTGGCCAGCCCCACGGGTGGCTCTCTTCATGTGTACTCTTTGGTTGGTGGTCCAGTCCCCGGGAGCTCCAGGGGGTCTGGCCGGTTGACACTGTTGCTCTCTCCATGGGGCTGCAAACCCCCTCAGGTCCTTCAGTCCTTTCTCTAACTTCTCCATCCGGGACCCCCAGCTCAGTCCTATGGCATCCTCCTCTGTATTTGTCAGACTCTGGCAGAGCCTCTCAGGAGACAGCTTATCATGCTTCCATCAGCAAGCACTTCCTGGCATCCACACTAGCGTCCGATTTTGGTGACTGTATAGGGGATGGATCCCCAGGTGGGGCAGTCTCTGGATGGCCTTTCCTTCAGTCTCTGATCCACACTTTGTCTCCATATTTCCTCCTGTGAGTATTTTGTTCCCCCTTCTAAGAAGGACTGAAGCATCCGCACTTTGGTCTTCCTTCTTCTTGGGCTTCATATGGTCTGTGAATTGAGTCTTGGGTATTCGGAACTTTTGGGCTAGCTTTGGGTATTGTCACACATGCCATTGAGATACTTTTGGGCTAGCTTTGGGTATTGTCACACATGCCATTGAGATACTTTTCCTAGACTAGGGACTCTAAATGTCTCTGTGTTCTGCTGGTAACTCCTTCCCTCGATTTGGGATTTTTTTCCTGTTCTTGATTAGCTTCATAGTACTCTCAGTTTTAAACTCAGCTCTTCTGTCTGTCATGTGGATTCTTATATTTGTTGTTTTTATTATTTTCTAGAATTCTTGAAAATTGTGCTCGTTTATATTTCTTGCTTACTGATGTTGACTCATATGCCACCTTGACTTCATCCTTCACCCCAGGGCTCTTTCCTGTGCTTGGTTCACCTATTGGTGATGGTTTCTTGGGTTTCTCTTCCAGCTTGCGGACTGTCAGTTGTGTGGATGATTTCCTGGCCCACATTTCTAACGTCTCCTCTGTCTTGCTGACTTCCTCCCCAACTCCGGGATTGATTAGCTCACTTTATTCACACGCTTGTTTGTGCAACTTCGATGTTGTTGAGTCCCTTTATAGCTAAGATGTAAAAGTCATTGTCTGGCCTTTCTCCATTTCAGTATCTTTGAATTCAGCCATTGAGTCTTTCGGAAAAATTATGGGACCTTTGATTTTCATGTTTCTGTGTTGCGATTTGCATGTGTCTTGGGCTGTATTTCGAGAACCTTCTTATTGAGCAGTCTACTCTCGAGAGCTCAGTCTCCACCAGCACTCAGAGTAGAAAACAAAATTGCTTTAACAACAGCAACACCTAATCAAACAAGATGCGAAACTATGCTTAGCTCGTTAATACATCACTAATGGCCATAAAACACAGGTGGCAAAATAATGCAGAGTGTGCTCTGAAGTCAAAAGTTACCCAAGAGCCACCAGGTACAGGCCTGTCAGCCCAGCGCTCAGGAGAGGGAAGCAAGAGAGCCAAGAGTTCAAAGCCAGCCTTAGCTATAGAGTGAGTTCAAATCTAACCTGGGTTCTGCAAAACTCCGTCTCACAAATAAAAATATCAATCCGTAATAAATACAGAAATAGTAAATTAATGAGATAAAAGAAGCAGACAGGGACAGAGTGATTAGAAGAAAGGAAAGAGTAATTAAGAGAAATTGAAGAAGAGAAGTGGAGAAGAATATGATGATGGGGAAAGAACAAGCTATTACAAAATTACGATAAATCAAGAGATAAAAGCAAGAAAAGATTTCCCAATAAGGAGAACATGCAGTTCCAAAGTTGGATGAATTTTAAAGAGAAATGAAAGGGCTGTAGGATGAGTTAGTGGTTAGAGCACCTGCTGCTCTTGCTCCTCCTACCCCACACTGAGTGGTTCACAATCACAAGGCTCCTGCCCCAAGAGATCTGACACCCTCCTCCAGCTTCTGTGGACACCTTTGTATGGGCACATGTACACACACACACACACATACACACACACACACACACACACACGCACGCGCACGCACGTATTCTAAAGGGAGAAAAATAAAGCAGAAAGTAATTTTTTAAAAAAAAACAGTAAGTTAAAGTCAAAATATTCATTAAAGAAGAAAGAAATGGGGGGGGGGGAGCAGTGCAAGGAAAAGAAAGAAAAGGAAAGGAAAAGAAAGAAACGAATGATTTCCAATATGGAAATAGATGTGTGCACAAATTAATTAAATGTAGAAAGAGGAACAAAACAGAAAACCATAAAACTGTTAAAATACAATAAAATAGAAATATCACTAAAAAGAACTGTTAAAAGAAAAACCACACACGGTGCAAAGCAAAGAGAAAGATGACAGCCCGTTAAACTGGTTTCTTTCCAGGTCCTTGTGAACAAGAGACGGGCCAAGTGTAGGCCGCGGTGAATTTGTGTGCTCTGGTCTGCTCGGTGATTTGTGCTGGTACTGGGTTCTTCCAGTCTCTTAGCTTTATTAGCTTTTCTTTGTGTATGGGGGCCTCTGCTGGGTACACTTAGTTTTGCAGCGTTTCCAACCCTAAGTGTGACTCACCTGTTGGAGGGGAGGAGCTAAGGATGAGTGACTGCCAAGGTGACTGACCTAGTGACCTCAGTCTCAGGGCTAGTCAAATCCCAAACTGCAGAGTGGACGTCTGTCATTCCTTATACACAGGACAGCCTGGACCCAGCTCCTGCCACCTGTCTTTTGCCAGCTCGTTAGCCTCGGGCCCTCCTGCTCTCCACAGTTGCTTCTAAGGACCATCTCCCACCCTGCAGTAGTGTTGGGCTGAATTTAGGCTTCCTACCTTGTGATAATTCTCTGTTCCCAGGCCCCCGGAATAGCTGGAATCCTTGTTCTAGATACTTCTAATCCACAAACCTGTAGGCTGAGGGAACTTCTTCATGTGGACCTGCTCTGCCAGACAAGTCACTTCCCTAGGAGACCCACAGCTGGATTTGAGGCTTGAGGCCGCTGTAGGTTTGTCCTGTGTGTTGGGATGCTGGTCTCTTCTCTGGAGTTATCTGGAGTACATATTGGATGAAACTGCTACTTCCTGCTCTCCTGGGGAGCAGCTTGTCTGGAGGGCCTTATTTAAGCACCCTGTCACTCCTTCTGTGACTCTCCAAAGCTTTTCTGTTCTTCCTGTCTTTTTGTTTTGTTTTTGTTCTTCAAGACAGGGCTTCTCTGTGTAGCCCAGGCTATCCTGGAGCTCGCTCTGTAGACCAGGCTGGCCTTGCACTCACAGAGAGCCTGCCTCTGAGGCATGTGCAGCAACAGCCACCACCTGGCATCTGTCTTTTTCTCTTTTAAGATTTCTTTTTTTCTCTATGTATATGTGTGTGCACATTTGTATAAACAAAAGTCCCACGTGTGCAGTTGCCTGCAGAGGCCAGAAAGAGTCAGATCCCCTGGAATTAGAGTTACAAGCGGTTGTGAGCTGTCTGCTGTTGGTGCCAGAACAGAACCCTGGTTCTCCTGTTAAACGAGCACTCTTAGCTACTGACCCATCTCTCCAGCCAACCCCCCTTTTTTATTTTGCTATAGAATCTATTCTTTTTTTCTTATCCTGACACCTTTCACCAGGTCACACGGCTCACAATGATTTCTGGTACCCACATAGTGGCTTACACCTTCCTGTAATTCCAGCTCCAGGGGATCCAGTGCCCTCTCTGGTCTCCATGGGCATCAGGCATGCAGGAGGTGAACAGAGTTACATGCAGCCAAGAGACCTGTACACATTAAAAAGGAACAATAAGGGGGGCTGGAGAGGCTCAGTGGTTAGGAACACTGTTCTTCCAGAGGTCCTGAGTTCAATTCCCAGCAAGCACATGGTGGCTCACAACCATCTGTAAAGTGATCAGATGCCCTCTTCTGCTGTGTCTGAAGACAGCTACAGTGTACCTATATACATAAAATAAATAAATAAATCTAAAAAATAACAATAAAATAATTATTAATTTAAAAAATTACCCAGGTGTGGTGGCACATGCCTTTTACCCCAGCACTCAGGAAGCAGAAGCAGGCAGATCTCTGTAAATTCAAGGCCCTCCTGGTCTACAGAGTGATTTCCAGGACAGCCAGGGCTACACAAATGAGAACCTGTCTCACGAAAGGAAGAAAGGAAGAAAGGAAGAAAGAAAGGAAGAAAGGAAGAAGCCTAATTAAGGCAGTAGGTGTGTGCATCTGTGTGAGTCTGTGTGCTTGTATGTGTGCGTTTGTATTTCTGTGTGTTTGTGAGTGTGTTACTCTGTGTGGATTTGTGTGTCTTTGTACATATGTGTGCATTTATATACCTTCATGTGTATGTGTGTATGCATGTGTGTCTGTGTTATGAATGAAGATGAGAATCTTTTCATATGTTTGAGAAATTTGCATTTCAGCTCTGAAAAGTTTAGATTTTGCTCACTTTTTCAGTTTATCCAACATTCATAGGACTTTTTATAGTTCATGATATACATTGATATACATCGATGGTATGAGTATTTAATATTTTATCCTAGTTTTGTCTGTAAAATGCTAATTTTAATGTATTCCTTCTCCCTAGTAAAAAATAATTCTGCTGCATTTCTTACACTTAAACTTCTGGTCTGGTTGGGGCTTATGCTAGTTTTTATATTCATTTTTGCAACTCATAGCAAAAGACCGAATATCATCATCTGGGTAATTTGCTTCAGTGTAAGGGGGGTTGCTGTCTACTTCCGGCACGGAGCCATGTTGCTGTGTCCTGTGTCCTTCTGAGAGGATGAATGGATACATGGACCTTTCTCTACGGCCCTCTTCCCCATTCACATGGGATGAGCCCTCATGGCCTGCTTACATATTAAAGGGCTCAGCTCTTAGAACTAACGCTTAGGTAACACCTGAACTGGAAAGGAGCATATTCGAAAGCAGATGCAGGCCTGGACCTTTATCGGGATCGCCGGGACATTAAAAGTGCAGTGTGGAGCCGGGAGAGGTGACCTATGTCTCTGAGTCCCCCCAGTTAGAGGCTGAGGCTGGTTAATCATGAGTTGGATGCCAGTATAGGCAACGTGCAAAATCTTGTGCGGAAGGAAGGAAAGAAGGAAGGAAGGAAGGAAGGAAGGAAGGAAGGAAGGAAGGAAGGAAGGAAGGAAGGAAGACAGAAAACTGAGAGTAGTGTGTTCGTTCTTATTCTCTCTTAAAATCTGATTGGTTCAAAGCCAGGTCCACCAAATAAGGCAAAACGCTATAATAGTTTCAAATATAAATCAAATGGGAGAAGGAATGTGTTCTCCATTCTCAGCAGACTCCCACCTGTTCCTGTCAATGTTCTCATAGTTTTAAAAGTTAATTCTGTAATGCACTACAATGGGATATCCAAAGCATATTCAACCCAGCTAAAGGAACACGTAATGAGACAGGCTGAGGATATCTGATGGGACTTCAACAAAGACACTTGACCTCATGAACTGAGGGAGAGGTGACTTCAGATCTGACCTTTGGAAGTAATTTCACCTCTCTATTTGAATTCTTCCACCTGCAAGGTGAGGATTAAATGATTCAGTGTGTAGGAGGAATTTAGCTAAGCAGGCCCAGCTTAGCTAACGGTGGCGCATGCGCTGCCGATAACTTTCTCCTGAGCCACCCTAGAATCTGCCTGCACGGCTAGAAACTGCTGACACTGTATCAGGCGATGGAGCGAGTCGTGAGACAGCGCCACATCTGGCTGCTTGAGAGCCATGAGATGCTGGGAGGTAGGTATAAAGGTTTGCTCAGTGCTTGCAATAAATGAGTCTGCTTTTGTCACTTGCCTGACTCACTGAGTCTGTGTCTGCCCCTTCTTACCCCCAAGGGTCTTGGTCGGAGTCGCAGGCAACGACAGTCTACATAAAATGCTGGGTGCAATACCTGATGTGGTACGAACCTGGCAAGTTATAAAACTAAGAATTATTATAAAAGTCGAGCACGCACTCTTTCCCCTCCTGGAGATGAAAGGTTAGGACCGAATGTTGGCAAAGTCCGTGCGTGTTCAGAGAGATGCCTACCCGAGGAGCATGAACTCACATTTCAGGGACACCAATGTCATTCCCCAAGGCTCCACTCTTTGACAGTGACACTGGGTCTCCAGGGTGTGTTCTTTACCCAGACAAAGCTTTCTTCACTCAAGTTGCATGCTGACCACGAGCATCCATACAGGGAAGAAAACACAGAGACGGCCAGGGCAAGACCGGGCACCATTCTTGCCCAGATAGGAAGCCGAGAAGAAAGAAGTGACGCTATGAAAAGCGCGACAAACATTTCTGCTAGCACGTGCATGCTTTCATTTCCACATTGTCAGAAGAAACAAAACCCCCAGGATTGTATACACTGAGAACATCGTGGACAGACACACCCTGTTTTTCAGGGACCCCTCCCCCCAGCTTTCTTCCAACTCTTGTTTTCAAACCGGAAGCAGCGGTGTTCCCAGAGTAGGTACTGTGCCACTGACGGGCAGGAATTCTTTTATAGAACCCGAGGAAGAACTTCTCTGAACTTATTTTCATGGAACTCCTGTGGGTTCCAATCCCACATTCCATTATTTTAGCATAGGTGCAGAAACTTGGACGTTTTTGTGTAAGGCATTATTGGTAATCTGGAGTGAGGGTCCAAATACCTGTGTAAGACGTAACGGGTCCAACTCCAGATGTCTGAGACTGAAGAAAGTAGGAGTTTTGCTTCGACTTTTTGCGTTTTGTCCTTGAATTTCTTCAGCAAGGTCAAACTGAGTATGAGGGAGGCAAATGTCTTTTAAAGTTACTTTGTGTTGAGATTGTGGGAGCACCAGAGGGCCCTCATTGGCGTCGCTGGTCTGATGTAGGGTGTAAACCCATTAAGACTTAAGTCTGAGGAAAGGGAGTGACTATTGCAAGAGGTCAAAAAGGCCAAACTGTGACATCATTTAGAGATGGGTGTTGGTGTTGATGGTTGTTGTTGATATCCCTGAGATAATTCCTTCTTCAGCTTAAGGGCCTGCAATCTGAAAGATATCAATCATGCCAGAAGGTCACATAAAAAGCAAGGGCTGAAATCACAAACCACAGTTAAAACAAGAAAGCAAGCGAAACTTATCTGGAGGCGTTACCCAGGAGTTGTCCAACTAGGACATTTATCGAAATCTGGAAGAAACAAGTCTGATTAGCCACTGAAGGAGGCAGGGACTGAAAATACAGAGAAGAATAAGGAATATTACTGGGTGGATAGGAGGAGCAAGCCATCACTATGTCTATCCAAACCGTGATAAAAAATAAACAAAACAGCATCCTGGGATGAAGGAGTTGTAGTCCTTAGTGAAGAATGCAGGAAGGCAAGAGCCCTCTGTGCCATGAAAGCAGAGGCTTTGTCTTAGTTTCACCCAGATGCCCATAAAAGGCAATCAAGAAAGATGGTGCCAGAAGCTGGGGGGAGGGGCACATCTTCACGGTGATGCCAGAATTAGTGGAAGGGGCCATCATCTGAGGCTTGAGACCTGCAGGAGGACTTTAAGGATATGTGTTGGTTTTATTTTTCTTTCTTTTTCTTTTTATTAAAGACTTATTAATTTAGTATATTTAAATACACTGTAGCTGTTTTCAGACACCCCAGAAGAGGGCATCAGATCTCATTACAAATGGTTGTGGGCCACTGTGTGGTTGAACCTCCTGAAGAGATGTCAGTTCTGTTAACTGCTGAGCCATCTCTCCAGCCCCTGTTTTTATTTTTCTTAAAGATTGTATCTATTTTTTATTTCCTGTGCCTGGATACTTTGGCTGCATGTATGTGTGTACCACTTGAATGCCTGGTCCTCATGGAGGTCAGAAGGTGCCAGCTCTCCTGGAACTGGAGTTACAGACTGTTGTGAGCCACCATAAGATGATGGGAGCTGGGCCCAGATCTTCCTCAGGAGTGGCCATCTCTCTAGCTCCCCGGGGACATGTTTTAAAGTTGAGTAACATTAGGGAGTGCAAGCCAAACCTGTGGATGAACCCAAGTGTGATGGAGATTTCTTTGCTGATAATGGAGGTGACATTAAGCAGTGTTGGGTTTTCTATTTACTCGTGACCAGACAAATTAGCTTTGACAGAAAAACAGAACATTTTGAAAGACATTAGAGCATTGAAGAAAGGATTTGCTTAGTGGAGCAAGTAAAGGTGAATGTAAGTGTTATCTGCGTGTCTCTCGTTCGGGTAATCCCAACATCAGGAGCTATGAAGTATGGATCCTTAGATTTACTCCATAAGACCTGGCAATGTCCCTTTAAAATTGGCTAGAGCTGGGCTGAATGAGGTGAGGAAGACTAATCCCTCCAGGACAGTCTTGAGGACTCACCAAGGTCTCCTTTGCTCATTTAATTTTCTTCTTTGCCAGTTATTCTATCATCTGGAATGGCCAGGAATCCTGCAAACCATCCAAGTTTCCTTAGAAGCATGGGGACCACACCCACCCAACTGCGCGCGCGCGCACACACACACACACACACACACACACACACACACACACACACACGCGCGCGCGCGCGCACCTGCTTCTCATTGAAGAATGTGAACGAACTTGAGTCTAAACCCAGGTGTATCCATGGCCTCCCTAATGAGGAAGACTGACAATTTGCCTTCCTTGCTGGGTCTTTTAGAGTGGTCCTGTTGTTCCCTGGACTCTGCCTTCCCCTGGAGGGCAAGGCTAAATGTGGGCTCTTCCTTTTCGCTCCTTGTATCGTTGATTTAGTCTTTCAGGTTTTCATTGTTGAATGCACAGAAGGTCAGCATTATCAGACCCAAAGAGGGAAGGATGGGTTTTCATTTTTTTCTTTTGTGTAAGGTTCAGACGACGCTTAAACAAAAGCAGATTTGGAAACAAATTGTGGAATGGTGGGTGGAGCCTAAAATTCAGAAGGAGACACAGAGACTGGGAGTAGGTGACAAGGAAGGGGCACACGGGTCATGAAAGAGGAGAGAAAGCTATTTCCCCCTCTAGTTTCAACTCCATCAAAACTCAGAGTCCACCCCTTACCCCCAGCTAAAGCTTGAGAAGTAAGAAGAGTTATGATTGGCTCTCCCACTTCCCCATCCACCAAAGGGGATAGAATTCTGGAAGCCGCTCTTGGTCCAGGGAGGCCCTGTGCCAGCTGCAGTTACCAGGTTGCTGGCGTCAGACTTGGCCAAACTTTACATAACAAGCAGGATTTCTTAACGTTCTAAAGAATTTGGAAGCAACGTTTCTTTTCGGCAGCTAAATGAAGCTTTTGCAAGATACTTGAGAATTATTATGTTTTAATATTTTATCTTTTGCTACAAAATTTCTTCTTTTTATCTTTTTTTCTCCTGTTTCTTTCCTTTTTCCTTACTCCTCTATAATATATTAAGAAATATTACCCTCTAGACTGTAATATATTAAGAAATCTTGGGGGCTGAAGAGATGGCTCAGTGGTTAAGAGCACTGGCTGCTCTTCCGGAGTTCCTGAGTTCAATTCCCAGCAACCACATGGTAGCTCACAACCATCAGTAATGGATCTGATACCCTCTTCTGGTGTGTCTGAAGACAGTGACAGTGTACTCACATACATAAAATGAATAAATAAATATTAAAAAAATAAGAAATCTTATTTTTTAGACCCACACGAAGGCTCAGGTGTAAAACTGTTTGCTACTCGGTGATGCAAATCTGGGGACCAAAATTTGACCTCTGAGATCCAAATGAGGGAAGAAGAGAACTCCACAAAATTGTCCTATGGCCTCCACTGCATGCTGTGGCTCACTTGTCCACCCCCACAGACCAGAAATAAGATGTCTGAAAAGAATATTATTTTAAAATTAGAGAAAAACAAACAATTCAGTGTAAAGGGATCAAAAGATATCAACAGGTAGTTCAGAGAAGTGAAGCTCACACTAATAATAATAATAATAATAATAATAATAAGCCCTGGGGCTGGAGAGATGTCTTGGGGGTTAAGAGCACTTAACTTCTCTTGCACAGGACTGGGTTTAGGTTCCCAGCATCCACAGGGCAGCTCACAACCATCTATAACTCCAGGTCCAGGGGACTGAAAGCCTTCTACTGGCTTCTCTGTGCACCCGGCACACACCTGTGATACACAACGATACATGCAGACCAAACACCAATAAAATAAATAATTCTTTTTAAAAAAAGATACCCAACCTCAGTCAGTAAAATGAGACATTTCCCAGGTATGTCCACTAAAAGGAAACCTTGGTGAAGATGTAGAGAGACACTCCTGGTGTTCTTTTTGACCATGAAAAACAGTTTTATCTTGTATATCTGGTATAGTAAAATGCAATATGCAATATGACTTACTGTGTGTCTGTATTTACATACACAACATTTAAAACATCTAGTACTTTTAATAACTTCCTTAAAGAGTTTAACATGTCAAGAACAGTTTTCTGTTGTTAAACAAGGACACTTATTATTAAAAAGCCTCTAGCTGAGGGCCCTAGCCCTGCTTCGTCTGCACTGAGGGCCTCAGTCCGGGTGGAAGGAAGGCGCAGGCAGCCGGGGATCACAGGCGTTTGCATACATTGTAACAAGGGATGTAAAGCAGCCCAAGCCCTGTGAACACTTTATCCTTCTCAACATCCACGCCCTTAATATTGCATATAGAAAGAGAGCTCCGTGGGGCTCCGTTCTCCTAGGTCTCAAGACTTCTGGGGCCAGAAAGAAAGCAGGAGCTTGGAAAAGAACCAGAGCTAAGGAAATTAAAGTGTGTGTGTTTATTGCAACCAGAGAAGTGAGAGATAGAGTCTCTCCTCCCAGAACCTTAAGGCTGGCGTGGCTGGCAGCAAGCTCCTGGCAGCTCCAATGCTGGGGACCCCAATGCTGCCGCTACAGGCACATGTGACCATGCCAGCTCCAAAAAAAAAGTATGCCAGAGATCTAACTTGCTCTTATCAATTGAGTCATCTCTCCAGGCCCCTTATTCCATTTTTAAAATCTATGCTGGAAATGTTAAACCATTTTTCTACAGATGTTTTTTTGTTGTTGTTATTGTTGTTGTTTGAGTTTTTTTTTTTTTTTTTTTTTTTTTTTAGGTTTTTGTCAGTTTGGAACTGTTAGGAGTAAAGCTGTTATAAATCTTTTGTTAGCCGTTTTGGAGACCTTTCATTTATTCTCCTTAGATAAATAGCTAAGAGTGGAATTCCTGCATCACACGTGTGAACTGAAATCCCCAGGAGAAACTTAATGTTTTGTTTTGTTTTGTTTTTTAAATAAGCACATGTTTATTTATTATTCCAAAGTATTTGAATTTTAATAGAGTCAAACCTTCAGTCTTAAAGTGCTAGAAACTTAATGTTTTTAACTTAAACATTCTACAAGGCTTTAATTATTCTATCAGTGAACTGTTAGATTCTGTTTGGACTCACTGAGAAGCTGGCTTTGGAAGCAAGCTGTCTTCCACTTCAGACCCAAACATATTTACATCTAATGTCCTCTAAAATCTCCTTTCCTGGGTTACTTCTCCCTCACCCTCCCGTCATAGCTTATGTCACTTGGGGCAACCCAAGACCGTGCTCTCAAGCACAGTCACCCTCGGTTCAGAATAAATTTGTATACCTTTCAAAATGAGAGTTGTGGACACTTTACTGGCAGGCTACATCCGGTTTAAAGACTCCATCAGCAGGATGGACTGGTTAGAACTTTGTAATTGTCGGAAGCTGGACACAGGAAAATGAAAATATAGTTGTCTCACATATTGGTAAAAATATAAAGAACTCCCATTCGCTATTGGGTGAAATGAATGAGGGTCAAAGCAGCCAGACAGACGCACGCACGCACGCACGCCACTTTCCCCACAAACTTTTTTGGACTTTCATATATTTCCTTTGTGAAAGGTTGGTTCAATATTTGACTGATGGAGGAGTAAAGGTTTTCCTAAGTCAAGTCATGTTTTGAAAGCAACTATCTGTTAAAACTGGCATTCCCAGGGTTCGGGTGAGATTTTTCTAGTGCAATTTCCATGGAAGAGCTCCCCTTCTGCTGTGCCGCCGGCCTGGGACACCGAAGTGACTTTTGCCATATGTCATGGACAGCATGCTTCCCTCGGTGCCTGAGCTGAGCAACAAGTGCTTGGCTGTAGTTACCCGTGTGGCAACTTCTGCTGCGGTCCCAGCAGGAGAGCGCAGAGTCCTGACAATCTGCTCTGCTCTATTTCCTTGGTCTGTAAAGGAAGGCTTTGCCCGCTGCCTCCCGCTCTCTAAAGCAACCCTTAATTCTGTTTCCTGAGCCTGTGGAAAAATCAACAAACAAATGAATAAATCAACAGGAAGCTGAGCCCGAGACCAACTCATCACGGTAATAACTTCTGTGTGTAGGCGGCCCCGCGGTTTATAACACGGTTCCACGTGTGTAATTTATTTTTATCTTCAAAACAAAGTCCCTGGGCATCATTATTATCTGCATTTTACAGAGCAAGAAAATTAAGGCTCAGGGAGGTTCAGGGAGCTGTGCTTAGTCATCATTGTTCCTTCTGAGAAAGGAGGTCTGTGGCTGGACTTCACGGACTACAACATGGCCGACACAGCAATGGTGTTGAAGGATGAGATGTGGGGGTCCTTACAACCCTGAAGGGGACCAACATAGACTAGAAACACTCAGGACACAAAGGAGCCCTCCAAGTGTGCTCCCGTGGGCATGACTCATGACTGCTTCCATGACTTCTGATCTGCTTCTACTTGGGACATGATTTATGTTTGATTTGTTTCTGAAACAGGGTCTCATGTAGCCCAGGCTGGCCTCAGACTTTCTATGTAGCCAAAGATGTTCTTGAATTTCTGTTCTTCCTACCTTCGCTTCTTAGATGTCAGAGTTATAAGCATGTGCCACCTCATGGGACATGTGTGCCACTTCACGGGGCACAAAACCAACTGTATAAGCCATCCCATATCTCTCTCTTTACTTGCTTGCAAATTCATGGCCTTTGTAAATAGTTTTGTCACGTACGTATGTGTGTGTGTATGTATGTATGTATGTATGTGTGTATGTATGTATGTGTGTATGTGTGTATGTGTGTATGTGTGTATGTATGTGGGTATGTGTGTATGTGTGTATGTGTGTGTGTATGTGTGTATGTGTGTATGTGTGTACGTATGTGGGTATGTGTGTATGTGTGTATGTGTGTATGTGTGTATGTATGTGTGTATGTGTGTATGTGTGTATGTGTGTATGTATGTATGTGTGTATGGTGTATAGATATGTGATGTGTATACACACATATGTAATCCTAACATAACCTACTCGGTCTGAATAATGTCACTTGTATGCGTGTTTTCAGGGCTGACCATTTGGCATTGGATAACCAATTGGTGCTTTCTCCCCTGAGAAGACTATTTCTCCCATGCCGAGCATCCGTTTGCCGCCTTTTGCTCTTTGTGTAGGTCGAGGCCGTCCACTGAGAAGGTCCTTGTTTGGCTCATGTTTATTCAGTCATCTTGGCAAGACTTTATGGGTGTAGCTTCTGACACTACCAGGAGATATAATCTCACAGTAAACTCCCCAATCCTCTGGCTCTTAAATCTGTCCACCCCCTCTTCCACAGTGTTTCCCCAGCCTCAGGTGTTGGACTGTTTTGTAGATGTATCCGTTGGGAGTGGGCTCTGCAGCCCTGCACTGGCTGTGGTCTTCAGTAATGGTCTTGTATGTCGAAAAGAGGTTTCCTTGAAGAGGGGCGAGACAGGTACATAGAAAGTACTGAGAGCTTATGTTAGTAAAGTGATGGTCGTAGGTTCTCCTTAAGATCCATGACTTCGCTAGCCCAGAGTGGCCATCCTTGTTAACCTCCTTCCATCCAAGTACTAACTAGGCCTGGCCCTACTTTAGTTCTGAGATCAGATGATGTTGGACATGTTAGAGCATATCCTGCTTTTAAAAAAAACTCAATTGTGCCTTGAATTGATATCACTTCAAGTCTCTAACATCCGTTGGTGATATGAGGTGATGTGACTAACCTCGGAGAAATGGGGCTCGGGGCTAGGAAGATGGAAAGGTGCAAAAAGAGGAGATGTGGTTGACTTCTACCTGAGCGTCACTGCGATGCAGCCTCGGTGCCACAGCGGCTCCTCACTGCAATGCAGCCTCGGTGCCACAGCGGCTCCTCACTGCGATGCAGCCTCGGTGCCACAGCGGCTCCTCACTGCGATGCAGCCTTGGTGCCACAGCGGCTCCTCTAAGCTGTTACCTTCCCACCAGCTGGCTTCGAATTATGAGCAGTAGCAACGAGGACTGAGGGTTCTGATGAAAAACACCCTGACTTTCAATGGAATGTGTTTGCCAGTGTTTCCATTGTTGTGGGAAATACCCAACTGAGTCTTGAGACATGCACAGTTAAGCATTTGAGAAGCAGCGTTTCTTTCTGCCATGACCTAGACAGACAGACAGACAGACAGGAAATCTGGGTTTAAGGTTGAGACCAACAATCAAGCCATCAAATAGCACCTGTCTATATACCAGTGGTTCTCAACCTTCCTAATGTCATGACCCCATGTTGTAGTGACCCCCAACCATAAAATTATTTTTGTTGCTACTTCATAACTGTAACTTTGCTCTTGGTATGAATCTTAATGTAAAGTTTTCTGATGGTCTTAGGTGATGCCTGTGAAGGGTCACAACTCACAGGTAGATAACCACTGCTCTATACCATCCTTCTCCATATGAAAATGGTAAAAAAAAAAAAAAAAAAAAAAAGGGGGCCCTCAATTTAAACCCTGGTCCTCCACATTATAAAAGACTTCTACTATTGGTCAGTAACAAGATAGAGGAGAAAATACACTTTGAAAGTCGCCCCCAAACACACAGTGACTTAGTTGTCACTACGGTTTGGGTGAGAATTGAGATGTTGCCAGTGTCTCCATGGACAATGAGAAAGGCTGAACCACAGACCTAATCTCTATCAAACCACTTGCTGGACAGCCCTTGTTTGGACAGCCAGCCCTCTTTGTATGCAGTGAGTTTGACCTGCAGATTTTGCTCACAGTGCATCTGCCCTTGTCCAGCCTTTTCACTCCAGACACAGAAGAAAAATGAGGCCTGAGCAGTTGGTTGGCTGCCATGTGGCACAGCTGAGATGCCTGGACAGAGCAGCTCTTGCCATGGCCCTGCCTCTGATGAGACTGGCCAAGGAATCAGTTTTGTGGAAACTGCCTTTATCTTCCTCAGCCTCTTTCTGAGGCCAGTTAGATGATGGGGCCACTGGAATTCCCACAACTCAGAGCAGCCCTCGAATATATCAAGACTCATTGGAGGCTACCACAGATTGCTGTTCTGAAGAGTCAGGCACGGGCAATTTTGTTTGCACAGCAAGGATGTGTATTTTCCATTTCTGTTTGGGACAGCCTGAAGGACTAGTGGAGATTGTGTTGGGTGCCGAGGTCCCCTCAAGACCCTTCTGGGAATAGTCACTCTTGCCATCCTCGGAGAGTGATGGAGAATCAATCCGTGGGTTTTTTTGTTTTTTGTTTGTAAATGTCAAGATATTGTTAAGATTCTCACGTGTTAGAAGTTAGCTGTCCTCTGGGTAAGGAGGGTATAGGCGTTAAAGTCAATGGGCACAGCACCCCTGCCATGCTCTTGCGAGCACCCTGCATGTCTACTGCTCAAGTCTAATACATAGTAACAAAATCATTGCAAAGGAAACAGAGCCCGGCAGATTCAATCCATTCACATTACTCCGCAGGCATCATCCACAGAGATCCTGGTGTGACTCTCTATGGCTGGCATTATTCCTGCAGACCCACAGTTACTGCTCCATCTTTGATAAGCCGATTAGCTTTTCTGAATCCCGGTTTCCTTATCTCTAAAATAGTAACACCCACCACAGGACTCCTGGAGCATGGAATACTGTAAATACAGAGGAGTCTGGCATTTGAAGAATGTCCAATAAATTTTCTTCTCCACCCCCCTCACAGTTTGAGCAAATCTGAATGATTCACACTTGAAAACAATAGTCAAAGCTGCAAAGGATATGGACACTGTGATCCTTGGGCCTAGAAAGATCCTTGTGCCTTCTGGAAGTGGGGAGAGAGACTGAGTGTGCTTCATGTTCAACAGGGTTCTATGAATGCTGGCAATTTCCAGGAGCATCTAGGGACCTTTAAATTCTTTCTCCATCTCTTCTTACTCCTTCCCTGAAGTCTCCTGTCCTGTTTGTCCTGAAAGCCTTCCGTCATTTGCCCAACTCATCCCTGACCAGCACTCAGGCAGGTCACAAACACAGTGCCTCCGTGGGACCTGTAGGGTGACATTGTTGCCAGTAATAACCTCCATGGTTCTAAAGGCCGCCTCAGGGCAGCTAGTCCTGTGCAAAACCCCTTATTAGTGAGCAGCGCTGACTGTGGGCCCTCTGTGACTCATCTCCCTGAGACCCAAGGCAGGAATCAGGGTTCTCTCATCAGCTCAAAGCATCCCAGCCTTGCCTTTCTGGATGCACCTGCTTTGCAATACAGCACACAGGACAGAAGTGTCCTGAGATACAGAGACCCGTTCTACATGGGCAACTCCTAGGCTCTGCCATTTTCCTAGGAAGCTGGAATGTCATTTAGTTCAATGCCTTTGTCTTCTGTCCTCTGGTGGACGGGAGAATTGTATGTGGTCTTAAAAACATCTCTGATGTATGGAAGAATCCAGGCTAGACTTCACCCTCCATTCTGGGAAATGTGCTTTGCTTAGTACGAGAATGTTCTTTCATTTCCTGTGTGTGTCTCTTATAAGTGTGTGTGTGTGGGGGGGGAGATGCTGTCTCCTTGAAGATATATTTACCCCCAGCAAAATCCTTTCTCCTGCTTCCTTAGAAAGTTTTGGGGATGACAGAGCTCAAGAGAGGGCTCAGTCAATAAAGTGTTGAGCATGTACACAAGAACACCTGATTTCAGATTCACCTGTAAGATGCTGGGCACAGTGGCCTGCATTTGTACTCCTAATGTTTGGGAGGAAGAGACAAGAGTACCCCTGGCCAGCTATTCATGCATAACTAGTGAACTTCAGGTTCAGGGAGAGACCCTGTCTCAGAAAATAATGTAGAAGGTGAAAATGGAGGATACCGATATTGACCCGTGGCCTCTCGGCACACACGCATGTGCGCACACACAGAAAATAATGAAGGCTTCGAACACTCAGATTGCAACTCCTGCCTTCCTGTTTCTCCTCTACAACAGACAGCCACCCTGTTAGAGGTGAATCTGAAGCCAGGAGGCAAGCTCATCTATCACAGTTGAGAGAAACACTGGCGTAAGATTGTCTGACATCTTTACATGGGAAGCCTGTGATTCTGGAATGTGGAAATCAGCATTTCAGGTGAATTATCTATTCAGAAACAAGCTAGTATGTCCTGTTTATTTCTCCTTTCTAGGCTAATTATCAGCATCTTATACTCGAATTCAGAAGATGTGTGCCTAATACCATTTTAGGTATCCAGAAACGATTCACCAAATAGATGCCTCCAGTACAAGCCAGGGGGTGGGGAGGTTGTTAGATTCATTAATTCATTGTAATCAATAAACACTTTGAAGTCCTTTTATTAAAGGAGCCATCTAAATCCAAAGTACTACTATAATCAGGTCTAATGAGGTCAATGGTTTAAAGAGAGGCCCCTTTAAATCATATATAAAGCTCCTCTACCAATCACTGGTGCAGGACAAAAGTAGATGAGGCAGGTGAGTGTAGGTTCTGGTGTTTAAAAGCTTCCTTCTTGGTGGCAGAGCCACACTGAGGTCTGCTCAGAGGCACAGTGAGCCACTGCCTGATGGAGTCTCCAACTGTCACACCTATGCTATAGGACATGTTTTAAAGGCCATCACTGTGTGAAATCTTAATCTACAGGTTGCTGCCACTAAAGGCTTCTTCAAAGACTTCTCTGGGAGACTGCAGGGGGTGAGTGGTAACTTTCCTTGCATCTTCTGAAACACTGAACATGCTTCAGAAACAAAGCCAGGGCAAGAAGCCATCTGGGAAGAGACAAAATACAACCCCTCTGCTAAGTGTGTGTGGGGCAGTAAGATGCAATGTTGGATTGATATCTACTGGGAGTCACACTGTCGGAGTGTGTGCTAAAGGTGTGCGTGCTTCAGGCTGCAGGGATACTGGTCAGGAGTCACACTGTCAGAGTGTGCTCAGGGTGGGCATGCTTGGGGCTGCAGGGATGCTGTCGAGGCGCTGGGAAACTTGAATTGGAAATTATTCTAAGCTTTGCAACGTGTTGTTTAAGTGAAAGGAACTTCCTGTTAAGAAACCTTCAAGTTGTAAAATTAATCTGTTTCTATTTCAAACCAGAACAGGTCCCAAAGAATAGAGTCATGGCCATGGTGCCCTCGGTGGTGTTCTGGGGACTTATCACTCTCATTGGTAAGTAGTAATTTCCCTTATTCCCTTATTATCTCAGGGTGTCTGCTTTGTAGCAGATTCAGAAGGAACGATAGTTGCATGTAACAAAAGAGCTAGTTGTTTGCTTTCGTTTGTGTGTGTGTGTGTCTGTGTGTCTGTGATGTGTGTACATATGTGCACAGGTGTGTGTGTGCGTGCACGCATGCGAGTGTGTGCATATGCGCACGCACCTGTGCATGCATAGTGGCACATACACGCAGGGAGAGGTCAGAATTTACATCATTCCTCCATCATTCGCTACCTTATTTTTTTTGAAACAGTGTCTCTCACTGAAACTGGAGGTTCTCATTTGGCTAGACTGGCTGTCATGCTAGTTCAACTTCCCTATCCCTGACCAACTGCATTTTTTTTTTGTATTTTTTTTCCAAGATAGGGTTTGTCTGTGTAGCCCTAGCTGTATTGGATCTCACTCTGTAGACCAGGCTGGCCCTGAACTCATCAATCAGTCTGCCTCTGCCTCCTGCGTGCTGGGATTAAAGGCGTGGGTCACCACTGCCCAGCCCAACTGCTTGCTTTTAAGAGCATCTTCTGTTTGCTAAGTGCACAAAGGAGATATTAGCGGGATTTATAATAATTAAATACTAATTAGTCTATGTACTTTCTGATAGTGCACCCATTTGGCTGGGTTTCTTATAAGGAGGGGTATGGAAAAGTGCAAGAGTCAAGACACATGAAGAGAAAATTCTCAATACCAGGCAGTGAGATGAGAGCCATTAAATGAGTATATGTAGAGAGGAAATCTATTAGTGTGAGAGTTTAGAAGGAAGAGTTCACATCCATCTAGGAAAGTCAGACCTGAAAGGCTTCGGGGGAGGTCATGAAATGAGGAGGTGCCTGCTGGAGGGAAGGAATGACTTAGTAGAAGCACTGTGGTGAGATGCCAGACAAGTGTCCAGGGTGGAGTGAGCTGGTCTGTGAGGCCAGAACAGAAGATATCTTTCAATTTTTTAACAGTTATTTTATTTTATGTGCATGGTGATTTGCCTGCCTGTGTGTATATGTCTGTGCAGCATGCATGTGCCTGCATAGGGTAGAAGAGGGCATTGGATACCTTAAAACTGCAGGATGGTTGCGAGCCACTGTGTGGGAGCTGGGAATTGAACCCTTGTCTTGGAGGTTAATAAAACAGTAAGGGATGAAGAAGAAGAGGAGGAGGAGGAGGAGGAGGAGGAGGAGGAGGAGGAGGAGGAGGAGGAGGAGGAGATGAACCAGTGTGGTGGCTCGTCTCTGTAATCTCAGCACTCAGGGGAATTACAAGTTTGATATTAGCCTGGGCTTCTTAGTGAATTCCAGGTTAGCCTGCTATAGAGTGATACTTTTTGTCAAAAACAAAAAAAGATAGATGATACATAGATAGAAATAAGGAAAGAAAACATGGAAACAGTAGCTTAAGAAAAATGAAGACCATTCGCAAACAGCGGTCCAGTTGTCATGGTAGATTGGAAAGCAAGTACTTCGAAAGTCTTCTAAATTTGGAAATGGGAGTCCAAGCTAAGAGCAATAATTTGCAGTTACCTGTGGTCAAAAGCAGAACAACGTGTTGGTAAATTTTTACTCATTTCTAATTGCCAGTTGGGAGCAGAGTTGTGTAGCCAGTGCGTTAATTATGAGCTGCTGTAGTATCTGTGTGCACGTGAAGGATGACTGATTTTTAAAAGACTTGTGTGTTGACAACGTTGGCACATGCAGTAGAGAGCCCGTGGTCAATTGCAGGTCCCATAAAGCAATGGTCCTCAAACATGCATGACAGTCAGCTGAGGATGCTACTGACGGGCAGGTTCGTCGGCCTTGGGGATAACATTTCTGACTCAGTAGACATGGTATGTGGAGCCCAGGGGCAAGCATTTTTAGTAAGTAGCCCAGGTTGCTTTGATGGCTGTGGGCTGTGGCTACACAGGGAGCATGGCAGAGGCTGCCCCTCTATGAATGGATGGATAGTGAGACTGTCAATCTCTTTATAGCAATGTAAGGTAATGGGGGCCAAGGAGCGACGTGTGGGGATGATTCTTTTTCATACAGGTGATAACCCCCACTTGCTTTGATAAAGTTACTTTTGGAAAAATATTAACATATATATTTTATAAACAATACACACACACACACACACACACACACACACACACACACACACACACACACATATACACATAAATGTGGGTTTTCCAGACAGGGTTTCTTTGTGTGGCTGATAGTGCTGCCTGTAGCCAAGGCTTTGAATACATTTCATAGGCAAAGATGACCTTGAACTTCTGATCCTTCTATTTCCACCTACTGAGTGAGTGCTTGGGTGGCAGGTGTCATGCCCCCTAAAACTTCTTTTAGTTGTAGAAGATTTCAAACCTACAAGACAGAGAATTGTAGAGTAGGCTTTCATAAACCCATAACCAGCCTTACCAGATTAAAACCTCTGCCACTTTATCTAGGCCCCCACTGCTACCTTGCTTTACTGTGTGTGTGTGTGTGTGTGTGTGTGTGTGTATGTGTGTGTGTGTGTGAGATGTATATGTTGGTTGGAGTCCTTTGGAGCAAATCTAAAACATCCAAACCTTTTGCCTGGAGCTGGAGAGATGGCTCAGTGGTTAGGAGCACCGGTTGCTCTTCAAGAGGTCACAGGTCAGATTCCCAGTATCACAAGGTGGCTCACAACTGTCTAACTCCAGTTTCATGGGATCCAGTGGCCTCTTCTGGCCTTCGTGGTGCACAGACATACAGGCAGGCAAAATACCCATACATAGAAAATAAAATTTAAAAAACAAACAAAACATTTCACAAGCAAAATGTAAGACCTTCTCTGGCAGGAGATGCTGCTCCTGGCTTGCCACACACATTTTTTTTTTTGTCTCAAGCCAGTAATCGGCCATTTTTCTATGCCTGGACCTTCTTAGAAGAGAGTGGTACTCAGAGAACACAGTACAGAAGCTAGGAATGCTCCACTTGTTAATGCTGATGTTCCCTTCAGATCTTTGAAATGGCAAAAACTAGAGAATAAATATCTTTTTTCAAAAGAAAATTAATTTTATATTCACATAGATATTTTAAATTCACATCTAAGAAAACAAAAATTTTGCATTGGCTCTATATCTGTACCTCTGCAATGTTACACAACATTTGTTTCTTTTTTCTTTCTTTTTTTTTTTTTTCTGAAACAGGGTTTCTCTGTGTAGTCCTGGCTGTCCTGGAACTCACTCTTGTAGACCAGGCTGGCCTCGAACTCAGAAATCCACCTGCCTCTGCCTCCCAAGTGCTGGGATTAAAGGCGTGCGCCACCACTGCCCGGCTCATTTGTTTCTTTTTAAAAAAGATTTATTTGTTTATTTTATGCATATGAGTACACTGTCTCTGTCTTCAGACACACCGGAAGAGGGCATCAGATCCCATTACAGATGGTTGTGAGCCACCATGTGGTTGCTGGGAATTGAACTCAGGACCTCTGGAAGAGCAGTCAGTGCTCTTAACCACTGAGCCATCTCTCCAGCCCACAAAATTTGTTTCTAATGGTGTATATGTTATCATTTATGAAGAGTATCAAGATAGCCATCGGCGAGCCTTGGATATAATTTACGATTGCCTTATGACACAATGTATTCATATAACATGTGTATATGTCCTGTGATGTACCGGATGCATTTACATTGACATAGGTTCATTTGAAATAATTTTATCTTATGTGTTAGTCTTCCAGTTTTGTATAGCGTTGGGTTTGTTTGTCCCTTTGTAATTCCTTTTTCCTGGTCAATTTAACTTCTCAACTACAGCAGCATTTGCCTGCCTCCAAAGTAAAAGTTATCTAAAACATTTAGAAAAGTCAACTTGCAAATTAGTATGAATTATGCTTATCCCCATCTAGCTTCAAATGAATGAGACTTGAGCTACGATTTTTGTTAGACTCTGGGCTATTACTGGGGGATTACCCTCATCTAATTCTCTAGCGCTAGACTGGCTACTTCCCCAACTGAGCTCCCTAAGTACTTGCTGTTTGAGTCTTCCTGAGTGATTTCTGCCCCAGCAATCTGGTGTTCTGCATTTCACTCGGGCACATGCTGCTGGTCCATCATGACGAATGGAGACCTCCTGTTCCATCTTCTCCTCCTGACTCTGACTCTCTCTCTCTCTCTCTCTCTCTCTCTCTCTCTCTCTCTCTCTCTCCTCCTTCTCCTTGTGGTCCCTACCTACGACCCCCAGTCTAGTAACTCAAACTCCACCCCTCTCTATTTTCCCCCAGTAATTGGCTGTGACCAGCTTTATTTAACCAATCATTTTAAATTGGGGAGTAAGGTTTGTACAACAAGGGTTGGTACACTGGGAGTTTTCTCATCTTGGGGTAACCAGATCTTGTGGTACAGAATTTAGCATGTCAATATAAACAGTACCAGACCAACCCCCAACATCTAGTATCTAGCCCTGTTCCCTTCCCTAACAATCTTCATTGGTCTTTGGTTCATCTTTGTATTGTTTCTTTGAAAATATAAATATTATGGGATTGCACATGAGCATACAATCCTATCAGCGATGTTTTCACTTAGCTATTTGCGTGCCCAGAAGCATTTGTATCAGAAGTTGTTTTAGAATCTTCTATGAGTCTTGCACTGGGCAGGGACACAGCTCTGCATGTGGGAGGCCCCTCACTGGATCCCAGTGCTGGGGAGAAAAGTCCTCTGGCCACTTTTATTCTTAAGGGGAAATGCAAATATATATATATACACACACACACACACACATATATATATATATATATATATATATATATATATGAATGAAACCTATATGCATCGATTTTCACACACATTCCCATGATGCTCTGGAATAATATCCAGAAGTTAAAACAAAGTTTGCAATCAAATGGGAAAGGGTCGCTTTTGCTTTGTCTGGTAAATGCAGAAAAAGTTGTTGAGCAGAATAAGTTATTGTCTTTATTGTTGCATAGCTCTCTCTCTCTCTCTCTCTCTCTCTCTCTCTCTCTCTCTCTCTCTCTGTGTGTGTGTCTGGGTCAAGCAATATTTTCTCATAATTTACATATATTTTACATAATCATTCTGCCTTTCAGGCACTGCCAGGGGCTCATACACCCACTCCATGAACCCTCACGTGCACCCTCGTCTGTACCATGGCTGCTACGGAGACATCATGACCATGGAGACTTTTGGGGCCCCCTGCGACATAAACAATCTGATGAACTGTGGTAAGTACAAAATGGAGCAGGGTCCTTTCCCCGTTTCCCATTGTCATTTGCAGAGTTTTTCTTAGTAGGTAATTAGTTTCGAAACGGTGTCAACACTGTAATAACAACCACAATACAACCATGAATCAAAATTAGAAGTTAAAAATGAAGCTGGGTGTGGTGGCATATACCTGAGCCCCGACTCCCCGGAGGCAGAGGAAATGCTTTTATCAGTGCTTCTCAACCCGTGGGTCCCAGCCCATTTTGGGGGATGGGGGTCAAATGACCCTTCACAGGGGTCACATAGCAGATATTACATTATGATTTGTAACAGTAGCAAAACTATAGTTATGAAGTAACAACAAAATACTTTTGTGGTTGGAGGTCACCACAACATGAGGAACTGTATTAAAGGGTCGCAGCGTTAGGAAGGTTGGGAACCGCTGCTCTATATCTGAGTTCTAGTCCAGCCAGGACTACCCCTGTGAGACCGTGTCATAAAAATAAAATAAAATAAAAATCCTAGCTAACCTAACAAACTACTTCTTTTCTTTTATCTCCTGATTCTTTCTAAACCATGCCTGGATGTGTTGATTTTGACATAGAAAAACAATTCCATAGTTAAAGTTTCGATTCTAGTTTTGCTGTGCTCGGTTCACGGTGCAGCGTGAGCCTTCTAAGCAAGCAGAGCCTCTCCTTCTTAACACCTCTCTCTCTCCTTTGCAATCCCACGCCAAGCCTTCCTCATGCAAGGTCACATATAAGTACGTGTTCTCAATGCACAGAACTAGCTGGTTGCAGAGCTGGATTAAAACCCTGATTCTTAGTCTCCCAGTTGGCAGGATGGAGAGGGAAAAACAGCTGTAGAGACTCCAGCAGGCATCGATGGCCCCTGCAGTTGGAAGGGTTGCCCTGAGCTGTGGGCGCGGTCAGAAGCTGAGGCTAAACTAGCAGACTGAGAACTCGTCCCCTTCTGCAGCAGAGGAAATGGTTCTTTTCTGCCAACATAGGGATCCACGGTTCGGAAATGTTTGCCGAGATGGACTTGAAAGCCATAAAGCCTTACCGAATCCTCATCAAAGAAGTGGGAGAGAGACACTGTGTTGACCCAGCCCTCATCGCTGCTATCATCTCCAGGGAAAGCCACGGCGGGGCTGTCTTGCAAAATGGCTGGGACCATAAGGGGCAGAGGTTTGGCTTGATGCAGGTAGGGAGCCAGAGACTTTCCATCACCCTAACTTCATCTCTCCGTGGAGAAGCTCAAAGTCCATTCCAGGACGGAACACCCCGGTGTCTGTGACACCTTGTTCTGTGACACCTGTGGTGTTTCATTCAAGACAGCCACTGGGCATTTCTTTAAAATGTTTCCTGTGTATGGTATGGTAACTACACAGGTAAATCAACTATATCTGCATCTATCAAAACCAACATGAACCATACTTCAATTGAAAACATTTTCTAAAGGTTATTATTAACTTTTATAAAATAGTAATATTGTCCTCTTGGGGCTCCTGAAGTAGTAAACCTCATGAACATATATTGGAGTGCTGTAATTAAGTCTTGCTTCAGCCATTTTTGCTCCTCTGGATTAACTGGAGGAGGGAAGCCTAAGTATTTAGATCCGGGCTTCCAGGCCTTTTCTTTGTTTATTTTGAGGCAGCACCTGACTCTGTAGCTCTGGTCAACCGGACACTTTGTAGCCCACGGTGGACCGGAGCTTGTGCTGGCCGCTCTCCCTGGCAGTACTGGGATTTTCTGTATCACCAAGCCTGGCTAGAAACAATCTTATATTTGAATTAGCTGCATAATTATTTTCATCACAAATGCCTAGAAATTGGATGCTAAGTATTTGTTTTGAAATTTCTTCTTCTCCTCTTCTCCCTTCCTCTTTCTGCATATCAGAAAGCACCTAGTGAGTGTCTCCCAAACGGCTCTTTCTCTGACTCTCTTGTCTATGAGAGTCAAGACATCAGAATGTAGACTTTCCTGGACGAAAGGAAAGATGCTGAAACTGGTATTTGCATTTGAATACAATGGGAGAGACCTAGGAACAGCAGAAACTGCACCACCTTGCCCAGATACTGACAGGATTGTTTTAATTTTCTAGCTTGATAAAAATATGTACCATCCTATTGGTTCCTGGGACAGCAAGGAACACCTTCTACAGTCTGTTGGGATTCTAACAGAAAGAATTAAGGCAATGAAGAGGAGATTCCCCACATGGAATGCAGCTCAGCACCTGAAAGGTAGGCCCCATGCCTTGTGCTTTACTTAAGTGGGCAGCAAATGAGACTACTGTAAGTAACTGTGCCCCAGGCCCCCTGGAAGCATCCTCACTGGGCCGGCTTGGAGGAGCCCACCTCAAGAATACAACAGCATCCTCTGTGCCCTGCTTGACTTCACATCCTTTACCTTCCTGCTAGATGCTGGGCGTCTAATTGTATCTCTGGTCAGCTATTAAACCACTGAACGACACTTTAAGCATTAACAGAATAGTTTAAAACAGTGTTTACGTTCTCATAGTTTTTTTTTCCCTTCCTGGGCCAACACTACTATTTTTTAAAATTGTTTGAATAAACTCTTACTGTGAGAAATTTCAGAGCTTCAGTTAACCCGGAGAAGTCTAAGTAAAAAAAAAATCTCTATTTGGCTGAACTCAGAGCCCCTCAAGGTCAGCAGCTTCAGGCGGAATTAACTTGCTAACCCCACCGCCATAGCGCTCTCTTGGTTTGTTTGTTTGTTTGTTTGTTTCGTTTTGTTTTTGGAGACACGGATGCCACCGGTCATAATCGCCAGAAAAACGGAATTTTTCCCCTTAGATTTTCTCGATGTTTCTTCCTTTCCATCAGATTCTCATTACAGGATCTTATAGGATCAGGATTTACATATTTACATGGACTATCTCTTTCCATCCTTTAATAGTCTGAACTCTGAGCAAAGAGTCTTCTGTTACTATCTCAAGGTCTTCAAAGGCTAGAACAAGAACACCAGCATCAAACATGACTCTTTTAAATATATCCATAATGCCTGCAGACGGACTTCTAGGGATATTAGTGCAAGCCCCTTGTCTTGGGTACCTTGTACTCAGTGAGGAACCTTTCTGACATAATAGGTGCTTTAAAAACATGTTGGATGAATGAATGAGTCGTTGAGTAAATGAGAAAATGTTACAATCTTGTGTTAGTTCTGTCAGATCCGGGCTATATAAAGAGAAAACAGAAACCTTACTACTCTAGACTATTTGCCTGGAGGGTGGTGAGGTGATATACTGGGGGCTTGTGTCTTATTTCTGCTGACAACTGAGACTGAAATCTAAACCTCTGTGTTTTGTTTCAGGTGGTCTGACTGCTTTTAAGTCGGGGATGGAAACTATTGTCACTCCTGCAGACATAGAAGGTGACTTAGTGGATGATGTCCTTGCCCGTGCCAAATTCTATAAAAGACATGGCTTCTAGGGAGAGCGAGTTACATCGGTGAGATACTCAGCTGGTCCCTCTTTCAAGGTTTAATATTAGCCACTGCATTCAATAGGAGCAAAGAAATGGTTAAAATTATGAAAGAAAGTTCAACTCCAAAGTTTTCAATCAAAGTAAGCAAAAGAAAGGAAGGAAAGAAGGACGGGGGAGAGGTAGGAGGTACAGCTGCTTAGTTGCTTGAGTTCATCCCTAGCATGTGCAAGGCCCCAGGTCCCATCTTTATCATAAAGAAAAAAACCTCAGCTTTACATATGGTTCCTAAGAAGCCTACATAGACATACATATAATTTTTTGTGGTCAGTATGAATATCATAGCCCATGGCATGTGCATGGTCTAGCCTATGATTTTAATGATCACCTAGACTCTACCAGACTTACTAATCAGAAGTGAGTCTTTGTCCCTTTCCCAGGATCTACCCCAATTGCTAGGACTCTGCTCATGAGATGTGTCTGTCTCTGAGGCCAGATCCACCAGGGGACAAGAGATGGAGCAGAGACAGTTCTCTGGGACACTGGTGCTGGTTGTGGTGTTTGGTTGCCTAGTCAGGAGGCATGATAATTGAAGCTTTCAGCATCTGTGCCAAGCGACTCCTGGTGTTTGTTTGTTTGTTTTGTTTTTGTTTTTGTTGGAGATATTTGGTGGGTATTTTCTGAGAAGGAACCAAAAGCTTACTATCCTTGTTTTATCCACTTTGGAAAGAGCCAGGTAAACTGTTCTCTGCCCAGTGATGGCTCAGCCTGATGAAGGGGCCAGATCAGAATCAGGAATCACGGATTTGGAGACAGGGTTTCACTCTGTATTCCAAGATGTCCTCAAACTCATAGAAATCCTCCTGCCTCGGCTTCCCAAATTCTGGTATTACAAGTATGGGCCCCCATGCCTGCTGTGAAATCGACTCTTAGGAGTTGACGAGGCCCCAGCTTTATCAGCTATCAAGTATTGTTCTTGTCCCTGCATGTATGCAGACTGAGATGTTCTTCAGATAGCCTTGCTGCTCAGGGATAATTTCTTTTGGATTTCCCCCTGGAAGCATTAATTTCATCTAACACCAGCCCCTTTGATGTCACCATTGTAAAGATAACTAACATGTAGGCCAGGTATCTCCAAACAGGAAACAGTTCACAGGCTTACTCCCTGAATCTGCTTCCTCAGAGCTCTTGTTCTGACTGGCACGCAGAGATGTCTTTTAGGAGGCCACATAGTAAAGTTGTCTTAGTTTGGCTCCCTCTGAACTAGGCCTGTGACAAGAAGGTAGATGCAAGTAGTTGGGAGGGGGCACAGAAACCTCTGTTATAAGTGTGACGTGGAATGAGACAATAGCAAAGCACCTGTCACCAAGCCACTACCCTAGTTGGCAATGGGACTCAGCCTTGCAGGAGAGCCATGAGCATTTACCGAAGACCTACCTACGCAGGTGCAGGCCTGGAGTCTGAAAGCCACTGGTTGAGGTACCAACCTGTAGGGGGAGGGTGTTGTTTCTTGCTAGTCTGATGTGCTAAACAAGCACAAATGTAGAAGCCTGGTCTAAATTCCCAAGAGTGAGAAGCTAGGAGCACAGACAGGAAGACCAAGTGAGAATTCTGAAAGGTACAGGGGCACGGGAGGTGCTGGCAGCGTCTGCTTTAGGAGAGAGGAAGCATTGCTCCAGAGTTTCCTGTTTCCATCTCTGACTGGACGACATGGTACAAATAATCTTGAAACACACAAGTCTATTAAGCCTCCTGGTTCCCGTGCCAGGCTTCTGCAGAATGTATTAGAATGGCCAATTGGACCCAATAGAACTATCTCTGTCCCCATCCTCCTGCCACCAGTAGCTCAGCAACCAACTCCCAGGCATCTACTGAGAACAATGCCGAAGATGTTAACCCAGATATCTATTCAATTGTCTTACATCTTCAGCCGTCTCAATTTCTTTATATTTGTTGCCCATGTTCCTCTCAGAGATAATGATTGCGTGTCAGGTTATTTCTTTGCAAACTTTACTTCTTACTCTTAAATTTTCTCCTAACTGGGGTGAAGAGAACTGTTATAGCCAAAAGCTCCATGTTCAACCCTTGGTCCCAATTTGGCATCAATGGGAAGAGTGAAACCTTTAAGAGATGGGGCCTACTGAGATGTCTTCTAGTCGTGGAGGACACACCCTGGACTTGGATATCAGGCCCCAGCCCCTCCCTCTTCCTCCTGTTCATTCCCAGCAGCTCTGCTCCCCCATACATCCCCTACAGGGCATGTTGCTTTGATAAAGCTTTGTGTTTTCTTTTATGTACTGGCTGAATAAATGCTTTAAAACAAAACGTGTCCCCATGCAGCCCTGGCCAATGCTAGGGTTACAGGTGTGCGTGATCACACCTAGCATGTGAAAGCCATACCCATTTGTATTGCTTTGTAATCATTGTCCTTAGTATTATGGACTAACATTCTTTTCCATACAAGGAAACTAGCAAACAGGATTTAGTGCCTGAGATTGCCAAGGACCAGCCCCGGCTGAGGCCCGGGCTTGCAGCTGGTGGATGTAAGGGTGGTAAGAGGAGATTCGGACAGGGACACCATCCAGGTTTGTTTCATGAGATACAGGGCAGAGAGGAAGCACATCTCATTATGGCTTGACCTACGCTGACAACCTGTGTCTCTCACAGGCTTTATTTAAACACAAAATCATTTCTTCAGAAACTTTCTTCACTGATTACCCAGGTATGGAAGATACATTTTCGTCTAAAGTCTTCCTCGACTACACAAGAGTATTGAAAGAGGAACAAAGCAATCAATCAGCAATTTTATGAGAACTAAGAATTAACATTATGATGAAATCAATTTTCTTTAAACTAAGTATCTTCTTCCTTAAGATTGGTGTCATAAAGCCTTGCGGTTACAAAAATACTAGATGGAGTGGCGATTTGAATTTGATTCTGTTTCAGTTTGGCACAAAATTAATAGATCAGACATTATTTCCTACTACCTGTTGTGTTAAGCTTGGATTTCTACCGAGGTTCAACCTCTCTGACCTCTGTTTAATTCTTTCTTTCCTTCCTCTATATTTCTTTTATATTTGACATAAGACCACCATCCTTTGATTCTTAAAATACTGTGCAGCCCCTTGCTTAAGCAAAGGCGACTGTTCTTTGTTTGTCTATAATATTAGAAAAGTTCTGGTCTGACAAGTCTGTTCAGGAAGGCTGGCAGTTCAGTGAGCTGCCATGCATTCCCTCGTGTCTCTGTCATGAACCCTTGTTTCAGTGCGATTCCTATCTCTGTTACAATTCTGTAAAGAACAGGAGAACAGCAGGATTCCTAAAACTGCTTACTCTGTCCTCAGGAAGGTCCCGAGGCTTGTCATTAATTGTGTGATCAAAATCTCTTTCTGAAGCTGGACATAAAAACCTAGTGATTCAATTAGTTTGTCAGCTTCTAGAATTTCCATAAGTCTTTCTTCATTACTAATTGTTCTCAAATCCTGTCTCATGCTTACTAGTAACACTCATTTATAATCTAAATGTGTACCTAAATAATCAGTTCTAAATAAGACTCAATTTTCTGCAGAACTGTTTTTCCCAGGGGACTTCCGTTGATTCCGTTCTCATCCACAGCAGCCTCTTGTCCCGGCTCTAGCTTTTAGGGAGAGGCCTATAATAGTGAGAAGCAGAAGTATAACTGTGTGACAACTGTCTACCCAGGGCAGTGAAGGCTCAGTCCAGGTCATCCAAGCTCTGGAACTTTGTCTAACAGCGCCTTCAGGACACTTGGCACTGACATAAGATCATTCATTTTATATTTTAATAATTGCAATGAAGTAAAGATAGAAATAATACACAGATCAGTTCTCAGTTTGCTGCCTGCTATTTTAAGGATAAATTTCTTTATTTAGTGACTAGTGTTTTATATTTGACTCTTATTAGGAAAATGGTCAGGTGGTCACCAGAGGCCAGACTAAACCTCTGGCCAGACAAATGCAGCCCCAAGCAGATAAATCTAAATGAAGCAATTCTTAGAGACATGAGGGTGGGACTAAGGAATCAGTCTTTACAAGGTTTTGAGACCATGTGAAGCAGAGGAACACCCAGCTGAAGAGCCCGTGGGGTGTGCTACATGGTGGAATTGTTTCAACTGGTAGATTGTGAGGAGCCATAGCTCCTGCCTCCTCCTGACCACACATGTAACTTCTGAGAGAGGGGACGAGACGGCCGGTTTTCCTCTGGCCAGTAGAATGTGACCAAGATGATGGGTTGTCCATGATTGCTTTACAAGGTTAATGGTGTCCATTCTTCTAGAGTCCCTCCAGCGCTGGCTTTGAACAGGTGACTTGCCGGTTCTACAATCACAAAGAAGTGAATTCTGCCAACCAGCTCAGAATCCGGAAGCAGATCCCTGCTCACGCCTGACTCTGAGAACCAGACATTATTAGCAGGAACTATTTATTGCAGCTTGGGGAGAGGCTAAGCCAGTGGTTCTCAACCTGTGGGTAGTGACCCCTTTGGGGATGAAATGACCCTTTCCCAGGGGTCGCCTAGGACCCTTGGGAAACACAGATATTTACATTACAATTCACATAGTAGCAAACTTATAGTTATGAAGTAGCAGCAAAAACAATTTTATGGTTGGAGGTCACCACCACATGAGGAACTGCATTAAAGGGTCATAGCATCAGGAAGGTAGAGAACCGCTGGGCTAAGCGGTCTACCCAGATGGGCTATGACCACTCTTCTGCCTCACAGAAACCATGAGGAAGCTTGTGCTTTAAGCAGCTTTGCCTGTGTAACAACGAAGAGCTGCCACTACAGCCTATGCTCTGAACTGTTTCTTCTTTCGACATCTTCATTTCTAAATATTCAGCGTAATAATCCTTCCAGTGGTGGGGCTGCTGAAGTTAAGATGATTACCCAAACTGTAACTCTTTAGAGAAAACAAAACAAAACCAACATAGTTTCTCCTGATCTCTATATTAACGTTAACACCAGAGGAGTGACACAGAATGGTTCCTATGTATACAGGTATTTCCAAGCCCACTGTAGGCAGGGGTATCTTTGTGGCAGTATATGGGCAGATTTCTCTTCAACAGACAGCATTTTAAAGTGGCCTTCGGGGCTCCTGTTTCCTCCCGGCCACACACATACCAGACATTCAATAATTACAAAGTTAAAACTGCAATTGGCTTTCAGCTCATTAATTAACAAAAGCCAATCTCAGGCCCATAATTCAGTGACACTTTTGCCTTGATGAAGTACTCAACATTAAGACTGTGCCAGCCAGGCAGGAGACTGGAATGAGGGTATGCAAATGTTGGTGTAGTCTGAGCTGAAAACTATCAAGGACAAAGAAAAGTAAAAGGCTCAAGAGCGCAGGCTCTCCTTTAATGAGCTGTGCGGGCTTCCCACTCTCAGCCTCCCCTAGAATTCTTATGACTTCCCACTTTTCTAAAAAGAAAGGGGATGAAAGGATTCTCCCTGTCCATGGCAGTTAAGCAGTTAAGAGCTCACAGAAGTCCATGTTTGGGTTTCAGTGCCCACAGCCCCTGGATCTCCAGACCCAGGGTATCTGGCGCCCTCTTCTGGTCTTTTTACACACCTGCAGTAATGTATACACACACACACACACATACACACACACACACACACACACACACACACACACACACACGTACATTACTAAAAATAAATATTTCTTTTTTGTTTTTAAAGAATTTATTTATTTTATGTATATGAGTACACTGTAGTTGTCTTCAGACACACCAGAAGAGGGCATCGGATTCCATTACAGATGGTCGTGAGCTACCAAGTGGTTGCTGGGAATTGAACTCAGGACCTCTGGAAGAACAGTCAGTGCTTTTAACTGCTGAACCATCTCTCCAGCCCCAAAATAAATGTTTCTTAAGAATAGGTTCTTTGTATATGTAGGGATTTAAGGCAAGGGCATTGTGGGTTAAGGTATACACAAGAAGCCATGTGGAGCAAATATCCACACATACACATAAATTTAAAACAATAAGTCTTCAAAAGAATGTGAGGTTTCTTCCTGTTGGTGCATAGGCTCATGTGTGCATATGAAGACCAGAGGGTAGCATGATTTGCCATTCCTCAGGCACAATCCTTTATTTTTCCTTGAGACAGGGTCTCTAACGGGCTTCTGGCTTGGCAAGTAAGCTAGGCCATGCACTGGCCTTTCTCTACCTCCTCAGTACTGGGATTAATGAGGGAGCGCTGGCATGGTTAGCTTTTTAAAACATGGTTGCTGGGGAGCAATCTAGGTCCCAGGGTATCTTAGTTAGGGTTTTATTGCTATGGAGAGACACCATGACCAAGGCAACTCTTCTAAAGGCAAACATTTAATTGGGGTTGGCTTACAGTTTCGGAGATTCAGTCCGTTACCATCACGGTGGAGAGCATGGTGGCATCCAGGCAGGCATGGTGCAGGAGGAGCTGAGCGTTCTATACTTGATTCAAAGTCAACATCTGGAGACTGCCCTTTGTATGCCCCCAGGAGGAGGATCTCTTCCACACTGGGTGGAGCCTGAGCATAGGAGACTCCAAAGCCCACCCCCACAGTGACGCACTTCTTCCAAAAGGCCACACCTACTAACAGTGCCACTTCCCATGGGCCGAGCATATTCAAACCACCACGCAGGGCAAGCACTACTGAGCTTTCTCTTTCACCCCTCATTTCTTTCCTTAAATAGTAAGCTCAGCTATTGATATCGAGGATCCTTACAAATCCAAACGCTACATTTTAGAGCTTAAACCAGAATGGCCTGTCGAGTAACTGCTAAACCTTTCACATTCTTGCTCCAGCAGGAAAAACTTACATAGAAGGGACTGTTTTATCCAGGCAGAGTGCAATAATACAGTTCCGGCCAAGTTAGACCTATAATTCCAAAAACACATACTTCTCTCATTTAGGGATGAGATGAACCCATGTTCACTCGAGCCACACCCTGCACCCCAGGCTTCTGGCTGCACCTTTGGTCTTTTGGCCAGTTTTGGAATTCTTCACAGCTGCATTCATTCTCAGAACCTGCTACAGCTTAAGGTTCGCTCCCCAAATGCTGTCTGCAGACAACTGATCTTCAGTGCTTTGGGGTGGTTAGGAGGTTGGCTTGTGGGAGGGATTAATGCGCCCTTGGGGAGGAGGTTGTCACAAAGCCAGTGCGCCTCCTCCCTTCACTCGCTTGCTTCCTCTCTATTTTGCTAATTCAATCTTTAGTTAAAAAAATGATGACATCACATCCCTCTCCAACCCCTGCCGTGTCTCTGCTCTTGAACCAATAACCCTTTTATTATTGTCACACGGATATTATATACAGGGAAATAAAGGCAAAAATGTCTATATATGACCTGCTGAGTATGTTTGGTACTGCATGTGAATTTGTGATTTTAAGGCTGAGATCTTTGTATTGGGTAACCAACTAGGGGACACCTTTTGAGGGGAGAATTACTCTCTATCTTGGCAGTCATTAGTTGCTGTATTTGTCTAGGGGTGGGACACCTGCCCCAGCCATGGGATTTCCTCTATGGTAGCCTGTCTACTGGTATTACTTACTGTTTAGGTATTGTTTAGACAGCGATATATTGATGAGGAATTGGAGGTGTGGCTTCCCTATCATTTCTGAGACAAAACCTCACAGTGAACTTCTTGGTCTTCTGGCTCTTATCTTTCTGCCCCCACTTCCAAAAGATTGTGTGACACTCATAAGCAGCTGTACTGTGGGTGTAGTGCCTGTGACCCTCATGAGCAGCTGTACTGTGGGTATACTGCCTGTGACCCTGAGCAGCTCTTCTGTGGGTGTACTGCCTGTGACCCTATTGAGCAGTTGTACTTTGGTGTACTGGCTGTGACCCTCATGAGCAGCTGTACTGTGGGTGTACTGCCTGTGACCCTCATGAGCAGCTGTACTGTGGGTATACTGCCTGTGACCCTATTGAGCAGTTGTACTTTGATGTACTGACTGTGACCCTCATCAGTAGGGTACTGTGGGTGTACTGCCTGTGAGCCTCATGAGCAGTGTACTGTAGGTGTACTTCCTGTGACCCTCATGAGGAGCAGTTGTACTGTGTGTGTACTGCCTGGGACCCTCATGGGCAGCAGCTGTACTGTGTGTGTACTGCCTGTGACCCTCATGGGCAGCAGCTGTACTGTGTGTGTGCTGCCTGTGACCCTCATGGGCAGCAGCTGTACTGTGTGTGTACTGCCTGTGACCCTCATGAGCAGCAGCTGTACTGTGTGTGTACTGCCTGTGACCCTCATGAGCAGCTGTACTGTGTGTGTGCTGCCTGTGACCCTCATGAGCAGCAGTTGTACCAGGTGTACTGCCTGGGGCTGAACCCCCAGTTGATCACCTCACTGGAGAGAATCATGTCTGGAACTAGAAATCTAATCAATTACCAATGGCTAGTGACATCGTGGGTCACATAGGACAACCTTCTGCACCACACTACTAGATCTGTAACTTCTAACTGCATTCCAGCACGTATCCCTACCACAGCGAATTGTAGCTCTCACTCAACATCAAAGACGCTTCTCTTTGCAGCAGAGAGAACAGTAGAGGAGATCAGAACTGGTCTGGGAATTGTTTGAGATGGGGTCTCACCACATAGTCTCTGCTGGCCTGGAACTCAATATGTAGACCATGGCCTTAAATCTTAAGGTATCCACTTGCCTCTACCTCCCAAGTGCCAGGATTAAGCACGGTTCTTGCTTCCTATCTTGCCTGTGACCTCTTCTGCCACTGACATAAAAACTGTGTGACATTCCCTCTTATGTCACACATGATAGGGGATCCTATAGGTGGTTCTCAGGAGACATGCTGCCCTCGCTTGGACTCCTCAGAGCTTAGAACCAAGATAAACCTCCTCGCCCAATAAGCTTCCCAAGTCTTGGGTTCTTTGTTACAGCAACACAGGACTGACTACTGCACAGCCTCTCACATCTATAGAATTCAGTGAGAAAGCAGGTAAAGAAGACAATAGTTTCTACAGGAGACAATGACAATTGTTAGTGTTAGGGGCCTAATGGTAGATGTTCAAACAATGCTGTTCCCCCCACTGTGGAGTAAAATTCTTAGGGGACAAATGGAGAGAACTGAACCAAGTGATAACATCAGGACTCCCTCAGCAGAAATGACTGGGTGAACATTCGCTTTAATGAGAACGGCTTTCTCAGTAAGTGCATCTGTGAGCTGAAGCTGTAGCATCAGGACTTTGCTTCCTGCTCCACAGGCTTCAGATGCCACTGCACGACCAACTCCCCAGTGCTCTTGAGGCACGTGCTGGACATGGTCTCCTCTGTGGGAAGTCCCTGTGGCAGCTTCAGGGGCTGGATGCGGATCAGGTGCTTAACCACTTTCAGCTTCGCGTTCACAGACGGGATGTTCTTGTGAATCTGAGGGCTGTGTGCCTAGGACAAGAGGAGCAGTGTCACAGGTCAGCTTAAAAGGCAGTGGTGCCATTTCAGGAAACATCACACTGAAGGCATCCTTTGTACACTGACTTATAAATAGGTCACACTAAGTGACACTTTTAAACATAGAGGTAACAGATGCACACAGTGTGTGTCTTAGTACGTGCCCGCGGTGATGAGGCCGAGGCGGCTGCCGGGGCTGCTGCGCACCTTCTGTAGTCCGAGCATCTTGACTGTTTCTTTTTCCCAGTACGGACGCCTCTTCGTACTTCTGATTCTTGTAACAATGTGCAGTTTATGAGGGTTCTGGGGGTCCCCACCGTATTTTTCATGATCTTCTGGACTAGGCTGAAACACCTAGGAAGGGAGAGTCATGACTGGTAACTCTCCCAACTTACAGTTTTTATACATTTTCTATGCCTTAAAAAAATGGACGAAACTGTACAAAAGTTCATGATGATCCTGCCCTAATCTTTCTGTCGTCCTCAACCTCAGCCTGAACAGTTCAGAAAGAATCTGTGAATTACATACTTTAGCTTCAGGTGTGTAGAACAGGACACTCAGCCAGCATAGTTACTATAAACAATCTCCCCAGAGCCGAAAAACTCAATTCTGACATTGAAGGTAAGGAGTAAATTTTGCTCTCTCTATTCTATCACTTCAGGTGATATTGGAGAGATGGCTCAGCAGCTAGGACAATTGCTGCTTTTGTGGAGGGCCTGGGCTCAGTTCCTAGACTGCATGGTGCTCACAGCCATTCACACTCTAGTTCCTAGGATCTGCTACTGTCTCCTGACCTCCATGGGCACTCACGTGATACACAAACATACAGGCAGCCAGAGCACTTATACACATAAAATAAAAACTTAAATCTCTGAAAATACAATAAATAAAAATATAGTAGGGGAGGAAACCTGTACAAAAACATTCCCGTCCAACAAAATGACCTCTCCAGCAACTTGACAAGGTTAATGGTCTTTACTGTTTAATTGTACTGCCAAATATCTACCCAACACACCAAAAACTAATAGCCATACCAAGTACACAAGTACTTGTATAGCTTGATTACTGCCCCAAGCTGGAAGCAAGCAGGTAAGCACATAAATAAACTACATAAACCTGCATCATGGACTGTGTCCATGAAAAGATTTGTAAGAACCTGATGTACAGACTGTACGATCCTAACTGTGGGATTCTGGAAAAGGTAAAACCAGAAAGTGGGTAAAGAGGTTGCTAAGGTCAGATGTTTCGGTCGGTGGGACACAGTGGCATGTAGGGCGGTGCATGGCCCTGTGTGACACTGCAGTAGTGAGTGCATGATCTCATACATTCGCCAAACCCCACATCGTGATACGCGGCGTGCAGACTGAGCCCGGTATACGTGACGCCTGCAGCAATGTCCGTGCTGTTTCATCTGTGTTAACAGTTGCTTTCTATCAATGCAAGATGGGAACTGTGATGGAGACAGGAGGCCTCCATGCCTTCTGACCATGGCCTTCTGTATCATTAAACTGTTTTACTAAATAAAGTTTAATTACCGTAAAAGCAAGTGAAACCCAAACAAAATGAAAATGACAACAACAAACCAAAGGAGAGCTGCGCCTGTGTGGTTGACGCGGTGAGAACAGAGTCACCCGGACAGCCTCCAGTCACCGTCTTCTCAGGACGATGGTGATTAAACCGCATGATGAAACCATACCTATCTGTATGCACGTCCAAGTCTACACTACATCTATCTGCATGCACGCGCAGCTTAAGAAAAGCTCGCACTAGCAGGCTGTGAGCTGGCCCTGAGCATCGAGTGTCCACTCCCCAGCAGTCCCATGACAGTGGGAGAGAGAACTGACTACAGAAGTGCCTTCTAGGCCTCCACAGACAAAACCAGGGCAAGTGCACACACACGTGTGCACAAAGAAACACAGACACAATGCACACACAATGTAATAAATTTTCAAATAACATAATTTTATAAAATTGGTATCTAAAATATTCTTTAAAAAGAATCAGGTCTTACTTTATCTGGAATTCTTGATCTGGAAAATTTGTGACGAATCCACTCTGTACCGATGAGAGATTCTGCACCTTTTTTCACAGTCTGAAGCAGAAACCATTTGTTATTTAGAACTCCATGTAGCGTGAAAGTCTGTATCTGCCAGACTTTAGGTGACAAATGTCTAACACAGTCTACAATGGCTAATGTTTAACTCAGCTCCCTCACTGAATGGACGCATCTCATTAAAGCACTAACGAACAACAAAGCTAAACCACATGCACTTAGACTTCTGGTCTGGGGTTGGTAACTTCCTTCAAGTTTGGGGCAGGCCTACAGGGTAAGAAAACCAACACCACACAAAGCACAGTGAGTGTCCCTAGTCCTAACAGCACCACCAGGCCCAGCTCTCACTGCTTGACTTTATTGCCCAATCCTCCTTTACTCTTGCAGTTAGATACAGGGATTCACTGCAGTCTTTCTCTTCCAGCCTCCCCTGAACTACAGAGCTGACAGCAACAACTAGAGGGTAAGTCTAGACGGGGTGGGAACGAGAAACCTGGTCCCGTATATGCCAGAAACCCTAAGCTTCTAATCCTGCTTCCTTTGCTTACAACACTAAGATGTGAGACACACATCCTCCCAGAGGGTCAGTTTCCAAGATACCAAAAAGGAGACCATACTGAACTCATAAGCCAATGGAAGTAGCTGACATTTCCATCCCCAAAGCCAGGAGGTGCTCCGCACAGAGACTCAGCGTATATCTGGGTCTGTACCCAGTCTGGTCAATATGTGTACATTAGTTATCCTAGTGTACGCTCTAAAGGCTAGGAGGAGATGCTAACACATTTCTCTTCATCAGGAGATTGTTTATCTTCTACTTTTTCTATGTTTATCTGTGATTGAAAACGCATTCTTTTCATAATTGAAGGGTTTCCCTAAAACTGTAACATTAAAACAGACCAAGGGGAACCAGCAGTAGCCTTTTTATTGGCTTGATCTACAAGAAAAGGTGTCTGGGGGCTGGAAATCTTTAGGGGAAATAGCACATACAGCAGAAATGAACAAGGGCTGGGTGTAGCTCAGCTGGAGTGTGTGCCCAGTACTCAAAAGGCTCTGAGCTCTTGCACCACAGATACAGCAGACCTAAGCCGATTTATAGCAAAAGGAGCTTTTAAAAAGATTAACTTGCTTTTGTGTTTTGTAATCCACAAGAAAAAAAAAATCAAAAAGCAAACTCTTCGGCTGAGGATATAGCTCAGCGGGCACAGTGCCTGCCTAGCACGCATAAAGCTGGGCTCAGTCCCCAGCACTGCACAAAACTGGGAAGTGGGCAGGCAGAAGTTCAAGGTTACCCTCAGCCATACTGAGTCTGAGGTCAGCCCTAGCTATATGAGAAAGCCACAGAAAGTTAAAGTTACCTGTAGTCTGCCTGGAGGCCTCTGAAATACTGAGCGCAGAACCCCAGCCATAGATGTGGTAGTTCTTCTCTTCAGAGGCTGAGAAGTAGGAAACACATTGATACATTACAGACAGGTAGATTTCCCCCTTCTGTATCGGCAAAACCACAGATAGTCATTATGTATTAAATAATTCTATTTTCAACTAGTGAGCTTAGTGTTTGCGTTCATCCCACAAAACTGGGAAATGGGGTTTTCTATTACCCAAACCTTGTCACAAGTATGAAGAATATTTAATCATTTTTCTTTGTCAGAGAAATCACAAAAAATACAATACTAGACAGTACTGAAGAAATTCTACCTCTTAGAATCAGAACCAAATGTCCTCTTACTTTACATATGAGGAAAATGACTTCCAGAAAGCAATCACTTTCCCAAGGCCATTAAGAGAGTATGTTCAGACTGGCACTGGTGACACATGCCTCTGACCCTACACTTGGGAAGCCTAGGGCAGAAAGACAAATTCTCATCTCCTCTCAGGAACCCTGTCAACCACTGGGGTTGGCGTGCGTGTATACAGTGACTCGCTCTGTTTGTTGAGAGGACAATTACACCAGCAGCTATGAACACACCCTGTGCTCAGATAGTGATTTCAATAGCATTCTCTTCAAAAGAACCATTAGGGCTCCTTCAAGAGACAGCTGACAGTCTGCTGCAACCTGAAGAATCAGGAAGCAGCTACTCAGAAATGCAAACCCAAGGAGTGTATTGAAGGGACACAGACATAACTGAAAGAAACCCCAATGGCCAAACTGGAGTGATTTACACAAATACACAACAAAGTTATCAGTTTATAACTGGAACCAAAACAATTATGGATTAGTCCACACTTAAGTACATGAACTGGAACACTGCTTCCCAGGAATGCTGTACAGAAAAGCAGGGGATCACCGTTGAGGAAAACCAACGGGTATGTAATACTGCCTCCACCACGGGATCAGGGACGCTTAACACCAATGGTGGTCAAAGTGACAGCATTCCAGTCAGGGCTACCTAGTAGGAACCCATCGCAAAACAAAACAAAACGTCGCCAGCACCTATCTCTGATACCAGGACATAGAATAAGATGACTTGCACCACAAAGCCTATAAATTTAACTCCGATTAAAAGAAAAGCCACTCCTGATTGAGGGTCACTGTGTGTGTGCTGGCTAATTTTATGTCAACTTGCCTTAAGCCCTGCTTGAGTTCCTGTCCTGACTTCCTTCAGTGATGGACTATGATGTGGAAGAGAGATGTGTCTTTCAAAAGAAAATAAACCTTTTCTCCCCAACGTGCTTTTTTGTTTTGGTCATGGTGTTTCACTGTAGCAATAATAACCTAAGGAAGAGGCTGTGAAAAAACACTTCATTAGTACATTTTCAAATATCTCACTTCTCAAAACTGGCAAGGGCATCACAACCAGAAACCCGAGAAACTGGCCAAGAAGAACCCAAGAGCTACAGTCATTACGCACAGTACACACCCCATTGGTGTCTGAGTTGGATCCTGAAATATAATAGGACATATGGACACCACATAAAGCTAAAGAAATCTGCCTGGATAAAGCAAATGAAGTCAATAATGTATCAATTTGGTTCAGCAGCTGCACTGAGCACCCTACACTAATATTTGATGTTAAAGGTGGAGACTGAGCAGGGAAGGAACAGGACCCTACACTAAGCTTCACCACTTCTCTTGAAATCTAAAATTGGCTAAAACTAAAGCTCATTCATTAAAAAAAAAAAAAAAAAAAAATTAAAGCTGGAACTAGGAATATGTTTCAGAGGTAGAACGTTTACCTGGTATGCGTGAGTTCCTGGGTTCAACACCCAATACCGTCTTCAGCATCTCTCCATTTAACCAAGGTGGAAAACGAAGTCCTTAGCCCTCACATACCAAGCCACTGCATGTCGCTGCCAACCTCCTCCACCCCATGTTCGCCTACATGTCCTACCACTTTCCTGCTTCCTCACAGAGTAGCTGGCCTTCTAGTGTGACCTGGAGCCAGCCAAGCTGGAGGTCTTCACCCCTAATGACTGGCTGAAATGACCCTGACATGGCTTTTTCAGTAGTTGGCTCAAACCTTCTCTTGTCAGCAAGGTCTACCTGAATTACGCTGTTTCAGTCCTGAATGGGGACTACTTCCACTAATCGGTTTAACATTTCCGGTCACACTACTGGTAGCACTTAGGTCACTTGCCTCACTTGAATACCCGTGTTCTATTGCAATTTACTAGTTTACCATTTAGCGGCTGTCTCCACTCTAAATACAGGACAGTGCCAAAAGACAAGGACTTTATATTTTGTTTTCGATTTGTTCAAGTCATAGATGTGTCTCTCAAAGCAGTTTCTGCACTCAAGATTCTCTGCTGAAGTTTAACTTTCAGATATAAGCAGGTGTCACCATCAAAACTGCTTGTTGTTGGTTTTTGGTTTTTGTGGGGGAAGGTACATACCAAGCATTGAACCTAGAGCCTTGCATATAGAATGTAAGTGCTCTGAGTTGCAACTCGTTTCAAAAATGTACATTTCAATAAAGTAGACATTATTCTTATTACGCGTGCAACTTTTGGACCTTGAAGCACCTACTGTACAGCAACTTTCCTCTGAACTGTTGCAAAGACCAGAAAAATGGGGCTGGAGAGATGGCTCAGCAGTTAAGAGCACTGACTGCTCTTCCAGAGATCCCATATTTAATTCCCAGTGACCACATGGAAGCTTACAAATGTTTTTTAACTCTAGTTCCAAGGAATTTGACAATCTTCTGGCCTCTATGGACAATGTATGCACATGCTGTTCAGATATGACAGGCACAACACCCATACACATAAAAACAAACTGAAAAATACCATTTATCACATGACATATTTCTATTTTCTAATATGTTAATACATGTGAATACACAGAAAAATTTAAGTTGCCAAAACCATTTTTCTTCTCCCTCACCCCCAACGTTTTGTTGGAGTTTTTTGTTTTTTGTTTGTTTGTTTTGCTTTTTACAATGACTATATGCACATAAACGTCTCTTTACCCCCAAACTACACCACCAGCTCATAAGTGGTTCTCTAATTCCTTTCTTTTTCTAAAGAGACAAAGTATATATCTATAACGAGGAGTGTACATTCCTGAAAATACAGAACACAGAATTTCCCGTGCAATCAACCGAGTTCTCTGAAATCAACAAGTGTCTCTCTTCCTCGAATTCTCAGGGCGTAAAGGCAGTCGTCATAACAACCTCTTAGCCACAAAAAGCAGCAGCTTAACAGGTGACAATCAAAGCAGCCTGCAAAGTCACCGTCTTTAATAACCAGCAACTACAAAAACTCAGCACTAAATCGCAACAACTTAAAATTAAGCAAGTTTTGTCTTCTTAAAAAAAATAAATAAATAAATTTCACTGACGCTTGGATGGCTCGGACCTAGGATCTACAGGAATGAGACTCTCAGAGACAGGCGCATCGCAGCAAAACTCGAATAAAGTGACAACCCGGCTGCTTTCAGAAGCGCAAGAAATGGATCTCCGGGACCTCCAACTCGGAACAGAAAGGAAGTCAGTCCGCAACTGCAAAGAGAGAGTCCATGTGAAAACACACAACGCCTCCAGCTCCCGCGGCCGCACTCACCAGCGACCGCTGTGTCCACTCCGAATGTCCCAGCAGCCGGAAGGAGCGGAATGGAGGCAGGCGGACCCAGTGCGACACTCAAACCACGCCGTTGCCGTCACAGTGCGTGCGATTATTTGGTTCCGGGAAAGGTTTTTTTGTTTTTTTGTTTTTTTAGTCCCGGCCCATTCACAAAGAGCCATAGAAGACAGCGCAGGCGCAGCGACGTCACGTGTGCGCTTCCTGGAAGCGCCATGGGTTAGCTCTTAGAATTCGCTGGCGGAGCCTGGGAGTTGTCACAGTGATGGCTAAATCCAGCCTGGGACAGGATTCCGACTACACCGCTGCGGTGGCGGTGCTAAAGCGGGCAGTGGAGTTGGATGCAGAGTCCCGGAGCCAGCAGGCTCTGGTGTGTTACCAGGAGGGGATTGACATGCTCTTGCAGGTTCTGAAAGGTGAGCGAGTTTCCGTTTCCTCGCTGTCTGGGACTGAGCGAAACTTAAGAAAACGAAACTTAACTACCAGGAAGCATTCAAATTCAGGAGGTATATTCTGATATTCTGCAGGACAACGGAGGTGGTGGCCTTTGCAATAGACTGATGGTATCACGAAGGACCATAGGTCACTATTCTGAAACGTAAGAAGCATACCCAAATATAAACTTGATAGAGCTTGCGTTTGAATGAATTTTATCCTCCGTTGTTGTCCGTTTGCGACATGATTTTTATCCTCCCTCTGTCTCTACTTCCTGCCCGCACCCTAACTATGATCCATTGAGTTTCACTAGGGTGGGAAGTTTGTGGAGGACCATTTGCACTTTACCAGTGACTACACCACTGAATAAATTGTCTCTCCCTCCCCCATCAATGATTTTATATATGTATAATTCTCAAGAAGGGGGTGCTTGAACTGATCCTCCTTACGTGTCGGTGTTAACAGGCCCAATTTTGTGGTGAACCTGTACAGGTAATCACAGCTGGTGTGAATTAAAGAGCAACAGACATGCCATGCTGGAAAGTCTCGAGTCCAGACCATTCCCTCCCTTCCTCTGGCCCTTATTCCTTCTGCTCTTTCTTCTGGGATGTCCCCTGAGCCTTGGAAGGATGTTATAGATGCTTACTTTAGACTGTGCATTCCACAGTCATTTATTCTGTGTACATCGACCAGTTGTCAGTCTCTGCAGTCACTACCCAGTACTGGTGGAAGAGGCGTCTTTGATTACAACATGGTCTTTGGGCATAAACATAATGAGGTAGAGGTCAGTTTGACAGGTAGATCGTGTTGACGTAATAAAACCACAGCAATAGCGTCCCCCTAGGACCTAGGACTGCCACAGCCTTGATTTTTAGTTAGGTTTACAGTACCAGATGTGACTCCCTCCTGTCAGTTGGGTACCCTGTAACACATTTACCACAGTTGTGCCACTGTGCTCATCTTGCCCAGATGGTTGGTCATAGCAGAGTGTGTGGCCGAGAAAGGCAGTTCTCCTCCAGCAGCCTGTGTGGCACCTTCCAGCACCATGGAACTACCCCACAAGCAGGAAGGTTTCAACCCAGTTCCAGCTTGTTCTCTCTCTGACCTGTGACCAAGGCATGTATGTGGTGTCTTCAGCAATAGGGTCTTATGAACGAGTTTTGGTGGACATCCCAAAACAGGAGCAGTTCTGTATTGTTTTGGGGACCTCACGGGTAGCCCACTCCCAGCACTGGGATTTATTTATTTATTTTTAATTTTATTTATTTATTTTGTAAGTCATGTTTCTGGGAGCAGCTTTATCTATCCACAGAGAAGACCTCCACTTAAAATTTAATCTTTTAAAAATTAGCTTACTGTCCTAGTTAGGGTTTCTATTGCTGGGTTGAAACACCATGACCAAAAGCAAGCTGGAGAGGAAAGGGTTTATTTGGCTTACACTTCCACATTGTAGTCCATCACTGAAGGAAGTCAGGACAGGAACCCAAACAGAGCAGGAACCTGGAGGCAGGGGCTGATGCAGAGGCCATGGAGGGGTGCTGCTTGCTCATCGCTTGTTCAGCCTGCTTTCTTATAGAACCCAGGACTACCAGCCTACAGATGGCACCACCCACAATGGGCTAGGCCCTCCCCGTTGATCACTAATTGAGAAAATGCCTTATAAGAGGCCAAACCTATGGAGGCATCCTTTCCTCAAGGTTTCTCTGTATAGCCCTAGCTGTCCAAACTCTCTCTGTGGACCAGGATAACCTCGAACTCAGAGATCTGTCTCCTAAGTGCTGGGATTAAAAGACATGTGGCATAACGCCCAGCAAGGCGTTTTCTTAATTGAGGTCCTCTCCTCTCAGATGACTTTAGTTTATGTCAAGTTAACATAAAACTCTCCAGCACACTTACCAAATATCAGTATCGTCAGTGTTAGCTAGTTCTCTCCTCCCCAGGCATGGTGGCTAGATTTATGTCAACTTGACCCAAGCTATATTTATCGGAAAGGCGGGAACCTCAATTGAGAAAATGCTCCTGTAAGATCTGTGATTATCGATGAAATGCCACAGTGTATGTCTCTGGAGGTGAGAGGACAATTTGACAGAGTCATTTCTCATTGCCATTTGTGTCTCAGGGATGGAATTCAGGATTTCAGAGTTAGTGGCAAGCACCTTTACCTGCTGTCTTAGTTAGGGTTTTACTGCTGTGAACAGACACCGTGACCAAGGCAACTCTCATAAGGACAACATTTAATTGGGGCCGGCTTACAGGTTCAGAGGTTCAGTCCATTATTGTCAAGGCGGGAACATGGCAGCTATCCAGGCAGGCATGGTGCTGGAGGAGCTGAGAGTTCTACATCTTCATCAGAAGGCTGCTAGTGGAAGACACTTCCAGGCTGCTAAGACTAGGGTCTTAAAGCCCACCCCAACAGTGACACACCTACTTCAAGGCCACGCCTCCAAATACCACTCCCTGAGCCAAGCATATACAAACCATCACACCTGCCATACCATCTTGCTGGCCCCTGTATTGTGCTTCTATAACAGCTGTTTGTGGGAGATAACTGGCAATATAGGGGAACTGCATTAATCCCTTGCAGGGGCAGGCACCTCAGTGACCCCCTCCCCCCACTTAGAGGTTCTATGCTTCTTAATGTTGTCGCACAGGACTCAGCCTCCTGTACATGAACCTTCGAAGCAGGAGTGAGTACACTTAAACTGTACCCAAAAGAAGAGAGGAGATGTTTATTTGTTGAGAGGAAATATAGAAAGGATGAAACCATAAACGAATGAGAATGATTATACCTAAAGCCCTGTGGGTGAGGAAGGGGTAGGAAAGAGGAAGAAAGGAAAGGGAAGACTCAAGAATGACTGACAGCATTCTGAGCTCCTCAGCTGAAGATTGTAAGGAGGAGGAAGCTGTAGCTCTGGGGATATAGCTCTGTTGGCCGAATGCTTATGTAGCCTGCACAGAGCCGAGAGTTTCATTCTCAGGACCATATAAAACTGGGCATGACCGGGCAGTGGTGGCACACACCTTTAGTCCCAGCACTTGGGAGGCAGAGGCAGGTGGATTTCTGAGTTCAAGGCCAGCCTGGTCTACAGAGTGAGTTCCAGGACAGCCAGGGCGACACAGAGAAACCCTGTCTTGAAAAACCAAAAACAAAACAAAACAAAAAAAACAACAAAAAAAACCCAAACAAACAAACAAACAAAAAAACCCAAAAAACTGGGCATGGTGTTGTATGCCTACAATCCCAACACTCGGAGATTATGCAGGGAGATCAGAGGTTCAAGGTCATTCTTGGCTACTTGTCTAAGTTGAAGCCACACTGGGCTACATGAGATCCAGTCTTAAGGGGAGGGGGAAAAACAGGAAGAAGGGCAAAACAGGTAACTCTAGTAGCATGCGAGCATCATTTGCTGGCTGGTAATTTTTTTCTCTCACAGGTATGGGGTAGGAATCCTGAAACTTCCTTATGTGTACTCTACAATTAAGTGAAGAAAATATTTCTTTTTTTTTTCCTTGTTTGCTTGGTATTTTATTTTATTTTTTGATACTTTATTTACATTTCAAATGTTTCCCCCTTTCCAGATCTCCCCTTTGGAATCTCCCCTTCCCCAGCTCTATGAGGGTATTCTCCCACCCACCCACTCCCGTATTCCCTCGTTGACATTCCCCTATACTGGGGCCTCTAACACCCTCAGGCCCAAGGGCCTCTCCTTCCCCTGATGGCCAACAAGGCCCTCCTCTGCCACATATGTGGCCAGCACCATGGGTCCCTCCATGTGTATTCTTTGGTTGGTGATCCAGTCTCTGGGAGCATTGGGAGGTCAGGCCAGTTGTCACTGTTGCTCCCTTCATGGGGCTGCAAACTCCCTCAGCTCCTTCAGTCCCTTCTCCAACTCCTCCATCTGGGACTTCATACTCAGCCCAATGGTTGCTGTAAAGTGAAACTTGGGCATTCTGAACTTTTGGGCTAATAACCACTTATCAGTGAGTACATACTGTGTTCATTCTTTTGTGATTGAGTTACCGCGCTCAGGATGACATTGTCAAGTTCCATCCATTTTCCTGCGAATTTCATGAAGTCATTGTTTTTAATAGCTAAGTAGTACTCTGTTGTGTAAATGTACCACATTTTCTGTATCCATTCATCTGTTGAGGGACATCTGGGTTGGTTCCAGCTTCTGGCTATTATAAATATGGCTGCTATGAACATAGTAGAATATGTGTCCTTATTACATGTTGGAGCATCTTCTGGGTATATGCCCAGAAGTGGAATAGTTGGGTCCTCAGGTAGTATTATGTCCAATTTTCTGAGGGTCTGCCAAACAGATTGAAGAAAATATTTCTAAGTGGTCAAGTAACTGAGGAAGAAAGGGGGCAAGACTGGAATAAACTACTGGGTCAAAGTTATCAGTGTAACTCATGCTTTAAAATGCACATGCAGTCAGATAGAAACAGAAATACCCTATAAAGTGTGTATGTTAGCAAGCCTACATGAACTTCTAGCTGGTTGGCTGAGAGAGCCTAGAAGCCATGGTAGGATTGTCTTCTATAAAACTACTCTTCTGTAAAAAGACACGGGTTTCTGAAAAATGGTTGGTCACACAAGGATGGAACAAGGAATACAAAGATGAGTTTAAAACATGTCACATCAAAAGGAAGGGAGTACCAGGCCTGCTGGCACAGTCTGTAATCCCAGTACTGTGGAGGCCGAGGGGGAAGATCACAAGCTTGAGGCTGAGCAGTTCCAGTCCAGTCTGGGATGCATAGGGCGATCCTGTCTTAAAGCAACAACTACCTTGCAAGACCTAAGAGTGAGAAAGAATTCCAAAGGAATCAGACCACGTTGACATAAGTACCATAGCTCTGGATTGCACACCACAGGTGAAGACCAATACCCACACATCAGCAGATGCTACGTGAGGGTTGCAAGGTACTCTCCTGCAGAGGAATAGATCGTGATGACTAGAGAAATCTAAACTAACCCTCGTTATAATCAGTGACAACACACACACACACATACACGTGAATCCACCAAGAAAGGCATTTGGCTTCTCTGGTATGTTTGTCCTGTAGGACCCCCGTGAGGGAGACCCCTACTCAGACTCGGGTTGCGGCGCCCAAGGAGCACACGAAAGCCTTCTTGGTGTAAAGCAGGAGGTTTATTTGGGACTGGTGCACCAGGGTCGATCCACTGCCTACGCAGAGGCGAGAGGAAGCGACCCCGATGGAGGGGTAGGCAGGGTTTTTAAAGGCAGAAACCACAAAGCAGAAACCATAAAGCATGTCAGCATAACCAGGAACAGATGTACAGATGTGCTTATCTTAAAGGAAACCATAAAGCATGTACAGATGTGCTTATCTTAAAGGAAACCATAAAGCATGTACAGATGTGCTTATCTTAAAGGCAGAACAGAGCGGAACATTCTCAGAAGGGAGGGTACAAGATAAGTTCCCGGAATTTATGGGTGTATAGAGTTCGGATA
>CM052709.1:5829997-5923445 GCA_028551405.1 Uromys caudimaculatus
TCAGCATAACCAGGAACAGATGTACAGATGTGCTTATCTTAAAGGAAACCATAAAGCATGTACAGATGTGCTTATCTTAAAGGAAACCATAAAGCATGTACAGATGTGCTTATCTTAAAGGCAGAACAGAGCGGAACATTCTCAGAAGGGAGGGTACAAGATAAGTTCCCGGAATTTATGGGTGTATAGAGTTCGGATATAGTTTCTTGAGGGTTGGGGTTAGTCAGAGGGCAAGTGGAAAATTTTCTTTTGTCTCCAGCCAGGTTCCCCAGGTTCCTCAGTCCCAAATTCACTTTACTCTTGAGAAGACAGCAGACAACTCAAAATAACAGGCATTCTTCAACTAAGGTTTATAGAAGGGTTCACAGTATAGCTTCATCGGCTCATTTCATCCTGGATATGTAGCACGAATTAATTCAGAGGCCTATGGATCTTGCTCAGCAATAACTCATGTTATCCACTTATCATGTTATCATGAACATCCATTAGGCTCTGGGTTCAATCCCTGATATCACACACACACACACACACACACAGACACACACACACAGACACACACACAAATCAACATGAGATGTTTAATAGTCGGAACTCAAGCTGGGCAGTGGTGGCACACACCTTTAATCCCAGCACTTGGGAGGCAGAGGCAGCGGATTTCTGAGTTCAAGGCCAGCCTGGTCTACAGAGTGAGTTCCACGACAGCCAGGGCTACACAGAGAAACCCTGTCTCAGGAAAAAAAAAAAAAGGAACTAAAACTAATTAGGAAACTATGAATAATGTCAAAGGAAGAAGGGAACCAGATGTTGTTTGGGGTTGGGGCAGGGTCATCTTTGTTGATAATGTATTGTGAAATGCAAAGAGTTTGCTATGCCGCCATGTCCCAGGAGGGCCCTTCCAGGACAGGCTAGCGACTGGGTCCGGAAGCAGGACACTCTGGTGCTGTGGAGAGAAACTGTCGGCGGTGGAAAGAGGCAGGAGACAAAGCATGCGTGAGGCCAAGACAGTATTCCGATCAAGCCCCAAACAATCTTTATTGTTACATATTTTTAAACACTTTAGGGCGGGAAATGGTAGAGGAAGGGGGATTCCATAAGGTCACACATAGTTATGAGTCATTGTTGTCCTGGAGCTGTAGGCCGGTTCAAAACAGGATGTCTAAATCCCTAGCTGGAGGCAGTGAGACTGGGAAGGGAAAAAAGGAATGCCTGCTGTGGAGCCGGAACACTTTGACTTGCTAATCAAGCCAAGCCTAGGACACCCTGATTATCTGAAAAAGAGCCAGGCCCTAGATTCAAAACAAGGTAATCTGATATCTGGCAGGAAGGAATCAAAGGAATGCCCGCTGTGGAGCCTGGGACACTATGACTAGCAAAATAAGTCAAGCCTGGGACTCTTCATCTAGCAGAATATGTCAAGGCTCCATTAAGCCAAGGCCTTTTGTCTCTGACAGTGAAATAGGGCAGGGTAAGCTTTATTGATAATGTATTGTGAAAAATAACTTACTGTTTTGCTTGGGTTGGGTTTTTTTGATGGCTGGGAAAATGATTAAGCATTAACTCTAACGGGGAGGCCTAAAAGAAAAGCTGGTAATTGATAAAATGGTAGTTTAACTGTTTAGACTTCCCAACGTGTGGATAATCAGGAAGAGGTGAGCATCGTTGGAGCCGAGTTCCTAACCTGAGCTGTTTCACGTCCTCTAGCACACTGAATGTGAGCGCGTTGTGAAGGGTAGGGACGTGGTGGAAAACCTGACCAATTGCTGAACTAAATAGAAAAGCTGTTCTGAAACTTGAGAAAATCCCTGTTCTTTTTTCCAATTCATAGGCACCAAAGAGTCCAGTAGAAGGTGTGCTCTCAGAACGAAAATCTCCGACTACATGGATAGAGCAGAAAATATAAAGAAATACTTAGATCAAGAAAAAGAAGGTGAAAGGTTCTGTTTTGCTACATGGCTTGGGGTGGGGCTTAGAGTTGGGGTGGGGCTTAGAGTTGGGGGTAGGGCTCGAGGCCTTGGGTTCAAAGATCCTGCCTGTTGGTCAGACCACTTGTACCTGGGAGCTTCGTGGGTTTGCTCTGTGTCTCCCTATCCCTCATACCGAAGTTCTTAACAGTGTCTGGTTTTCATTTTGGGCCTTGGGGATTCAGTCATCCTTTGAGCATGTGGGGAAAACTTGACCATTTTAAAGGTCTTTGTAGGTCGCTATGAAGTGTATGTGTGAACCTCAGTTTAAGAATACTGCAGAAGAGTTCTGAATGTGGGTTCTGGGTCTATATTTCCTTTTAGGAAAAATGAAAATCATCAGAATAGCTAAGAGAACGCCAGTGGCTTCTTGTGAATCTAAGCATTTCAAGAGTTCTATATTCTTAACGATTAGAGGTGAGATAGGTAATCGTCTGGATCTATTATGAGGTCCCAGCTCACGAGCGCCTGTGTGAGGGGGTGTGGCCACCTTCTGACTTTGCACTTTGCTTTGGCTCATTCAGAGATTCTCCACTCCTGGGTGAGAAAAGCCCACTTGGTGCTGGCAGACACATGAACACACACACACAACTCTGCTGTTGTGGGTTGTGTTTCTTTTTCTTTCTTTCATTTTACACAGTCTCACAAGAACCTCAGTTTACATAGTGTGAACCACTAAAAGTCTGCTTAAAACACTTTGTAGCGTGCTTAGCATGTGCAGTGCCCTGGATCCAATCCCCAAAAACCTTAAAGCCAAAGCAAACCAACAAACAGATAAGTAAGTAAATAAATAAATAAAAATGCAGCCAGGCTGTGGCGGTGTGTGCCTGTAGACCTGGCACTTTGGAGGTGGTGGAAAAGGGATTAGGAATCCAAGGTCACCCTCAGCTACATAAGGAGTTTGTGGCCAGCCTGGGCTACATTTGACCCTGTCTTCAAAACAGTCTTAAAGAGACCCTCTTACAGTGCTAGGATCTGCTTCCACTCTCCATGGCACTGTTTAACGCTCACGTTAGCCATGAGAGTGTGAGCTATGAAGTGGCCAGCCTGGAAGGAAGGCGTATATGACTGGATATGTCCTGTTCTGCCCGCTGTGACAGGGTCTAAGCCACATCTTTGTACAGTCAGTCCTTGTAGGTTAGGGTTCCATTGCTGTGAACAGACACCATGACCAAGGCAGCTCTTATAAGGACAACATTTAATTGGGGCTGGCTTACAGGTTCAGAGGGTCAGTCTTATTATCGGCAAGGCGGGAGCATGGCAGCGTCCAGGCAGACGCAAGGCTGGAGGAGCTGAGCGTTCTACATCTTGTTCCAAAGGGAACCAGGAAAAGGCTGGCATCCTCAGGCAGCTAGGAGGAGGGTCTCCAAGCCCACGCCCACAGTGACACACTTCCTCCAACAAGGCCACACCCACTCCAACAAGGCCACACCTCCTAATAGTGCCACTCCCTAGGTCAAGCATATACAAACCAGTCTTTTTTTTTTTTCCTTTTTTGTTTGTTTTTTGTTTTTTGTTTTGGTTTGGTTTTTCGAGACAGGGTTTCTCTCTGCAGCTCGGACTATCCTGGAACTCACTCTGTAGACCAGGCTAACTCAGAGATTCACTTGCCTCTGTCTTCTGAGTGCTGGGATTAAAGGCATGGACCACCACTGCCTGGCTCAGTCTGTCCTCTCTTGAAAGTTATTCAAGTAACCTCTTGTGGGCTGGAGAGACGGCCTAGCAGAGCACTGACTGCCCTTGCAGAGGACCCTTAGGTGCAGGTCCCAGACCCACATGGCAGCTCACAACCATTTTTAAACTCTGATTCTGGGGAATCTAAGGCTGTGTTCTGACTTAGCAGACACTGCATGTATGTGGTACAAATGCATACATGCAGGCAAGACATGTATATGCGAAAGACATATTTTTTTAAATTTTAAACAAAAAAAATTAAATTTAAAGAAAAAACATTAAATTTAAAAAAGGATGGACCCCTTTGTTTAGCCTCTGTGAAGGCAGGAGTCTCCTTGGGAATAGTATTTTGTCTTCTTTCCTGATGTGTATGAAACATTTTGCAATGTGCAGTCTAGAGTACCTGTGTGATAGCCAGCTTCTGAGTCAGTACGTTTAAAAGATTGTAACTGATCCTTATCACTCGCTGTGTGCACCGTAACTGTGTATAAAGAAAGTGCTCACAGGCACTGGTGAGGTTGCCCAGTGGGTAGAACCCCCTGCTAACAAATGTAAAGACCTGAGTTCAATCCCTGGGGACCTACGTGCATGCCCCCACACAAAACATTAAAGATGTAACTTTTGAAAGTGGTCACTGGTCACATTACTGTAGCTTGTGTTTTGCAGATGGAAAATATCACAAGCAAATTAAAATTGAAGAGAATGCAACTGGTTTCAGTTACGAGTCACTTTTTAGAGAATACCTACATGAGACAGTCACAGAAGTTTGGATAGAAGACCCTTATATTAGACAAACTCATCAGGTAAGTAGTTTACTAAAATATAATGAAATGTAACTTTAAATGTACGGTCAGCTGCCTGTGGTTATGGGTTTCCTACCCATGGATTTAGTAGAAGATCAAAAATACTGGTAAAAACTCCATCTGTACTGAACACGTACAAACATGACAAGACAATGGTAACGCATGGTGTTTACACTGTGTTAGGTATCATATGTAGTCTAGAGGTGATTTAAAGGGCCCAGGAGGAGGGGTGTGGGTTCTGGGCTGATACCACATGGCTTAATAAGGGATGGAACCATCTGTGGGTATCTTAGTATCTGGTTAGGGAAGGGTATCCTAGAATCAGTTCTTTTAAATAGTTTTATTAGACATTGGTGTTTCCTTTAGGATACAGTGCTTATATAAAGTACAGTGTTTTATTTTACTCCCTGTGCACAATGCCCAGTAATTTACTGTAGATAATTTAAAATTTAAAATTTAAATTTCCGTGTAACTTGCTCTATTTGGGTCCCTCATATGTTTCCCTGTGGAACAATTCTCCTTTCCTTGAACTGATTTAATCCACCTCTTCAGTGGTGGGCCCTGAAGAAGCACCACCAGATGGAGGAGCTCCCCCACCAGGGAGGCCCCCAGGTGTCCCTCCAGGCGTGCCACCAGCTCTGGTACAGCTTGGTAATGATGAGACTGTAGGCTTCCTCCAGTTCTTTCTGCTGGTGTTCAGATTCTCGGTTCTCTGCAGTCTGGTTCTGATCCAGCCAGCTGATGATTGCAGACTCAGTTCTTGCTGGAAAACTGTGGAGCTAGTACTAACCCATCCTGTGCCTTTCAGCTCTATAACTTCCTTCGGTTTTGTGAGATGCTGATTAAGAAGCCGTGTAAAGTAAGGACTATTCACCTTCTCACCTCTGGGGATGAAGTAGGTATCTGAAAAGCCTCATTCTTTCTTAACTTACTGTGCCATTACAGGTTACCTGATCTGGCTCTTTGTGACAAGCATAGACTGTCTTAAGAAAAAGGCTATTGATTTGAGAATGTTGACCTTGTATTTGGCACCAGTGACTGTTCTGTCCTTTACTTCATGTTCCTGGGGTTAGACTATTGCTCTGTCTTCCTTGATTTTGACTTGAGTAGAAGTGTTTACTGTCCAGGGTTAGTCTAAGCAGTAGGCTGTCCCACACGGATAACTGAGCATTGTTACTAAGATGTGTTTGAGAAGCTGAGCGTTGTGCCACATGCCTGTGCTCCTAGCAACAGAGAGGCAGAGGTAGGAGGGAGTTGTGTGATATTCTCAATTGTTTAATTGTTTGTATAAAAACGATACAAGAAGAAAAGAATTACCCATCCTTCAGTTGCTTCTTTGAGACAGCAATATTAAAATTGATATAAATCTTTTCAGTTTAATCTCTCTCTAGTATTTATTGTATAGCTCATGGATAATATATCTTATTAGTAAGAGAGGCAGTAATTTTATGTTTCATGTCATCAATAGGGTTTTGGGAACACACAGCAAAGTAGTGGCCTGGAAGAAATAAGGCAGTCCCTCAGGAGTCACGCCGTGGTGTTGGAAATAAACTACTCTTCCTCTATACATGACCGAGAAATTAGGTTAGTGGATAATGTTTTACTTTTTTCATAGCTGAGATACACCTTAAACATTCTAATGTAATATAATTATATACACGTATTTAAATATCCAAATCAAGCTCAAATTTAGTAACTGCATATTGGACAAAAAAACCCTTGGCTTACCTCTTCCAGTGAGTTAATTCTTAGTCAAGTAATATTTACAGGTTCTCTGTCATGTGGGAAGGGGTTCTTCTGTGCAGACCATAGCCACTGCTATGACAGGAGAGAATTCCTTTCCTGCTGAAATGACTGTTTGCCTGGTGTAGCTTCAGTGGGATGTTCTAGTAGTGTGCTGTCAGTCAGGAAATGTGACCCTTCCTTCCCTTTAGCATAGTAGATTTCATGATACTACAGAGACTCTGTTTCTAATAAAAAGTAAATCAGAAGCTAAATACGTACAGTGGATGGCAATGTTGCTGTTGTTGAAACAGAGGTCAGCATCTGGGCTGCCCTTGGGATCCCCATCTTGGTTCTGCATAGTGGTTCTGTGGTAGTCAGGGTTCTCTAGAGGGACTGAACAGTGTGGTGTGTGTGTGTGTGTGTGTGTGTGTGTGTGTGTGTGTGTGTGTGTGTGTGTGTAAAGGGGATTTGTTAGAACAGCTTACAGGCTATGGTCCAGCTAGTCCAACAATGGCTGTTTACCAACGGAAAGTTCAAGAACCCAGAGTTGTTCAACCCATGAGGCTGGACGTCTCAGCTGGTCCTCGGTGTATACTGGAATCCTGAAGAAGTAGACTCTAATGCTAGTGACCAAGTGGACTTGCTAGCAAGATGAGAGCAAGCAGGCAAAGAGAGCAGGCTTCCTTCTTCTGTGTCAGCAGAAGGCGTGGCCCAGATTAAAGTGGATCTTCCCATCTCAGAAGGTTGTGATTAGAAGTGGGTCTCCGAATGTCAAATAGTTTAATTAAAGAAAGAAAAATCATGCTGGGCAGGGTGGCACACGCCTTTAATCCCAGCACTTGGGAGACAGAGGCAGGTGGATCTCTGAGTTCGAGGCCAGCCTAGTCTACAGAGTGAGTTCCAGGACAGCCAGGGCTACACAGAGAAACTCTGTCTCGAAAAACCAAAAAAAAAAAAAAAGAAAGAAAGAAAGAAAGAAAGAAAGAAAGAAAGAAAGAAAGATCCCTTGCAAGTGTGCACAGCCCTTTAAGCTCTAGTTAATTCCGGATGTTATCGAGTTGAAACCAGAACAGCCATCACAGGCACCTGTGAAAGGTCACCACACTCTTCCTGAAAGTACTTTGCAAACCTCTTGTTAGCGGAGAAGAGCTTGGGCAAGCTGAAATTCAAAAGTGGCTTTCAGTGTACTGGTCAAGTTCTTTCTCCCCTAACCAGGTTAGCTGATGGTGTTCAGTGCTCCTTTCGTTTTTCTTAGATGCAGCTCTGGACTAACCGCAGTTTGATTCCATTCATGCTTTTCTTTGTTTACTGGAATATCTTTCGATTCTTAACCAACTCTGGCTTTAAAAACTGCCTGACTCAAATGACTTGAATATAATACTGTACCCTAATCTCAACAGGTTCAACAATGGATGGATATTTAAAATTGGTAGGGGCCTTGATTATTTCAAGAAACCACAGGTAGGCTATGACTCTATGATTCTGTGTGAGCACTGTTTCCGATACGACTTTATGACTACGTGTGAGCACTGCTTTCTGACTCGTTTTGATGGCTCCAGAGAGGCTAGCACTCTAGACAGAACGTCATGCTTGGCTTTCCATGTGAGTCATTTTTAACAGTACACTTCTTTTTCTTTATAGGGCCGTTTTTCTCTTGGATTTTGTGATTTAGACCTGAGACCGTGTCATGAAACAACGGTGGACATTTTTCACAACAAGCACACAAAAAAAATATGATGCGTAATTACCTAAGTCTATGCCACTGCTGTAGGTGCCCGCAGCCCACTTTCTGTTGCTAGAACTGACTACTACACACTGGGTGATGTGAGAGCGCAGAGGTTTGGGCTTTGGTATCTGGAGAGGATCTTCCTTCTGCATCCCACAGGGCATAATGCAAAAACGATGGAGCAGGCTTATGAGGCAGAGCATGACACTGCAGACGTTCTCCCTCTCACCACTGCTGTAATAGGGACCAAGATTCTAACTCATGAACCTTTGGGGGCACATTCAAACCATAGCAAACAAATATTGAGTTTGCTGCTGCTTTTTATTTACTCCGAACGTATTTTTATAATGTATAAATTTAACAATAAATGCTTACATTTCTACTAATTTCTGGATCCACTCATCTGTAAATATGCTGTTCAGCAGATTTTCAGCGTTTCATTTTAAGTCACGGAGTTAACTGGAAGCTTTTACGAGCTTCCGTTTGATTGTTGGAGAGTAGCTCAGCAAGTGTTGCTCAGCTGTCACGAGGAAAACCGGATGATAGTCTCGCTCCTAGGACTGTAGTGTCCCTAAATGAAAATCATAGAATACAGTGCTTGTAGGAGACAGATGGGCTGAGGGCCTAGTCATGACAGACAGATGGAGGTGTGGCCGAGGGCCTAGTCATGACAGACAGATGGAGGTGTGGCTGAGGTTGTAGCTTGGAGTACAGCACGTATCTGGCGGGTGCGGGGTCCTGGCTTCCAGCTTCCATGTCCGGCACCACACACAAGCACAGTGGTTTCAGTTAGAATAGTTGTCAGCCAGGTTTGATGGGGCATGGTTGTAACCCAGCACCTGGGAGGTAAAGGCTGATGGATCCTGAATTCAGGGTCATTCTCGACTATACAGAGCTTGAAGCCAATCTGGACTGGATGATACCCTGCCTCCAAACACAGCAATAAATGATAGCCTTTGGGACTCTCAGATGTCCAGCGTTTCAGAGCTCTATAACATCAACTTAGCCTGTCTAGTTATCCTCACGTAACTGTCCTGGCAGGACCCAGAGGTACTTTGATAGACTACTTGTCCCCCTCCTGGGGCTGTCAGACTCCTGTTGCAGCGATGGCCCCAGTACATTGACATTTCCTCAGGAACTGTGCTGGGAGAAGACTTGAAGCGTGGTACCAACCAGAAGAGAAACTAGTCATCCAGGAAGAAATCCCTTTCACACAGCTCTGACAATTCAATCAATCCACACGTGCACACACCTGCCCCAACCCAGCAGCCTGAAACCTAGTCAATAAGGAGCCAATGACACGCATTCTCAGCAAGCTGCTGCCCTGGTTTTTATTTTCCATGAACAAAACTTCTTGGAAGAGTTGGCCTTGCATTTCCTCACCAACTGTTCATGCACTAAAGTGAAGTCATTACAGCTGGGAGTAACCTGTGTACCACCTTATCTTATATATTGAGTATTCTATCACTGTTTTCAGGCACATCAGAAGAGGGCATCAGATCCCATTACAGATGGTTGTGAGCCACCATGTGGTTGCTGGGAATTGAACTCAGGACCCGTGGAAGAGCATCAGTGCTCTTAACCACTGAACCATCTCTCCAGCCCCAGCACCTTTGTTTTTAAGACTGGGTTTTCACTCTGTAGCGAAGGCTGGTCTCTGGATGGCCCTTCAACCCTTGAATGCTGAGACTCAGTGCGTGCTATCACACCCAGCTCCTAATGGGCACTCTTTAAAGTAATGTTTAAGTTATCTATAGGATGAAATTTAAAACTGGCAGTTTTTTCCTAACCTGATGGCTGGCTCCCAGATAATTGAGTCGGAGACCTATTGATTTAATCAACAGGCTTTCAGCACAATAACTGAGCAGATACTCCTAACCCTCTGCGCTGTCCTAGCTACTTCCCAGTCACACGCCCCCAAGTCCCCGAGTTCCTTGGTTCACTTTGCTCTTAGTGTCTGTGCTTATGGTGAACTCCCTTGGCAACTGCTCCTCGTTCCCGACCTTCTCCCTTGGCACCCCCCCCATCAGTAGCCCAGCCTTCCTATCGCCTCTGCCCAGTCATTGGCTGCTCAGCTTTTTATTAACTCATCAGAGATGATTGGGGAGCATTCTTTACACCACATTGCTACAGGAGATTCTTCAATATCCATGACAATTTCATATACTGTGGAGTGCCTAGCAATGCTTGGTATACAGTGTGTGCTCAATACATACCCAGTTCTGTAGGAGCAAAATGGATTAGTTGTAGAGTTAAGAAGCAGCCAACAGTGATGTTACTCAGTAAAAAAGTTTGCAGTGTGAGAACTTGGAAAGGTAAAAATAGGAAGAACGGGCTCTCAGTTTGGGGAAAGGATATGCTGACTGACTCCGGTTAAAGACCCAATAGAAAGGCCAGGTGTAAGGTAATACATTTATGAATCATTGGTCATGGGGGTGTCTGGCTTTAATCCCAGCACTCGGGAGTCAGAAGCACGCAGATCTCTGAGTCTGAGGTCATCGTGGTCCAAATAGCAAGTTCTACCCTGGTGAGGGCTGCATGTTGAGACCGTGTACTGACTAGTTTTATATCAACTAGACACAAGCTATAGCCATTTTGGAAGAAGGAACCTTAACTGAGAAAAATGTACCCCCCATCAACCAAAAGTGTAAGTTATGGTTGATGAGGGCCCAGCTCACTATGGGCAGCGCCACCCCAGGGCTGGTGGTCCTGAGGTGCTCTAAGAAAGCAGGCTGAGCAAGCCAGTAAGCGGTCCTCCCTCCATGGCCTCTGACTTCCTTCAGTGATGGACTGTGGTGTGGAACTATAAGATGAAATAAACCCTTTCCTCCCCAAGTTGCTTTTGGTCATGGTGTTTCATCACAGCAACAGAAACCCTGACTAACACCCCTTGTTTTTTAAAACAAAACAAACCAACAACAAACAACCCCTATAGTCCAAGCAGGAGAGAACAAAATCCAGGTAGAGCCTTAGCCTTAAGGAAAAGGACAGTTTCTTCTCTGAAGTTTAAGGAGAGGAGAAATGAAAGAAGCCGGGGCCCTGAAAGGCTCATCTCCGAGGGCCAAAACTCTTAACAGATTATCAACCAAACTTTGTGACAAAAGCTGAGGAGTGGAAACTGTGAACAGGTCACCTTAAGACTGAAACCAGTTGAATCTGACACCCTATTTCCTTTTTAAAGAGACATAAAATAAATTGTAATTTAAAGTTTTTTCTCCCTGAAACTGCCAGTGTAAAGAAAGTTATTGGGGTCACATTATTCCCCTGATTTTTTCACACAGAATGTTCCATTTACTCTGTAAGTGATGGTCGTCTGGACATGTTCTCAGTAATAAATTCGTTAGCAGGGTGGTTTCAACGGGGCAGAATTTGCTGCCAATGAAACTTGAGTTTAATTTGTCACCTATTTCCAGTGGCAGCCAGTGAACGGGTGCCTTAATATCGCAGTTTTCGATTCGTCCGTTCTTTACGTCCATGAGCACCTGGATTCCCACATGCGCCTGCTCACACGGCACTTGAAAGATGGTGTCCACGGTAAACCTGGGAGTCCTGCCGTATACCCACTCCCAGCTTTGCAGTTCCTTGACTTTGCTGTTTATCCCAGGAAACACCGTCTCATCTGCAGGGTTTATTAGGTTAACGTGATCATCAATTTCATGATACGCCGCATACTCTGCAGCCACTGCACTCATCAGAACGTCACAGGTCAGCGTGGAATCTCTCTCCAGAAGATTTTTGACCGCGGAAGGAATGCTGCGAGTGGCGTTGCTCTTTATCCCGCGGTACGGGCTCTTCAGCGAGGAAGACAGAGCTGTCCTGTTGGTGCTGCATAACAAGGTGCAGTGGTGGTACGCGGCAGTCCGGCCGATCTTCGATGCGGTTCCTGAGATTTTAAACTGCCCGTCGAGTAACAGGTCAAATTTTTTGGTAGGCTGCACATCCAGCTGGGGTTGGACAGCATTCAGAGCTCTCACGATTAGTTTCAGATTTTCCATTCTGTCATACTTGGTTTTGGTGGTAAAGAAGGTGAGATTGATGTTACCCAGGTCGTGGTACACTGTTCCTCCTCCACTCTTCCTCCGAGCCAGTTTTATTCCTTCCTGTCTCATCAGATGGAGGTTACATTCCTGCCATGGATTCTGATGCCTACCGATGACGACAGAAGGAGAATTTCTCCAAAGGAAAAGAATTGGCTTGCCTTCTAGATGTATGTGATCATGGATCCAGTCTTCTATAGCCAGATTTTCATACACATCATTAGAGATCGACTGTAAAATGAGCCCATGTGTGGGTGGGCTTTTAAAGCCAGCTGTTGGGACCTTGCGCTGACAAAGTAATCGGAAGCAATTCTTCATTGAAAATGGAATTAGCATGCTTTTAAAAACAAGACAAAAGAAGATAAGTTAATTTAATAAAAAAAAGAAAATTAAATTCTATTCTTTAGCTATTTGGTAATTATCCAAAACTTATCAAAGGGTCCAGACCAGTTGCCCCCCCCCCCCTTTTCATCTTTACCCTTAGTCTTTAGTGGTTCTTTAATAGAGTAACCAAAGGAAATCAATGAAGATAAACTTTAGATAATTTCAACTAAACTGAAGTAAGTGGTATGGCGTAACACATTAAGTAATGTTCAGCAAAGCCAAATAAATTATTTCAAATTCACAATACATTTTCATTGAGAAAAAAAATAATACATTAGCAAAAAACAGAAAAATGAAAGAATCCAGAATCCCGCCATGAGGAGATAATTAACATTTAGTATAAACGACTGTTTGTTTCTGTTCATGTGTATACACCTTTACACATTTCCCCTGAAAGCGGACGTACTGTTATCTCAGTCATTTCCTCCCCTGAGAACAGACTTCACTATGTTGCTCATCTGACCTTCCACCCCTGGGTTCAAATCATCCATTTGCCCTAGCTTCAACTAGAATATAGAGACGCACTGCCATTCCTGGCCTTCACTTAACATTACATTTATTTCTATGTATTGTGTGTACGTGTGTGCACGCGCATGCGAGCACACATTTGTGCATACACAGGTCAGAGGTCAACATCCAGGAGTTCTCTTCTCTCACTCTCTACTATATTCTTTGGGCAGGGTCTCTCTCAACCTGAAGCTAGTTGATTGTCTAGGCTCACGGGTCAAACATCCTCTTCCTGGGTGATCCCAGGGAAAAACATGGAGGAACAAGTGTCATGATGTCTTGGATACTAATAAACTAGAATGTGTCCACTGAAGTTGGGATTTGTAAAAGACCTTGTGACATCCTTTCCTAAGGTAAAATAGTTGCATTTACATTTTAATGCTTGCTTTGCAACGAATTGAATAGCTTTAGACCAATAGTTTAATCTCTATCTGATCCAACTGCCTTTAATTGAATTCAAGAGCACAGGAGATGAACGGAAATAATTGTGATTACAGGGTCTTCTCTTCCAATCCAGTTTAAAATGTTTTCTTTCATGTGTACAAGGATTCCTAAAAGGTATGTCAAACTGGAATTTATCTTGATACATTAACTATGGTCTACAATTAACCAGCCCAAACTGAGATCTCAATCTGGGTTCTAGAACTGATCCAGTTCATGAGTTAGTCCAATACATGGGTCGCATGTTTGTTTAATTCATGCATTTTAACAGTCCCCCCCCCCCCAACAAAACAAAAGAAACCTCTATTCATCCAGGCATAGATATATACAGTGTGAATTAAATACAACAAAGGTAAATAACCTGGCAAATTCTGCATTTACTATAAGGCATGCTTGGTCCTCGGCAGTTAGGATTCATCAGTGAACTACATAAAGGTGAGCAGAGTCACAGGGAAGGAAGACCCAGGGCCAGAAGAGAGAAGACTGGAAATCTGTATGAGTTGAGTTTAAATAGGACTCTTAATCTAGGCCTCATTAAAATGGTTGCATGTGAGTCAAGATTAAGGAGTTAGACTAAATGATTATTATGTGTCACAAATTATTTTAGTTATCAGAACACATAATCTTCTCACTCCCAGACAGGGTGTGTGTGTAGCCCTGGCTGTTCTGAAACTACCTCTGTAGATCAGGCTGACCTTTAGCTCACAGAGATCCACTTGCCTCCGCCTCCCGGTTGAAGGTGTGCACACACCCTCTGAGACAGACATGTTTCTCTTCTGTAGCTGACTTGTCTCCTGACTAAATGAAACAGTCTAGCTTTTGAAAGCTTGGTAGAATTCTGCTTCTACAAAGTCACTTTGCATAGCGCCCCACACTCATATTTTACTTTTTGAGTTGAAAAACTTTTTATACAATGTAGTTTGACCACGCTCCTTCCCCTTCCCGTTTTCCCAGATCCAGCACCTCCCTATTCACCCAACTTTATGTTCTTTCTTTAAAAAACAAAAAATTATGAAAACTAAAGTTAAAATAAACAAAAGATCGTCGAGACAAGAAAATGCTAAAACAAAAGGAACAAAACGCTCACCAAAAAATAAAAAAATAAAAAGCCCGTGGAGTTCGTTTTGGGTTGGTGCAGCGCCTGAGCTGGGATGTTGACCCACCTACGCTCTATTTTAAAAGCTTTAGCTGAGCAAGGGATGGAACTCAGGAACTGGCTCAATCTAGGTTTGAGCTGTACCGCCCAGCAATCCCCCAGCTCTCTGCTTTTGTCTTCATTAATAGTGTTAATTTTTTTTTCTCATAAGGCTCTTATTTTCTGGGAGACACTTCTGCACTGACAACACATGCTTCTCCCTGACAGAGAGCAAAGCAAGACCAAACCACAGGCTCACCTTCCTCAGAAGGCCTTACCAAAACTATTTGCTACCCTCCTACTATTGGACCTTCCTTCAGTTCTCCACTCTGCTTTAAGATGTCTGTCCTTTGGCCAGTTACTCTGTTTCTACTTCTTTAGCTTCTTCATTGGAATTTCCAACGACACTCAAGCATGCTTTATATTGGATCCTAACAATGCGATCCAAGCCTGGAAGTGATTAGGGACTTACTCAAGTTTTACTCTTCGTGAGCAGGCACGCGACTGGCACTAAATGTCTTGTTTAGTTTACCCTCTGCCGTATTAGAAATCAACTGTTCCTAATAATTAAATTATGGCGTCTGGAACACCAGGTGTAATCTGTAATCTGCAGAGCTTTGGCAGGAGGGGCCAAAGGGACGCACGCGTGCTCTTCGCAGCACCCACTCCTGCTCAGCGTGTGCCGCCAACCCTCAAAGAATCCACTGGATCTGCTTCCGCCTTCACCCACCTGCCACTTCCGGTCGCGCCCGCAGCAGCTTTTCTGCAAATTAAAGCTCAATCAACACACGTGGGACCCAGAGCACTCAGCCCGCAAGCCGCAGTTGCAGGCGATCCCTCTCTAGCCACGCCCATAGAGGCCCGCCCATGAGGCCACGCCCCCAGGAAAGCCCGCCCCCTGGACAAGCCACCCCCAGGACATAGAGGGGGCGTGGCCAAGTCTGAAGTAGGCGCTCCTATATTTTTCCTGTCCCTGCTTGGTTTTTAAGGTGTTTCCTAGCAGGGCAATGAATTTAAAACTAGATTCGTGGAAAGGGCACGGGCCACTTTCGAACTATCAAAATATGTAAAGTCCTAGGATTTTCGAGCTGGGTGATTCCTATACTGGTTTCCTTCAGCAAGAGTTGGCTAAAGTGTGCAGTCCAAAATGGTCTTTGTTCATACTCAGGCAGGTGCTGTTCAGCTGCTGGGGTGGTTCGATTCAAGGTGGTTGGAAACAGCACTTCAACCACATTCTTATGGCCTCAGGAACAACAAAGTCAGTCTAGAGTTAAGGACTGAGATCATGGACCCACTTCATGATGAGCAGAGCCCCAAGAATCTGTGATCATCCCTCGCTCTTCTACAGAAACCAGTCTCTCCTCCTTCAGTTAGAATCAAAACCCTGCAGCCTTGCTTCTTGGAGTAAGAAGCACTCGTGTTCGATTTAGTACTGTTAACACAGGACATGTATAGAGCTATTCCAGGGTATATAAACTAGCTGCACCACAGACAAGACTCCTGTCTGTTATTGCGACTTTGATGAGGTCGCTCTTAGGCTGGATGGTATTGTGAGAGTGGGAAGGGATACTGTTCATTCGTCATTGTAGGAATTTTGCTAGTTATCAAAATAGCCCCACATAGTGTTGCCCTTCATAGGCCTACTAAATTAGTAGTCTGCTTCTAAATTGTATTCTTTGAAATCTTGGATGGGGCAGGTTTTTGTTTTGTTTTGTTTTTTTGTAATTTCCTTCAAGTGACCTTCCTTCAGTTCTCCACTCCACTTTAAGATGTCTGTCCTTTGGCCAGTTACCCTGTTTCTACTTCTTTAGCTTCTCCATTGGAATTTCCAACGACACTCAAGCATGCTTTATAGTCCTCTGGTGATGGCAATTCTCTCCCGTGTTTTATTCTGTCTCCTCTTCCTTCTCCCCCTCCCCCTAAGACAGGGTTTCTCTGTGTAGCCTTGGCTGTCCTGGAACTCACTTTGTAGACCAGGCTGGCCTTGAATACACAGAGATCCACCTGTCTCTACTTCTGGAGTGCTGAAATTAAAGGTGTGCTCTACCATGGCCAGCTCTGTCTGCTCTTAATACTTCTATTTGTGTGCGAGTTAGGCTCTCACCCTGTAAGTCAAGCTTGCCTGGAACTCGCTATGTACCAGACTGGCCTCACAGAGATCTTTCTGCCTCTGCCTTCCAAGTGCTGGGATTAAAGGCATTAGCATGAGGCTCAGCCCAGGTTCCTTTAAATATTAATCACCATATTAACGCTGAGATCACACACACATTATACAGCAAATCAATCTATATGTATATATGTAGGTTACAGAATGTATTAGTCAGGGTCCTCTAGAGTCACAGAACTTATGGATAGTTAGTCTCAATATAGTAAGGGAATGTGTTATGATGGCTTACAGTCTGTAGTCCAACTCTCCAACAATGGTCAGCTGTGAATGGGAAGTCCAAAGATCTAGTAGTTACTCTGTCCTACAAGGCTAGTAAATTCCAACAGTTGTGCTGGCAAGTAAATGCAAGTAGGCAAAGAGGAGCAAATCTTCTTTCTTCCAATGTCCTTATGTAGGTCTCCAGCAGAAGGTGTGACTCAGATTAAAGATGTGTACCACCATGCTTTGATCTGGGACTTGTTTTGTCTCAGGCTGACCTTGATCTCAGAGGTCTCCTTGCCTTAGTCTCCTGGGATTCATAGCCACTATGCCTTAAGATCCAGATCAGAAACTTGTATCTGCTAGCCTCAAGATCTGAATCATAGGTGAGCCTTCCAATTCTGGACTGTAGTTCATTCCAGATAGAGTCAAGTTGACAACCAGGAATAGCCTTTACACAGAATGACTACAAAGGGTTAAAGAAACAAGGAGTTTTAAGTCATTTCAAGGAGACCTGAGAGTCCAAAGCTAGAAACGGACAGAAAAGCAAAGGAGTCTATGGCTGTCGGATACAAAAGCAGCTTAAGTTTTTGGAAAGGAGATGGTTGCTGCAGTAGAATGAAGCTATGGGGTCAGAGTTGAGCTGTACAGCTGAAACCAGCTGCAGAGGTGAAAGGGCAGGACCTGGTCCATAAGAACAAATGAGTGGATGGATAGATGCAGGTCTAGATAAGCAAACAGCCAGGCAGATGGTAAGGCAGAGCTGAAGCCCCTGGGGGAGCTAGGAGTTGTCAGGTTCTCAGACAGACCCACACTGGATGGTCAGATGACAGGATAGTGGGGCCATAAGCATTACAGTCACAGGTCTCTGCCTTCTGTGGGGTCCGATTTCCATGGTATGTATCTAGTATGTTCTCAGGCACAGTTTTCCAGATGTTTCATTATGTTTTTACTTAGTTCTCTTTAAATGTGTGTATGCTATGGAGGTCAGAGGGCAACATGCAAGAGTTGTCTCTCTCTTTCCATCAGATGGGTTCTGGGGATCAAACTCAAGTTGTCAGGCTTGGTGGCATGTGCCTTACCTGCTGGGCCCATCTTACAGTATGATTTCAATACAGCCTTGTGCTCTTATCAAGCCAATTCACCTTGATATATCTATAGGGTGGCTCCCTGTCTACTACCAGGAATAAGTCATTTATTAGTCTGTGCTTCCAGGGCTGCAAGACAGACAGTATAGATCATATGGTTACCCAAGTGCAGTCATCTCCCAAATGGAGTCATAGTTGCTTATAAAATGGAGTGAGGGGGGCAACACCACAGTTTAACACAATATGGTGTAATGGAGAGCAGAACATAAGAACATCCAAATTAAAAACTAAACTCCATCCCATTGTTGAAAACTCGATCTAAAACTATGGCACTGAGTTCTTTCATCCCTCCGTGAGGGATCTACCCGCCTCCTTTCCTAGGTCACATCTCATATTGGCCCCTCACTATATCCTGCCACCTGTCACTAGGACCACTACTGTTGTTAGCTGTTTGGATAACCACTTAACTGAAGCTATGCCACCTCCAGAGAAGCCTTCCTGGTTGCGACCATTAAAATCACAGTACGTGATAGCTGCTGTCGTGGTTCTACAAGTGCTTTGCTGTCCTTCTTCACGGCTCACCACAGCTTGTATCATACATAACTGCTGCTAACAGTGTTTTCTCCAGCACCATAGTGAAATGAAGGCAGCGGCTGTTCTGCCATATCCCAGGACCAAGAATGACTCTGGACTAAGTGAATTTGTTACGTCACTTGTTGCTTTGACAAAATATCTGACAGAGGAACCTAATTCAGAAGAATCCGTATACTGGGGATTACAAGGGGTATTAGGTACCACACAGAGGAGGCAGCTGGTCTCAAGGCATTTGTGGTCAGGAAGCAGAAAGCAATGAATGCTAGCTCTTCTCTTACAGTCTTTTCGTTCCGTCTGGGACCCCAGCCCATACAATGATGCCACTCACATTCAGAATGGATCTTCTTGCCTCATTATACACAAAATAAAATTAAAAATAAGAAGAGAATTATGTTTTGTGAGTGATAAAAAGAAGCACATTCCACTTAACTATCTTTTAATACTAGGCTCAAGGTTCTTTCTTTAGCTTTGGCCTGCTGTATAAAATATTGTTCCCCTCCCATCACGAGATGCCCTTTTCTCTATCTTTTAGTTAATATTAAGGAGACAGTGCAATGAGACAATAGATACAGTCATTAAATATTAGCATACAAGAACACGCGGTGGAACTCAGAGTAGCAGGGTTAGCATGTTCCATGCCTGCCATTCACTCCTCAGCATCCAACCACAACCCAAACCAAGCAAGCAGACAACAACAGAAACCCACGCATTGTATAAACGATTACAAGTCACCACGTATTCAAATACAAAGTGGTCTTCATTACATCTGTCATCATTGGGACAATACTATGTGATATCTTGACAACAAATATGTTTAGCTTTTCTCATACAATATATTGTTATAAAATGATAGTTACAAGACAAACTTTTCAAATTGGAAAGAACTACTTCCTAACTCTGAAATGGAGGCGGTCTGTCAGAAAAGACTCACAGTGTGGAGTGCTTCTGAGGGCAGGGGACTTGTGGTTCTTTCCTTCAGAGCTGTCAGCAGAGCTCTCTCACAGAACAGGTCAGAAGGTGGAGGGCTCCGGCAATCTCCCAAACTAGAAGTACAATGTAGCAAAGAACTTGCTAGAAGAGGTGTGAAGTGCTCATGTTTCACTTAGACCCCTTCCGATTACTTGCTAAAAGGTTTATTATAATTATAGCAAAGTGTGTTAAAAGCAGAAATTTAGTAAAAATAGCTGTGGTGTTTGACAGGGATAGGATGGAGCCCACTGAAACCCACCTTGAATTCAGAAGGGCCTGTCCTCCCTTCCTTCCTGTTAAGCTTCCTAATGCGCTTTGGCTACATTGAACACACCCTCTAATCAAAAGCAACTGTTGGTCTCTTTTGTAAAATGACGACTTCATTCCAAATCGGTCATTACCAGGCCATCGTTTTCCTTCACAAACCCCATGGAACTCCATCTTGGATCAGTTCCTTCCTTCCTTGTGACGTTTTCTTGGTTTGTGTCTTCTAACTTTATTTTCTTGGTGTCTTGGAATAACCGAGTCACTGGTCCCGCCCTGCTCTTCTCAGCTCTCCGCATTAAGTGTTCATTCGCTTCGGGATCTATCGGCGCAGCAGGTGTATGAGGAACAGCCTTACTCAGCAGAAATCCCATTGGGACCGCTGGTCAAACATTTGGGGAGTGTGACGCCCCCTCTTAAGTAATGGGAACTGTTCTCCAACTGGATTACTGAAAGAAAATCAGTAACAAGTGAACGCAGTAGGAACACCCACAATTTCACCACGATCTCTCTCTGAGGGCTCTACAGCAATGTCTCTCTGAGCAGAATGCTCTTGTGGTGGTGAGAACACAGGACCACATTCTACCCTCCAGTGATTTCATTTTTCCTTTCTAGCAATAGATTTTATTTTTATTCTTAATTACGTGCCTGTGTGTGGATTTGTGCATGTAGGTGCAGTCCCAGATCCTTGTACACCCCTCCCCCCATGTAGATGCCGAGAGTACTCACTCTTACATAATGAGCCGTCCCCCCCCCCCCCGTGGGTATGGGTGCCACAGTGTACATATGTGCATGTCTAAGTCAGAGAACTACGGAGAACAACTTGTGAGAGTCAGTTCTCATGGTCTACTTTGTGGTTCCTACGACTGCCAGGCTTGGCGGCAAACGCCTTTATCCGCTATGCCACCTTGACAACCTCCTTGAAAGTATATTTAATTAATTTATTTATTTGTTGCATATAAGTGTTTTGCCTGCATGTATATATGTATTCCAAGTGCACCCCTGGTGCACAAAGCAGCTAGCAGAGGGCATTGGATCCCCTGGAACTGGAGTTATGAGCCACCATGTTGGTGCTAGAAACCAAAGCCAGATCCTCTAAAAGGACAAGTGCTCCTAATTGCTGATCCACTTCTCCGGGCTCCATACGTTTTTTTATTTTTTAAAGAGGATTTTCTTGACTTTATGTTTATTCCATTTCAGAAAAATATTTGAAGTTCTCAATTCTCTAAGGCCTATCTATAATTCTTGGTAATAAAAAGTTTTAATTTATCACTACTAGGTTAAGTAAATGATCACCAAAGGGTAAGTAAATAATCACCAAAAGTGCCCTTTGCTACCAAGAAAATTCAGACTAAGACTTTGTTGCAATTCTATCTGGCCTGGCCTACTGTCAAGAAAACAAATGGTAACAATGGGGCTGAAGAAGTGAGGAGAGGAGGAGTACTTACTCATTGCTGGCAGGAATGGACACTGGTGCAACCATTATGGAAGTCAGTACGGGTGTGTGTGTGTGTGTGTGTGTGTGTGTGTGTGTGTGTGTGTGTGTGAAGAAACACATAAGATCCAGGTGTATCACTCTGGTGTCTATTCCCAAAGGACTCTAAGTCATCACTCCAGAGAGACATCCACACATCTCTGCCTTAGTCACAGCAACAAGACCTAGATTCATCTTGGATGCCCAACAACAGTTAAGTGTGTGAAGGAAAGGTGGCATATATCCACCACTGAGTTTTATTCAGACATAAAGAAGGATGAAATTATGTCCCTTGGGACTACAGAACGTTATTTTAAAATGAGCCTTTCACATGCATAACCCAGGTTTTGAAAGAATCATACACACGGCTAGGGAGACGGCTCCGTGTACAGAGCTCTTGCCACCGAGCATGAGGACCAGAATCTGAATCCGTAAGAAAGCCAGGGAGACATGTTGCCACCACGTCCTGCCGCTGGGAGACAAGAGACAGCATCCCTGAGGCAGGCTGGCCAGCTAGAGTAGCTAGAATTGGCCAGCTCCAGGACCTTGGAGAGATCCCATCTTACTAAATAAAAGCAGAGTTAGCAAGGAATACACCAAGCATCCCCTTCAGGACCCGATGCACACCCATCGGTCAATGTGTCTCCATTTACACGGAAACACAGGTTCATACACACCAAACACACATGCAAAAAATAATAAAAGCACTAAATGGTGTGAAAGAAGAAGGGGGGACACTGGGAAAGGAGAGGAACAAGTGGGGGCGGTTTAGGGGCAAATAGGAGGGAAATGGAAAACAGGATTTTGCAGTTTTATATAGGTACATATGTATGTAAACATCATATAAACCCATTTGCATGCTAACTAAATTAATTTTAAAATTGAAAGCAAACATTTTAGGCATGAAAACAAGCAGGAAAAAAAATATAACCTGTAACCAAGAGGCCAAAGAAGCTAATAGAAAGAAACTTAAAAATTATCATGAATGATAGAATTTAGTACACAAGTACTTTAACATAGTTATTTAAACTATTTTACATATTCCCAAGATAATAGCAAAGTATACAGGGATACAGGGAATATGTGTATGTGTGTATAAACAAAAACTTATCTACACACACACACACACACACACACACACACACACACACATATATATATATATATATATATATATATATACAGGATTTCTTTGTGTAGCCTTAGCTGTCCTGGAACTCACTCTGTAGAGCAGGCTGGCCTTAGACTCACAGCAATTCACCTGCCTCTGCCTCCTGAATACTGGGATTAAAGGCGTATACGACCACTGCCCAGCTTAGACAGGGTATGTTTTATAATGGAAGATTTCTTTTTTAAAACATCAAACTTTTAGCAATAAAAATTACAATTCTAATTTTTATTGAGACTTATTTTTACTTTATGTGTATGTATGTGTTCACTGTGTGCATGCAGTGCCTGTAGACACCAAAAGAGGGAAGCAGATCCTTTGGAACTGGAATTAGAGTCACCTTGTGGATGCTGGGAATTGAACCTGGGTCCTGTAGAAGAGCAGCAGCCAATGCTCTTAACCACTAGGCCATCTTTCTAGCCCCTAGCTTTTTTTTTGAAACTGAGACTCATGTAGCCCAGTGCATGTTGTTCAGGCTGACCTTGAACTCACTGGAGATGATACTAGCTTTGAATTTCTGATCCCCTGCTTCTAAACACTCTCATTACAAACATGTACTACAAAAGCCTAGCACCAGAAAACAGCTTTCAACTGAAGAGCTGTGGCTGAGGTTAACCCCAACCAAGAGTGAGTTTTATGGGACAAACTTATAACGCACATAAAATAATCAAAAAATTTAAAGCTAAAATTTACAAAGATGTTAAAACTTACCCTCCCCCCCGAGATAAAAATGACAATCAATAAACGGGCTAATGAAACGGGCCATTCTCAAAAGAAGAAATATATACAACCAGTAAATGTTTTGAAAAGTGCTGAACAGCATTAGCCATCAGGGAAATGCAAATGAAGGTTCTATCTCACCCCAAATCAGAAGAGCTATCAGCGTGAAAACAAATTACAAATGCTGGCAAGGCTGTGGATGAGCCCTTTTACAGTGCTGGAGGGCATGCAAACTGCCGTGAACTCAGTGAAAACTTCTCAAAAAACCAAAAACAGAGCTACCTATGACTTAGCATTACTGCTTCTGACATGCCCAGAGGTCTTCATACGCTACCACAATTGAACATTCGTTTATTGCTGTTCTATTCACAATAGCCAGGAAATGGATCTAGCCTAGATGTCCTGAACAGATGAATCAATAATGGAAATATACATATACGACGAAACTTTACTCAACTATAAAGAAAAATGAAGTCGCGAAATCTGCGTCCTAATAAAATAGGTAAAAACAGATGGGGTAAAAAAAAGCTTCTGGCTAAGATGGGTAGAAGCGGTTATGCACTCGCAAAACAGTAAGACAAAATACCTTTCATGCTAAACTGAAAAAAAAAATGGCAGCATAGTGCAGTGCTCATTTCTTTCCATTTAAAAAAAATTAAACATGCCATTTTAACGCAGTTGGATAGCCAAAAATACCACATCGAATAAGAAAAGAAGGCCCAAATCTGCTCACTGGTAGGAGCCAAACTTGGAGTAAAAACTTTAGATACAGTATTTAACATCTCGCGAGGTTTTATATCCTTTCTTGGTTTTCATCGCCAGGCTTGCTAGAGAGGACTGGTATGTAGAAAAGAAATGCCAGCCTGGCATGGGGGAGATGAATGCAGGGTCTGAAAGTTCCCAGGTCCATACTGACCCGAGCAGACCGGTGGCCAGGTGCCTCGCTCACCGGGACAGACCGGCTCTGGCCGGGAGGTTACAACAGAGCACCCCACCTGAAGGCTTCCACGACACAGCTTCCTGACGGTGGCTGCGCACTGCAGCAGCTCTAGGGAGTAACCGTCTCCCTCGCCAAGAACGCCTGGGGCTCCTGGGACCACAGCAGGTGCTCCGGCACTGGGTGACAGACAGCCACCGCGCATCCGCGTTTCGACAGACTCCGCGCAGGCGCGGGCTGGAGGATGGTTACTAGGAGACGGGACGCACGGGTCGGCCATCTCGGCGCTGCGTGGCCGTGCGCCTGCGCGGCGCGGATGGGCCAGGAAAAGGCCTCAAGGCGGAGCCCTGAGAGGCGGGCCGGCGGCTGTCCACGGCGCTACGTGCTCGCTCGGGTGCGCGCGCACGATCCGTAGTCCCCGCGAGAGGGCGTGTCGAGCCAGGTAGGCGTGCGCACGGGGGAGTAGGGCGCGCCGGACGGAAGTGGAGCCGAGGCGCCCGGGAGGTGGAAGGAGAGCCCCGCTCAGGTACAGAGCGTGAGGGCGGGGCGTCGGCCAGCCTGGAGCTAACCGCTCACGCCCTCTTCCCGCTGCGCCCTGCCGAGCGCCCGCCTCCGCCGGGGCGGGGCCCAGGGGGCGGGAAGGAGGAGACAGGGACGGGAAGGAGGAGACAGGGGCGGAGGATGGAGGCCGGGGTGGGGCTGGATGTCCCGCAGGGCTTGAGGCCCCTCAGTGGCCGGGATGAGCTCCGGGGAGGACGACGGCCTGGGAGGCCGGGGGAGGGCTGCGGAGCTCCAGGGAGAAGCCGCGGAGGTGCGCTGGGCTAGAAGAGAGCCACCCCGGGGCGGCTGCAAGAGGGTGGGGAGAGCTTGTCGGTGGTCCGGGGTGGGCATCGCTGCTTGGGCGGCTGCGTCGTGGGTAGCCCGCCGGGTAGGATGGCTTCCAGGAGCAAACCTTACCCTAGTTTCAGGGGAGTTCATGGTTGAACCCAGTTCCTATGGTGACCGCTTCGCTGCCTGTCTCAGCTTGGTTGTTGGGGGATTGTTTTGCTTAGAGACACTGTGAGGTGAAGCCGTGGCATTTGGAAGCTCAGCCCGTCTATTCCTGAACCCCTCAATCTCTCTCAATCTCTTCTTTATAGAGTAGGAGGCAGGTGAAGGCAGAAATTGAGATTTTGCATGAAAGAAAATCTCATAATCTCTTTATAGTTTGTATAGAGGAAAGACAGGGTGGGCTGGTTTTTGTTTGAAAAAGTATTCAAGTCTCAAATAGGCGTCTGTCATGCATTTGATACCTAAAAACACCTAAGTATATATGTATTTATATATATCTCTCAGTCAACGATTTAGACTTTTAAGAAAAGTTTGCGCAAGTGACAGTGTTCGGTGTTTTCTTTAAGCCCCTGTAGATCTGTGTGTTCCACGGTATTCGTCTTTTTAAATTTATTCTACTGTTTTCCAGGATTTCAAGTACATTTTGTTCACTTTCAGGAAATACAGTCATAGTAATTTCAGAGTAGAAGAGGTTGTTAGGATAAAGGGAAGTTACTGCATTTAACTGTGCTTCAAGAACAAAACAATCGTTATTTTAATTAAGCAGTGAACAAAATCCTTCTGTCTTAATTATTGAGAAAGAAATAAGATAAATATCGCATCAATCAATATTCCTTTCAAACCCCAAACCTCGATATTATTTAATGGCAGTTTTAAAAACACTTTCCAAAGAAGAATCACTGTTGTAGCCCAGAATATAACCAGGCAAAGAGTGAGTCTCTGGGTTCTGTTTTCAGTCTAATGTCTAATTTGTTTAAAAATAATTTGGTTTTAAAGTTTTCCACAAGTAGAGGCCATTAGTACAGGTGTTATTTATTCCCTCGTGAATCACATGCTCTTGCTCTTCGCTTGCACGCCATACTGACAGTGTTAACCATTTCCTTGCTTTACCTAATAGTTTTACCATCTTAGGGGACACAGCTTACAGGCTGCCGTGTTATGGAACTTTATATAAGGGGACATGAAACGGGTGTTCTACAGCTTCTGTGCTCAACACTTAGAGGTTGTAACCGTATTGCTTCTAGGTACTTTGCTGGTTAGTGTTCCATTGTAAAGTATACCACAATTTACTGTTGGTGGACAGTAGGTTTTAAAATAACGGACAGGATTGTGGATATTAAAATATATGCATCTCATGTTTTGAGGTGAGGCAGTTGGAAAGGTAGTTCTTTTTGTTTTAGATACACCATTAGTCTTAGTCTTAAGTTACTAATCCCTTTGGTCCAGAAAAGCCTTCAGAGAACAACTGACCCTTTTCTTGTGTTTCTAAGGTATTGATAAACACCACCTCTCCATTGTTTCATGCTGCATTGAGGACATAAGTTATTTCTTTAGAGACTGGACTGTAGAAATGAGATGAGCTTGGAGCTTGGATTGGAATGACTGGAAAGATTTTGTTGTTTGCCTTAAGAAAAGTTTAAACTTTAATGACTTTAGTATTTTTTTTTTGAAGTGATTTCTCAAAACATACTCACTTATTTTTTGTCAAAATATAAACACCACATTCATAACATTTTTGTATGCTTAGGCAATTCTATCCTATTTTTTATGAGTCTGTAAATCTAACTTTTGGAGAGAATTGTAAGAAAAGAAAACAAAACCTTAACCCTAGTTTAGCCTTTGTTAACCAGTTTTCAGGGCTGAATTGAAAATACTTCAGTATTTTTAATTGTTGTATCAATATAATAGATACTTGCCAAATACATATTATATGACCCAGTTTGCTTAAGAGCAATGATACTTTGTGTGTTATGTGTGTGCCTGTGCACATGTTATATGCACGTGTATACATGTGTGTGAAGGTCACAAAGAGATATGGGTATTTTCCCTCAATTCCTCTTTACCTTATTTTTAAGGTAGCATCTCTCACTGAGCCTGGAGTTTGTCAGTTCAGCTAGTCTGGCCAACCAACACGCCCAGTGATCCTCTGGTCTCCTGCTTTTCCAGTGCTAGGATTACAGGCACACACTGCCACTGCTGTGCCTAGTCTTTTTTACAGGATGCTGTGATCTGAACTCTGACCCTCATAGTGTACGTACTTTCCTGACCCTGATGATACAGTTTTAAACTAATTTTTAAAAGTTAGTATAAAGCAGGAGGGGGTGACCAAAGGGGGGGGAGTTAGTGTACAAATAATCGGTTTCATCATGACATTTCATACACATATATTGTTAAATCTTGATCCTATATACCTCCCTACCCTTCCCACCTTTTGCTGATATTTTTTAAACATATAATCTTAACTTCTATTTCACTGAAAAATTAAAGTCACAGTAGATAGGAAGTTCCTCAGATTTTACTCCTTATTTAAACTTTCACTTACTTTTGCTTTTCTTATTCTTGTGTCAGAGTGCAGCGTACCTACTACCTGAATTTCCTCATGCTATTCACCTTTTTGCCCCTCCACCAATCAACATCAATTTATGTCTTCACTGTTTCTCTGCTGTAGGGCTTCATTACCTGCAAAGACTTTAGGGAATTCTTTCTTTTCTTAAAAAGAATTCTCTCTCTCTCTCTCTCTCTCTCTCTCTCTCTCTCTCTCTCTCTGTGTGTGTGTGTGTGTGTGTGTGTGTGCACGTGCAATGTGCATGAGGTGGTCAGAGGACAACTTCTAAGTGTATTTATGTGTATGTGTGCTTGCACACTTGCTTGTCAGGGTATATGCTTGCCACAGTGCACATGTGGCCATCAGAGGAACCTGTGTTCTCTTCTTTCACTATATGGGTCCTTGGGAATCAAACTCAGGTCGTCAGGCTCAGGCACAGTGCCTTTATTAGTTAAGTCATCTCACTGGTCCTGGCCTTAAAGAAATATTAAAGTGGTTTTGTGTATGCAGGTTAGATATCATTCATCAGAAATGCTTAAGATCAGAAGTGGTGCTGTTTCAGAGTTTGGGGACTTTGGGATATTGCATGTACATGATACATCCCAGGGATGAGGGCCAAATCTAAACAGAATATTAATTTACGTTTCATGTGAACCTTATATCCATGACCTGAAGGTAATTTTCAGTAACACTTTTGGTATCCTGGGGTTTTGACTTTGGCCACTCTCCTGAGATCAGGTATAGAATTTTCCATTTGTAGCTTCATGGTGTTTCTCAGAACATTTTGGAATTGTGAGGATTTCAGGTTTGAATTTTCAGACTAAGGATGTGCAGACTTTGTTTGCATTTTCTTGAGAGACGAAGTACTTGTTTGATTCTGGAATGGGTCTCTTGAAAAGAATGAAGCATACTTTTCTCCTTTTGGCAGTAAACCTTCTACAGCCTTAAGTCTTCCTTTAACTTTTATTCTGCTTCTTTGGCTCTTGGAGATATGCTGATTCAAAGCTTACATTTTATATTTTGATTTTTAATCCTTATTCATTTATTAGTCCTCTTCAGATTTACTTTCATTTCTCCACAGAAACTGCCTTAATTACATTTCATTATTTTAAAAATGTTTTATTAACTCTAAAATATTTATTCATTGAGTAAATACAAGTGTTCCATAGAGAAACTTTGGTGGACATTTTTCAAATATAGCAACCAGACAACAAGCTTGGACATCTTGGAATTTATATCCCGGAAGAAGAAAATAGACAGTAAACAGGGAAACAAATAAATAATGTAATTTCAAGTAGGGACAAGTGCAGTAGCCTAAGTGGAGAGTGACTGAGAGAGAACCTGCTTTAAGGAGGAAATTGGGGGAGAAAAGACAAAGAGCTGAGGTTGAGAAGATGTCAGTCAGGTAAAAGGCTGAGGAGAGAACGTTCCTGGTAGGGAACAGTGGGAAGAGAACGTGAAGTGGAACGGAAATGCAACACATCTTAGCTCATTTGCACTGATGCAACAAAACACTGTACACTTGGTAGATTGTAAACAACAGATATTTAATCCTAACAGTTCTGAAAGCTGGGATTTCTAAGGTCATATCTGGTGGAGGACCTTTTCCTGCTTCATAGATCCTTATTGTTGTTTCCTCGTGGTATAAAGTGTGAGAGAAGCCTGGGGCCTCTTCTATAAAGGTAATTAATCATGACCTAGTTTACTTTTTGGCACTAGGAACTGACCCCAGGGTTTTAGGAATGCTAAGTGTGTGTTCTACTACCAACTGGCTCCTGTACCTCTTAACGTCATCATTCTGGGGATAAGGCTTTCATCATATTAACTTGAGGGACATAAAAGTTTTTCAGGTCAGAGCAACCCATGAAAAGAACAGAAAGATAAACAGTAAAGCTAATTGACCAGTGAAGAAAAAAAGTACCAGATCTTTAAAGAGAAGGCACCAACTCATACAGGGCCTAAAGAAGTTTAGATTTTATCCTAATTGTAGTAGAAACCATTGGAGTGTTTCTGAGCAGCCTTTAAACATTTTAAAGTGATTAATCTGATTTTAGGGTAAAGAATAAATTTTATAAAGCAAGGGAAGGAGCAGGAAGACCAGTGGGAAACTTGCAGTAATCTAGGTTCGGGAGGGTTGCACATGGGTCTAGGCACATCCATATAGTGTATAGACGCGGATGCTGTCTTGGGATTTCTGTGGCTGTGAAGACACCATAACCACGGCAAGTATATAGGTCGACATTTAATTGGGGCTGGCTTACACTTCAGAGGTTTAGCCCATTTTGGTCAAGGTGGGAAGCATGGCAGCCTGCAGACATGGTGCTGCAGAGGCAGCTGAGAGTTCTGGATCTGGATCTGGAGGCAGCAGGAAGAGATAGCAGCACTGGGCCTGGCTTGAGCTTTTGAAACCTCAAGCCCTCAGTGACACACTTCCTCCAGCAAGGACACACCTATGCAAACAAGAACACACCTCCTCATAGTGCCACTCCCTATTTGCCTAGGATGGCCATTTTCTTTCAAACCCCCACATTTCTCTCCTTGCTCCCCCATAGGCTTATAGCCATATCATAATGCAAAATGCATTTAGTCCAGTTTCAAAAGTTCCCATGGTCTACCACAGTATCAGCACTGTTTAAAAGTCCAAAATTCTAAAGTCTCTTCTGAGACTTATGTGGTCTCTTAACTGTAATTCCTTGTAAAATCAAAATGAAAAATCAGATCATATGCTTCCAACATAAAATGGCACAGGATAGGCATTGCTGTTACAAAAGGGAGCGTAGCAAGGAAATACTGGACCAACGCAAGACTGAAAGCCAGTTTGGGGCAAACTCCAAACTTTGCACCTCCATGTCTGATGTCAAAACCCTTCAGAGCTCCAGCTCCTTTCAGCTTTGCTGACTGTAATGCACTTCTTTCATGGGCTGGTTCCACTTCCTGTTAGTAGCTTTACTTGGAAGGTAGCCCATGGCTCTGGCATCTCTATCAGTTTGGGGTCTCCAGAGCAATCCAGGTTTTTCCTTCACAGCTTCATGCAGTGGTCTTTCTGGGCCTCCATTCAGAGACACCCCTGCCACTGGACTGGCCTCAGTGGCTTTCCTTAGTTGAGATTCTATAACTCCTTTCTTGTACCCTTGACTCTAAAGCCAGAACCATGTGGCTGAAGCTGCCAAGTTCTGCTGCTTGCTGGGGCTAGACCATGCTTTCTGTTTTTGATGGCTTGCTTCAATGCTTACGCTTGGCTGTCCTAGAACTTACTCTGTAGACCAGGCTGTTCTTAAACTCTGAAATTCACCTGCCTCTGCTCCACAGGTGTTGGGATTAAAGGCATATCCCACCACATCCAACTCTAAGCTTTTTAAAAATCCTCTTTCATGTTTCTTTAATTCCTTTCCACATGTTGTAAGCTTGGCTGGGTGTGGTCTTGTTCTGAGATCACCACTCCAGCTATTCCACTTAGCATCAGACTTCTCTTTAATCTGTGTACATGTCCTGGTGCTCCTTTTCTCCTCAAACCATACATTTTGTATTTTTCCTTGCCCGGCTTTCTTCTTTTCACTATAGATCTGTGTATTATTGGCCACTAATAAGCACAGACACAGTCAGCAGTAGGCTATTTTGAAATCTCTGCTACCACAACACAAAACTCTCAGGCAGACTTTTCAGACATAGGCAAAAAGCAGCCACATTCTTTGACAAAATATCACAAGAACAATCTCTAGACAATACTAATAATAGACTCCTCTGAAATCTTTTGAGTCAGACCCCAACAGTTCGAATCATCCATAGTACCACTGTCTTCCATGTTCTTACTAGACCCATTAAGCCCTACTTAAAATCTTCAATCACTTTTCTAGCCCAAAGTCCCAACGTGTTTCATATTCCTCTAAGTAAAAACATAGTTTAGCCTATTACAGCAATACCCCAGTCCCTGGTAACAACTTTTGTCTTAGGTAGAAATATTGCTGAGAAGAGACACCATGACCACGCCAACTCTTACATAGGATAACATTTACTTGGGGCTGGCTTATGCTTCAGAGGTTCAGTCTACTTTGGTCAAGGTGGGAAGCATGGCAGCATGCATGGTGCTGGAGAGGTAGCTGAGAGTTCTGCATCTGGATCTACAGGCAGCAGGAAGAGATAGCAACACTGGGCCTGGCTGTGTGGGAACTGGGACTAGGAAGTGGGAGGAAAGTGGAGACAGAGCTCACGAAGATGCCAGGAGTCAGGCTCTGGAAACTAGCATCAGGGTACAGATCCAACTTTATTGTTTATCACATAAGCTTATCTATAGCTTTTTAGCCAATTAGGGTATGTTTATGTATTCAAGGGCAAATGGGGTGTGTGTAGGGCAGCCTCTGTTGCTTAGCAGAATCTGACTTACCTGTCCAAATGAGCCTGTAGGGGAGGGTCCAATCCCCCAGGGAGATTTCCGTGAAGACAGGCAGCAGCCTCCACCCTGGCCTTGGGCCCTGTGTGTGGTGTCACTGGTATGCGGGGATCCATGTCAGATCACACACAGTGGATCTGGGCTCTTCAAGGGGTCTCGTGCTTGTGGCACTTGGCTCCACCCGGCTTCTTCCTCCACCAGGTTTATTTCCACATCCCCACAGGCTTGAGCTCTGACACCTCAAGCCCACCCCAGTGACACGCTTCCTCCAGCAAGGCCACACCTACTCATAGCACCACTCCCTAGGGCCTAGGATGGCCACTTTTATTGGAACTGCCACAGATGGATATAGGATATACGTTTGGGAGATAGAACCAACATAATTTGATATATTAGGTAAGAGTCAAGAAAAGAAAAAAGTCAAAGTCACTTTCCTTTTTTAATTTTTTTTTTTTTTTTTTAATTTTTAACCTTGGGCATGTATGCTTTATGGTGGCTCGTCGTGGAGACCTGGAAAGAATACGAGGCAGAGGAGAGCAAAGGGTGGTGAGGGGTTTCAGAGGCTTGTTTCAGACATCCTAAAGTTGCTGTGGCACTGACTGTCCAGTGAAAGCAGCAGTGTTAAGTGCTCTGACGCAGGCTTGTTCATAGGCCTTTGGGAATGGAAAGCAGTAGATTCTAAATATTCTAATATCTAAATAAATAGATATTAGAGTTCCCTGGAATGTGGAGATCATTTGTTTGGTATGGGGTGTGGAGGCTGGCAGGCCAGGCACTGAAGTTTCAGATATATCTCTCTCTTATTATCCATAGTATTGCTTTGAAAGCTAGGGGAGGGATGGTAGCAATGCTGGCATGGAGTGTCACGTAGATTTTCTTACTTAGTTACGAGACTAGCCTAATATCTGATTTTGTAGAATCCTTACTTGATTTTCAGTTTACCAAGGAGAATAAAGAAAAGTTTAGTTTTGTTAGTTTGACACACTGCTTTCAGATGCCTTCCTGTAGAATAAAAAACTCCAGAGGCTTGAGTTTAGATCCTAAAACCCATGTGTTCTAGGTAGATTTGTATTACTGTGATAAAATAGCATGACCAAAGTATTGGTTACTTTGTTGTTGTGATAAAATGCCACAACCAAAGCAATGTATAGAAGAAAGGGTCTCTTTGGAACTTACAGTTCCAGAGGGTTGGAGTTGATGACCACCATGTGGGGAATATGGCTGCAGACAAGCAGGCCGGGTGCTGGAGCATCTGATAGCTCATCTTGTGATCCATAAACAGGAAACAGAGCACATGGCAGAGGCTTTTGAAATCTTAAACTCACTCCCAGTGACATGCCTCCTCTAACAAGGTCACACTTCCTGATCTTTTTCAAATATCCACCAACCAGAAACCAAATATTCAAACGACTGAGTCTTACAATGGCCATCTCAATCAAGCCACCACACAGTTATAGTCATGAAGAGAAGCTAGGGTAGGAATTCAAAGCAGGAACCTGGAGGCAGGAACTGAAACAGAGGTGATGGAGGCATGTTGCTTACTGGTTTGCTCAGCCTGCTTTCTTATACCACCTAAAACCACTTGCCCAAGAGTGGTCCCACTCACATGGGCTGGGCCCTCCCCCATCAATCATTAATCCAGAAAATGCTCTACAGACTTGCCTACAAGCCAGTATGATGGAAGCATTTTCTCAGCTGAATTCCCCTCTTCTCATATGACCTTGGCTTGTGTCAAGTTGACAAACAACCAGCACACTGACTGCTTTTTCAGAGGTCCTGAGTTCAATTCCCAGCAACAACATGGTGTGGCTCACAACCATCTGTAATGGGATCTGATGCACTCTTTTAATGTGTGTCTGAAGACTGCTGCAGTGTACTCATATAAATAAAAAATAAATCCATCTTGAAAAAATAAAAAACAACAGCACACCATGTAAAGCCAATTGGTAGCGAAAGGATGGAAGGTGGATTCAGGAGAAACCCTGGAAGCCTGTGGGCCAGCTAGCCTGGTAATGCAGCAGCAGACCATAGACCCTGTGTAAAACAAGGTGGAAAAGCTAGGGCTGACACTTGAGACTGTCCCCTGTCTTCCTCCACATGTGCAAGGACACACACACACACACACACACACACTTTAGACAGACTGGTAGAGACATAACTTTCAGACATTGCTTGTTTTTTAAGGTTCAAGTAAATTTGTAAGGAAGACATATCTAGAAAACATGAATATGCATAAAAAACAGAAAAGATCTTTAGAATATGGAGTTCAAACTGAGCCTTAAAATGTTAGTGAAGAAGAGTGTTTCTAGGTGTATATATTAAGAATGTGTAGAATAGTTGAGTAGTTCTTGGAAGTGTTAGGAGATAAAGTTGTCAGAGTGAAAGGGAACAAACTGTGAAGAACTTGGCATGATGGGCAAAAATAGCTCTTGGCGATTCCAAGTGTGGTGGAAAGCCAATAAGGCCTGCGGGGAAGTTCTTTAGAGTTGCAGGGTATCAGGTATACAGTGAATAAGAAGCTCTATTTAAACACCACGCCTTTGTGATTCATATGTTCACCAAAATTTAAAAATTAATTGCCAAAGTGAGAAGTTGTTTCTTCTGCTTTCCTGAGTCAAATGTTTGTAAATAGGAACACACTTGTCAACAGAAACCCAAGTGAGAAGTGGCAGGACTTTTGTATATCTTACAAAGTTCTAAATGATTCATAACTTCAAGTAGTCTATGAGATGTGTGCTGACATTCCAGGTGGGATAGTAGCTAGAAATGAATAGGAATGCATTTTCTATCTTATTTAGGGAAAGGAAAAAGAAGGAAATAGAGCTGCCAACCAGGCTGCATAGGTTAGTCAGCGGGGTATCTTGAATTTATAATTTCCTCGGAGTGATGTTGGAGAACAGCAGCTGTGGTGAAGGAAGTTCTAGCACGGGGTTCTCAGCCTTCCTAATGCTGTGACCCTTTACTGTAAGTTCCTTATGTGGTGGTGGCCTTAACTATAAAGTTATTTTGTTACTTCTTCATAGCTATAATTTTGCTACTGTTATGAATTATAATGATGTATGAATTATAATGTATGAATTATAATCTGATATGCAACCCCCAAAGGGGTCAAGACCCACAGACTGAGAACCATTGGTCTAGGATATACTTACAAATTCTCTCCTCCCTCCCTCCCTCCCTCCCTCCCTCCCTTCCTCTCTCTCCTCCCTCTCTCTCTCTCTCTCTCTCTCTCTCTCTCTCTCTCTCTCTCTTGTTTTGAGACAAGGTTTCTCAGTGTAACAGTCCTGGCTCTTCTGGAACTTGCTTTGTAAATGATCTCACAGAGATCCACCTGCCTCTGCTTACCAAGAGCTGGGACTAAAGGCGTGTTCAACTACACTCATCAGCAAGTTCTCACTTTTAACACAATGATAGCCCTGAGTCAGGAAAATATTAATACTTTTCTAAATGACATAATTTCTTAGATATATTGCTACGTAAAAATGCTGTGGAGTAGTGGACTCCCATGCTAACCTGGAAGACTGAGAACATGTATTATTCTGTAGCTGTGCATCTCTGTGATAGATTTTCAGACTTGAGATAACTTGAATGGAAGAAGCTATATGTATACTTTTAGTGTTAGTAGATTTTGTATATTTTTTCCATAAGCTATCATTGTATACTGCCACAAATGATGATGTATAGTTGTGAAGATAGGTTCTAATGTATGAGTCTGGGGAGATGGCTCAGAAGTTACGGGTGCTTCTGTACAAGTGTGAGGACCAGAGTTTGAATCCCTAGCACTCATAAAAAAAAACAAAAAAAACAAAAAAAACAAAAAACCAGGCATGGATTTGTACTTTCCAGTAACCCCAGCATAGGAGAATGAAGACAGGTGGATCCCAGTGGTTCTCTGGCCAGACAGTCTTGCCAAAATGGTGAGTTTCTAGTTCAGTGAGAGACCTCACTCTCAAAGCAGTAAGGTGGAGCATGATAAAAATGGCCTATGGTCTCCACAGTTGTGGGAACAAACCTGGCACAGTAGAAAGAAGCCCCACGTGTCTGTCCCCGGCGCTGCGGCTCTGGGTGGGACAGGAGACACGTGGGAAGTGGCTGTGGGAAGCCTTTGTGGGCCCTGCCCGTGGGTGGGGGAGGGGGCCATTCTCGGGGAACTCGGCAGCCGTCTCTGTGGGTTCTCTAGCCTGGGGCCCATGCAGTCGCCACAGGGTGCCACAGATGAACTAGCCAGAGTACAGCTGGGGTTCCCACCAAGCTTAGGGCACTGGGCTAGCTGCTTAGGCTTGGGTGGATGGATACTGTCTGGGAGTGCTGGGAAGCCCTCTGCTAGAGATTAGACGTGGCTCCTTGCTTGAGGGCTGGATCCCTCGCTTTCCACGGCGGGTCCAGATGAAGAGACAGTCCATAATTCTAAGACATTTATTTTCATCGTGTGGAGTGGCTTGGATGGAATTGTACCACATCCCACACCCCCACGACTTTCTGGGAGATTTGAGACAGATATAGTAACTGGGAAGGGACGTGGCTAAGCCTCTAGGCATCTCATTAACATGGGGATGGCTTGGAGCTGTGTGGCCACACCTCTACCTGAGGAGGGGTGGTCCGTGATTGTGACTGGAGCCAAAAGCCTCCCTGGAGCGTTAGCATAACGGTTGGTTTTTGGTCCCTTGAGGATTGTTCCGCTGGGTCGCCCAGATTTTATGCCTGTGCTCAACCAGGTGCCAGATTGCCTGTCACAGATCACTGCCCCACAAATTTCCCCTTTTTCCTTTTTTAAGGGAGAGGTGTTTTGTAATGAAAATTTTGGGTGGGGTGGCAATATCAAAAGAAAACACTGTACAGGTTGGAGTGGTAGTACAACTAAGCCAGAGGGTAAGGAGGGTTAAGGGTGGGAGGTTGGGAAGGCAAGGGATCACTGAATCAATTAATTGTTCCATGGATGGTACAGTTTGAGGGTAATAACATCAGTTTAAAACAAAATTTGATTAATCTAGATAGACATCATGGTTTCCTTACTATCATATAGCTTCCCCCAAGTTCAGTAGCCATTTGGCTTTGGCAAAAGAGTTCATCTGTAGCTGGAAAGTCTCATGTCTGTCCTCTGTGGAGCTGAGCACATGTCTCTGGATCTCAGTGTGTGTCTCGGGAGTCTTCTGTCTGGAGGAAGGCAGCTTTGTAGTCCCAGGCAGGTCCCAGGAGATGGCGTTGTCTCCACTGGATCTCTGGCAGCAAGCTTCTGTGGGGATAAGCCTGTAGGAAAATCACAGAGGAGCAGAATCCCAGCAGGGGGATGTCTGCATAGGGTGACTAGCAACTTAAGCCTGTAATGGTTTGCTTGGGAGCACAGCATGGTCCTGGAAGGCATCTTTTAAGTCTGCTTTGGATGGCTGAGGTAGAAAAGTTTTGAGATTGGCAGTAACTGTCTGTAAAAGGAAACTGGTTGCTAATTAAGGATTGAAGAAATGGTGATCCACATAGTTGATTTGACCTGTGGGAGTAGATTAGGTGACTTTTGAACCTTAATGAAATCTTAAACAAGTTGGAAGATTTTGGGGGGGGGGCATATATCAGGAATGCTAGGGAGGAAAATAAACATTTAAATAAAGAAACAAGAAAATTTTGAGTTGAGGAACACAGAACACTGTTTCAGGTATTCCTGTTAGGGAGAAACAAAGAGCGTTTTTCCTTTGTCTTGGTGGGCTTTTGGCGGGCTAGGGGAGGGGAGGAGAGGCCGCTCTGCCACATGGTGGCTGGGTATTCCCCATTTGTTTTTCTTAGCCTAAATGTAAAGGCAGGAGAAAGGCCAACCTTGAAAGAAAAATAAAACTTAGAGGAAGAAACATAGAGGCTTGATAGAACAGCCAGCTCCAGAGGAGAAAGCAAGAAGCTCGGGGTTGTAACCAGGCAGGAGCCACCACAATGGCACTGGGGGAAAGAAACTGGCCTCCTGGCCTGCAGGGACCTTAGGAAACTGCAGGTTAAGCTGCAGATGGAGGAAGCAAGGCACTCAGAGCCTGAGCTGCTGTGGGAAGCAGATCCATTAGCTAAACAGGAGCCCTCACAGTGGAGACTGGGGGAGGGAAACTGGCCATGAACACTGAGAGAGAGAGAGAGAGAGAGAGAGAGAGAGAGAGAGAGAGAGGAGAGATACTAGAGGAAGGCCCATATTTTTGTACTTACGATCCTTGAGCGATCTGGAGTTTCGATGTGGGTGGGTCGCCAGCTGGGGGTACCCTTGAAGCTAGGTTTTGCCCCACGTGTTGGCACCAGACTGCCTGTCACAGATCTGCCCCCCCCCCCAGTTACATACTCATGTGCATATTAAACACACACACAGAGTCATATATCCAACTCATTTGGCCTTTGTCAAGGTAGTGGTTAAAAGGGAGTCCTCAGTATTGTTTTAATTCATGTCACATCTCTCAAGGGTATTATTGAATGTTTCTCTAAGTATTCATATTCTTTTTCTAATTTTTTCCTGCTAGAATATTTATTTTGCCTTTTTATTTATAGAACTTGTTCCAAAGATTGTATCCCCTTATGGATGAGTAGCAAACGTTTGTTACTATACAATGACAATAGCTAACATGACTAGTGGTTGCCATATTTGACAAACACAGGTCTGGAGGAGACTCTTGTTGGCCACCAACTCTTATTTCTTCCGGAAAGTGATAGGACAGGGCATATATCTGTAAAAAGCACACTCACTAGCATAGTGTTATTTGGAAAACATACGATTTTTTCCTGTTATCACCTTCCCCTGTTTTTAATTTTTGGAATTGTATTTTAGTTACAACATTTCTCCCTTCCCTTTCCTTTCCTCTCTCCAAACCCTCCCATATTTCCCTCCCAGTTCCCCTTCAAATCTCTTTTTTTCATCAGTTGTCATTACCTGCAAATCTGTATTTGTGTATACATATGTATCTCTACCTATAGCTTGTCGAGCTTCCATACTGTTACTTGTGTGTACTTTTCGGAGCTGACAGTTTGGCACTTACAACCAACTGTTAGCTCTTCCCTGGAGAATACCATCTCTTTTGCTCCCAGCTCAGTTGCCTATGGTTCTGTGTAGTGTTGAGGCTTTGTGGGCTTTTCCCTGTCTAGTTTGGCAAGTTTATTGGTGTCATCCTTGCTCCGCTCAAATTTGTGGGTCATGTTGGTGAGAGTTTTGGGGCATTGCTTCTGATGTTACTAGGTGACACAGTCTCAACGGCAAACTCCTGGATCCTCGGGCTCTTACAGTCTTTTGCCCCTCTTCTGCAATGTCCCTGACCCTTAGGTATGGGAGTGTCTCACAGATGTGTCCCTTGGGACTGGGCTCCACAACTCTGCATATTCATTGGTTGTGGTTTTCTGTAGTGCTCTCCGTCTGTTGTAAAGAGAAATTTCCTTGATGAGGGGTGAAGATTATACTCATCTTTTGAGTATGAGGACAAATGTGTATAGATTGTTGTTAGGGATTATGCTCGTTTAGTAAATTTGTAGAATTAGTAGATTCTCCTTCAGTAACCATGATTTCACTAGCACTGATTACTAGGCATGGTATCTTTCCCATGAATTATCTCTTTTGTTTGGTTTTTAAAGACTTGTTTTACTCGGGTGTGTTTGCTTGTGTTCGTGTGCAGGCATGTGTACAAGCATGCCCACAGACGCTAGGGGGGTTCAATCCCTTGGGGCTGGAGGCAGTTATGCGCTGCCTCCCTCAGTTTGAATGCTAGGATCTGAACTCCAGTCCTCTGAGAAAGCACCCTTAACTGCTGAACCATCTCACTAGCCCCAGGTTTTATACTATAAAATCTTAAGAAAATACAGCTTGGTAAACTCTGCTTTACTGATGGGAAAGTTAAAAACAATAGAAAATATGAATGAAATAGATTGTTCCTGGTTTTTAAAACTTCCTGATGTGAGAAGTCACTGCTCTGTCTTACACAGAGTACGGCTTCATCGTATTTTATTCTTTGTGTTAGGTTACCACCAAAGAACATCAGTTTGGTCTCGGGGCTCCAGTTTCTGAAGCTGGAAGAAACCAGAATACTTTCCAACTAGAACAGGAAGTGAGAACCCAAGATAGATTCATCTCTACACTGAAATTACAGGTTAGCCTTGCTTTATATATTAATAAATACTTTTCTTAATTAATTTGGCATGTGGGCTTATTTTAGAACAAGATGTTGAGTAAATAATTACTAATTCAGTGCTTGTTTAAATCTAATGATTCTAGAATCATTCAATTTGGCGGAGAGGGGGGCTTGGTTGTTTCAGACAGGGTTTTTCTGTGTAATAGCACTGGCTGTCCTGGAATTCTCTCTGTAGACCACGCTGGCCTTGAACTCACAGAGATCTTCCTGCCTCTGCCTCCTGAGTGCTGGGACTAAAGGCCTGAACCACCATTGCCTGGCTTCATTCAATTTTTATAATCACTTTGCTATAATAGATTCCGAGTTAGTGAGTGAAAATTATGTATCATGTAGTATTTGTTTTCCTTTCAGGATTTTGTTATGTAACCCAGGTTGGCCTCCAACTCATAGTAATCCTTTTGTGTTAGCCTCACAAATTCTGCAGTTACAGGAATGAGACCATGCTGCGCACATAAGCTGCTTTTAATTTATTTTATTTTTTTATTTTTTTTTTTTTGAGATTTATTTATTTTATGTATGTGAGCACACTGTCGCTGTCTTTAGACACACCCAAAGAAGGCATCAGATCTTATTACAGATGGTTGTGAGCCACCATGTGGTTGCTGGGAATTGAACTCAGGACCTCTGGTAGAGCAGTCAGTTCTCTTAACCGCTGTGCTATCTCTCCAGCCCCCATCAGCTGTTTTTTAATGCCATTTCCAACCACGTGAAATAGTGGTCATTTCTATTGACATACATTGCTGTTAAATTCCAAGTGGTTAAATAATTATGACATTAGCTAGCAAATGACAAATAGGATTTCTTTGAACTTCTAGGTTAGCAGAGATTAAATATAGTGCTCTGTGCCTCACGTTTTAGCCCGTCTAGCACATGATATAATAGAGGCTCTTACAACAGACCTTCCAGGGTTACATGTAGCCCAGTTGGTTGAGTACTTGCCTAGTATTCACAGCCCTGGGTTTGATCCCGTACCATAGAAAATGGGTATAGTAGAACATGCCTGTAATCCTAACACTCAGGGGATAGAGGCAGGAGGATCAGAAGTTGAAGGTAATACTCAGACTTCACAATGAGTTCAAGGCCAGCCAGGGCCTCCATGAGACTCTCTGCCTGGAGGTGGGAAAGCAGGGACTTTGGGGACGATAAAGTGGATTCATCATTTCCTTTCCTGTTTCTTCCTATTAAATACAGCATCAGGCTGTGCACATGAGATGTAAAACAGTGTAACACCCTTTCCCCTTTTATTAAATGCGATTCTTTCCTCATACAGTATAATCTGAATGCAGCTTCCCCTCCCTCTACCCTCCCAGCTCCTTCCCACCTCCTCTCCCATCCAGACCCACTCAGTTTTTGTCTGTCACTAGAAAAGAACAGGCTCCTACAAGATAACAACAAAACATAAAACATCTAAAATATAACAGAAAATAAAACACATCATATTGAAAGTTAGATAAGCACAAGAACCAGGCCACTCATTGTCACAGTCAGGAGTCTCATAAAGTACTAAACTGAAGCTGTGGTGCAGGGAGCCGGGTGCAGGCCCTGTGATGGCTGCTTCATCTTCTGTGAGGTGTCCTGAGCTCTGAGGGGAGGGCTTTTTTTTTTTTTTTTGATACTTTATTTACATTTCCAATGTTTCCCCCTTTCTAAGTCTCCTCTTTGGAAACCCCCTATCCCTCCCCCTCCCCCACCTCTATGAGGGAATTCCACCTCCCACCCTCCTGCCCACCCACTCCCGTATTCCCCTTTACTGGGGCCTCTCCTCCCCCTGATAGCCAACAAGGCCCTGAGGGGAGGGCTTTGATGAAGACATCTTGTATGGAGCTGTGGGTTTCTGTATTTGTTCCTGTCTGCTGTAGGAGGGGGCCTCTCTGAAAATGGCTGGCTGAGCAAGGCACTGATCTATGAGTGTAGCTGAGCATCATTAGGAGCCATTTAGTGTTGCTTTCCACTGCACTAGGTCTCCATACCACCCCTCAAATGCCCGTCAGTTCTAGTTGTCTCTCTGCTCATTCTCTCTCTAAATCCCACATCCCGCCCAAACCTCCCACTCTCATTCCCCCGACTCCATTCACCCTTGATATTTATTCTGTTTCCCCCTCCTAGGGAGGTGTGTGTGTGTGTGTGTGTGTGTGTGTGTGTGTGTGTGTGTGTGTGTGTGTGTTGTGTGTCTGTCTGTCTGTCTGTCTGTGTGTCTCTTCCACTGTGTCTACCTTCTTTGAGCCTGTGGATTGTCACTTGGTTATCATTTATTTAATGGCTAATATCTAGATGTAAGCTAATATATAAAATGTAGACTCAAAAAAAATATCCCAGAGAAACACAAGGCAGACAACTAAAAACTGCTTGCTTCAAAACAAGCAGATTAAAAGAAAACTACAGACCTTTCCAGCCAGCATAGGCCAAATAGTGTCTAGACTTTACTCCTTTCCAGGCGGCAACAGGGATCCTCATTTGTGCCTCTTTTTGACCTCACTTCCTTACTCTACCCCGAAGAAGAGTTGTTATCAAAGGAAGCTAAGTAGGGAACCAAGACTTTAACTTCCATCAGGTAGTAGGGAGCTGCATAGTCTCTGAGGTCAGTAGAGACCACAGAGGGCACCAAGGCATCTGCTTCTACCTTAGAGTAAGAGGGACCCTTCCTTCTTGCTAGGGAGGTGCCAGAGGAGAGTTAGAGCAGAGTCAGGACTTTATTTCTCCTAACAAGGCCTCTCTTATGACTTGAATCTGGATTGTTCCCCACAGGCTCTTGTTTTGAATAGCCAGTCTCCAGCTTGTGGCACTATTTTAGAGGAGGAGCCTTTAGGAGGTGGGGCCTGGTTGGTGGAAGTAGCTCACTAGGGATTGACCTTTGAAGGTCATAGCTGCCCATGGTTCCAGTCTGCCCTCTGCTTCCTGGTCCACCAAGATGTGAACCAGCCCATTCTGCCTGTGTCAGGCTGAATTAAAAGGTAATGAGTTAATTTATTGGTGGAAGAAATTTCAAATGTTCTTGGTATGGTAGTGGGACTCAAACCAGGGCCCTGCACATGTTAAACAAACACTCTATTCATTGAGTTACGACCCCAGATCTCAGAAGAGGAAGTTTCAAGACTACATGATATTAGGCTATATGTAGCATGGTTATTGCTTACTGTGTTCAGGCAGCTTTATGATGGGGGGCAGGAAGTAGAGAAGAGAGATGTGCAAAACATGCAGTTTAGGAGCATGGCGTGTGTTTAAACTGCAGCACAAGTGAGTGCACACATTGTTAAAGAGGTCAGCAGGGCTGAGAAGAAACAGCCATTCGTTCACTTTGGACTGGGGCAATAGGGAAGGTGCCTTGAGGGGAGACCCGACTCATGAAAGGGTTCAGGAGGCAAAACTGAAAAGCCATTTGAGAGATTTTTCCTTTGAGAGAGCCTCAGGGGTGTCTTTTAAATGAGGCATCCTAGGGAAGGATTTTCATGCCCAGGCACTCAGAGGCTACTCAAGCTGTGGTCCATGGGTCCCAGTTCTTGAGCTGACAATACAACAGGAGATTATCTACATACTAATTTGGAGGCATGCAGAATGTGAGAATTCTAGTTATCTTGGAGGCTTACACCAATATTTTTGACAAAAGTCTGGGAAGTGAAGCAGTGAGTAGCATGATCAGATTCCCTTCAGAGAGCCCTTCAGTTGATTTTGCATGAAGCTTTGAAGATGAATCCCAAGTTGTGGTAAAGAACTCAGGACTGAATTTTGAGTAACCTGAGATATCTGCTGAGGAAAGCTGTAGCACCAAGTAGATTTTTCCCAAAGAGAGTCCCTGTGTGTTCCAGGCAGCAGGGCCTATGAGTTAAGATACCTAAGTCCATTGGCGCTTACAGAGCGATACACATAAACCAGATTCCGGGCCTGGAGGACTCCAACCTGCCTCTTCTAAAGTACTTGTATTGTGAATTGAATAAATCAGGGTTTACTATCAGGAGCAAGGAGGGTATCCGTGTATTTATTGATGATCCATTTGTTTTATTTACCCACTTAACAATAAAATGAGCATTCTGTACAGAATATATAATTCGTGATGCATAAAGGAGTTCTGTATATTGCTTAGAAGTCAATGGAAAGGACAGGTAATAAGTGATTTTAATGCATCTTATAAAATACCAAGAAAGGGCTGAGAAGTTAACTCAGTCAATATAGAGCTAATACAAAGACCTGAGTTTAGACCACAGAACCTGTGTGAAAAAGCCAGGCACGGCAGTAATTCTGCTTGTAATTCCAGCTCTGGGGAGGTGGGCACGGGCATATCTCTGGGGTCCTCTGGCCATGGAGAGACCCTGTCTTTAAAAAGCCAAAGTATATAGTGCTTAAGGAATGACCTCTGAGGTTGTCTTTGGCCTGCACACACTTGAGCACATGCATCCCACACACCACACACACTCACAGCATGAAGCTGGTGCTGAGGAAACAGCTCAGTGGGTGGAGGGCTTGCTATGCAAGCATGAGAAATGAAATTCAGATTTCTAGCACGCATGCAAATCTGGTGGCCTTCTGCTAACCTTGGCAGCACTGAGTTAGACTGAAGGACCTTGCCTCAATATGTAAGGTGGAGAGCAGTTAAAGAGAACACTCTGTCTTCTACATGTATATACATGTGCACATATCCTTTCACCCCTGTCTGCTCATACATGTGAATGCACACATGTGTGTGTGTGCACACACACACACCACTCCAGAAAAACCCACACAACAGAACTGTGAAGACAGATGAATTGAAATTGTTGAACACTCACATCCTATGGCTTATTAAAAATAGCACACTATGGTCAAAGTAGCTGTGATAAGAAAGGTAGGAAAATGAAGAAATTTGGTATGATGATTTGAATGTGGAATGTCCTCCGTAGGTTGGAAGTGTTTGGGCACCTGGTGCCTGGCTGGGGCAGTGTTTGAAAGTTGTGAAACCTTTGGGAGATGGGGTTGGGTTTGGAAAGTGAATTACTTAGGGGTGGGCCTTTCAGGTTAAACCTGCCCGAGTGCTCTGCTTCTTGGGATGACCTTGATATGAAGACCTCTACCACATCTTTCATAGACCTTCAGGAACCAGAGTCCCAGACAACTGTCTCCACCTTAAGTTCTTTCCTCAGGAACCAGGGTCCCAGACAACTGTCTCCACCTTAAGTTTTTCCCTCAGAAACCAGGGTCTCAGACAGCTATCTCCATCTTAAGTTCTTCCCTCAGGAACCAGGGTACCAGACAACTGTCTCCACCTTAAGTTTTTTCCTCAGGGACTAGGGTCCCAGACAACTGTCTCCACCTTAAGTTCTTCTCTCAGAAACCAGGGTCCCAGACAAATGTCTCCACCTTAAGTTCTTCTCTCAGAAACCAGGGTCCCAGACAACTGTCTCCACCTTAAATTCTTCCACCAGGAACCAGAGTCTCAGACAACTGTCTCCACCTTAAGTTCTTCCCTCAGAAACCAGTGTCCCAGACAACTGTCTCCACCTTAAGTTCTTCCCTCAGGAACCAGGGTCCCAGACAACTGTCTCCACCTTAAGTTCTTCCCTCAGAAACCAGTGTCCCAGACAACTGTCTCCACCTTAAGTTCTTCCCTCAGGAACCAGGGTCCCAGACAACTGTCTCCACCTTAAGTTTTTCCCTCAGGAACCTTGGTCCCAGACAACTAACTGTCTCTACCTTAAGTTCTTCTCTCAGGAATTGTTTCATAGTGACCAGAAAAGAATCCAGTTTGCTTTGTGAGGAGCTGGAATGAGAATGGTGAGCAGGTAGTTTAGCATGAGGTTTCTGTTCAGGTTCCCACAGCTGGGCTGCACATTTGGTTTAAAGGGAGCAGAAGGAAAATGTTAAGTACTCTTTACTATCAGACCAGGAACAAGTCTGTTTCTTTGAACTATAGGATATTCTTCATAGAGGGACAAACACAATTTATATTTTTAAAGTAAACTTTCAGTTTTGAAAGAAGTTATCTGTGTAGTTACTTGAAACATTCAAGGTTAAGGCATGACTGACTCAAAACTAAGACTAGGTATTTAGCAATTGTAGCTGCTACTTAAAGACTTAGAATGTTTTTGGGGTGTGTGTGTGATGGTGTAGGGAATAGGGTTGCTTGTATTTCTTATTTAAATTGAGTTAATCTTCTGAAGAAGACCATCACAGGATCTTGAATATAGTATGTGCTCTACAGATAGTTGTTAAATATGTTCAGCTCACAAGCATTCCTATTATTGCACTTAAGGTACTGTGCCTCAAGGAAACAAAAATTCTCTGAGGGTAACCTAGTCTGTCCTTGTGATCTTTGGAATTTAATGTACTTTCTGTTGCTAGTGTTGTTCAGTGTGTCTGTGCGCTCTCTCTCTTGCTCGCTCTCTCTCTCCCCCCTCTCCACCTATTGACAGTTTGATACTGGGTTGGGAACTATTGTCCTCTTTATTAATCAGCAGATACTGGATTGATGTGACATTTAGTTTAGGCAAATAAGTTATTGTGTTCAAAAAGACTTTTCTAAAGAGTTAACAGAGTTTTAAACAGCAAGTAGAAATTTGATTCTTGAGAAGTAAATGTCATTAATTATTCAAATTAACTTGAATTTCTCTTTATGTAGCCAGGTTAGTTTTAAAGTCATGATCATCCTGCCTTAGCCTTCTGAGTGCTCGGATTATGGGCGTATACTACCATGCCTGGCTATTTGGACATTTTTTGAATAGTTTGCTTAGAAATCTGTAGTAAGACAATAGTAAGGGTTGTGTATGGAGTGGAATCCAGGAGGGTGGGTGTGACTGCAATGTATTTATTATATGCTTGTATGAAATTCTCAAAGAATAAATTGCAAGTATTTTTTTAAAAAGCTATTTAAAGAACTAATTTTATTTTGCTTTGTTTTGTTTTTCAAGACAGGGTTTCTCTGTGTGGCCCTGACTATCCTAGAACCCACTCTGTAGACCAGGCTGACCTTAAACTCAGAGAACCCCTGCCTCTGCCTTTCAGATGCTGGAATTAAAGACATGCACCATTACTGCCTGGAAAAATACTATTTTTAAAAATAGTACTTCTATTAAAACATCCTGAAATTTGACATGAAAGATGCAGTTATTAAGAAAAAACAATTTGGTGGGTGGGAATGTGACTTAGTAGTAGGCTGCTTGCCAGGCATTCATGGTAGCCTAGATTTGGTCCTTACCACACTGATTCGTTATTTAATTAATATTTCCACTTAGTTTTTTCCCAAGATTTGGTAACAACATGGTACAAAATGAAGAAGTCACAAAGATTGTACAGTTAGGTGTTCTTGCCAGTTAAGCAAAATCTGTTTTTCTGATTCTAACACCCAATTGCTTTTCTCAGAAAGAAGTTAAGGGACCCTTTTAACGTGATTACTTCCTTTCTGGTTACAACAGATTGAAGATCTCAAACAGACAAATCATGACTTGGAAGAATATGTTAGGAAACTCTTGGATAGTAAAGAGGCGGTAAGCACTCAAGTAGACGATTTAACCAACCACAATGAGCATCTTTGTAAAGAGTTGATTAAACTTGACCAACTAGCAGAGAAATTAGAAAAAGAAAAGAATTTTGTGGTGGATACTGCCGACAAGGAGCTTGAAGAAGCAAAGGTAACTAAATTTACCACAGATGATATCTTAGTTGTACATTAAGCATATGATTGTAAAAGTAAATTGGAAAAGTGAAATTTTCATATAATTTGGTAGCATTTGGGATTTTAGTTTAGCATATATTAAGTTTATCATAAGAATTAAGTTATATTTTTCTCATACTTTTTTATTTTTTACAGTTTTTTTGCTCATATTTCCCCCTAAGTTTTATGAGACTATTATGGAAATTTCAAAGCAAAAGAATAGTCTGTATACACAATATTACTCTGCTTCCCTATTTCTTCTTCTCGTATCTCTACAAACTGATAAATTCCCCACGCCTTCGTAGAAAGGGCGTGTCTCTCTAGCCTAAGCTTGCCTTCACCTCTGAATCTTCTTGCCTCCCTCAGCTTTCTGAGAACAGGGATTCCAGGCGCCGTGCCTGACTCTATTTAATTTTTACACACAGTGTCTCATCACTGACTTTTAACCAAATGAGAAATGTTTTATGTTGTTAATTTGTTCATCTTGTTTGACTTAAGAGTTTTAGTTTTTGTTTAGGAAGATCTTTATCACATCAAGAGCTATAAATTTAACTTCTAAAATTTACCTTTACATTTTCAACCCATAAAGTTCATCCCTTTCATTTGAGAACATGAAGTCCTTGCCTTGAGAAGTCCTAGAACTCCCAGTAAGAATAGATAGAGTGGCTTATCTCTAGCCCGTAATAATGTACATCACATGGTCTCTACACAAGTATTAAAGGACTCTTAAAAGTAGTTTATATATTTCCAATATTTCCCAATAAACCTGCCAGTTTATTTTGACCTTTCAAGAATAGCTTAGTGGTTAACTGAATGCAATCTTCATCCTGACTGTGAATATTGTCAAGCTGAGAGTTTCATTCTTCATATTAAAAATTAACTGACTCCTTCCCAGACTGAAGAAGAAACATGCCTGGCTGAGTCCCAGCCCTGCATATGCTTTGTAGACAGCATCTGTTTTAAAGGTTGTTTAGGGTCTACTGACCAGATGGGAGCTGGGGGAGGTAGGTGTCAGGGTGAATTCTCTGGTGTTAAAAGGAAGAACTCTAGGAATAGAAGCCTCTGAATTATAAAGCATAGGCTTTAAGTCAAAATGAAAATATTAAATTCATAGGTTGAAATTTTGTCTGGCTCAGAAAAGAATATTTCTAGAAAAATGATATTTGTGTATGATGTAGAGTTTCTGCTACATTGGAGAGCTGGAAAGCTATGTGAGCTTTGGAGGAAGAAGTTCTTAGCGTCTTTGGGGCAGTGTTGTTGGAAGGAGAAGTGGGGGTCACAGTAAATCAGAGGGCAGCTCTAGGATGGGCGCCTCGGCGTTGGAAGGCGCGCTTAGCGACAGGAGAGAGCTCCCAGAACATTTTGCGGATGTGGACACAAGCATAGTTGTCCTCGTCCTTTGCATCAGTGTGTTGTAGGTTTATATTATCATGATGCAGACTTGTCTGAGACTGGCGATAGAATTTGAAGTATTTTCCAATTTGAATACCGAACGCTTGTGTTGTTACAGTCTCCTCACATATTCTAGCATGTACAATAGCATCTAAGGCCAATGACAGGGTTCCGTTTACTCACCGAGAAGAATTTATTTTGATTCGTCATATTTTAAATATTCATGAAGTAACCTCTTCCATTAAACTGTTTTTGAGTCTTTACTAGTGTGCTTTTATTGCTATGTAACAAGCTACTCCTGAAGCTAAGTGATTTCAAACTTTTTCAGGTGAGGTAGTGGTTGTGGTTCAGTTTCTCAGGAAATTGTAAGAAAGGTGATGATCAGATGGCAGTCATCCGCTAGCTGCCACTAGAAACCTGGCTTCTCAGATAGCTTCCTGCGGATGTGCTTGGCCCTCAGCAGGAGTCTTCTGTACAAAGACAGTTGACCTCTACTTTCTGAGCCACTGACCCAAGCGTGATAACGAGCTGGAGCCTGCAGTGCACATTTCCACCATTTCTGCTTTTGGAAAGGACTCGCTAGGCCCGGGTGTGGCAGCACAAGCCCGTAATCTCAGTACTGGAGAGGCTTGGGAGAGAAGATTGTGAAGTCACAGTTCACAGGGCTGCACAGAAAGACTGTCTCCGGGAAAAACAAAGTGGCATTATCTAGAACCTGTACTAAAGGGAAGGCCTGCATCTCCTCCCACAGCGATGTAAGACTTTGAGCACACATCAGCACTGCAGCTTTTTGCTTTTGTTTGTCTTCACAGCTTGAGTTACCATTTATGATTTAATAACAGCAGCTTCCCAGGCAGTTGAATATAATTTTTTGTAGTGTGAAGAGGAGAATGGCAAGTTTACTATTGTTAGTTTCTTATATCATATGTGTGTGTGCATGTGTGTGTGTGTGTATGTGTGTGTGTGTGTGTGTGTGTGTGTGTGTGTGTGATCAGGCACAACTTATCAGGAATAATGTTAAGGAAAAGTAACTTAAACCATAAATCACTGAAAAATGACTAGCTATTATGCTCAGTGGTATTTAAAATTAAACTGAACACAACTAAATTATGACTTTAATTAAAAGACATTTTCTAAGATGGCACCAATGTGTTCAAAATTTAATACATTTTATATGAGATGATATCGTTACTAACATAAGAACTCCTTTTTTATTTGAGTTATTTATGTTTAAGTATGAGTTCTTTGCCTGCATGTATGTATGTACCGCATATGTGCCACCGCGCCTGCGGAGGTCAGAAGAGGGTGTTGGATCTCCTGGAATTGGAATCATGGATGGTTGTGAGTGGCTATGTAGACACTGCAAACTGAAAGCAGATCCTCAAATATCATATATGCACTACATTTATTTCCTTGCCCTTCTGCCCCTCCTACTCCTCCCATGTGCCCTTTCATCCCACTCCCTTTCAAAGTCACGTCTTCTTTGTTTTAATTATTATCGTTACATGTAGCAGGAAATATAAAAAGACTTGCAAGTTCCTGCGCTACACTCTCCTACTCTCAGCCCCGACAGCCTGGCCAGCCATGCACTGGTGGGCAATGGCCGACCTGTTTTTATCTCATGGGGACTCTGACTTAGAACTCCAAAACCTCTCCACCCAGCTCGCTAGGTTCGCTACCATGCCTGCCCCATGCTTCAAACCCCCACAACCCTTGTGGTGCACATCAGGCAAACCCATGCTTTGGCACCGTACCTTTCTCTCTGGAACCCAGTTGAGCCTCCTTGTGAAGGAAGACATCACACAGACTTAGCTCAGAAACAATGGTAACCCAATCTTTGGCGAAACAGCTAAAACCTAGTCTTGTAAGCCTTGTTAAAATCTGATTCCTCTGGTGGCGAATCCTTGAGGATCCTCCATGATACCAGGAAACTCTAGCAGCTACATCTTGCCCTTACTCTCTCCCCATTCCAAAAGGCCCTAACTCTCTCTCTCCTCCTCCTCCTCTTCCTCTGTCCAAGCTGGAAGTCCCACCTACTCACCCAGTGATTGGTCTGTTTATTCATTAGGGGATTGGTTCACAAGAAGTCACCTGAGTACACAAATTACTCCTTGTCCTCAGCCCCTCCCAAGAGAGCAGAATTAGCATCAAAATACAAACAGCACCGAGCCCATCCACAATAGTTACATATTTACATACACACGTATTTGGGAATAAATTTATAAATTCAACCTACTGAGTCCATTAGTGTTGCTTGTATGTGTACATTTAGGGGTGCCCACTTGGTGTTGGTAACCAGTTAGGAGGCTCATCTCTGGGGAAAGCTGACTCTCCCCAGTTCACACGGACCATATTGAACTAGATCTCTGATACCCTTTTATTATTGTTACCTTTGCATGTCATTCAATCAGCCGAAATAATTGAATTTACCATATAGAAAATACTGTGTAAAACTTAATAATTATATTTGTAAAATCCTTATCCTGCTTTTAAAAAATATATTTTACAATTATTGATTTTAGTTTATGTATGTGATTGTTTTGCCTGACTGTGTGTCTGTGTATCATGTGTATTCCTTATGCACATGGAGGTTAGGCAAGGTCTTCAGGTCCCCTGGAATTGGGGTTACAGATGATTATGAGCCATCATGTGGGTGCAGGAGCACAGCTCCTGTAACTGCTGAGCTTTCTCTCCAGCCCCACTTTATTTTTCGTGTAGCTCTTTCTCACACCATTTCCCTCCTTCACTCTGCCTCAGCAGCACTGGCTACCTTGCTCTCATTGGAACTCGCTAGGCATTCTTTTGCCCTTGGACATCTGCTGTTACTACCTTTTCCCTGGAATGTTCACCCAGATTTTCCTGTGCCCTCTTCTTTAAACCTTGCTCAAGGATGCCTTTCTGTCGAGACTCCCTGATAACTCTGTTTCAAATTCCAGTCTTGTTTTCCATAAACATAGTACCCTTAGCTCTGCTTTTCTTTGTCAGTATGGTATATAACTTGATATTTAACTAACCTATTTTAACTTAAAAAAATCTATCTTAGTCACTGTTGTATTGCTGTGAACAGACAGCATGACCAAGGTAACTCTTATAAAGGAAAACATTTAGCTGCAGGCTGGCTTACAGCTTCAGAGGATGAGTCTAGTCCTTTATCATCATGGTGGGGAACATGGCAGCAGGCCTGGCACTAGAGAAGTAGTTAAGAGCTATATCCTGACCCACAGGGGAGGGAAGGGGAGGGAAGGGCAGGACGGCAGGGGAGGGCACTGACTGGGTATGATGTGAGCTTTTGAAACCTCAAAGCCCACTCCTAGTGATACACTTGCTCCAACAAAGCCACACCTTCTAATGTTTTCAAACAACTCTATCTGCTAGTAACTAAATATTCAGATGGCCTATGGGGGCCATTCTTATTCAAACCACCACATTTATCTCTCCCAGCTGGAATATTAGGTATTCTTAAAGTCAAAAATCTTTAACTGTTTTTGTTTGCTTAAAAAAAAAATCTCTTGGGTGTTGGAGAGATGACTCAGTGGTTAAGAGCACCAGCTGCTCTTTTAGAGGTTCTAAGTTCAATTCCTAGCATCGACATGGTGGCTAACAATGTTTATAACTATAGTCCTATAAGATCCAATGCCCTCTTCTTGTGTGCAGATGTACATGAAGACAAAATTACCCATATTTGAGATAAAAATATATCAAGTGCCTTACAATCTGAGTGGTTATTATGTATTCTTGGGGTGACATAGTCAGTATTTGATATATATTTTGACTATCATCTTTTCTTTCTCTCTTTGACTAGATTATAAACTCCCCAGGGCATGAGTTGGTATCACACTGTCAGGCACGCACACAGTAAGCAACCATTAACCAGTTGTTTGGACGGCAAAAACCACAGGATTAACACTTGTTCTTTGGGCCAGTTATAATTATTTTCAGAGTAGGCTTAGCACTTTTGTTATAAAGGTTCTATATATTTGTTGTAAAATTTTCAAGTTTATGGGTGTAGCTCAATGATAGATCGCTTGCCTAGAAAGGTTCAATCCCTAACCCCACAAGTACACAAACAAGGAGATTTCAGTTCACCTAGAACGCTATAAAGAAGGAGATAATACCTACTGCTGTCATACTTGGATCTACTCTCACTCTTTCTTCTTCTGGTTACAGATTATTGGTTAAGTTTCATCTGTATCTAGCATATGTGTACTTTCATTTTTTGAGGAACTATCACACTGGATATTCTGTTTTACAGAGTTTTCATACTTAACAAAGAACAAAAATCTTTATACATTTATACTAGAATTATGTCTTTCTAGTGTCTGCACAGTAAGCTGTATTAGTCAGTGTTCTCTAGATGAACAGACCTAATAAAATTAATCTGTATATAGAAAGGAGGATTTATTAGAGTGGCTTACAGGCTGTGGTCCAGCTCGTCCAACAACAGCTGTCTACCAATGGCAAGCCCAAGAATGCTGTAGCTGCTTCATCCTTGACGCTGGATGCCTCAGCTGGTCCTCAGCAGATGCCAGAATCCCAGAGAAGTAGGAATGAAGAAACATGGACTGCCTTGCTCTCCAGTGAGAGCAGCAGCAAGCAGAGAACAAGCACGCCTTTCTTCCATGTCCTTATATAGGCTGCACCAGATGATATGGCCCAGATTAAAGGTGGATTGTCCCATTTCAGAAGATCCAGATGCAGTGTGGTCTTCCCACTTCAAATGGTTCAATTCAGAAATGTTGTCAAGTTGACTACCAAGAATAGCCATCACAGTAGCCTAAAATAAAACATTGAAAATGAATGATTCAGAGCTGTACAAAGTAGATACAAGCTATAAGTTATGTTCCAAACATTAGGACCCCTTAATATTTTATAAATTTCAGTCTGACTTTTAGAGGGATCTTAGAAGGATAATAAAGAAAAATGGGATGGGGTTGTATTGAGTTTTACCGATAGAACTTTTAATTAGTGTTTGTGAGGCCCTAGGCTTGGCTCCTAGCAAAGGTAATTAATTGTTCCAGGAAATTCTAATTTAAATTGTAGCATGTTTATCTTAGTTCTGGATAATGAGACAATATGATGTTAATTAATTATAAATCTATTCACTGAATTTATTTGCTGCCTTTAAGCAAAGAGCTTTAGTATCTGTAATAAAAAAGTCACTTGTTTTGAAGCATATGGTGTAGATGTGTTACACATGTAGCTATAGATGATAGCTGTACTGTAAAATGGAATATGTGTTCAATCATAAGACATGTGAGAAATGTCTTGTGGGTTGAGTGAAGTAGTGCATCAAGATAGTTCATCAGAGAAAGAAGACTGAATGGGAGTTTGAAAATACTTCACTCCAGGCTTATATTGCTTTCCTGTTATAATCCTCAGAATTATAATTACTCTCTACATTTTGATCCAGTTAATGATATAATCTTGTACAATATAATAAATTAATATGTTTTGGAAAACATTGGGTAAAGGAACCCCCTTTTAAAGTGTGGGTTCCTTTACTGCTGAAGGTAGGCAAGTGTGAGGGACAGGTTACCTTCTGCTTAAAATATTCAGTGTGAATGCTTTGATTTTTAAATGGCTTCCTCTTTATATTCTTTCCACTTAAGTCACCTTAAGCATCTTCAGTATAAATGACAGAATTTCTAATTTTTCAGATTGAACTCATTTGCCAGCAAAATAATATAACAGTATTAGAAGATACAATTAAAAGGCTTAAATCCGTAAGTACATTTTTCATAAATACATGGTAAGCAGTCATTTTTATTTAGCTAGTAAGCTACTAAAAGAATTAAATACACCCTTTGATTCATGCCTTTGTGAACATTAAAACATTTTGTTTTCTAAACTTAACACCCACTAACAGAGGTTTCTGGCATCCTCGCCTCCGCAGTGTGCCTTCTTGCCTCTCTGACATCACTACTTTCTTCTGGATGGTGACAATAACCTTTGATGGGTTTTAGCAAAGAACTTTTTAATTGTTACTAGCTCTAAAATGATGGCTTCAGAATTTTTTTTTTGACATAGAAGGTACATTCTTCCATACTTTAAATTTTATGCCTTTCATAATTAATATTTTAAGTTATCAATTATTAATCAACACCAGTTGATGTATTAATCTTACAGAAAAGTTTTCTATTTAAATATTTTAATCTGTTTTTTAAAATACTTAAAACACCATCTGAAACATGTCAACATTTTCCTCAGTATTCATAAAACAGATATAAAAATATTTTAAAAGTCTTTCTAAATGTCCATGTGAATGTGAGCTCATGGCAAGGCTCCTGAATGTATGGACTGCTCAGCACTCATTAGCATGTCCATTCACTGAGCAAGTATCGAATAAAACGTCAACTGACGTAAACCACCGAGGCCTGACGTGATAGGAAAGAGTTCCAGAGTCAGTCATCCTAAGGTTTGCTTCAGGTCTGCATGCTTCTGAAATCCCTAAGTATGTATGTATGTATGTATGTAATTATATATATTAAATATAAAGAAAATATATAATAAACATATAATATGCAATAACATATATTCTTCTCCAAATGATTAACTGAATATAGTGTTTTATTCAAATAAAGCACACCAAAATGGTGAAAATTGCTTTAAAAATGGTGTGTTGTTTTTAAAATTAACAAATAAGTTTTTACATGTTCTATTTTAAAAAATATTAAATTTAATATTTTAAAGACTTGTGTTTCTATTTTTAAAAGGATGCTATAATTTAGCTTAAAATAATTGCTTAACTTTTTCCTCCTTGGCAAGATAATTTTAGAGACTGAAAAAGCACAAAATAAATCTCCTTCTAGACTTGATTCCTTTGTCAAGACTTTAGAAGCAGACAGAGATTATTATAAGACTGAAGCTCAGAATTTGAGAAAAATGATGAGAAGCAGATCTAAGAGTCCAAGACGCCCATCGCCAGCTTCCCGGGTAGGTTTGGAGGACGTTCTTAGGCTTTTAGTTTGTTTCTCAAGTTCTGACTTGTATTCTTTCATTTATCTAATTTGGGACTAACGAATGTGATTTTGTATGAATTGCAGTAATCAAAGATGTTGGGAGACAGGTCTCTGATGTCACAGTGAACAACCAAGCTCTTTATTCCCAGTAAAAGTTGTAGTTGGGAGCTAATTAGGTCAGTGTGGTGCAGTTAAGGGTGAGGTTGTCAAAGGCGATTTTGCTGTTGGTCTCCATTCCTTTTATCCGTGGTTATGGTCACTAAGGAGAAACTGTACTGCCTGCAGTCACACTATCTCCTTAGTGCTGTAAGTGAAAGAATCTCAGCCAGGGGTACTGCTGCACACGAGTATCCTCTCAGCACTTGGGAGGCAGAGGCAGGGGGATCAGGAATTCAAAGCTAGCCCTGGCTTCATTGTGAGTTCAAGGTCAGCTTGAACTATTCGAGACTCTGTCTCAGCAGCAAAAAGTAAAGCAAGAACTTGAGATCTCTTAAATAATAATTCTAGGCTGCAAACTGTGATGTGGAGCTTTTGAAGTCAACTGCAAGGGACCGTGAAGAGCTGAAGTGTATGCTGGAAAAATATGAACGTCATTTGGCAGAAATCCAGGGCAACGTCAAGGTTCTCACATCTGAGAGAGACAAGACCTTCCTTCTTTATGAGCAGGCAAGCATATAAATATAGACTGTATAAGTAACAGCACTCACTTCTAGAGGTTTACAATTCCTGTGTAGGTTTTATGACCACAAGTAAACATGCCAGTCAAATTAATCTAACACTTGGAATGATATTTTTCCCTAAGCTTTTCTCTTTTCCTTTTCTTTTGTTGTGGTGCTGGGAATCAAAGCCCAGGACCTTGTGAACTCTAGGCAAGTACTCTACCACTGGGCTACATCCACAGCCCTGTTCTCAAGGTACTCTCTTTTTTTAATGTAATAATTTTTCATTCATTAATTAATTTATTCACTTTACATTCTGATGGCAGCCCCCTCCCTCCTCTCCACCCAGACCCACCCTCCCACCCCTTTCTCCCATTCCCCCTCCCCTTCTCCTCAAAGAAGTCTTATCTCATCAAGTCTCATTAAGACTAAGCGCATCCTCTCCCACTGAGACCAGACAAGGCAGCCCTGCTGGGAGAAAGGGAGCCAAAGGCAAGCAACAGAGTCAGGGACAGCCACCACTCCAGATAGTTTGGGGAACCCACACAAAGTCCAAGCTGCACATCTGCCTCATAATTGTAGGTGGCCTAGATCCAGTCCACACATGCTCTTTGGTTAGTGGTTCAGTCTCTGTGAGATCTCATGGACCCAGGTTAGTTGACTCTGTAGGTCTACTTGTGGTGTCCTTGACCCCTCCAACTCCTTCAATCCTTCCCCTGACTCTTCCACAAGACACTCCAGGCTCTGCCTGGCCTTTGGCTGTAGGTCTCTTTTTCCATTGCTGCTGGATAAAGCCTCTCAGAAGACACTTATGCTAGGCTCCTGTCTGCAAGCATAGCAGAGTGTCATTGATAGTGCCAGGGGCTGGCTCTCTCTTGGGGTGGGTCTCACGTTGGGCCACCATTGGTTGGCCCTTCCCCCAGTCTTTGCTCCATCTTCATCCCTGCACATCTAGCTTGTAGGTAGGGCAAGTATAGATATCCAGAAACTTTATATATTTTTTTGAAACCAAGAGACTCTCTGTCTTAGGGTTTTACTGCTGTGAACAGACACCATGACCAAGGCAAATCTTAAAAGGATAACATTTATTTGGGGGTGACTTACAGGTTCAGAAGTTCAGTCCATTATCATCAAGGCGGAAGCATGGCAGCATCCAGGCAGGCATGGTGCAGGAGGAGCTGAGAGTTCTACATCTTCATCTGAAGGCTGCTAGGAGAAGACTGGCTCCAGGCAGCTAGGATGAGGGTCTTAAAGCCCACACCCATAGTGACACACCTACTCCAACAAGGCCACATCTCCTAATAGTGCCACTCCCTAGGCCGAGCATATACAAACCATCACATTTCACTCCCTGGCCCCATGGGCTTGTTCAAACACATGAGGTTATGGGGGCCATACCTAGCCATAGCATAATAAAAAAGTACATTTTGTCCAACCTCCAAAGTCCCCATAGTCTATAGCAGTCTCAGCAATGATAAAATCCCAAACTTCAAAGTCTCTTCTGAGATTCATCCAATCACTTAACTGTAATTCCCAAATCAAGACAGGAAACCAACTGGGCAAACTCCAAACTCTGCATCTCCAAGGCTGATGTCAAAAGGGTCTTCAGATCTCCAACTCCTTTTTCATCTTTGTTGACTGCAATAAACTTCTTTCTTCTGGGCTGGTTCCCCTCCCTGTTAGCAACTTTCCTTGGCAGGTATCCCACAGCTCTGACATCTTTAACATCTTTGGGTCCCCAAGGCAACTTCAGCTTCACAGCTTCTTGTTCCAGTGTCTGGGATCCACACATGATCTTCTGGGCTCCTCCAAAGGGCTCGCGTCACTTCTCCAGCTCTTCCCCCTGTAGCACTTTTGTCTCTGGTTGATCCACTCCACTGCTGCTGCTGTTCTTGTGATCATCCCATGGTACTGGCATCTACAATACACTGGAGTCTTCCGCTGCAACTAGGCTTCACCAATAGCCTCTCATGGGCTCTCTACATGGTGCCAAGCCTCAGCTTCTTTGCATGGCCCCTTCAGTCGTGGGCTTTCAACTGCAACTGAGGCTGCACCTTCACCAGTGGTCTTCTATGTCCTCTCACAGTGCCCAGGCCTCAGCTGCTCTTCATGACTCCTTCATGCCTTCAAAACCAGTACCACCTGAGTGACTCTTACACATTACCAAGTCCTGCCACAGCACAAGGTACAACCTTGGCTATCTCTGGAACACAGCTTCTTTGTGCTCTCAGAAAACACTTCCCAGAAAATTTCACCTCAGTGATGCTGGTCTCTTCTTAATACCACTGATTTCTTAGTTCAAGCTAACCAGCATCAATTGTCCCAGTAGTCCCTTCTATTCTTGACTCTAAAGCCTGAGCCACATGGCCAAAGCTGCTGTGTTCTGCTGCTTGCTGGACCTGGAACATGGCCCTCCTTATTCTATTACCAGCTTTCTGTTTTCCAACTCTTTCACTGCCTAAGCTTGGCTGTCCTAGAACTTGCTCTGTAGATTGACCTTGAACTCAGAGATCTGCTTGGCTTTGTCTCCTAGGATTCAAGGTGTGCACCACCATGCTTGGGCCTGAGCTTTTCATGGCCACTGTTCCTCAAGATCCAGATCAAAAGCCTGTGTCTTCCAGACTCAAGATCTGGATCACATGTGTGCCCTTCACTTTTGGATTGTAGTTCATTCCAGAGTAAAAGTCAAAACTATTCCTTGTTCAACTGCAAACACACACAATAAGCTTGGCTAGGTGGGATCATGCCCTGAGATCACCACTCCCTAAATCTCTTTATCTCTTTGAACATAGGATTCAGCTCCATTTCATTCCCCAGTGCCCCTTTATTACTTGAACCATACATTTTGTATTTTTCCTTTCTAAGCTTCCTACACTTATTCAAAATGCTCTTTATGAGACTTAACCAGAGAACAGTCTTTGTTGGGCACTTTTGAGACTTCCTTTGTCAGTGCAATTAATATAAATCTCTGTATGTTAACCTCAAGTAGACTTTTCAGACAAGGGAAAAGCAGCCACACTCTTCACCAAAATACCACAAAAACAGTGTGATGCCGTATACTGAAATTCTTCTCCACTGAAACCTCTTGGGCCAGGTCTGTACAGTTCAAATCACTCTCAGCAACAAAGTCTTCCATATTCCTATTAGGATAGCCTATTAAGCCCCACCTAAAGGATTCCACTGCTTTGCAAATCCAAAGTCCCCAAATCCATTCTTCTAAACAAAAGCATGGTCAGGCCTATCAGAGCAATACCCCAGTCCCTGGTACCAACTTCTGTCTTAGTTAGGGTTTTACTGCTGTGAACAGACACCATGAGCAAGACAACTTCTTTAAGGACAACATTTAATTGGGGCTGACTTAGTTTCAGAGGTTTAGTCCAGTATGTATCAAGACAGGAACATGGCAGCATCCAGGCAGGCGTGGTACAGGAGGAGCTGAGAGTTCAGATCTTCATCTGAAGGCTGCTAGCAGAATACTGACTTCCAAGCAGCTAGGACTAGGGTATTAAAGCCCACACCCACAGTGACACACCTAATCTAACAAGGTCACACCTACTCCAACCAGGCCACACCTCCTAATAGTGCCACTCCCTGGGCCAAGCATATGCAAACCATCACACAAGCTGGGTAGATAATGATCAAAATTGAGAGTCAGGAGGCAAAGTGGACCATAAAATCAACTGTAGATGTGCGGCAGGTCTGGGGCCTCATGTTGCGCTGTGAGTAAGGACTGGTGGAACTTCCTGTCAGGGTAGATGTACCCAAGACATAGAAATAGCTTGTAGAGAGGTATAGCAAAAATAGAGAAAGAAAGATAAGCACTGTGGAGTGGTCATTAGACAGATATTCCACCCGAGGTGTGTTGAAGTCAAATTTGTATCTCAAAGTGGGTAAGTGGAAAAAACCAATCTATTTCTTAGCTACACACACATATACACATATACATATATATCACATGTATACATACACTATGTGTCTCTCTCTATATATATATATATACACACATATACATATATATTCACACACACATATATATTTATGCTTGCATTCATTTGTGAACTCTTGAAAATAAAATTTCTACCATTTCCTTATTTTCTTGTTTCTTGCATATTAATTTGGTTTCAGTTTTAACCAACTAGATGTACTGTATGTATAATTTAAGTTTTTCTTTTTAAAAATTCTATGTGTGTCTGTCATAGGCGCAGGAAGAAATTGCTCGACTTCGACGAGAAATGATGAAAAGCTGTAAGTCTCCTAAATCAACCACAGCACATGCTATTCTTCGTCGGGTAGAGACGGAAAGAGATGTAGCCTTCACCGATTTACGAAGAATGACCACAGAGCGAGACAGTCTGAGGGAAAGGCTCAAGGTGTGGCCGTGTTCTGTGTGTCTTCCATGGTACAGCGTGGGGGCAGTGGCACTGAGCCTGCTTTGTTGTGCTTGTGTCTTAAACAGATTGCTCAAGAGACAGCGTTTAATGAGAAGGCTCACTTGGAACAGCGGATAGAGGAGCTGGAGTGCACAGTTCACAACGTAAACAAAGCCCTTGCTGCTACTCCCTATAATCTTCCCTTTCTCTTTTTACTGTGTTAGGAAGAATTCTTGTAGTTTTCTAAGATTGGGTTTGCAGTCCTAAACTACTTAAGGTAGTCTGCATGTGATATTTCCTTAGTCCTACGTCACCTGTTCACCCAGTTAGTCCCCTCTAGAAACAGGGTGCAGCTTTTTATTTTTGGTGTGTATAGTTCCAAAGCTTTTTTGTTTTTATTGTTAGAATGTGGTCTCAGGAATATTAATTTTAATTAATTGGAATTTATTTATTGAGGGAGTGTATAGGCTCTCATTATGTAGCCCAGGTTGGCTTTGAACCCATGATTCTGCAGCTTCTGCCTCCTGAGTGTTGGCATTGTAGTACCACTGTACTTGGCTAAATTTTCATTTTTTTCTGATCTCCATGTTCAGTTAAAGATAATATTGCCAAATATGAGTATATCAAGCATTTGAGGTGCTCTAGATATGTATTTGGAATATTTGAGGTACAGAAACAGTTAAGGGTTTGAATGCACTGATATGTTCATTTGAGGTATTTCCTATATATAAAAAACAGACAAGAGAAAAAATTTATTTTCTTCATCCTACTTTATATGTAATGTATTAATATTGGATAATGAATGAATCTTTTTGCATATTCATCATGTATATAGTCAAGTTGAACCAAATTGCAAAAGGTAGACTGACATACTGAGGTAGACAGGCTTTATAGAAACGCTGTGTAGTGATTTGGTTTTACTACTATTATAGAATACTTTATCTATAAAACCTTCTACAGTGATCAGGTCTACCCAAGTGATTGTTTCATTGTGTAGAGTCTGCCATAAACTGCGCTTTGTAGGAGGAGTGTCTGTCTGCTGCTAGGACCAATAAGGCTCTGCACTGATGGCAGCTAACTGTCATTCCACTTGTGTAGCTGGACGATGAACGCATGGAGCAGATGTCAAACATGACCTTGATGAAGGAAACCATAACCACTGTGGAAAAAGAAATGAAATCATTAGCAAGAAAGGCCATGGACACTGAGAGCGAGCTTGGCAGACAGAAGGCAGAGAATAACTCTTTGAGGTAAACACCACACGTGTTAAACAACCAACAGTTTGCTGTACTGAACTCCCCTGCTTTATAGGACAGTTCATAGTGGAAGCTAGGAAGCATTTGTAATGCAACGTGTAAACACTCCTACACTAGCTCTAATCTCACATTTGTAACATGTCAAATTTAATGTTTTTATACAGTTTTTATACAGCCCTCTGAAAATTGAGATATGTAACCTTGGTATTTTATAGTTTACCTTTTATACTTTTATAACTTTAAATTCTTTTCTAAGATCTGAACAATTTAAGAAAGCCCAGACTCAAAACCTTAAGGAAAAGATGATTCCTAACCCAAGAGTAAGTGGATTAACCCCTTCATTGCACTAGTATAACGCGGGAGCAGTGTGTGGTCAGGAAGACACCCTGTACCCGAGACTCCACCTTAGTATTTGTTAATGTGAAATAAAACTACTCAAGTTTCAGTAGAGATGCGTTTCTCTTTACCTGTACACATGAAAAGTGTTAGTTAGTGTGAGTGTGTAATATATTATTAAATCTACAGAGAATAACTGGGCCATATGTGAGTTCCCAGAGTCTGCCCTTGACCTTCCAGGGCCTGTGGTGCATAGTAGGGGCCACTTGCCGGGACAGATAGTTACTCAAAGCCCCTGAATTTCCTTGGAAGACAACCTCTTCCTTATACTGCTATTGTAAGCTCACACAAAATGCAAGCAGTACCAAAGCAAGAAAGCAACCACAAAGCAAACCCCGGGAAATAGAAGTAAGGAAGGGTTAGAGTCGCCCATCTAAGAGGGGGAAGGTAGTGTAAACCGTCCAGCCAGAAAACTCTTCATGTCACTCGGAGGGTTCCGTGTGACTGAGCTCAGCTGCGGCAGTTTATACCTAGTGTTTTCAGTTTCATCACATAGGACTTCTGTGTTGTCAGAAGCTCTTACAAATGTGCAATAACCTGGGTGTGCTTTGTTCCTTTGATGTGGACCTTGCCGTGTGGCTCCGCACTTTTGTAGCTCTCCACTTCTGTAGGATAGCAGTGTGCACCCTGCCTAACGGTTTCAGGAGATTTTTTTTTTAATGTATGTTTGCTTATTTGAAAACTTTTCCTGATGTATAACTGCAGCATATACACTGAAAGGTCGATATTTATATACTAAGGTTGGAAAACTTTGACCTTTGAAGCCATCACACAATCAAGATTCTAGCTTACTCTGCACTCTTATGTCTCCTCCTGTGACTTCACACACTATGGTGATTCTCAGGTGACCATTGGTTTATTTCAGGCATGTAGGTATTTGAATTTTCTAAAAAGTTAAACCAATGCAATCATATCGTATATGTTGCTCAGCCAGGCTGCGTTTCCTCAGTGTGGTTATTCTAAGATCTGTTCTTTATGTATTCATATCGTATATACTTTATACTGTTCGATTGCTGAGCTGTGCGCCACCGTGCGGGTACGCACACTGACACTTGCATTGTTTCCAGTCTGGGGCTGTAATGAATAAAGTTACTAAGTTCTTCTCTATGTAAGTCTTTGTGTGGACATATGTTTTATTTCTTGAATTAATATCTAGGAATAAATGGCTAAGTTATATGCTATATTTTCCCTTTAAGGAAAACATTAAAGTCTTTCTCAGTGTGGCTGTAGACTGTGCATTTCTCCAGTAGGGTTGAGTTTGTCAGTAGTTAATTATTCTTGCTGACATTTGATATGCAGTTCATTTTTAACACCAGCCTTTATTTTGTTGTATAGTTCCATTTTTAAATTTTATAAAAAAATTTAGCTTTAATGTGGAATAATAAAAATTGTCTGCATTTAAAGACTACAGTATGTTTTGATACGTACACATTGCGAAATGACACTTTGTGACCTTGCCTGCTGTACTCAGTGCTCCTAGCTCCTGCTTGTGCAGGTAAGTACTTAGTGCTGGCAACTAGGCAGCTCTTCTCTGGCCCTTGGTCCCTTTCTTCTGTATCTGTGAGCTCGTGGTTCTCTGTATTGAGAAAATCGCATTATCTTTTGTACAGTAGGTTGGGTTTGTTGTGGTTATCGTGAGGTTTACTACTACATTCTCTAGTTATGGCAGTCTTTTCAGTGGTAACAGTGCCAGTCACATGGAAGGGCAGCTGCTGATGGAGACAAATACACTTCGGGTAAATATGCACATAAGTGGCTTTGCTAGATCAGTGGATAGCTGTATCTTTCAGTGTTTGAAACACTTTTTAAAAATGTAAGTTACTATACTCATAGATCAGTGCCTTGCTCAGCCATCTTCAGAGAAGCTTCCTCATGCAGCAGATGGGAACAAACACAGAGACCCATAGCTAGACATCTCGCAGAGAGTGAGAGGCCTTGGAACACTGGGCCCCAAATAGGTTGTCTCCATCAGATCCCTTGCTTCAGAGCTCAGGGAAGCTTGCAGAAGAAGAGGCAGAGAGATTGTAACCCAGAGGGGATGGAGGACACCGAGAAAACAAGGCCTTCTATGAGCACATATGAGCGCAGTTCATGTGGATGCATAGGGACTGGAGCGGCAGGCACAGGTCTGCACCAGGCCTCTGCATGTGTAGTATGCTTCCCGCTTGGTGGTTTTATGGGACTCCTGAGTGTGTGAATGGGTGAGACTCTGATTCTTGTGCCTTCTTTTGGCCTTTTTTCTTTCTGTTGGTCTGTCTTGTCCAACTTTGATTTGATAGTTTTTGTTTTACAGTATTTTGTTATAATTCAATGTTATCTTTAGAAGCCTGCTCTTTTCTAATGCGAGACAGAAAGGGAGTCTAAATGGAGGGAAGGTAGGAAGGAACTGGGAGGAGTAGAGGGAGGGGTTAAAAACAAGAAATAAAAAAGAACCCAAAGTAGATACATAAATAAAATAAACTGATAGCTGTCCTTATAGGAGTGACATGGTGCTGCGGTTTTGATCTGTGTTGTGTAATACCATGCCTGGTTTTGCTAAGAGGCTTGTGAAGTTCGTATCTAGATGTTTATATTTTCCCCAGTGAGGAGTCTGTCAGTTTCCCTAGGTGACTGTGTCTTCTCTACACTCCTGCAGGTGACTGTCAGCTCTCTCGAGGGTCCTCAGCTCCTCTTCACTCACCTTCTCCAGCATGTTTCTAAGTGCTGTGGCTGTGAGTTCACAGCTTTCTTCTGCTTTGTCATGGCGGCTGCCAGTGCTGCCTCACATCTGCTCCTCATTATTTCTGCTTTAACTCCAGATTTCTGTTGGCTCCTAGCAATAATTGTACTGTATCTGCTGAATATTTTATTTGTCTGCTATTTTCCTGATTCTATTAACATGTCTATTTATGTTCTCTTATAGCTTGATTAACTGCCTTAACCGTTTATTTTGAATTTATGGTCGTGTACCTTTGAAATTTATATTTTTGAGTGGATTGCGTCAATTTGCTTTTTTTCTCTCTCATGGTTCTGGGTTTGAGTTGATGTGTGCACATTTGTTGCAGAGTTTCAGTAGGGAAGTATCTTCACACAGTCTTGAATACAGAATGCAGTTCACATAGTGGAGAGGGCACAGTGGCCAGTCTTCACCAGTGTGTCAGCTGTGGATGGTGTCAGCACTTGCTGTGGGCATGTGTCCTCAGAAGCCATGGCTGTGGGTGACCGGGCGATGCCAATGCTGTCACAGGTCTTCTGCTTGCTTTCTCTTTTCTCCAAGGAGAGACTATGAACGAGGGCATCTGTCTGGACAACTGTGTGGTCCATGTGGGCAAGTCTGGCCCAGAGCCCAGGTCCAGCATCGCTGTGCTTGGCTGCCTTTGCTCCAAGGATAGAGTCAAGGATGCGTTTGCTCCAGCAATGGTAGTGATGCTTGTAGGGCGACTGGGGAACTAGATGTGGAAGTGAGACGTGGAGCGACACCAGCTAGCTCACTCTGCTTCCACACACGCTGTCTGGTCCTGGGTGCTTGTGGGGCACTGGTAGAGTTACAGTGTGCAGTGCACGTGCACCACACATGCACAAGTATATATGCTGGACAGGCACAGCACTTGGCACAGGCCCGAGGAAGTGCCAGCCTGCGGAGGTGAGGTCGCTTATTACTCTGTGGTTTGAAGCACTTGTGGATACTGGAGGATTGGTCACAGCCCAAGGGCAGCAGACAGTAATGATTCCTTTTTGAGAGGAAGGCTTCTCCCCATTTAGCTGCCCTGACTTGTGGTGGGGATCGATGGTGGTTACCTTCATGGTGAAAGCTGCCAATGTCGCAGGCAGAGTAGGCTACTGGTGACCAAGGCAGCAGCCTGCACATGGCTGATACTTGTTCTTAGTGCCTCCAGATGTCCCAGAGGGGTGTGTGTGTGTGTGTGTGTGTGTGTGTGTGTGTGTGTGTTAGAAAGATGAAGACTGGACTCTTTTCTGCCATACTGTATTTGTTACTGTTTTTTTGGTTGGTTTTTGTTTTGTTTTGTTGTTTTGTTTTTTTGTCCTGCCTCAGCCTTCTGATTTCTAAGATCACAGACCTTGGATCTGTGACCCCATCACCCTGACCTGACGTGTTGTTATTGTATTTTTTTTGTTTTTAGTTTTGAGAATGAAACTCTAAACTGTTTGTCTTAGCTTTCTTTCTTTCTTTTTTTTTTTTTTTTTTTTTTTTTTTTTTGGCTTTTGGTTTTTCAAGACAGGGTTTCTCTGTATAGCCCTGGCTGTCCTGGAACTCACTCTGTAGACCAGGCTGGCCTCGAACTCAGAAATCCGCCTGCCTCTGCCTCCCGAGTGCTGGGATTAAAGGTGTGCGCCACCACTGCCCGGCTAAATTTTTCTTTTTTTAATTTTTTTTTTTTTCTGGTTTTTCGAGACAGGGTTTCTCTGTGTAGCCCTGGCTGTCCTGGAACTCACTCTGTAGACCAGGCTGGCCTTGAACTCAGAAATCCGCCTGCCTCTGCCTCCCAAGTGCTGGGATTAAAGGCATGCGCCACCACTGCCCGGCGCTTTCTTTCTTTCTATTGTTGTAATAAAACCCATGACCAAAAGCAACTTGGGGAAGAAAGGTTTTATTTGGATTACATATCCTTGGTCACAGTCCATTGATGGAAGTTGAGGCAGGAGCTGAAGCAGAGCCCATTGGGAAATGCTGTTTACTAGTCTGTCCACGGCTCATTCAGTTTTCTCTCTTATACACACCATAGCCACTTGCCTAGGGCGGCACCGTCTACAGTGGCCTGGGCCTTCCCACATCAGTTACTAATCAAGAAAATGGCATGTGATTGTCTGCAGGCCAATTTAATGGAGGCATCTTTACAGTTGAGATCCTCTCTTCCAAGATATGTCTAGGTATGTGTCTGTGTAACTGTGGTTTTCAGAGGGGCTCTATCTTACTTCAACTCCAGCAGTGTGCAAGGGGTACAATTTCTACACATTCGTGTTAACATTTGTTATTTTCTGTTGTTTTTGGTAGTCATTCTAAAAGGTGTGAGGCATTGCACTGGGGTTGGGTTTATATTTCCATAATGGGTCAATGCTACTGGGCATCGTTCTGTGTGCCTTGGTTATCTGTATGTCTTCTCTGGAGAGTCATCCTACTTACATTCATTGCCTCCCTCCCTGTTATTGACATTATTCATTGCCCATAATATTAGGTTTCATAAGGATGTTTTTATGAATATACACAGACACACACTGTGTGTGTGTGTGTGTGTGTGTGTGTGTGTGTGTGTGTGTGTGTGTGTGTGTGTGTGTGCGTATTCTAGTCAGGCTTGAATTCCTTAACAAAACATCATGACCGAGAAGCAAGTTGAGGAGGAAAGGTTTTCTTCAGTTTATACTTCCACACTGCTGTTCATGACCAAAGGAAGTCAGGACTGGAACTCACACAGGGCAGGAACTTGGAGGCAGGAGCTGATGCAGAGGCCATGGAGGGGTGCTGCTTACTGGCTTGCTCAGCTTGCTTTCTTATAGAACTCAGGACCAACCAGCCCAGGGATGGTACTGCCCACAAAGGGCTGTGCTCCCCCCACCCCCAGTGACCACTAATTGAGAAAATGCCTTACCGCTGGATCTCATGGAGGCATTTTCTCCACTGAAGCTCCTTCTCTGTGATAACTCCAGCTTGTGTCAAGTTGACACACAGAACCAGCCAGCACATATATGGTCAGAGTATATGACATGTATGTTCCTTTTCTCTCACAGCCCTACTTTTCTTTCTTCATTAGTCCTCTAAACACTTTGCTTCTACTTTCATGTCATAATTCATACATAATTTTATGTATTTGTATAAAATTTAGGGTCTACAGACAAGAAGCAATATGATATTTGTCTTTCGGGTCTAACAGTTCATTTAATATAATGACCCTTATTTAATTTTATTTTCCTACAGACAGTGTGGTTTCATTCTTCCTTATGACAGCATAAAATTCCATTGTGTGTGTATGCCATATTTTCTTTATCCACTCCTCTGTTGACGGGCACTTAGTTGGTTCCATACTTGTCCCATACCTACCGTGAAGAGCTGCAGTGAGCATCCATAGGAAGCATCTCCGTGATACGCTGGCTCAGAGTCCTTGTCGTATCCTCAAGAACCGTAGAACTGGGGAGTACGGGAGAGTTATCTTAAATTTCCTTCTAGAAACTTACATGCTGAGTTCCAGGGTGGCTAGAAGCCTCCTTTTGAGTTAACACGTATTAATCCTTACAGTATCTCATATTTTAAAATACAACATACTCAATATGCTTCCTTAATGTGTTAATTCTCTACTATATGTTTATGACTAATAGCAAGAAAGTTACATTTTGGCAGAACTTTCTTAACACTCTCTCTCTCTCTCTCTCTCTCTCTCTCTCTCTCTCTCTCTCCCCTCAGCCCTGAGCCAGGGTTTCTCTGTGTAGCCCTGACTGTCCTAGAACTTGCTCTTTAGACAAGGCTAGCCTTGAATTCACAGAGATCTGCCTGCCTCTGCCTTTTGACTGCTGGGATTAAAGGTGTGTGCCACCACCATCTGGCCTGGAAAACTTTTAAAGACTGTAGAAACTTTTTATTGATTATTAAAATTTCTCTGCATGGATTTCTTATACAATCATTTTATGGTCTTTTGGGGGCAGGAAACTAAAAATGGCTACATGTGACTGGGATAATATGATTTTCAAAAATATGTCTTATTTTTGCAACACAATGCTGTTTAGAGTTATCTGTGTCTTTGCTTATGGGAGTGATTTAATATTTTTAAATTGCTAAGTACTGCCCTGTGGAATTGATAACTCTTCATGTATTTATTCAGCTGGTGAACGTTTGGGTTAATTACTTTGTTTTTTACTCTAAAGAATAAGGCAGGTATATATTTTTTGTATAAATCTTTTGTTTTTTACTTATTCTTGTTTTGTGTATGTGGGATATTGCCTGCATTATGTCTGTGCATCACGTGTGTGCAGTGACTATGGAGGCCTGACGAGGGCATCAGATCCCTAGGAACTGGGGTTAGAGACAGGTGCTAGCTGCCATGCGAGCGCTGAACCATACAGCTCACCAGCTTCTCTGTGTGAGCACCAAGTGCTCTTAACCTCTGAGCTGTCTCTAGCACCTGTACATGTTGTTGGTTTATAGACATATTTTTTAATTTTGGGGGTCAGTAGTGGAATTTTTGGGTTACATGATAAGTATGTCTTTAACTTGACAAGAAATGTTCAAATAGTTTTCTGCAATGATTGCTTATTTAATAATATAACTAATCATTTATGATGCCTGTCTTCTTAGGGCTTTCAGAGAAAATTAAGCTCTATACCATTAAAGTAAGTATTATAGGTAGAAAGTTACCATCCAGTCAGTGATTCTAGATTCTTATGAATCTAATATGATTCTAGCTTGTACTATTGAGAAATTGAGACATACTACTACTATTGTAATTTTATCTAATTCTTCATTTTTTTCTAGAACCCCACTTCAAAGAAGTTGTATGAGGGGGTTTTGTTGTTGTTACTGTTCTGCCTTCTAGTGGATATCATTGTCCATCTCTGGTTTCCTAATGATGCCTAGGGCCTTTTGGAGCCATTTCTATAGCTTCTTTGTGTATTGTCTACTCATGTCCTTTGTAGGTATTTTATTTGGTTATTTAAATTTTATATTTATTAATTAACTAATTAATTAATTAATATAAGTCTCAGCGAAGTTCTCTTAGAATTGGGTAAAAATGTTTTCATTTGAGCAGTAATAGAAAATACTTCTGAACTAAATGCTAAATGATTTTTGAAAAGAAGACTGTATGAAGAAATCAAAGAAAACCCATGTAGTAGAAAGTTCAGTTTTAGAATTGCCAGGAAATATCTACACAAAAATGCCTTTCTTCTGTTTGTTTTCTGTAAGTCTCACAAAATATTAAGTTGATATTTACACATGTTCACTTGTACACCAGTACTAACTGGTTTAATTAACAATATTTGAGACAGGGTCTCACTATATGGCCCTGACTGGTGTAGGACTCACAGAAATCTGCCTGCTATGCCTCCCAAGTGCTGAGACTAAAGGCATATTTTACCACTCTGTTTATTTTTTTTAAGATTTATTTTCTTTTAATTATGATTGAGCCTTTAATCCCAGTTCTTGGGAGGCAGAGGCAGGTGGATCTCTGAGGCCTGGCCTATAGAGCGAATTCCAGGACTACACAGAGAAACCCTGTCTCAACCTTCCCCTATCATGTTTATATGTGTCTGTGTGTCTGCATATGGATATATGCACAGACTGTAGGTGCCTGTGAGGTCAGAGATGTTGAATGTCCATAGAGTCAGAGTTACAGGTAGTTGTGGGCACACCATGTGTGTGCTGGCAACCAAACAGGTCCAAGAGCCATGCATGCTTTTGACTGTTGAGCCAGCCCCACTAACGAAAGTGGATTTTCAGTGTTTGAGAGAGATTTTTTTTTTTTTAGAAAGCATCTTAAACAAGGCCAGTTGACAATGGAATAAAAAATGAACAGCTTATTTTTCTTCCTTGTGTTTAAAGTTCCATCCCTGGAATGAAGCCAGTTGATCATGGTGTGTGGTTTCTGTACAGGTAGGCCAGTCTTTGTTCTCAGATTGAACCCAAAATTAAGCACTCAGCTAGAGATACAAGATTGTGGAAGCCAAATATAGCACTGGAGCTTCACAGTTCTCAGGCCCACAGCAGTGATAGAAGGCTCTAGAGCAGTGGTTCTTAACCTTCCTGTCTCAACCTGCTGTGACTCTTTAATACAGCTCCTCATGTTGTGGTGACCCCAACCGTAAAATTATTTTATTGCTACTTCATAACAGTAATCTTGCTACTGTTAATGAACAGTAATGTAAATATCTCATATATTGTCCCTTAGAGGGGTCTTGACCCACAGGTTAAGAACCATGTCTCGAGAGGCTGACCTGATTTCTGACCTTAGGCTGAGGCTATAGAACTCCATGGTTACCCTCAGATGATAGGCTCATTCCTAGCCAGAGTTAAAGCCACTAACTCCTTACAGCTCACTGCCCCCCTGACCTTCCTGCTGTCTGAAATACTCAGTGGTGGACATCCCAGCTCCTCCCTCTCCATGACTATACTACAGAGCCCTCCCCTCTCCCTCTTGCCATGACTGCCTCCTAGGCTTGTCTTTCACCATGAGGCAGTGGCAAGTTGTCCCCAGGTTCCTTAGTTTGTGATTGTTCCATTTTGTAAGCCCTTCAAAGCAGGGAGGTTTGGTGCTCCACCTTAGTCCATTAGGCTTGTGCAGCACGTGCTGTTGTCTGCCAAGCCGTCTCGGTCGTCTGTACATTTTCCTCACTGTTTCCATGTCCTGGAGCAGCTGTACACAAACCAGGTATGTGCGTATTTCTGAGACCCTTTCGTTCTTTTGAAAGGGTTTTAGTTGGAAGTCTTCTGTCCAGGTTTCATATAAATGAGGTTTGTTTGTTTTTTTTTTTTTTTAAAAACTATATTTGATGTTGTTGTTGATGCTGCTGCTTGGCATGTGTGTACATGTGTGTGCCACAGTGTATGCTGAGGGTCAGACGCAGGTTAAGGACCTGAGCCTTAGCCTGAGCACCAAGTGCCTTTACCTACTGAGCCACCTTGCCCGCTCAGTAGGAATTTTTAGTACACAAAAGTGGGCATATGAGAAGACACGTTAGGTAGCTTAGCTGAATATCTTGGGGGTTTTCTCTGGAATCACAAGATTCTGTGATAGACTTATTTTATTTTATTTTATTTTATTTTATTTTATTTTAAAGTGTCTCATGAATCTCAGGATGACTTTGTACTTACTTTGAGTGGGGGATGTTCTTGAACTCCTGATCCTCCTGCTTTCAGAAACTCCCAAGGCATTGCTTTAGTTAGTTGTGATTTATTAGTTTGAATAATTCAATGACTATATATAGTTTTCCATTTTCTATTCTTTTTCTTATACAGGTCATAAGTGTTTTATAAAGATCTTTTAAGAAAGAGAATATATGGTTGTAGTGTAGCTTTAATACTGCGAGGACAGCTAAGTACACAGTGGTGTTTACGTAAGTGTCCAGTGGTGTTTACGTAAGTGTCCAGAGGTGTTTACGTAAGTGTCCAGTGGTGTTTACGTAAGTATACAGTGGTGTTTACGTAAGTGCACAGTGGTGTTTATGTAAGTGTCCAGTGGTGTTTACGTAAGTATACAGTGGTGTTTACGTAAGTGTCCAGTGGTGTTTACGTAAGTGCACAGTGGTGTTTATGTAAGTGTCCAGTGGTGTTTACGTAAGTGTACAGAGGTGTTTACGTAAGTGTCCAGTGGTGTTTACGTAAGTGCACAGTGGTGTTTATGTAAGTGTCCAGTGGTGTTTACGTAAGTATACAGTGGTGTTTACGTAAGTGTCCAGTGGTGTTTACGTATGCTTAAGTGCGGGAATAACCACCCCTTTGGCTTCTATAACACATTCTGTGAGATTTGCACAGAAAGTAAAGTAAATGAAACTTTGCATAACTTTTAGATGTATTTGCTTTATTTTATGTTTATGTGTTTTGCCTGTGTGTATGTGTGTGCACCATGTGCACAGCTGGTGCTTGTAGAAGTCAGAAGAAGCTGATCAGGTCTCTAAATGTAACTCCCGGGAGCTGGAATTACAGATGGTTGTGAACCTGATCAAGCAGGGCAGAAACCTAGAGCAGGAGCTGCTGCAGAGCCATGGGGGTGCTGCTTTCTGGCTTCCTCCTCCTTGCCTGCTCAGCCTGCTTTCTTGTAGGCCCACGACCAGCACCTCAGGGGTGGCCCCATACACAAAGGACCAGGCTCTCCCTCATTAGTCACGTACTTATCAAGAAAATGCCCTGCAAGCCTGCCTACAGCAGGATACTGTGGAAGCACTTTCTCAACTGAAACTACCTTCTTTCATATGAACCTAGCCTACGTCAAGTTGACATAAAATTAGCCAGCACACCATCTCTCCAACCCCCTTTGCAGAACTTTTATAAAGAATTAGTGTTACCTGTTTTCTTCTCCCATAGTTTTTTGTTTTTTGTTTTTTTTACTTAATAATTTACTTGTGTGGTCTAGATCTGGGAATTTATTTTATTACCTTAAAATAAAACTTATAAGTAGTTGCAAAATATAGAAAAGTCCATTTATCCTCTGTCCATTTGTACCAGTATCATACTTTACATAATTAGACTATAATATCAAAATCAGGAATCCACAAAGGCACAAATGTGCATGTGGGTCTATGTCATTTTATCATATAAATAGTTATGTCACCATATTAAGGATACAGAATTATCCCTACAAAGTTATTCTCTGTGGTGCTTCTCATAGTTAGACCTCATTTCCTTACCTCCAAATATCTTACATCTGGCACTTACTAACCTATTTTATAATTTTGTCATTTCAAGAATTGTATCAATATAGTCATACAGATATAGTTTTTGAGATAGGTTTAAAAAGTCAGAATAATGTTGTGTAAATCCATCTAAAAGCTTTTATTGGGACCACATGTGTGCTGTTCAGAGAGACTCTGGGTGGTTCCTGCTCTGTTGGGTTGTGACCTGCATAAGCTTTTGGAGCCTTGGAGAACCTGGAACACCAGAGACTGGAAACAGTTACTGACCTTTGAAGCTGTGGCTGTGGACTTCATGCTGTGGAATGATTTTCTGAATCCTTCCCAGAAGACATGTGATGTGGGAAACCTAGAGCATGGCTCCTGTAGGAAAAAATGTGTGAAGACCAGAATATTGGACATGGTACAAAGGTCCCATAGACGTCAACCTTGGAACTGTGACCTCTGTGCTACAAAATGGGTGGCAGAACATGGAAGGTGGCTACAAGAGCCCCAGCGTAAGTCAAGGAGTAGAGATAATCTGAACATAAGTGAAGTATTAGTGAAGACTCTAGATTATATTTTGGACATGAAAACTTCTGCATGTGAAATCAATCCACCTCCGTGTGTGTGTGTGTGTGTGTGTGTGTGTGTGTGTGTGTGTGTCTGTGTGTCTGTGTGCTTGCGCGCGCGTGCGCACGTGTGTGCGTGTACGTGTACGTGTACATGTTTGTTTGAAGTCTGTATTTGTCATTCTTCCCCACTTGCCCTTCAGAACTCATACAGAGAACAAGGAGTATGATTAGGAAGAAAAGGACCAGAATGTGCCTGTGATGGCAAACCTTGGTTGTCAGCCTGAGGCACCTGGGAAGAGTGTCATTTGAAGAATTGCTTTCATTAGATTGGCCTGTGAGCATGTCTGTGGGGTGTTGTTGGGATGCTGGGAGGAAGGGAGGGACCGGCCCGTAGTGAGTGGTACTGTCTCTACACAGGTTGATAGGAAAGCTAGTCGAGCAGACCACAAGGAACAAGCCAGTAGTCAGTATTCCTCCATAGTTTCTGCTTCAAGCTACTGCTTTGAGTTCCCGCCCTGTCTTCTCCTGCTTGTGTATTGTAACCTGGAAATAAAGCCAAATGAACCCTTTCCTCCCCAGGCTGCATTTGGCGATGATTTTTCACAGCAACAAAAATCAAACTAGAATTTTAGAAAACCTTATTTCCAGTGCTTCCAGAAACAAAGAAAAGATACACACTGGAGATGCTCTATGAGGACAGGCCTGCCATAAAGCCTTCAGTTCCTCAGTTCTCTTAGAAGTCACACAGGGACTCAGGCTGGAGCGAGTCGTATGGGAAAAGCGTCAGCCGCTCAGTTTTGTGAAAGTAAGCACATTGGAATGAAACCTATATGTAAGCAGTATGGGAGAAGTTTTAGTTGTTCTATTTCCGGTCAAAGACATGCATGAATGTACGTGGCAGCGAAACCTCGTGAATTAAAAAAACGCCAACCAACCAAAACAAAACAAAACAAAATCTAAATAAACCCACCACTACTACCAAAAACCATGGGAAAACCTTTCAGTGTTCTATTTCCTTCAGATACACAAAAGAATTCTCAAGAGAGCATACACGTAAGCTGGTGGGACAGCCTTCAGTCTCTCTAGGTCTGTATAAACGTGTGAAAAGCTCACACTGAAGAGAAACCCTATGTGTGTGGGAAAGCCTCAAGGACCTCTGTTATCTTTAAAAAATGATAGAATTCAGGGTTGGAGAGATGGCTCATCGGTTAAGAGCACTGACTGCTCTTCCAGAGGTCCTGAGTTCAATTCCTAGCAACCATATAGTGGCTCACAGTCATCTGTAATGGGATCTGATGCCTTCTTCTGGTGCGTCTATGGACCCATATAAATAAAATAAATAAATCTTTTAAAAAATAATAGATTCATACCTAAATATGGCATGCGAGATGGCTCCACTGTCACGATATTGTAGCACACACAAGAATGTAATGGAAAGGACATGTTCCCATTCATATTGCAAGAAGCCTCTAGTAATGTTAGTTTGATTAAGTGAGATGAACTTGTACAGTGTGGAGAAAATGTTCCTGAAGGTAAGCAGAAGTCTTAATTAGCACATATGTACAAATGCAAACCGGATGAAAATCTTGTGAAGGCAACCATCAGGCTGTGAGTTGTGATCATTTCAGTCTTCTTATATCCCGTGAATATGAGAAACATGAAGAAGCTAACACAAGGTGACTCTGCACAGTGCTCTACAGCAATGGCTCTCAGCCTGTGGGTCAGGACCCCCAGAAGGGTCACATATCAGATATTTACATTACAATTCATAACAGCAAAATTGCAGTTACGAAGTAGCAACAAAATAATTTTGTGTTGGGGGTCAGCACAGCATGAGGACCTGTATTAAAGTGCTGCAGCCTTAGGAAGGCTGAGAGCCGCTGCTCTAAAAGATACCTGGACTTGCTGAAATGTGAAATTTGAAAAGCAAAATCAAATTACCTACCCAATTTTTTAAAGTCACTTTTTACTGCTGAGTAAGATTCAATGAGATGATTATTACCACAAGCAGTTTAACTCTTCTTCCGACATGGCTCATTTGTTCTTTGATCTGTGAGATTATAACATTTCCTCTTCCCATACAACCATCTTTTTTTCACTATTATTGCATGCATACCTGTGTATTCATATATATTGCTAAGTGTAACCTCTCTAGTCTACATGATGTTACTTGTATGTGTGTTTTCAGGGCTGACTGACTGGCCGTGGACAACCAATCAGTGTCCTTTCCTAAGGGAGTACCGCCTCTCCGACTCCCGCTTTGCCTCTGTTGCCTGTGGTTCTTTATGTGGGGTTGAATCTTGTGGGCCCCCGTCCACCTAGGCTACGCCATAGGTGGTATATGTGTTTGGATCACATGGGATGGTCATGTTGGTGAGACTTTATGGGTTTAACCTCTAATGTTACTAGGAGACACGCCTGATCCTCTGACCCCCTCTTCTGCAGTGTTCCTTGAGTCTTAGGTATGAGAGTATATTGTAGATGTGTCTTTTGGCACGATTCTGCATTTCTATTGCTTGTGGAATAATAGTATCCATCTTCTGTAAAGAGAACTTTCCTTGATGGGGGGTGGAGTGTGAGTATGAAGACAGGTGTTTATATATTGCCAGGGGTTATACTGGTTTACCACATTAGCCACTGTAGATTCTGCTCCAGTAACCATGACTTCATCAGCACCAAGCAGTTAGCTAGGTTTCCAGTACCAGACATGGTTTCCCTCTTGCTGAGTGTGTCTTAAGTCCACTCCCTCCCTCTAACTCTTATACTCCCTCCCTCCAAATACACACACACACACACACACACACACTCACACTCAAGTCTTCCAAAAATTTTACTAGGAAACCCAGTAGGTGCTGCCAGTGTGTACATGGCTATGGTGCTATCTACCTGGGGCATGGACAAGCTGCCAATAGCCACCATTTGAAAAAAAAGTGACTTTCCTTCTTGTAGCAGCAATCAACTGCCAGTAGATCCTTGGCTAGGACTTTGGTCTTGGGAGTCACTCTCACCACCATATTAGAATTTTTAACTGGTTTGATCTTATGCAGGTAAGCACAGTTGTGAGTTCATGTGTTCAGCCTCACATAATGTTCAGAAGACAGCATTGTGCAGCACTCCTCTCTACCCTGTGGCTCTTACATTCTTAAAAATCTTTTTTCATTTTTGTGACATTCTTTTATGTTTATGAGCATTTTGTCTGCATGTATGTCTGTGTACCACATGTGTGTCTGGTGCCCATGGAGATCAAAAGAGGACATCAGCTCTCTTGAACTGGAATTAGGGATGGGTGTGAACCACTTCTGGGTGCTGGGAACTGAATTGGCTCCTCGGCAAGGGCAACAAGTGTTTCTACCTCCTCAGCTCCTGTTGTTATATTCTTCATTAACTCACTTTCAAGAGGGGTTCCATAATGTTTGTATATCCTTAGCTTTGGTTAATCTACGCCTACTCTCCTTTCATTCCTTTGGAGTTCTTTACTTTTATCCACTTAAATTTGCCACAATAGATTCAGATTAGTGCTTCCTTATTCTAAGATTTCGTCTTTTATTAACCACCATTCCTTTGAACATTGCTTGATTCCCTTTCTCTGACTTGGTAGATAACAGACCTTCACATTTCCATCTTTATGTCTCTTCTCAGTTTTCCATCTTCCTATCTGTGTTCTTAATAAAGGTGATTTCCTCTGATTTGTTTTCTCCATTTTGCTAGTTGTCTCTAGCTTTATCTGTTAACTTGCCCATTGAGTTTTGTTGTTTGTAAAGTTTTAATATTAGTTTAATTTTAAAACATTGTTGTTTTTCTTTTGATTTTGTGTTCTATTTTATGACTGTATTTAAATAGATCTGTTTTAAAGTCTCTGTTAATTACCGCTATACTCTGAAATTTGGAGGTAACTAGTTTAGTTTTAACCTCTTATTAAATGTGTATTGCTTCCCAATACAATTTGTGATTTGAGATGGGGGATCTTTTTCATCAGGACTGTTTCTGAACATTGGCTTTTGCCTGGACTGAGAGTGTTGTCTCCAGAGAAGTTTTGCCAGTGTCACAAAAATTTATGTGTCCAACTTGGGATCAATTTTGACTTTTACTTTCTTTAAAACTAAGAATTTGACAAGGAAGAGTTCCCTGAGGCTTTTAACTACTACCAGATTCTGTTCTTCCCCTAGTGGCATAGCTCAGTGGCCTTATATGGGCTATTTAAGTCTATTCTTTGTGATAAAGATATCTTGTGGCATCCTTTTCTTTTGTAGACCACTGAGTCAGACAAACTGAACTATGACTAGTATAAGTGTCATGGCTTTGATTATGCACAAGTAGACATCCCATACAAATTACCGTAAATTTTGTCATATATGTAAAGTGTCAGGTAGCGATTGCACATGCCTTTTATTCCAGCACTTAGGAGACAGAGGCAGTTGAATCTCTGAATTCAAGGCCAGTCTGGTCTACAGAGCAAGCTCCTGGACAGCCCAGACTATGTGAAGAAATACTGTCTCATAAAACCAAACCAAACAGCCAAACAAATAAATAAAAATAAAGTGGCTTCATGTTATCTTTAAAATGCCTAAATTTGATTTTGGTGAATGGACTTCCATATTTCAAGAAATGGAGGTCACTTTACTTCCACACTTGGGAACTCTGAACTTCCTGAGGATATGGACAGTGCCAACTTAGTTCACCACTGCTTCCTTAACTTCTAGTGCCAGTGTTCTTATACACTCCAGACAGTGTATGTGGAGCAAATAAAATGCCATTCATAAGCGGTTTAGTTGTGAAGGTGAAAACCCAGAGTAACCCTGAAAGTCCGATAATAAGAAATCCATGATCCTGCTGCAAAGGACATGATTATCACTCACGTGACACTTTTCAGCCAGAAAAGTCACCATCGGAGAGCTGCGTTGTAAGATGTAAAGACATTAAATATTAAGTATAGGTAAGATGTGCTTCAGTTTATCTTCATAGTATGATAACTCTAAAATGTGCATAAGCAAAACACAGCAGAGCAAAAATTGTGTGTGTGTGTGTGTGTGTGTGTAGGCCACCACCATTGGGAGCTCTCCTCGGTTGCTCTCTATCTACTTTTGAGTTCCAGTCTCTCTCTTTGTGAATCAGGTAGGCTGTCTGACCAGTGAGCTCCAGGAATCTGCCTTTCCCTGCCCTCTCCCAGCCCCAGTGCTGGAATTACAGGTAGATGCTTCTTAGCCAGCCTGTTAGTTGGTACTGGGGATCTGAACTCAGTCCTCATGTCTGCACAGTGGGCATTTTACTGACCGAGTATCTTTCTAGCCCAGCTCCTTATTTTACAGATTTTCTATAGTGTGTTTTATGAGAATGACAATAGTAAAAAGGAAAACATATTAGTATTCTTAAGAGCTTTTAGATTTAAATATACTAAACATTGACAAAACATAAAAATTCCAGAATTAGTTTTTATTATTAAAATATTTTCAGACTTTTATATGAAAACACAGAAAAAGATCTTTCTGATACTCAGCGACATCTTGCTAAGAAAAAATATGAGCTACAGCTTACTCAGGAGAAAATCATGTGCTTGGATGAAAAGATTGGTAAGTTCTGTCTGTTATTGCCGTTTATTTTTCTTAAGTTTGGTAGAAATATACATCTTCATATTACAACTAAAGTGTATATATAAAGTACATATATGAAGTACACACACACACACACACACACACACACACACACACACACACACACTCACTCACTTAAGTAGAGGACCTTAGCCTTAAGTTTATGAATAAGATTAATGGAAAATTAATTTTATTTGACTGTAACATTTTAAAGCTTAGATTTAGAACCAAAAATTCTCAGCTATGACTTGAATTTTGTCAATCAAGAGACAATAAAAGCCACAGTCCCCTTTCCTGTGTGATAATTAATTAGAATCTGATTCTATATATTCTGCATAATGTTGCAGCTTACTCAGAGCTATCAAAAGGCATTGTAATGTATATGTATTTTCACTTTGGGTAGAAAATGTTCTCACATTTAGTTATATCTACAATAGTATTTGAGTTTACAAAAAAATCTCTTTGATAAAAATTCCCATTTATGTGGATGGGAAATCTTCCTGCTATTGCAAGCAGCAGATAAGTTTTTATCTGGATTATGGAAGACTAAAGAAGAAATCAGGGTTGTGCAAGGGTAGCATGTACCTTTAATCCCAGCACTTGGGAGGCAGAGGCAGGCGGATCCCTGTGAATCTGAGGCCAGCCTGGTTTATAGCGCCAGTTCTGGTCTGCAGAGCCAGTTCCAGGACTGCCAATGCTACATAGAGAAACTCTGTCTTGGAAAACCAAAAAGCAAATTATTTTTAGTATTTGGAATTCTCAGGGAAAATTGTCTTTACCAGAGAAGAGCGCACCAATTGATTATCCAATACCAAATGGTCAGCCCTGAATACATGTGTACAAGTAACACTATATAGTCTGAGCAGGTTGGATTTAAATATTTACACATATACATATATGTAACAACAGTTAAAAAAAAAAGAGGCCATACATTTGAAACAGAACAAGGGGGCTGTGTGGGAGGTTGAGGGAAAGAAAGGAAGGGGGGGGGACGAATGATGTAATTTTATTATAATCTCAAAATAATTACTTAAAACTCCTTTCTGTTGTTTAATAAATGTTAGCATGAGTAGCTAGGTAGGTGGATTTGCTACTGATTGAGACATGAAACATTCAAAGAGAAAGTATTATAAAAAAGATACTATATATAAATGGGTATTTTAAAACCATGACGTCACCTAGGAAGAGGGGGAAAAAGCAGAGAATAAGGACAAGAGAATCCAAAACAGGATGAGAAGAAACCAAAGAAGTAGGAAGAAAAGCCCAGAAGTGAATCTATTTGGAAGGCAGAAAAGAAAGGTGTTTTAAAGCAGAGGGTGTGATCCTTTGTCAGAGACTTTTGGAAAATGAAATAACATGGAGCTAAAAAATATCAGTCCACTTTAGTATTCTGGCAGTTCTGATAACAGTGACCAGAACAGCTTGGAGTGTTATTATTGGAGGAAGCAGTGATTCAGGGATGAACGGAATTCAAACAGAAGTGGGAAAGAGCAGAAAAAAGAAAAATCTGGAGACTTGTGTATATATATATATATCATATGTATACACAAAATATGTGTACACACACACACACACACACACACACACACACACTTGCACAAGGGTCAGAATCTTTGAAGTGAGGCCAGGAAAACAGTGAGACCCCCCTCATATTGAAGATGCCAGGACTGGGATGCCCACCAGTGGTAGTGGCTGCTGTGAAGTAAAGCCAGCCCAAGCCTTTATGACAGACCAAGCAGTGGGGATGCCTACATAGATACACATACAGATACACATACATATACATACACATACATATATATACACACATATATATATACATATATACATATGCACATACACACACACACATACACACACACACATATAGCTACATAAGATAAAGGGCTAGACTCTGAAACATTTTATATTGGATAATCAATTGTTGTGTTCTTCCCTTGGAAAGGCTATTTTTTTCTGAAAAATCCAAATATTAGAAATAATTTTGTCTTCCATAAGCCTAACAAAAATTTACCTGGTACTTCTAAGAAGAGTTAGATGTGATGACATCAACACACACAGGAAATTTTATCCCAGTGATTTTTATTTGTAATCCCAAACAATTAAAACCCAGCAAGAATCCAGCATGGTAGTTCATACCTCCACTCAGAGGCTGAACTTGGAGGATCATGCGTTCAGGCAGCCTGGGCTACATAACAAGTGCCACTCCTGTTGCTGGGGTTATACCATGAGACCTGGCTCAAGAACAGCCAAAACAAAAGATGCAAACAAGCAAAATACAGGAAAATGGAAAATATCAAGAAAACCAAGTGGTAGCTCCAGTGAGATACAAGGCATCAAGCTGTGAAGGTTTATTGGCGTTTTAAAGACCAATTATTATTATTAGTATTAGCAGTCTCCTTTTCTGTTGCTGTGATAAAGCACTCTGACAAAAGGACCTTAAGAGGGGCAGGATTTACTTCAGTTCAAGAGTACAAGCACATCATGGCAGGAAACTCAAGACAGGAGAAGCTTAAGGTAGCTGCAGACATACCTACAGACAAAAGAAAGAAAGCAACAACATGCTTGCTGCTCACCTTGCTTTCTCCACTTTTTTTACAGTTCAGGACCTACTGTCTAGATGGTGTTCCCACTCCCAAGTCAGAAGTGTCTTTCCACATCAATTAATGTAATTAAGAGGAACCCATATAGGCATACCAAGAGACCTTTCTCTCAGATGAATCTTGGATTGTCATGTTGACAACACCGTGATAGCTGGATGATAGGTTGACTGGTTTTCAGTAGAAATATACTTAGATATAGAAACACCAAAACGTGTGTGTTGCCTGGGAGTCATTACTGCCCATACAGAATGACATGACATTGTTAAGTACTATGTATGATAGAATGGTATTGCCTAGTAAGCACTGCACAGAATGGCTCTTGGCAGGATTAACTCTATAGGTACTACTCTAGAGGACTGGTATACCAGCACTCTCCTCTTAGAGCACTGGAAGAGTGGTTCTCAAACTCTGGCATGTGACATAGTCTCCTAGAAGGCTGACAAAGATCACTGGAGCCAGACTTGTTGAAGATTTATGACCGGTAATTCTGCTGTCCTAGAGCGTCTGCCTCTCCAACAGTTCCCCCACTGTGGATTAGAACCACTGTGGTATGGGGCATGGTGTGCTTGCCGAAATACAAGTTGCTGTGCCCACTATCAGATTTTTTGATTCAATAGGACCATGGAAAGTGTTAAAATTTGTATTTCCTAGGTGGTTCTGACAGAGTTGGGTGATAAAGCACAGTTTAAAAATCTCTGTATAAGTTATTCATGCTTTCAACATTGGCTTTGGCTTGTCAGTTCTCACAAAGAGGATACCACAGATGGTTCTCTTTCTTAGAAAGTTCAGAAAAATAAGGAAGAATCAAAATATTGGGAAGCAATTGGCTCTAAAGCTGGTTTGATATAATATTTTATTAAATTTTGTTGTCAACTTTACATTCAATATGCATTCTAGGCTAGAAGGGAGAGGAAGTTCTACCTGTCTCCTTCATTCCCCTTATAGGTCAGTTTGATTAGATATTGGTATAGAGCTTTCCTTGCTATAATTCAAAGATATTAATTGTGCTTTTACATTAATGGGAACTTTTTGATTCACTATTGTTTGTAATCACAATAAAAGAATTTATTTGGGGTATAATATTCTTAAGTGATTGGGACAACTAGTTGGAAAATATTTCAGTCTGATGAACTAGAGGAAAGATTCTATCTTGATTAAAACAACAACTTTATAATTATTTAGATAATTTTACGAGGCAAAATATTGCACAGCGAGAAGAAATCAGCATTCTTGGTGCAACCCTCAATGATCTGGCTAAAGAAAAGGAGTGCCTGCAAGCTTGCTTGGATAAAAAGTCTGAGAACATTGCATCCCTTGGAGAGAGTTTGGCGATGAAAGTATGTTCTCAGAGCTGGTAGACAAGATGGCTTAACTGAAATACTTATGTATGAAACTGTGGGTTACATGACTCTGAAGAAACGAAGGGGATTTTCTCAGATTTTCCTAGAGAGCCAAAACTTTAAAATTCAATGTTGAAATGTTTTAAGCAAGTTTTAGAAAGCATATATGCAAATCCACTAGCTAATGTTTTAAACTTTCTTTTCCATCATGAATTAGTGGTTCATATTCACTGATAATGATTATATCTAGTATCAAAATAAAGTTGTAAGAATGATTTTTTTCTTTCAAACATTTTAAATCCATTGTCTTAGATGTCATATGTGGATTCCATTATAACTTCCTTTGTGGTTGTAATATAGGAACATACTTTGTTTGGTTTTTTTAGACACTGTGTAGCCCTGGATGACCTGGGACTTAGTGTGTAGATCAGTCTGGCCTCAAACTCCCAGAGATCTGTTTGCCTCTGCCTCCCAAGGGCTGGGATTAAAAGTGTGCACCACCAAGCCCAGCTTCTTTAAGGTATTTTTGGGATGTATGTTTTAGTGCATTGTCAGTCTTTGAGAATAGGCTGTGTGCTTCTTGTTCATAAAGCTGGGTAATAATATCACCCACAATTTCTTTCTTGTTAAACAATAAAAGATTTCATGAGGAAAATAGAAAATTACAAAAGCCCCATTTTAGCTCATAAACTGATCCTGAAGGCAAGTCTAGTCTGTTTTTACCTAATGTTCTTTTTTTTTTTTTTTTTTTTTTTTTTTTTTTTTTTTAGCAAAGTTCATATCATTGAACTAGGGGCTTTCTCTATTCTAAAGGAATTAATTCATTAATCGATCCATCTGTCCATTCAGTCTTTCAACAAGTATTTATTGACACGTCCTGCGTGATATAATAAAAACAGGATAAATGGGGCCGTAGAGTAATAGAGAGAAGGTCCTACTATTATAGGACAGGGTTGCACCATAAGGTACCATGTATTACTGGGGTTTGTCAGAAGCAAGTCTGATCCAGCCTGGGGCTTGGACCAGGAGGAGAAAGGTCTAGGAAGCCTTCCAGGGAGGGACATGTCTTAAGTTTTTATAAAAGATGACTAGAAGTAAGCCAGAGAAGGACTTAGGGAAAGAGGACAGTGGGAATGTGACAGACAGAGAGGAGTCCACTGACTCTTGTGTGAGAATTTCAGGACAGTTCCAGAGAGTTTATGGTTCCAGCATAGGCTGCAAAAAGTTACGCCTGGACAGAGAAACAACCAATCACAAAGATACACGTGATGTTGACCGTGGACTTTATAACCATGGTGATGTGAGGAGACGCTACAGCTGGATCTGTGTTTTAGAATGAACATTCTGTCGATTATAAATCGGTATGAAAGGTGGACTGTGAGGACCTGAGGCTAGACACAGGGACTGCGTAAAGAGTAAGACAGTGAGACCCATCCTCAGAAGCCGTGGAGTCGTGAGAGAAGCAGATCTGTTAAGGAAGTAGGACGAGATGTGCCTTCTGCCTCCTCAATAGTCCTGTGCATGAGGAAGGAACACAAGAAACAGAACATGCCTGGGAAGACTGCTCATTCACCTCCTGAGTTAGAATTGTCGTTGGGCCATGGAATGTAATACTCACAGGCTGCTGGGGTATTAGGGTCAGAGTGAAAACTGAAAATAAATGTGAGGTCATGAGTGTAATCGAAGTCATGGAAGGAAATGGTGCCTGCATGTGTGTGTGTGTGTGTGTGTGTGTGTGTGTGTGTGTGTGTGTGTGTGTGTGTGTGTGTACATGTATGCATGTGCATGTGGGTGCATGCACATGTGTTTATTTTGTGTGTGTGTTTTTTTGCTAAAATGATCTTTTAAATTTTATGAACCATATATCCTCTGAAGGAAATAATTTGTTGAGACAGCATTAGAGAGCTAAAAGTGATTGCCAGGCATGGTGGCACATGCCTGTAAACCTGGAGAGGCAGAGGGGCAGAGGGGCAGAGGGGCAGAGGGGCAGAGGGGCAGAGACAGAGGCAGGAAGATCTCTGTGAACTCAAGCCCAGCTTGTACTACATAGCAAGTTCCAGGCTATCCAGAGATATATAGACTCTGTCTCAAAAAACCCAAGCAAACAAAAGAGATAATGTTCTCAGTGGCGACACTTTAGAACTGAACTAACAAATACCCATAAGTAGAAAGCAAGAATTTCATGGTCTAATGTGGAGATACAAAAATAAGCTAATCTGGAGAACTCTGCATTAGAGTGAATAAGCTGTTTTACCCCTGGTAATCTTAGCTTTAATTTTAAAGGTTTTATTTTTATTTGTGTGCACGTGTTTGTGTGTATGTGCAAGGATGTGTGAATGCCTCAGGAGGCCAGAGCAATAAGCTGGGTCCTCTAGAACTGAAGTTACAGACATTTAGCAGAGAGCCCCTGACATAGGTGTTACAGACATCAAGAGGGAGGGTTCTTTTTATTCATTCAGCTTTGGTAAAATGAGTTTTAAATAATTTTAACTTAATATTTTTATTAATTTTAAGGAGAAGACCATTTCAGGCATGAAGAATATCATTGCTGAGATGGAACAGGCATCAAGGTAAATCATTAAAAATATTGGAGTGCTTACTGGAGTCACAATAGAATTTACAAGGAGACTGGAAGTCAGGAGGCTGTATTCTGTATCAGGTCTGATGTTCAACAGAGGCTTAGGTTGTTTCAGAGTGTAAAGGAGATAATGGTGTGCACCAGGAGATAGAAATGGAAGGTCTTCCAAAGCAGACATAGTAGCAAAGATCCACAGTTCCCTCAAGTATAAGTGAAGTGAAGGGGACTGGAGAGATGGCTCAGCTGTTAGGAGCATGTTCTCTTCTTGCAGAGGATGGTGGCCCAGAGAATCCCACACTCTTCTGCCCTGCAGGAGGCATGCATGTGGTACATATACACACATCCAGGCAGGACACACATACACGGAAAATTAAATAAATCTTTGGATAAAAAGAAGTGACAAAAGGAGGAGCCAAGCATGCAAAGTGGCCTGTGCACTACACAGATGAGTCCGGTTTTCATCCTTTGGGGAGTAAAGACTCTTAGAGATTTTAGAGTTTTAAGGTAACTTTTTGTTGAACTATCCAGGAAGAAGAGGTACTAAATTGGGCTTTAGAAGAGATAAGAGCAATAGAAGGAATGGGTTTATTTCTGGGTCTTCAATTCTATTCCATTGATCTACCTGTCTGTCTCTGTACCAATACCATGTGGTTTTGATCACTATTGCTCTGTATCTTATCAATAGTTGTTTGCGTACTACAGGAACAGAGAGCTCTGTAGCTGCCTGTCCATAGAGCTAGATACCTCCGCAGCCTGCAACCAGTGTTGGGGGCCTAGAGCTCCTTGGAGAGCTGCTGGTGCTCAGTCTACTTTGAAGGACTGAAGAAGTTGGGAGTCTGTTGACTGCAGGAGCAGCTATAGCTTCACACATTCAGTAAGAAGGGCCAGGGCCAGACAACACTGCTTTTTCCTGGAAGAGCCATTTAAAGGGTGCTGTCCACTTTGAGGATGGGCCTTCCCCAGAATGTTAAGATTTTCCAAAAACACCATCACAGATACTCCCAGAGCTGTGTTTCCTAGGGTCTTTAAGTGTCATCAAGTTGATAAGACCAGTGGTCACAACTCTACCTCCTACCAAGCTGACACACAATCACATCTAATATCTTTCTTAATTTTTACATGAAGAAGGTAACAAGGTCATAAGTCCAGGCGATGCAGCATACCCATCCCGTGTCCAACTGGCAATGCAACAATTCTTCCTCCATGAAAATGGAGCGTCCTGTGAGGAATGTTTACTTACTTGATAATTCATGATTTAAGTTTGATAGTATAGATATAATGGCACAGAAGTTCTGAAAGCAACTAAATTAAGGTATTACATGCTAAAGCTATAATACAGGAAAGAACAGCACAGAGATCTGCTTACTAACTAAGTACATGTACACATGCGCACACACACACAAACAGGAGGCAGGTGGTAATGAAAATGCTGGCTTCTATAACTAGCCATATGGCTGTAATTGGTGATGGATATTCTCCACCTCCTCTGCCTTCAAAGCTACCTCAGGAAATCTGGGCTCTTTATACAGGGGCCTGACCCACACCTTCACTCCTGGGGGGTCGAGGGTTTTATCATCCTACCTAGGTTGAGCTGTAGCTTCTTTTCCACTGACCTTAATCAAAGGGCATTATAACACTAAGAGATGCCCTAAAAGATCTGCATTTCAGACATGCTGTTAATTTCCTTCATTGTGGGACACTAGTTAAATCTGCCCCTGGTAGTCTGAATCAATCCTAATACTTTAATTTCTTTCTTAGCACGCTGACTCAGGAGCCCAAAGTGGCCAGGAGAATGCCTTAGCTTACAGATCAGTGGAATGAATGGTTCTTGTACTTCCTGATTGAAACACTCTCTCTTCTCTAGAACCAAAGCTTGTAGGGCACCAGAACATAATGTTGTGGGAATAGGAAGTAAACATTCTAGTGGATCACTAGGGATGATGGGGAGTGGTACCATTTTTATTTTTATTCTAGTGGATCACTAGGGATGATGGGGAGTGGTACCATTTTTATTTTTATTCTAGTGGATCACTAGGGATGATGGGGAGTGGTACCATTTTTATTTTTATTCTAGTGGATCACTAGAGATGATGGGGAGTGGTACCATTTTTATTTTTATTCTAGTGGATCACTAGGGATGATGGGGAGTGGTACCATTTTTATTTTTATTCTAGTGGATCACTAGGGATGATGGGGAGTGGTACCATTTTTATTTTTATTCTAGTGGATCACTAGGGATGATGAGGAGTAGTACCATTTTCATCCTAGAGAACCACTAGGGATGATGGGGAGTGATACCATTTTAATTTCCATTTCTCAATTCTTGAGTCATGAGTCCTGGCTAAAGGGAAATATTACCATATGTTAGACATTGATTCAGAACATATACAGCCTTCTGGAAAACCCTGCCCTAGCTCTCTGGGCTATTGACACATATTAGGTGTTTTAACTCAATCTTTAAAAGGTTGTCCTACTATTCTATCAAATCAACTGCTTCAGGATGATTGGAAACAAGGTAAGACCAGTGGATTCCATGAGCCTAAGCCCACGGTTAGATTTCTTTGGCTGTGAAATGAGTTCCCTGGTCAGAAGAATTGCTTTAGGAAATACTGTGACAGAGGATAAGGCATTTTGTAAGCATTATATGCAGGAAAAGTAAGTCCATAACCAGAATAAGCATCTTTTTAATAGGACAGAGTACTGATCTTTCCCTGATGTAAGTAATCCAACATAGAAATAGCCAGCACCAGGTATCACCAAACCCATTAAAGAAATTCATGCTCATAGTTGTATTTCTTTACCCCACTCCTAGCCCCCACACCTTTATCAGGCAGGGTTCTTTAGAGGAGCATAACCAATAGAATGTATATATGTATAGTAAAGAGGAATTGCCTACCATGCCAGGAGCCAGGTATTTCAGCAGTGGCAGCCTGCGTTTCAGAAGGGCAAAGAAGTTGGTAGCTACCCACCCCAAGAAACTGGATGCTTCTGCTGTTCCCAGTTGGCGCTGGAGGCCTGGAGCTCCCTGTCAAGCCGGTGATGCTCAGATTGTATTAGGAGGAGGGCCAAAGAAACAAGTGTGGTAACAGAAGGTCGAGGCAGCAGGCATGAGTGCACACTCGGAGAGAGGCAGGCGACACTGCTTCCCTTTGGAAAGCCAGCTGGGAAGTGTCGCCCACATTTGAGAACGGGTCTCCCCCATCACTTGGTTCCTTCTCCAGAAGTGCCTGCTGCTCTCAGACAAAGAAGGACATGTATCCTATATTTTAAATCCCTGTTGAGTTAGAAAGTAAGACACTTGCTAGAGTTGTGGGCATGACAAGGTTTACTCTGAAAAGTAGGGCCAGAAGGAGAAGAATGGGGCTCCAAAAACTGACTATTAAAGGCACAGAGGAAGGGGACGTGGCAGGGGAGTCAGCCTCAACGGCTGGAAGTATGAACTTCCTATATGCGTTGGAAGGCTGAGATGCTGTGACCACTCACTGCCTTGTGTCTACTTACACTTTCCATACTGCAATGTGGAGCTGCCAGAGAGAATGGAAGTGTCTTTGCAGCATTAGTTTCTTTGAATGTAAACATCTTAAACCCCTTCAGTTAGTTTTCATTCTAACTGTCTGTCTACTGTCTTGTGAGAATTTGTTATTCTATTTCAGTAAACTATCTCTTCTTATGTACTGTTTGATTTGTGGAATAGACAGTCTACTGAAGCCCTGATTATGTGTGAACAAGACATTTCCAGGATGCGCCGGCAGTTGGATGAGACCAACGATGAGCTGGGCCAGATTGCCAGGGAGAGGGATATCTTGGCCCATGAGAATGACAATCTTCAAGAACAGTTTGCCAAAGTCAAACAGGAAAACCAGGTATTCCTCCCGCTCCCAGGATCTCTTTCTCAAAGAAAAAAATTATTTCTTCTGAGGCACGGCCCTTATTTCATTTTGTAGAAAAGCTCAGACACTGCAACTTGCTGTGCTCTTGTTTTCTACTTTTAAAATAGATTGACATACAATTTCTAGATGAAAGCCTCAGACGTGAAGTATTATATCTTAAAGAGAAAGGGATGGAATAGAATGGATTTGTTTTAAACCTTAGAAGAGCCTCCTATCAAAGGGTATTTGAGTGGACAAACAAGGATTAAAGGCTATGAAAAGTTTAAAACGATCTATTTATGATGGACTACGTGACTGTGTTTAATATTATGTGTGGACTGTGGTACATATTTTGGACCTTTTTGTAGCACTATAACATTTTTTAGGGAAATTCTAATTTTTAGTCTGTAACCAGTATATTTCAATCTGACAGTCTTCAGTTCTAATAATACTATATAAATTTGAACATTAAAACATTGTTTCTTTAAAAAATAGAAAATAAAAGAAGCTGGTGACTTATCTCAGTTAGTATGTACTTGTTAAGCATGAATCCTGAGTTTGACACCCAGAACCATACAAAGCCAGGTGTGGTACTGGGTGCCTCTAGTCCTAGCACTCAGGAGGTAAACACTGGAGGTCAAGGAGGCCAAGGTTATCCTTGGCTATAAACCAATTTGACATCATTCTGGAATACTTGAGTTAACAGCTGCTATGGACAATTAACACATATTTCTGTTTATTTCATTCAATTCAAAATTTTAATACTATTAGTTACTGTTCTATTGTTATGATGGAATATCATTACCAAGGCAACATATAAAAACAGTTATTTAATTGAGGGCTTGCTGATAATTTCAGAGGATTAGTTCATGATCGTCGGGCAGGCTCCTGGAACAGTAGTTAAGAGCTTACATCCTCATCCACAGGTAGTAGGCAAAGAGAAAAAGAGGCCTGCCCTGGCGTGGGCACAGGAAAGTCAGAGTCATTTACACATCTCCAACAAGGCCACACCTCCAAACATTCAAGCACGTGAGCCTATGAGCCACTCTCATTTAAGCCAGCACACTGCTTTTAGAATGTAGGTAGGAGAAAAACCTGATGCCTTTCTATGTGAGGAGGCAAGAGAGCCTCACATGGGGCTGACTCTCTGCTAGGCTGTATTATCATGCATTTAAGTTCTAAGAATGGCGTACTCTGTGAAGTGGACGGTAAATGAAGCATTTACCGTGGTGGTCAGGGTGCCACTTTATTAGCTCACCACGACAGAAATGTCTCTGCTTCTTTAAACTGCATACTCTTGATGGCTCACTAGAAGAAAACTAGCAGGTCATATAAGAGAGATCTTTCTGTAAACCACGGGCTAAGAAAGAACATTGTAGAAATTTTGGAAAATTTAAACCTTAGAAAGTTTTGTTTTTAATACTACAACATTTAACAGAAATATAAGTTCATTATAGAACATTTTCCCCCCAAAGGAAAGGAAAAAGAAATATCTCTTGGTGTCTTTACCATCCAGTTACTGTTGTGTTAGCTTTTCATGTGTATTTTTACTGATTGCATAGCAACTGCAATTTTAAACAGTGTGAATAGAACGGTTTACATTTCAAATGTAGAGAATGTCTTTCTCTCTTCTGAGCATCTGGAAATGCTCCTCACATCTCTATGAGAACAGCTCCCAGGTTCTCTGTCAAGACTCTTGTTTACAGTACACAATACACGGGAATTCCCATCCCTTACCACTTTTGGAACTTTAGCTCTTCACTAACTTGGTAGCCAAAATACTAGCCCGTTGTCTTAATTAGCATACTTTTGGTTACTAAAGCTAACTTAGTGTTACCAACTTGTGCTCCCTCACGATGACTTGTCTGTCTGAGCCTTTTGCCTGTTTCATTTTGGAAGTTTTTTTTTTCCACCTTCACATGGATTTTGATATGGTTGTTATATTAAACGTATATAATCATCTGACTCAAATATTTATAATTTAGTTTAGATGCTTTCACATATAGGAATATTTATTTATTATAGTCAGATCTAGCTATCTCTTTCCGGTAGGCGCTGTCCAAAAAGCTGAATGACACTCATAACGAGCTCAGTGACATAAAGCAGAAGGTCCAGGACACGAATCTGGAGGTTAGCAAGTTGAAGAACATATTGAAGTCTGAGGTACGTAGGTACATTTTCTCCTTGCTCATGATACAAATTTTCATAAGTCCTAACGTAATGATCTGTTACACTCACCAGAATTGTGAACCAAGTCTTTATTCCTTCAGATATTGCAGTTTTGACTGTCAGATTAACCATTTATATTTAGAACCACCAGTGTCCTGTAAGATGGCGCTAGAACATGTTTTCTTTCAGTTTGCTAAATTCAGAGTAAACCCCCTTGGTAATAGACTCTCTCTAACTGAAGAACAAGGGACATGACATACTGCGTTTTCTGTTACACGCTGATGAAAGTGGCCCTTCCCGATTGTTTGACAGGGCACATGGATCACACTATAGTTAGACCATCTGTTTCTAAGAACCAGTAGGTTACATCTCGTGTGTGTGTGTGTGTGTGTGTTTGTGTGTGTGTGTGTGTGTGTGTGTGTGTCTGACTTCAGAGATTGCTGAATGTGGATGCATGTATCAGCTCTGTGATATTCAGCTTGTCTGAACATAGAGATGCACTTAGTACTGTGTATTAAGTACATAGCGACGTCTAAAATAATGTAATCGTAGGTGTGGTGTCACCTACATGAGATCAAAGTGTCCGTGGGAACTTTGCTTCCCTTAGCTGTGTATTTTATTTAACATATCATTTAACATCTGAGTACAAACATATTTTGAACATTTGTTCATGGTGCACACAAACAGCATTTTTAAGGGCTTGGCGAGGTTAGGCATTCTTAGGGCTCCGGGATTGTACCTGCTCCCTTCAGGAGCTTCGGGACTTCTGAGTCTGGGGGAACGCACATTTGATTAGAAAGGGTGGGGTATTCATTTGTTGTACTTGGTTATTTATTAGCTCAGGATTTCTGATAAAGAAATTCACTGTTTCTAGGAAGGAGTGCATTCCTGACATTAGT
>CM052709.1:5923545-5941561 GCA_028551405.1 Uromys caudimaculatus
GTGCATTCCTGACATTAGTGAAATTCCAGTGGCAGTGGAAGGAACAGGATAGGCAGACCTAGGAAAGAGAACATCCCTGACAGTCGTGAGATAATAACTGACAGGCAGACCTAGGAAAGAGAACATCCCTGACAGTCGTGAGATAATGACTGACAGGCAGACCTAGGAAAGAGAACATCCCTGACAGTCGTGAGATAATGACTGACAGGCAGACCTAGGAAAGAGAACATCCCTGACAGTCGTGAGATAATAACTGACAGGCAGACCTAGGAAAGAGGACATCCCTGACAGTCGGGAGATAATGACTGACAGCGTAAAGAACAGGCCCGGCAGACCCGGCACTGAGGCTTTTGTCCCTGCGCGTGTGCACATGTGAATGTGTGTGTCTGTGTGTGAGTGCAGATGCCTGCAGAGTCTAGATGTCCCTCGAGCCGGGGCTACAGAAAGTTGTGAGTTGCCCAACATGGTTGCTGAGAACCAAACTCGGGTCTTTTACAGGAGAAGTATGAGCCATCTCTCCAGTCCCTAAGATAAGATAGGATTTAAAGTAACCAGCAATGGTTATTTAACATAGTATTATTTATGGAACTGAATTTTCCCTATAGAAAGCAGGTCCTGCTTAAACTAATTTATTTATGGTATCACTTTGAAGATTTTAAAAAAATCTGGTTCCCATGGGTGGTAGATACAGCTCAGTGGTAAAAGTACTTGCCAGGTATGTACAAGGTCCTGGATTCAATCTCTAGCACTGCCAAAAATAATCTGGCTCTGTATTGTATGCACAACTTATACATAGGTGTATATTATTAGCATATATTTGGTATTTTTTGAGCAATACTTTTGAGCAATTTCTGAAAGCTTACTAGTAGAAAGCCCCAAAAAGATGATAGTCTATGACCAAGAAATTTATACCTCAGAGTCAGGAGACATGGCTTAGTGGTAAGGAGCGTTCTTACAGAAGCTCAAGTTCAGTGTTCAGAACCAAAATCAACTCCAGGGATCCAAAATATGGTCTCCAAGGGCACTAGCTCTCAATGTGAACACACACACACACACACACACATCCCAATTAAAAATAATAAAAATAGGTCTTATCAAAAATTGACACTTGAGATATGAAGGGATCATGTAGAAATTCTGTGGCCAGTATGTACAGCTTAGTAAAATGGTCGGGAGCAAGGGAATGGTGGTGAGAAGGTTGGCAGCGAAGGCCAGCAGAGGTCAGCAAACAGTCATGGAGGAGAAGATTCCCTTAAAAAGAAACACAGGATGTGTTTGTCCAGGTCCTGAAGATGAGTTATCTGCTGAGTGGGTAACTGACGAGGGTTGGGCATACTTCTTTAGGTTACTTACAGGATGACTCCTTTCTAGCTTAAGGGGTTAGTAGAATTTCTTCAAGGTTATGTAGCCAGTGATTGCCTAGTGGCCCAGAGAGCAGTGGTGCATATGCACTTTATGTTAAATACTTTTAAACTTTTAAAGTAATGCACAGGTTTGCTTTTTAGGAATCTGAGAACCGGCAAATAATGGAACAACTCCGAAAAGCCAACGAAGATGCTGAAAACTGGGAAAACAAGGCCCGCCAACTCGAGGCAGAAAACAATACGCTCAAACTGGAATTTATCACTGCTGAAGCAGAGGGCAACAGACTAAAGGAAAAGGTCGATGTCCTTAACAGAGAGGTTGAGCAAGTAAGTTTGTAGAAATGTGCTTACAGCGTATGACATGTCATAGTAAGTGAGCTTGGCTTGGGGCAACATACGGACAGACATTGAATTATATAAATGCACATAAGTTAGAGCCTCTTAAGTATTCTTCTGTCCACCTTGGTTCTCAGGGACCCACAACCAGAGTAATTATCAGCTTTTTTTCCTAGTTGGGAACTGTTCAAAAAAATTTTTTTTTTTAAAATAATGAAACAGATGCATTCCTATCCTGGAGACCTGGAGATGTAAGAAAATTGCATGCTGCTACATGTGTCTCATATGTCCTTGTTTAAAGAGGCATATCATCAGGGCCAGTGGTTAAAGCTCTCGCTGCTCTTCCAGAGAACCTGAGTTGCATTCCCAGGAGCCATATGGGGACATAGGGTGGCTCCTACTGCCTGTCATTGCAGCTCCAGTAGATTGGCTCCCTCTTGTGGCCTCCACATGTGGTGCGCGCGCACACACACACACACACACACACACACACACACACACACACACACACAAAATAAAAATAAGATAAATTAAAAGAAACCAAACATTAAACCTATAGCTTCTCACACACATGTTGGGTACATGTAACTTTTACATTATTCTGGCCGCTTCTCATAAGCTCAGTCTCTCTGTGCATCTCTCACCTACCAGTGACACAGACTGTTTTCTGTTTGCAAGTTAGGTTTACATATGTGCGTGTACATGTGGCTGTGTGTGGGTGTCACCTGCCAGTGTAGTGGTGTGTATGTGGTGTGTGTGTGTGAAGGCCGAGGTTGGCAACTGGCATCTTCCTCAGTCATTTTCTGCCTCACTTGTTATCTGAGACAGGATCTCTCAGTGAACCTGGAGCATAACAATTCATTTACCTGGCTGGCCAGAAGGCCCCAGGACCCTCCTCTCTGTTCTCCAGTGCTGGGGTTACAGATGTGCTCCACCATGTCTGGATTTGTTTTTTAAAACATAGTTTCTGAGAGGTCAAACTCAGGTCCCAATGTCAGCAGTGCAAACCTTTTACTGACTGAGCTATCTTCCTAGACTGATTCCCCGCAATTCTCTCTCTCTCTCTCTCTCTGTCTCTCTGTGTGCGTGTGTGTCTCTCTCTCTCTCTGTATGTGTGTTTTAAGATTTTATTCTTATTGTATTTTTTAAAAAGGTTCATTTATATTTAATATATATCAGTACACTGTAGCTGTCTTCAGACACACTAGAAGAGAGCATCAGATCCCATTACAGATGGTTGTGAGCCACCATGTGGTTGCTGGGAATTGAACTCAGGACCTCTGGAAGAGCAGCCAGTGTTCTTAACTGCTGAGCCATCTCTCCAGCCCTATTTTTATTTTTAGTTCTGTGTATGTGCATATGTATGTATGTATGTATGTATGTGCATGTGTGAGAAAGAAGGAGAGGTAGGGTGTTTGTGCATGCCGGTACAGTGCCCATGCTGTTGGATCTCCTGGACCTGGAGGCACACATGGTTGTTAGCAGCCTGACTTGGGTGCTGGGAATCAGGTTTCTGTTTGGCAATGCAGTATGTTCTTTTAATTGCTGAATCATCTCTCCAGTCCCTGTCATCAAGTCTTCATTTGTTAGGGATGAGGATTTGGTTTAGTATCAGGTATTTGCCAAGAACATCTGAAGGCCTGAATTCATCCCTGGCACTACAAATAATCTTATTTAAGTAATAAAATATACTAGCTGTGTGTCGGCAACCAGCCTTTTTAGGTCAGCAGCAACTTTAAAGCATCACCGGTTCATTACACATATGTCAAACAGGGGCATATATTCATTGTGCAAATATTTTCTTGCTTAAATTATCCCCATATTAAATGGGAATTTAATTTTTTCCCTTTTCTGTAGTCAAGGGCTCTGTAACAAGCATTCTTTTTATTTCTCCTGGCTCTCTTTTCTTAGGCTTATGTTTGAAAGCGAGTGCCTAGTCTAAGACACACACTATTTCACTTAGTTTATCAAATTGCTTTCTAAAAGTTTACTCTTGCCAGAAACCATGGGTTATAATTTGCTTAAATACTATATTCAGTATTATGAGCCATAATTTTTCCACAGTTGTGTTTTATGTTTCCTAGATTACAAGTGAAACTGAATGTCTTTTAATGCTGTGTTTTAAAAACTACAACTGAATCTTTTACCAAAACAATGTGTCCTCTAACCCCACGAAAATTACACACTCTCAGAAGCGACTGTGCCTCAGAAATGAATTTGAAAGTTTTCCTTCCATACATTGTTAGCAAAGCACTTTCTAGGGTAAGCGTCCTGTGTGCCAAGAAGACTATGTTCTAAGAATATCCTTGATGGACATGTAGACCTCTTTAAGGCACTACCTCCACATATGGCTAAGATCTTTGAGGCTTCAGCAAGAGCAAAACCAGCACTAAAAGTCCAATAGCAGGAAGCCAGGAGTTCCTGGCAGAAGACTGACACTTGCCTGATTCACATTTTGTCAACAGCAGGTGGCACATGTCTGATGAAGACACAGGTTACAGTGTTTACTGACCACTTAAGGTTCCTCTTGCTGCTGTTGGTGATTAAAGCTACTCTAGTCCTGGTGATGGTAGTGGTGGTGGTGGAGGCGGAGGCAGCTTGAGTTCCTCGCTGCCACTCAATGTTCTGGATTCCCAAATAAAAGACACACACACACACACACACACACACACACACACACACACACACACATAGAGTCTTCTTTTTAATATGCCTTAAACAGTTCAATGGTTGGGCCACTCCCAAACTTCCATGTTGCTAATGCCTCCCCTCCAATACTCCTGAGTTGTTACTTACTAAAATTTATATTCCATCTTTGTTACCCTAGACCCAATTGGGGGAGGGGGCTGGGGCCACTTTTCCCTGACTCTTACATGATTAGTATGCTCTCTTTCCTGCAGCTCTCAAGCCTGGATCTTATTCCTTTCCTGGCATACCTTTCTACCCTTGGTCCCCTTAACCACAAATCCTAAGTCCCACCTCTGTTTCCTGCCCTGCTATTGGCTGCTGGCAACTTTATGTACCAATCTGAACCAACTGGGGGCAGGGACCCTCAGCATCTTATATACTGACTCTTGTGAAATTTTGGGAATCCAAATAATGCAAGCATTAGACCAAATCCACAACACCTCTTAGATGGCTTTTCTCTTAAATTTCTTTTGAATAAATTAATTTTTAAAAAAAATTTGTGTGCATGAGTGTTTGCCTGGATGTATGTGTGGGTCCCATGGAGTCCAGAAGAGGGCATCAGATTCTCTGGAACTAATTACAGATGATTGTGTACAACCATGTAGATGCTAGATCCAAACCCTGGCCCTCTGCGAGAGCAGGAAGTGCTCTCAGCCATTGTGTAGTCTCTCCAACCCTTGGAATGATTCTTTTCTTACATTTGTATACATTGTTTCTATTCAATTGTTTGGTTGGTTGGTTTTTAAAGACAGGGTTTTGTTTGTTTGTTTTAATGTAGCTTTGGCTGTCCTGGAACTCACTCTGTAGACCAGGGTAACCTCCAACTCACAGAGATCTGCCTGTCTCTGCCTCTCAAGTAATGGGATTAAAGGCGTTGCCACTAACACCCAGTTGTATATTTTTCATATTAAGTGGTAGGAGTTCTCTATAATATTCTTGATCACAGCCCTTTTAAAGATTTAACTGTTAACTTGTCTTTTCATTTATTTGCAGATGCACTTAGAATTACAATGAATCTTTTCACATATGATTATGATCTTATGTTTTCTTTAAGTAATTCTTTAGTGTCCTATGACCTGGAAGATATGTTCCTATATTTTCATTTAAACATATATAGAGGGTGAAATAGGAGAAAGGAAAGATAGAGAAAAGGTGGGTAATTGTTATCAAAGTGCACTCAGAGGAGGGGAAATGCTTATAATATCCTCAATATTCTAGGTTAATACAGCAGTGAATGACTGCTGTTTGATATCAGAAATTGATATCAAAGGAGATACAACTGTTGATGCCCTGGTTTGATCATTACATATTCCACAAATCTATCAATTTAAAGACAAACGTTATCCTTAAGATGTATGTAAGTGGCTAAGTACGTCTCTATCCCCCTCTCCTGTGAGGTTTGACAGAGGGGGTGATAGGTGCATCCTGACTGTGGTTGAGCATTCCTGACACTTATTCTCTGCACTTTGATCAAGTGAAGTTTCTATTTTAACTACCACCAAAGAAAAAGACACTTGCTTCTCTGATGAGGTCCAAAATTATAACAGGCTCACTGCTAGGACCTGCGTGCGGTTTCTCTAGCCACAGGTTCTTGTCCAGATTTTTAGTGCGAGGCATGAATTTCCTCATGTGGGGTAGACCAAAAATTTAATGAGAAAACAGTTGGTTATCTTCAAAACATTCATACCACTCTGCATCCATGGTGTATCTTGCCAGGCCAGTTGTTATATAGCTTGCAGGGTCAATACTATTATTCAGTGTTAGTCCTGGGCAACACTGTTGATGACTCCCCACCCCCAGCAGCCCGCACAGCACCTTCCAGCAATACGATTGCTCCCAGGTCAGCTCCAGCTTGATTCCTTCATGTAGCCAAAGTGTGTGGTGCTTCGGCGACAGAGTAGTACTGTTCTTTTCTATTCTTTGAGATAGGATGCTAGTGTATAGCACAAGCCGATCTTGAATTCATGATACGTTTGCTTATGCCTTCCAGGTTATAGGCATGTACCACCACACCGGGCTTACACATTTTAAAGTTACTGGCTTTTCTAATGAATTTTATTGAGAATTATTCCTGTCATGCAGTGCTCCTATTTAAAGTATACTCACTGGCCTTTGAGTGTTATGACCCTGTAAAAATGAGCACTTTTGAACATTTTCATCGTCCTAAAACAAAAGCAATGTGCCATTAGCTGTCACAACCAGCTACTCCACTTTCTTTCAAGTCTTTGATCCATGTTGGGTTAAATTTTATATATGGTATTAAGTATAATTTTGCACCCTTAAGATAAATCCTACTTGCTCATTATGCATAATTATTATTCTCTTTTTTTGGTGCTAGGTTTGGTTTTCTAGTGATTTTTGTTGAAGTGTTTCTCTTATAACAACCCGTCCCGTTGTTATAAGACCCAGATGGTAGCTGTAGGATCCATGTGACACCGACTTCATATAATAACTTGGAAATATTCCTTGTGCTTCTAGTTTTTGTAAGAGCTTGTATACATTTGCTGCTAGTTCTTTAAAGGTTTTGTAGGATTGAATCTAAAGCCATCTGAACCTGTTCTTTCTGGAAAGTTTTTAAATTGCTAGTCAGATTCTTTGTTACAGGCCTATTCTAGTTCTCTTTTATTCATTTTAATATTTTGTGCCATTTAGTAATTTGTCAATTTTGTTGCATTAATTTAATTACCCAGTATATCTTTATAATTATTTTATTTGATAAATCACACTTGCTTGGTTTTATCAAATTGGGAATATCTTTTGCCATTATTTACTCAAGTAGTTTTTCTCCCTTGCCTTTTCTTTAAGATCTGGAATTAAAAGTATAAATGCGTGGGTCACTTGATAACTGTTCCACAGATTATGAACTCTCTGGATATTTTCCCTGTCTTTTCTTCTTTGGATTCTGTTTTTATATCATTGCTATTTCTGTGTGTTATGTGGTAAAAACATATGAGCACATTTGCATCTTTATACAATGTCACAATTAATTGAATAACAATACATTCACAGCCTAAATCAGTTTTATTAGTTTCTGTTTGCCCAGAAATATCAATTTTGCCTTATGGCTAGCTGTTGGCAACCACAGGTTCTTTATACCTTTCTTCTTTACTAATAAGTAATTAGTACTGTGCATATTTATGTATGTGGGTTATAGAATGTCCAAAAAGAATTTAAAACACTGTAGAGTTTAGAAAGTCTGTCCTGAGATGGAGGTAGAGACCTGACACAGGTGCAAGATAACCAGATAAGGTGACCAGATAAGACACCTGAGCCCACAGGGGCAGAGTCACTCAGGACAGGATCTGGATGCAGGTCAGGGACAGAGACAGGAGTCCAGGGCAGGATTCAGGTACAGGCCAGGGACAGAGAAGGAGTCCTTTGCTATGGCAGTTTTCCTGGACAAGACTCATAAGAAGTACTGACAAGGCAGAGGACCTGCCAGCGTTTGGTCTTGGAGGGCTTCTTCTAAAGTCTCGGGTAAGGGTCCATTTGCTTTGATTGATAGTTTTTCTCCTTTGCCTTTTCGCTAAGATTCTGGACTTGAAAGTACAAATGTGTGGGTCACTTGATACTATTCCACAGATTATGAAGGCTCTGGATACTTTTCTTCAGGAGTCTGATTTTTCTGATACAATTTGGTATATTTTCTAGTGTCATTCATTGTCGTAGTATGATCCTTGGAGCTCATTGGTCAATCAGTTTAGCTGAATTGGTGAGTTCCAGGATCAGTGAGAGAACTCATCTTTAAAAAACAATAACATGGAAAGTGACTAAGGAATGCACTTGATGCTGGCCTCTGGCGCATATGCCCAGGTACACACACACACACACACACACGGGGGGGGGGGGGAGAGGAGATGTAGAGTCATTCCTTCTTAGTATTTAAAATGGAGTAACTCATATCAAGGCTGTTGCTATGTAAGATGAAGTCATTCAAGGGTCAGGTGCACACTGAAAGCTGAAATCGGTACAACATGGACTGAGTCAGAGTCGGCCCTGCATGTTCTGCTCGCTGTCTTCTGGTACTGCCCTCTCTGCAAAGTTATGTCTGCTTATGATGACTGATGCTCACTGGTTGTGGACACAATTTTTCTGAAATTTTACATGCCTGGCATGTGATATTTACATTCATTGGTTAGTTTTATTTTCAGAGACAGTCTCCATATGCCCATGCTTGCCTTGAACTTGCTACATAGCCTTGAATTTCCTTTGTTGTGTGTGGCCGATGATTGAGCCTAGGCAAACCCTCTCCCACTGAGTCGTTTCCTAGTCCTCTCACTTTTTGAGAGAGCCGTGAAGTTGTGCAGACAGCCGTGAACTTTAGACCTTGCTGCCCCTTGAGTACCTGAGATTACAGGCCCAGATCACCAATCCAGTTTAGCTGATTTTTAAAAAATGTGTAGTAGCTTTCTGTTTACTACTAAGTTGGCCTGTTGCTGGCACATTTAGCTCCACTGTCATTTGATTCTATTTATCATGGTCATTTTCTTTCTTTCTAGTTTTCCATCTTACATACTTGTTTTCTTTACACATTTCTGGCTGCCACTGCTCATGGCTATGGATGTTACACATTGTACACCTCTTCCCTTAGATGTTAAAATAGCTGGTAACATCACCAACTCCCTCACAATACTTGACTAATGAGCACCACAGCCGACTCACTAGCACACACTTGTACTTTCTCTGTCACACCTCCCCACCTTTCACGGCCTTGCCGTGCACTATGTTAGCTTCATGGTCTTTATATGCCTCAGTACAAAGTCATTGTTGCTCTAGTGACCAGGACTGTTTGTATGTACCTAGAGGCTATAAAGCCTTTGTTCACTCGCTTCTCTGTTCTGTTTCTTCCTTACTCAGTTCCTTTTTCTGACCTTCCTTCCTGCAGAAACCAGTATGTTCATTTTTTCCATCTCTTTGATGGAAAAAAATGCCCTTTGTCTTGAGAATTAGTTTAGCTGAACATAGAATTCTGGACTGAAAATATTTCCCTTTATAACTTTAGAAATAACCAGGTAGGGATTGAGAAACGACTCAGTGGTTAAGAATGCATTCTGCCTTTGCAGAGGACCTGAGCTCAGTTCCCCTGCCCACATCTGACAGCTCACAACTGCCTGTAATACTGTCTCCAGGGGATTTGACGCCTTCTGGCTTCCAAGGGTACCTGCATGCCCATAGTGAACACATACACGCATGTACACACAAACAAAAATGGAAATAAATCTCCGAGGCAGTGGTCTCTGTCCTTGATGGTAGATCTGTTTTCATTCCAGTGTCTCTCCTTGAGTGTCTGACTTTGTCATCATTCCTACTATGGTCTTGTCTTTCTCATTGCTTAAATTCTACTACCATGTGTGGGGTTTGTTTCCTCTGGCTTTGGTACTTTGGATTTTTCTTCCCCTGTTTCATTCTGAGTACTTGTACCATTTATTAGTTTTGGAAATGTTTCAGATATTACTTCTTGAACATTATTACAGCTTTCAAGTTCCCTCTCCGGTTCCCTCAACTCTTGCTTTACCTTGACTCGTTCCCCTTCACTATTGGTTCTGTCGTAGTGTGTGCTCATCTGTGTTCTGGGCCTCAGCTTCCATATCACTGGTCCCTTTTCATCTGTTCTAGTCTGTTCTTGGTGTCTTTGTTATGGTTTTCATTACAGACACTATGTTTCTTTCTAGAAATGCTATTCAATTATTTTTCAAATGTGCCTATTTTTCTGTGTGTTACTTTTTTTTTCTTTTCAGATTCCTTCCTTAATGACTTTGTACTTTCTAGCATATTTTGCTCAGTGATGTGGATTTCTGGAAGTGAGGTCTTATTATGTTGCTATGACCTTACTTCAAGGTGGATTTTGACCTCTTGTATTCATAGACTTTTCTTAAACAGAATCCTCCACTGCATGGAATCTTGTGTGGTGCTGTGGGTTTGCTTTTGTATAGTGACTCCAGGTTATTACTGACAGGGCACAAACCTTATGTTAACATTTAGAAGTAGAGATGAATAAAGTAGTACCCCCAAATTAAGTTAGAATTAAAGCCTATGATTATCACAGAAGAAATTGTTTTCCTATCCAGAGATCAGATCCAGATCAGCTTTTAGTGGTTTCTGTATGGCTAAATAGACTTACCTCTCTTTCATTTATAGCACATTATTCAAGAATCCCAGGTTATATAGGCTTGGGACAGATTTATGGTGAAGGAAAAAACCTTCATTCTAAGTCAGACCAAAGGATGAGGCCACAGGTATGCACCATGATAAAGCAAGGCCATGTGAAACTGTTGCTTTGAACTTATAATGAGCTTATAGAATGAAGCATTGCTTTGAACTTACTATCAACAACCTTCTGTAACTCCCCTTCTGTGTAACATTTAATCTATGTGTAATTTTATGAAGAACTTTTGTCAGAAGGTATAAAAGGGCTGAGAGAAAAAATAAAGTGCATGTTGGGGCTGTGTTCCATCCACCAAATGTATATATGTCTGTCTGTCTATATGTATGTACACTTAAAAGTTAAGAGAGTTCGGAGTTTCTCTCTGGGCATTCTTGCAGCCCTAGATAATTAAGTTTTATTCTATCAGTAGTGCTGACCCTGCAAATTGCCCACCATTGTCAGCAGGATGGGGAGCCCATTGGCTGCTATCAGTACAACCCCAATCACCAACACCATACCCCTTCGCTGCCTGCCTCGGTTTACCCTGTGATGTCAAAGCTGGTCTTTGACCCCTCCCCCCTCTGTTTCTCTCTCTCTCTCTCTCTCTCTCTCTCTCTCTCTCTCTCTCTCTCTCTCTCTCTCTCTCTCTCTCTCTGTGTTTTACTGGCAATTAAACCCAGTTTTTCATGTTTACTAGGCAAGGTGCTGTATCCCTGAGCTGCAAAACCTAAACAATCTCTTGCTTTGCTTCCTTTGGGGAAATGGGAATTTTTTTCTTCTCTTTAAGCTCAGATGTGAAATAAATAAAAATGTTTTGTTGAAAGGCATGGTGGAACTTGGGAAACAGAGGCAGGAGTAACTCTGATTTTAAGACCAGTCTAGTCTGTGTCTGGTCTACATAATGAGTTCCAAGACAGCCAGGGGCTACATAGTGAGACTCTGTATCAAAACAAAATGTTTTGTTGCTCAGTTTTATCTTGAGAGTTTTTTTCTTAGCTTATCCAATCATCTTAGTAGCGTCTACAACCTCCAGAGTGAGCTTCCAGAACACAAGAAGCCTGATCACCTCACCTCACCATTGACAACCACGGCTTACTAACTGGTTACTAAACCCTGTCGGACTCTGTGCATCTCCTATTACTTTCCTGGGACCGCTAAGCCCCACCCACACCAGCCTTTTTTCAGTTCTTGGGAGTGTGTTATTTTTGCACCTGACAGAGCTTTGGCACTTTGCATTTTTCAGCTTGAAATGCCTGTTCTTGCTATTTGTCTGCTCACTGTTCAGCTGTTTACTTCGGGAAGCCATTCCTGACTTTCTGAGTCCTTCAGCAGAGGTCAATTCTTTTGTTGCCTACTTTTTCCAGAAATATTTTCTTAATGATTTATACATTCATATGTAGCATATTTAATTGATATTGGACTCCTCAGTAGTAGAAGTTTGTGAGAACAGAGGTAATTTTGTTTCCCACTGAATTTGTCTCTAGGCACATTGACTGTAGCATACAGAGTCTTCTGTAAAGATGTAATGGGTAAATGGACAGATGGACAGTTAGACAAATGATGTGAAGAATGAGTAGGAATGGCTACAGAAGGAAGGGAGCTCAAGAGAGTGAATGGAACATTGAATTATGGACCAAAAACATGTGCCAGGAACAACTTTTAGTGTTTTATTCATGCAAAAACACTTGTTAAAGCACACACAGCCCTTGCCTCCCAGGTCTGTTATCTTGATGTTGTAGCAAACAAATACTCCATAGGTGGTGGTGTACTTACTTAAGCAGTGTGCTAGGAGAAAAAGGTGTGGAAAATGGAATTATTTTGAACATTTGAAAGCATTTATGTAACTTGAATCCATATTATGGTTTTAAAAATATGATTTTCCCCATAATTGGTTGTGCTTAATTTGTACTTGCTCAGAAACTTTTTCTCTCAAAAGTATTAGTGTTAGAAAATTATCAGTCCTCATTTTATGATAGTATGACTGATATAAACCTGTCAGTCAAAAATTGAAAAAGAGTTCTCTGAGTGAGGCAGTGGCTAGCATCTTTTAATTTTTGGCAGCAGCAACATTTACATTGTAGACCATGCAAACTGTGAAATGCAGATACAACTGTAGACCAAACTGTGTAGATTTCACTGCATTGAATCTGCAGGTACTTTAATAGGAAGCAGTTTTTTCCTAATTGCATTTTAAAAACTACTCATAGGATTTGTTTAAAGGAAGCTGAAGTTTGTCTCTCTCAGAACACGATATGTATCCCATCAGCACCAGTATCACTTGAGGTCTGCTATCCCAGTGATGAGAGAGTTGCCCGTTGTGTTGTCCACGTGGACACTCTTACGGCTAAACTCTCTCCGTCAGTGTAAACACTCATCTTGTCCTTGCAGCACCTAAATGCAGAGCGCTCTTACAAATCCCAGATTGCAACTTTACACAAGTCTCTTGTGAAGATGGAGGAGGAGCTTCAGAAGGTTCAGTTTGAAAAGGTGTCTGCACTCGCAGACTTGTCTTCCACGAGGGAACTTTGCATTAAACTCGACTCAAGCAAAGAGCTTCTTAATCGACAGCTGGTTGCCAAAGATCAGGAGATAGAAATGGTATGTAATACATTTATGATTGCTGTTACTTTAACAGTACTATAGTTTTTAAAAAAGGACTTTTTATACAATACTATATCAAACATTTATGCCTTTTAGCTTTAAATTTTGTTATTATCATTTTTAATTTTTATTTTTAAAGTCTAAAAAGTTAATTTATGACAGCTGAATTCCTAAAAGTTCAAGAACATAAAAAAAAAAAAAAAAAAAAAACCCAAAATCTTTCTTTGAACTTATAGTTTTCAATTACATTTAGCTAGAATTATAAAACACATTGATGGGGCTGTGAGCAAAGGACTACAAGCCTTACCCATCTCAGTTATAGCCTTGATGACATTCTGCTCATCAACTTCCCGTAATAACTGGATGAGTCCTTTGAAGCTGTAATGCACTTGACTGTGTCTACTTTTTGCCTACACTATAGAAAGAAGAGTCAGACCATATAGGCCCATGCTCTCCAGGACCTCCAATACTGGCAGATGAATAATTTGAGAAGTAGGAGGAGTCCATAGGGAATTACTGCTGAGCGTGGGTGGGTAGGACATCCCACATAGGCAATGGCGGAGAGGTCCATGTGGATTCTTGAATGGAAATAAGTACTTTTTAGTGACCAGTGTGGTGTGTTTAAGAAGAACCATCTAGAAATAAACCTGGAGAGATGAATCCAACTCTGAGTGTATAGACTTTGTACAGTGTAACTGAAATGTCAGCAAATTTTGGTTATTGGTTATTATTAAACCTTATTGAATTTCTTGTTAATCCACCTTTTATGATGCATCTGAGAATTGTGTCTAGTTTATTAGAATCTATTATAATCTTTTAATGAAGTGCCATTTGCCCAAACCTATCACTCTTTCTCAATTATTTTTTTATTTCATCATGAACTTTTTAAAGATTAATTTGCTACTGTAAAAGCTTTAAAAAATATAACCTTTTACTTAAACATTTAGTTGATTTTTTTTAATTGGGAAAGTCTTAGCATGTTACTGTAACAACTGAAATGATATATAATCAAAATATCAGTAGTTACAGTCTCATAGTTTATAAACTAGCATGCCACTTGAAAGTAGAACACTGTCCTATAGTAATCTTAGAGTTTTAAATCATAAACCGCAGCAGAGGGCTTTACATAAAGCCATTTATATAAAGCTTGAAAACAGCTTAGTTGAAGAACTATTCACTGTGTATGTTGTAGCTTCCTCTTCCCAGCTCTTCAGAATCACTTGTGACATTAACAGCCACGACACTGAACGATTTGTGTCTTGATTTTGTTGGTAAGCTGTCAGATGCAGGGGTCATCCTTTTATTTTTGGACCTCTTCAGTTGTCAGAGACATGGAGACTTTAAAACATTCTGTGGTAGTTTAAATGCGAGTGGCCACCATAGGCTCATATGTTTGAATGCTTTCAAGAACCGGAAAGGTTAGGAGGCGTCGCCTTGCTGGAGAAGGCGACTGTGGCTGGGCTTTGAGGGGTCAGAAGCCCAGGCCATCGCCAGTTAGCAGTCTGTCTGCCTCCTACTTGTTAGAAAGGACGGAAGCTCTTGGCTCTTCCAGCCCCATGCCTGCCTGCTCCCATGCCCCCATGACAGTGAGGGACTCACCCTCTGAAACTCTAAGCCGTAAAAACATTACTTCCCTAAGTTGCCTTGGTATCTTATCACAGCAACAAAAAGTAAGACAACTTGTGTTTGTAAGGTGATAGGTTTGCATCTGATTTAATAAATTATATGAACAGTGCCTGTTACTTAGTTTCCCTTCATGATTCCATCTTGCAAAACTATAGTCTGATATAATTACAGTATTAATGTTGATCCAGGCCAACAGGAGACTTTCCACTGCAGAGTTTATCCTGTTTCCCGTTTGCAGATTTACATAGTTCTCTACTACAGCCTGTCCACAAGCTCCTTACCCTCTGCCAGCCATTAGCCTGTTCCCCATTTCTGTAATTGTGTCACTTCAAGAACCAGCAAGAGTGTGGGAAGGACAAAGAGGGCCGTGGGGTGTAAACAACAGCAGCGTATAATATGTACTTATAGATATAATGAAATGCTCTACTCTAGGCCAACTAAAACTCATTTTAAAATGCTAATATATATGAAATCACACTATTAATTTTTTGAGGGTTGGCTTTTTTTTCTTTCTCAGCCTAAATCTCTGTACTCACTCAGGCTATGTCTGTCATAGCTCACTGTTTACTGTGGAGGAATATTCTGTGCTGTTGGTATAAACAGCTTAGCCATTCACCAGTTGCAGATCTGGGTTGTTTTCAGTTTGGAATTTTTGAAAATAAAGTTACTATCAACATCTGCGAACAGTTTCTGTTTTATTTGCTTTTTGAGACAGGTTTTCACTATGTAACTTGGTTGTATGACCCTAAGTCTTCATTTCTGGGCAAATGCTCACAAATGCTGTTTTTAGGTGGTATGTTAATTGTATGATTTACTTTTTCAGAAAGTTCCATGCAGTTTGCCTAAGTATTTGTATCTTTGTGTGTGTGCGTCTATTACTGATGAATGAGTGATCTGGTTCCTCCACGTTCTTGTTCAAACTTTGCACTCAGACTTTTTTCTTTGGCCGTCTTCTGTGTGTGCAGCACTGTATCGGGTGCTTTAAATAGACACTTACCTACTGGGCTGCAAAGTTGATCTTTTCTTTATGGTGTTGTTTGCCACCTGCATGTCTTCGTTTGTTGCTACATGTCTCCTGTTGCTTGTCCGCATTCTCATTGGATTGTTGGCTTTCTAATGTTGAAACTGGCTTAAGGAAAAGCAGCAAACCTGGATAAACCTCCAAACAAATACAGAACTTGAAACAGTAATTTGAAAACTTCCAGAAAGCAAATGGAGGCCTAGATTGCTTTAGTTGTAAATTCCCTTAAATATTGAAAGATACGCAAATAAAAAGATGTTTTACTCTTCCAAATAAGAGAGAACATGTCTTAATACATTCTAGGACTCCACCATGACGCCCAGCCCTGGCTAGAACCTCTCCTCAAATGCTGGACTGAAACGGCATGCGAGGTGTTTCTGTGCTGATACAAAGCATCGGGTGTTCGTAATCACGTGCAGTGGTTGCTGTGGGCGTTTCATAAATGCTGTTTTTTTTGTTGTTTGTTTTTTTTTTTTTTTTGGTTTTTTGAAACAGGGTTTCTCTGTGTAGCCCTGGCTGTCCTGGAACTCACTCTGTAGCCCAGGCTGGCCTCGAACTCAGAAATCCACCTGCCTCTGCTTCTCAAGTGCTGGGATTAAAGGCATGCACCACACCTGCCTGGCTTCATAGATGCTTTCTTATAAGACTGAGAACGTCTTCTTGTATTTCCAACTTATAGTTTATGTTTACTTAGTTAGTCATCACAAGAAAGGAAAACTAAAGACCAGTGTTTCTTATGACTATAATTTCTTTAAGAAGTCTTAATGTGATAACTACAAAACCAATACAGAGCTGAGGAGATGCCATGCTATCTAAAACGCTTTCAGTTTGCTTCTTTCCCATCTACTTCCAATGTCCTAATCACAAGGTTAGGTAGTGGTCTGAGGTCTTCTGGAAAGGGCCTGCAACGTCAGGTCAATGCTAAGAACCTACATTCGCATCCCCAGGCCCATGTAAAAGCTGGCTGCCTGGAGGCGCCCGTGGAAGCCCTGAAGAAGCGGACCAGTGGGTGCCTGGAGCTCCCTGGGCAGCTATTGTAGTCAATCAGTGAGCTCCAGGTTCACTGAGGGACCTTGTCTACAAAAAGTAAGGTAGAAAAGCAATTGTAAAACACCTAAGTTGACCTGTGACCTCTACACACGCGTGCACACACACACCATACATGTGTACACACACACCCATACATGTGGACATGCACATACACCTCTTTCTCTCTAAATCTGTCTATAAAATGAATTTATACATTAACCAAATGGGAGTTATCCCATGAATGTAGGATTGGTTTGTACCTGAAACCAATCAATGTAATACATATTGAATAGTCAAAAACAAAACCTAATTTTCTCAAGTAGATGAAGAAAAAAATTGGCAAAATCCAATACTTTTATGTAAGAAAGAATAACTATAATCTGTGAATATAGGAAACTTTTTCAATCCTATAAAAAGCATCTATGAAAAACTAACAGTAAGCACTCTACTTGATGGTGGACAGTGAGTGTTTCCCTGATAGTGACACATATGCTGAGCACAGCATTTTGTTGAGCATCAAGTGGAGAGTCTGGCCAGAGTAACAAGGCAAGAAAGAGAGACAACAGGCGTTCAAATATAAAAAGACATATAACCATCTCTGCAGGTGACATGGTCTTCTCTATAGAGAGGAAAACACTAAAAATTTACTAGAACTAATACAACCATGTATTGTAGAACACTAGCCCAATGTGTCAGAAATTCATTATATATCTTACTTCCACCTATGAACAATTATCAATTGAAAACAACAATAAAAACAGTTCCATGAAATTGGATGGCCTAAAAGATAGCATCAGAAAAATGCAAAGTTCTTAGGAATAATTTTTAAATTTTATTTATTACTGTGTGCGTGTGTGTGTATGTGTATGACACGTGGGTGTGTAGGTGTGCCATGGCATGTGTGTAGAGATGAGAAGACAACTGTGTAAATCAGTTTTCTTCTCCCTCTGTTACATGGGTAGATGTCTAGCTCTAACTCAGGGTTCTAGGTTTGTATACAGTTAGTTGCTCACTTTCTAAGCCACCTTCCAGCTTAGGAAGAAATATATTAAAAGAAGCATAAAAGTTTTACTTTACAAGTAACAAAATGTTGTTAAAAGGAAGTATCAACTGAATGAATGGAAAGACATTTAGAACTTGGTGAACCATGGAGACACCATAGAGTCAACCGTGGAAACACCACAGAGTAACCATGGGCACACAGTA
>CM052709.1:5949317-6056948 GCA_028551405.1 Uromys caudimaculatus
GGATCTCCCTGTCTCCTGTGTCTCTTTCTGGATCTCCCTGTCTCCTGTGTCTCTTTCTGGATCTCCCTGTCTCCTGTGTCTCTTTCTGGATCTCCCTGTCTCCTGTGTCTCTTTCTGGATCTCCCTGTCTCCTGTGTCTCTTTCTGGATCTCCCTGTCTCACTGTGTCTCTTTTATGAAGTATTGGTTTGAGTTTTGCCTTATATGCCATTTAATTTTTTTTTTTACTAAGGTTTAAAAAGTTTAATAGAGGTGAAACGTTTGTACATTGTTGCTATAACTGTTGCATTTGGTTTCAAATCTGTCGCAATATCTTGTTTGCTGTTTGCATTATGTTGTTTCCTGTATTTCTCCATTTGATTGGTTTTCTTTCTTTTTAAAAAATGCAAATTCATTGTAATATTTATAAAGGTTTGTATTTTATGTGTTACTTTTAAACTTCGTCATTCACTGTCAACATGAACTGTTCTCCCGAGGCTGGAGAGATGACGAGATAGTTAGGTGTGCTTGCTGCTCCGCCAGAGGACCCAACTTCAGTTCTGTTTCCTCTGCCTCTAGTGCCATCTCTCCCAGGTTGTGAAAGAATTGCTGTTGTACAGCATGTAGCCTCTGGCACTGACTTAGTCTCAACATAATATATTTGGGTCTTGGACAGAGTCTTACATGTCTCTTTTAGCCTCTGAGCAATATTTAAAATTCGTCGATAAATGGATGGACCACTTTAATGGCTATTTCCCTGGAGGCAGCAGTAAAAACAGTGCAGAGAATTTCCTAGATCTTGCCAGTTCCTGCAGCATCAATTCCTTGCAAAACAGGAAGTCAGCACTGGTACAACCCAGTGCACAGACTTCATTCATATTTCCCTAACTTTTCACATGTGTTCAGTGTGCATGCATGTACACGCATGCGCACTCTTGGTATACACCACTTCCTGATAACCAGATACTTGTCCCATCAGCACCTAAGAACTTACTTAGGAGAAGATCTGAAGGAAGGGTGTAATGGGATACGTGTGACATGAAAGCAAAAGGGGCAGCTATTCTGGGATAAAGGGACCCACAGATGGGGTGGTGGGAGAGGAAGGGGGAAGGGCACTGAGGCAGGGATACAGTAGAAAAGAGTACAATAACATACATGTATGAAAATGCCGTTACTAATTTAGAAACATTAAGTGTAAAAGGAAAACCTTCCCTGCGGTACCCATCCCCTTAGAGTTAGAATCCGTGCCCCCTGTGTCCCCACCAGACAGTCCACCAGCTTCTTCCACACTACAGCTCCATCCCTATGAAAGTCCAGTCGTGCACAGAGCACCACCTTTGAGACTGACCTTTTCATTTGGCATACTGCTCAGGGCTACCATCCAAGCTACATCTTGATATTTCATTCTTATTAAGTCGAATTAGAACTGTATGGTGTGGATACACCATGGTTTATGAGCAAGGTCACTGTGTCATTTCCCTTCACCGGAGCTGAGGGGATAAAACCCAAGGACTGCTAAAGTAACACATAATACATCCTTTTTACACATGCTAATGTTATTTAATTTAAAACCTTAATCTGTTTTGTTTTGTTTTTTCTATTATAGGAATCTTTGCTATAGAGATTTCTGAAATGTGAAAAGACTCTCCACAGCCTTGGAAAGGTCAAAGATACAAATGGATTTTTTTTTTTGCTACGTGATTGCATTTATCTTTTGAATGCTTGACAGGGTTAAATGTATTTATTAACTTTGTGCCTCTGAGTCTGTTCTCAAGTGCCCTAACACAGATATCTGGGATGATTGATGTATGCAAACAAAATACATCTGGCTCTTTCTATGCACACAGTAATAGTGAGTATGGAATCTGCTTACGTCACTATTGAGCACTGTTCTGTTATCTACCCGGAGTAAATAAAGAAGCTTAAAAAAGAGGGAAAAGTGTTTTTACAAAACTGATTTTCTTTCCTTTCTTGCTGTCTCAAATGACCGGTTGGTTAGATTTTTGTCTTTGTGATTTATATTCTCATGGCTGGAGATGCTGAGCCAAGTTGGGCACAGCCTAGCAGCACTGGCCTGGGACCCAGTATCACATTTTGGAACCAACCTGACATAACTTCCATGTCACAGTCTACCTTCAAAGTAGGAGCATGCCAGGGCTCTCGGTGCACACTGATGCAGTGCTCAGCCCAGGTGCCATGTGTTTTTACGATGGTGTTTGCTCTTACCGTTGTTAGAAAGGTAGGTGATGATCTATCTATCTAAATGTAAGATTTTTAAAAAAAATATGTATTCTTAATAAGTTTTCTTCAAAACATTAAAGTACCACAATGAACTTATTTGCCATTTTTATTATTATTTTTTGCCTGTGGCAGCTGTCTGTAATCTAGAGTGCCAAGATGTTTCCTTTCCCCCACCTGCATCTCTTACGTCTTTCCTGTCCATAGGCTGATTTACTGTTGATACTAGAGCCTGAATGCTACTGTATTTTACTGATATAAGCGATTTGTATTCTTACATTTTAATAAAAAAGCAAGCCCTGTCATTAATAGTATCTATATGATGGACAGTTTCTCATTGTATCTAGTCATTATTCGATATGGCAGTAGGGACAAGGGTAGCGGCCTCTTGAGATCTTGTTTCATCAGGACATAATCAGCATAAAAAGCACAATCTGATGCTTCCTCACAAATGCACGTCACATTCTCAAACCTTCGGGTTTACTCATCAGTCTTCGACAGCCATTACAGACTGGCTGGAAGACGGGTAAAGTAAGCCACCTGTTCTCAAATGTCTTAATGATGTGCAGTCACGTCTCTTGCTCATATCGTAACATATCGATTTACACATTGCAGAATGAGCCTCTACTAGGTGATCCAGTGACCTTGGCACCAGATCATCACAGCACTAATATTAATCTGTTCACCTAGAAAGCCAACAAGAGCTGCATGTTCTGATGGCAAACACTTGCTGGGTCACATGCAGGAACAGAGTATTAGGACAGGACATGGGAATAACGTGTGTAAGAAAGTATTCTCATACTTGATTAAAGTTGCACTTGGTTTGTGCCAAGTTATAAACAGTTTCAAAGGAAATTTCTATGTTAGGTACAAAGGGACCACTGTTACCTAGAGGCAAGAAGAACCTTGCCCATGTTCTATATTGAAACTTTGAGGACAATCTTTTTATTAAGGTCATAGTCAAGAACATTTGTTTGGAGTGGGATTCTTGTTGCTTGATATTAATACTTAGTACCCTGTTGGTGTGGTAGAGTCTGACTACAAACACAGAAGAGCAAACATTCTTTCATGGAAACGGCAATGACCACAAATCTCCTGGAAAGGTCTCTAAGCTCAGAAATGTTATATTCAGTACGTCTAGTCCTGCTGAAACAAGTGCTGATAAAGAGAATTGCTAACTCACGGGGCAAAAGAACTTTTGAGCTGGGCATGCCTTTAATCTTAGCATGTGGAGGCAGAGGCAGGAGGATTGCCAAAAGTTTAAGACCAGCCTGTACTATATAGTGACTTGTAGGCTAATTGGAGCTATCTAGAACCTACCTCAAAAACCATCATTCTATAAAAAGCCCATTTTAAAGTTCTAGGCACCCTTGGGGTTGTTTTGGTCTTGAGTTAATACGAACCCTCGTCCCTTTTCTTTAATAAGGAGGAGTCATGAGCATGAGAATCTGTGCTGAAGTTCATATGACAGTGTTTCAAAGGGAATGCCTGTTAGGTTTGTGATTATAATACAATTATTAGAGGTTGTGAGTGTGGCTCCATGGTAGAGTTTGCCTTGCATATCCAAAGGCCCAAGTTCTACCCCCAGCTTTACAAAGCTATTACCATAGATTGCATCTCTGTTACTAAAGTTTAACATCAATAGGGATACATAACTAGCTCATCCTTTTCAGACAGCATCAACTACATAACATGTAGGTTGAAACTGACTACAGTGTTACTTGAGCCATGAGAGTCTGACCCTTGCAGAGTCCTTATGGCTGTCTGCTCTTCTTTCCGGCCGTCCCTGCATCTCCCCGACAATGTCCTTCCGGCTTCAGTAGTCTCCCTGGCTCCCCAATGCTCAAAGTTGCACTCCTTACATGATCCGAAACATTTATAACTAATTTGATGAGACTCACTCACTACAGTTAAGGTCAGATGAGCGCTGCCAGTGAAAGCAAGAGTGCTCATAGCCCGTCTGTCTGCAATCCACTGTGTCTTAGCACTCACGGCAAACGGAAGGTCACCGAGTGCCACAAGACAAATCACAAACTATCAGAAAGTAACTTTTTAAACCTTGGCCTTATCTGGATTTCAAGATGTGAAAAACATACCACAAACACATAAAAAAAAAACCTCGGGGTAATTAACCTACTGTCTCAGACCCTGCATGTGTTACTCCTTTACCCCTGAGACTCATTATCTTTAAATTTTATGTAATTTTCAAATTGAATTGAAAAAGCAGCATGTTTTATAAGAAGATGTTTATGTTAAATAGCTCCCAAAGCAACTTGTCTGAAGATATGATCTCTCCACAGAATACCCAGTTTTGCATCGTACTCCGCATCCTGTAAGTGAACACAGGCAGAATTTACAGCTGACAGCCTGACTCGGCGGCTCGGCCTGAGCTCACCGCCTTCTTGCAAGAGATTCTTGAATTAAAAAATGAAATGTTTTGTTTACTTCTAAGGAAAGCACTCTATAGGTGTATTATAATTTAGAAAAGACTCCTTCCGAAATAAGACTGTAGAACCAGAGTATGGTTGTAACCACAACAGCAGACCTCTTGTCTTAGGTGCACCTCATTGGGTTAGAATACACAAAAGAGGGAACACACCCAACCCCATGATGACTGTGCAGTCAAACACATTCAAGTATGTACACTTAGTAACGTGGCCTCCTCTATTAGGCACGAAGTATGCAAGATGCTTTAGGTAGCAGTTCTTATTACTGCTAATGTGATTTCTTGGTTGTATCTGGAAATAAAATCTATAGTAGGGAGATGAAGCGCTGGTGTGTGGTAACTTTGCCTTTTCACAGTGCAGATGACAATGCGATGCAGATAGTAAGAAAGATATTATTTGTTTATTGTCCTAGTCAATAATTCCTAACTTCACTTTATATAGCAACCTGGACACCTCCACAGGAACATACAGCAGTGCTGATTGGCCTAGGGCACCAGCAGTGCAGCTAACGCAGAAGTGAACATCATCGATCAATTCTAGAGGCGTTTCCAATTCTTGTGAATTTTACCAACACGATTAAATAGACCATAAAAGATTTATAATACATATTCTACCTGTCTTACATTACATCTGCTGTAGTATATATTACTTGTATTTCAAATTATTTTTTGTAGCATTAGTAATTTTGTTGTTACCCATAAATTTTTAAAATTATGGATTGTTTTCCTTTTTAAGATTTGTTATTTTATTTCTTAAAATATGTTTGTTTTGTTTTAGACTCATGAGTATTTTGCCTGCCCATATGTATGTGTACCACATGTATGCCTGGTGAATGCAGAGACCAGAACTGGAGTTAACTTTTTATTTTTTAAATTATGTGTCTATGTATGGTACATACATGTGTTGGGTGCAGGTGTCGTCAGAGTCCAGAGAAGGCATCATATCCCGTAGTTCTGTGTGATATGGTGACTTCTGGTCCTCTGGGAGAACAGTATGCAGTCTCAACCACTGCATGTTTTTACATATTACAATAAAAGTTCCTCTCCAGTCTATACTACTGCAGTGAATTGTCTACTGTAGTAGTGACCTCAGGGTCACGGTGAGTGAGCGGAAGTTGCTTTGCTCTCTTATAAACAATGCTCTCTAAACAAACCTGGTTCTGTCCTGAGAGCACAGTAAATATTGGAGTCAGGTTCCATAGCCTAATTGAGCATCCAGTGATTACTACACCTCTGTGGAGCCTGTGGCATCTATGAGGATGTTTAGAGATGTAATTAATTATACATCTTCATGTGCACCCAAACTGATTGGAAGTGTATTTGCCAAGTTTACATAATTAGATACCATTTGGAACTGCTTTCAACCTTTGTCCTTGGACACCGACTATTCACCATTAGAAATTTTTGTGTTCTGCACAGTATCCAAAACCATCATCATATGTGTATGTGTTATACACACACAGGTAGGATTTGCGTGTGTTTTAAATGAAGATACTCAAGCATTTTTTGTTGTTGTGTAGACAGTTGCTGATCCTCAAGAAATCAGTGGAAGTTCTTCCCTATGGTTTGAAGTGCCACACACTTCGTCTCCAAATTTGTATGTGAATGGTAGGTAGCGCCAGAGCAGCCGGGAGGCAGTTAGCATTAGCTGGCTCATTAGTTAGCATTAGGGGGAAGTGCCCTCTTGGTGGAATTATCAGCTTTACTGGAAGAGAGACCCGAGTGTGCACATTTCCTCATTCCTATCACACGATGCACTCCACTGTGTAACAATAGGGCAGGAAGGACAGCACCTCTATACTAGATGGTTTAGACTTCAGACTAAATTTCTTTCCTTTAGAAGTTACCCAAACTGTGGCCTTCTATCAAAGTAACAGAAAACAGACCAAGCAGGCATTTGTAGGGAGCATGATACAAGTCATTTGTTCATGGGTTTTGTATAAGCCAACAAAAAGGTGACTCTTTAGAAGTTAATGCCATCGAAAGCTAATGGTCTTCATCTATTAAAAACGTAAAACATTGTTTGGTCAGTCTGTTTCTGATCGGGATGTTAGCCAGCACTAGAGAGCAGCAAGGTGGAAGAACAAAGAATTGGATGGTGGTGCCGACTGTGCCCTCGGCAGTCAAGAGACAAGAGTCAAGAGTCAAGTCCCTCAGGGCAGTCAAGAGAGAGCCCCCACTTCCTTCCAGTGTCAATGTTCAGCTATCAGGTTGTGAGAGCCTGACCTCTTCGCTGCCCTGGATTCTTGCACCTCCACATTCCTAGGTCCTAGCCAGATTTCCGTTGCTAGCAAGAATGATTGGGTTTAGAGCCCAGGTATTTACTGTCTAGAGATAAACTAGCCCGATGGGGCTACCTGCTGTTCGCAAACACACCTGAGATTTCCACACCTGTTATCATTCTTTTATTATAACGATCTGATCCATAGAAAGTTCTGATCACGTCTTGCTTAAAAAAAAATACTGTGTTCCTACAAAATCTTCATTAATATTTGCTGAATGGTTACTGAGTTCTGGTCACCCAAGACACACAGAAAGAAGGCAGTTTGCCCTTTGTGAGTTCACAGTTAAGTTTCAGAAACACAAGTAAGTAGGGAATAATAGAAGCATAGATTCAGCAAAGACCCTCCAGGATTAAGGAGGTTGGACAAGCCTGAGAGCAGCAAGTGATGCACAAGCTGCCACGAAGAGTGGATGAGAGGAGCTGTGTCCTGGGAAAGGAAGACCCGCTCATGGCAGGGCGCCATGGCCTCAGGTGAGGACTGTGGACACTGGAAGAAAGTTCACCTAAGGTGGAGCATTACCCGTGAGTCTGCGCACTGGGATCTTAAGGAAGACATGGGCTATACAGGGTTTTATTTCCTATACTAAGGAGTTTGAAAGTCATTGGAAATATTCCAAGGTGCTAATGAAGAATTCTAACCAGGGGACTGATTATCCAGATTTACATTTTTGAAGAATCACTTGATATGGGGCTGGTCTAGGCTACAAGCCCTAAAACTGAAACTGGGAACGGGGTGTGTGTGTGTGTGTGTGTGTGTGTGTGTGTGCAACTGATCACAGATACTTAGGAGATACCATGGGGGAGGGAGAAGGAGAGGGAACCACACTTGCTCCAGGTTGTTCCCCTGTCTCTCTGGCAGCTCTCAGATTCTTGCCTCTCTCCCTTAAATGATAGCTTTTATAAAGGATCTGTTTTAGACACCCCTTCCTTGTGATTTGTCCCAAGGATCTCATTCTGTCCCTGAGCTTTACTTGTCATGTGCAGCCTAGTGACTTGTGTCTGTTTCCAGACTTGATCTTTCTCTTGAGACCACATCTCAAAGTGCCTACTTAATATCCCCACCCAAGTATTTAGATGTTTAGGGTTTAGATACAGTACGTCTCAAGAACACCAAGCACGGTTCCCCCCAGCGTCCTCTGCTCTTGCTCTCCAGAATGCCACTTTGAAAAGTCATGGTCTTGACTTTTAAGGACAGTTGTCATCCCACAAAACCTCTTGCTTCCTTTTTAGCTACAGGAGTCAGCCTAAATATCACTCCATGTTAACAGATACTGCTGAAAGAACTTAATGCCTAAGTAGGTGATGAGAAAGCCTGTGCTTGTGGGTTAAAAGGCCTGAGGTTGCTAATATGGTAAAATCTCTCCAAAGCCACCCACAGGTTAGATGCAACAAGAGCAAAACCCCCAATGATGTTCTTTTATAGAAATGAGAACCTGATCCAAAATTTCATGTGGGATTTTAAGAGACCAAGGAAAGCCATAATAGTTTCTAAAATAGAAAAGTTAAGTTGGAGGGTTCATATTTCCAAATTTCAAATTTTCCTTTGGAACAGTCAAACAGAATTGGCTTTAAGATAAACAAACAAGTCAATGACATAGATTTAGAGTGTAAAACAAAACGCATGCATTTAGGATCAGTTGATTTTCAATGCAGGCACCAAGCCCATCCCATAGGAGAAAGAACAGCTCCAGGACACTCTCTTGCAAGATGATGAAACTGAACCCTAACCCACACTACATACAAATGGCAAGCTGAAATGAACCAAGCACCTGACTTTTAAGAGTCAAACTATAGAATTCTTAGGAAAACAAAACAAAACAGAGTGTGGGAGAGCTGGCTCAACAGTTAAGAGCATTTGCTGTTCCACCAGAGGACCAGAATTCAGTCCCCAGCATCCATGTAGGGCAGACCACCACCATCTGTAACTGCAGCTCTAAGAGATCTGGAGCCCTTCTGTGCTCTTCCCCTGGCCTTGAGCAGGCTGAATAGACCTTGGGTATATGCCACGGTTGGACCTTAACGACCCAGGTGGGACCCGGGTGGAGTCAGCCCCCTTGCTGTGGGTGCAGCTTCCTCCAGGAACTTAGAAGAATGGACGCCCCTGAGCTTGCTTTGCAACAAGCTGTGCATCCAGCTGAAACAAAGAATGGTGTCTGTGGGATCTCCCTATATAACCAATGTGCTGAACATTAAACTTTGAGCCTTGATCAGAAACTTTTGTCTTGGCTTCATCCTTCTCTTGCACCTCATCCTTTTTTTCATTTCCAACTTCCCTTTCAGGTAGACCCAGTTCGTCCTCAGCCGCTGGCCGGCTACAGGTGGTGCCTGAACTAGGGAACTGAAAACGGGAGGGGGGAGGTGACTGAGAAATGCTGTCTTGGGTGGAGCTCCACAGAAAATGGAAGAAGTTACAGTATCCTGCACAGTGGTAAGCAACAACCAGCACTAATACTAGCGCTGGTTATTTTTGGGAGGTTGTTGTTGCAGAAGGTACATTAAGAAAAGGATACAGGCTAGGCTGACTTCACCTAGGGTAACAGTGCAAATGGAACAGGGGAATTCTAAACAGGCATTCGTCCACAGCCTTAAAGAGCTGCTTCAGGAGAGAGGAGCAGGGTTTAAAAAACAGTTGTTAGAAAACTTTTTCGTTCAGATAGATTCATGCTGTCCATGGTTTCCAGAAGAAAGAACTTTGGATAAGGAAACCTGGGGAAAAGTTGGAGAAGTTCTGTTAACCATCCAGGCAGATCCTACCACCCTCTGCCTCTGGGCATTTATAAAACATGCTATTGATGATAAAAAAAGATAAAGAGACCTTGAAGGTGTTAGCTAATGCCCAGGAGCAGCTTGAAGAGCTTCAGGAAGAAGACCTGTCAGAGAGGACTTCCACAAAGAGCTTCAGGAAGAAGACCTGTCAGAGAGGACTTCCACAGAAAAGGGCTTTCTCAATTTTAACTCAGAGAAGTACAGAGACTCTGATCATGAGCTAGATTCAGAGGAGGAAGCTGATTTAGAAAGAGGGGCTGCCACAATTATGATGAGGATTGGCCTCCTTACGCACCTTCTGCTCCGCCTATGGCCTTTACTGCAGAAGATGCTGCCCAGATGGATATGCAAGTATATAAATTAGAGTTGGAAATTAAGCTACAGAAATTGACTAATGAGCTACAGGAGCTAAAGAATGTATCAAGGGCAGGAAAGAACAAAGATTCTGAGATATGCCAATTGCTGCTAGAAAGAGCTGTGAATCAGTCTCGATGGAAAGGGCAGGATACATCTGACATGTTAGCTTTCCCTGTAGTTGAGATAATTGACCAGCAGGGCCATAGAGTCAGACAATATCAGGCATTGGAGTTCAAAGTGGTAAAAGAGTTAAAAAGCAGCTGTGGCACAGTATGGGCCTACTGCTCCCTTTACACAAGCCTTGTTGGATACTGTAATGGATACAAATTTAACCCCCAAGATTGGAAAACTATATGTAAGGCTACTTTGTCAAGAGATTACTTACTTTGGAGTTCTGAATGGCGTGAAGCAAGTAAGAGAACTGCCCTGATGAATGCTCAGGCAGGTAACGCAGACTGGGATATTAACATGCTTTTAGGAGAGGGTCAATCTGAAGGCAATGCTAATCAGATTGGACTACCTGGAGGGGTGTACTCACAGACTGCAATGGCTGCCTGCAGTGCTTGGAATCAGTTACCAACTAAAGGGGATCTTAAGGGGAATTTATCCAGTATCAAACAAACTTCTGATAAACTGTTTCAGGAATTTGTGGGTAGACTGCTAAAAGCAGCTGGTAGAATTTTTGGAGATCCTCAGGCAGGAGTTCCTTTCATTACCCAATTGGCTTATGAGAATGCTAATGCAGCTTGTCCTGCAGCTATCAGGCCTTATAAAGCAAAGATAGATTTGTCTGGATACATTCGTCTTTGTGCAGAAATCAGACCCTCATACAATCAGGGTCTGGCTATGGCTGCTGCCTTACAAGGGACCACTGTGCAAGCAATGCTTTCAAAGAAATGAGGAAATAAAGGATGTTTTAAATGTGGAGATTTGGGTCATTTTAAAAATGATTGTCCCAGGAACAGAGGCATGAGCAGACAATCAGGCGTGTCCCAGGAATTTGTCCTCAATGCAGGAGGGGCAATCATTGGGCCAGGGAATGTAGATCTAAAACAGATAATCAGGGTTGTCCCGTGTCAGGAAATGAGCAGAGGCACCAACATCAGGCCCCTAGACATTTGTGGGAACAAGCCTGACTTGGTGGGATGAAGCCCCACGTGTCTGTCCCAGGGCGCTTCGGCTCTGGGTGGGACAGGAGACACAGGGGAAGTGGCCGTCTTCCTACACAGTCCAAGGGGCAGGTGGAGGCTGTGGGAAGCCTTTCGGGCCCTGCCTGTGGATGGGGGGAGGGGGCCATTCTTGGGGAATGAGAGGCAGCCGTCTCCGTGGGTTCTCTAGCCCGGGGCACCACAGTCGCCACAGGGTGCTGCAAACAGGCTAGCCAGAGTGCAGCTGGGGTTCCCACCGAGACCGTGTTTCAGCTGCTTGGGGCACTGGGCTAGCTGCTTAGGCTTGGGTGAATGGGTACTGTCTGGGAAGCCCTCGGTGAGAGATTAGACGTGGCTCCTTAATTGAGGACCGGATCCCTCGCTTCTCATGGTGGGTCCATATGAAGAGACAGTCCATAATTCTAAGACGTTTATTTTCATCATGTGGAGTGGCCTGGATGGAATTGTACCCCAGCCTTTCTGGGAGAGGCAAGGCAGATATAATAACTGGGAAGGGGCATGGCTAAGCCTCTAGGTGTCTCATTAACATGGGGATGGTTTGTGACTGTGTGGCCACGCCTCTACCTGAGGAGGGGTGGTATGTGACCTTGACTGTAGCAAAAGCCTCCCCAGAGTGTTGGCATAATGTTTTCCAGTCCCTTGTGGATTATTCCACTGGGTCATCCAGATTTTACACCTATGCTCAACCAGGTGCCAGATTGCCTGTCACAGATCACTGCCCCACAGACATTCACAGAAAGCAGCTTATGGAGCCATGAAGCTGCTCCAAGCCAGGGAAATCCATTTCTGAACTTATCAGAGCAACCCCAGGAAGTGCAGGATTGGACCTCAGTTCTACCACCCACACAGTATTGACCCCAGAAATGGGAGTTCAAACCCTGTCTATAGGAAGTTTTTGGGCCCTTGCCCCCAGGGACCTGGGTATTACTTCTGTGCTGAAGCAGCATTATTATAAAAGGATTACAGATCTAGTCAGGTGTTATAGATAGTGATTATGAGGGAGAAATTTAAATCATGGTTGCTTTCCCCCATGGCATTACAACTATACCTGCTAACAAAAGAACTACTCAACTTGTTTTAGTTCCCTTGCATCCACTACCTCCCAAATTTGTTAAGAGTGAGAGAGGACAGAGTGGCTTTGGTTCATCTGAAGTACACTGGGTTCAATCTATTAACAGTAAGAGGCCTAACCTAAAATTAATAATTGAAGGAAAAGGTTTTGAAGGATTAATAGATACTGGGGCTGGTGTAACAATTATTGGAGGACAAGAGTGGCCTTCAGCTTGACCTTTATCTGACATTCTCACTCACCTACAAAGGGTTGGTTATGCCAATAACCCAAGACAAAGTTCTAAGCTTCTAACCTGGAGACATGAGGAGGGAAATTCAGGACAAATTCAAACCTATGTCATTCCACATTTGCCTATTACTCTCTAGAGAAGAGATCTCTTGTCACAGATGGATCTTACGATGTGCAGTCCTAATGAAGCAGTGACTAAACAGATGCTAAGACAAGGATTTTTGCCTGGTCAGAGGCTAGGAAAGGAAGGACAAGGCATTAAGGAATTTAAAAGGCCTAAGCCCCACTCTAACACTAGAGGCTTGGGGTATTTTCTATAATGGCCACTATCTTGCCTGCATCGCATGCTGATAAAATTCAATGGCTTAATAACATTCCAGTGTGGGTTGATCAGTGGCCTTTATCTAAGGAAAAAATAGAAGCCACCTCTTTGCTTGTGCAGGAGCAACTAGAGGCAGGGCATATAAGAGAATCTCAGTCGCCATGGGATACTTCAATATTTGTTATCAAGAAAAAACCTGGTAAATTGAGATTGCTACAAGATCTAAGAAAGGTCAGTGAAACCATGGTACCTATGGGAGCTCTGCAACCTGGGCTTCCATCTCCAGTAGCCATTCCTAAAGGATATTATAAAATAGTAGTAGATTTGAGAGATTGTTTCTTTACTATTCCTTTGCACCCCCAGGATTGTGAAAGATTTGCTTTCAGTGTTCCTTCTATTAATTTTAAAGAACCTATGAAAAGATATCAATGGATAGATAGTTCCTCCTCAAGGCATGGCCAATAGTCCTACCTTATGTCAAAAATTTGTGGCACAAGCCATTCAGCCTATAAGACAGCAATGGCCAATGATATATATCATACATTACACAGATGATGTCTTGTTGGCAGGAAAAGATCCTCAGGATTTGCTTGTACATTATAGAGATTTATAACAGGCGTTAGTGGATAAAGGACTACAAATAGCTCCAGAAAAAGTAAAACTCAGGATCCTTATAATTATTTAGGCTTTAGACTTACAAATCAAGCCATTTACCCCCAGAAGATAATTATCCGTAGGGACAGTTTAAAAACTTTAAGTGATTTTTTTAAAACTGTTAGGTGATATCAATTGGCTCTGCCCCTATTTAAAACTTACTACAGGAGAATTGAAACCCTTATTTGATATTTTTAAAGGGAGTGCCAGTGCTACCTCCCCTCGATCTTTAACCTCAGCATGATTGCTGGCCTTACAACAAGTAGCAAGAGCTATTGAAAGACAATTTGTTACTTATATACATTATTCTATGCCTTTACATTTGCTGATTTTTAATATGACTCATGCACCTACAGGATTATTGTGGCAAAAGGCTCCTCTTATGTGGATACATTCAAGGATATCTCCTAAACGTAATATCCTGCCATATTATGAGGCATAATATGATTATACTTGGAAGGAAGCAGGCACTGATTTATTTTGGCAAAGAACTAGACATCATTATTCAGCCTTTTAATGTAGATCAAAATACTTGGCTAAAGCAGCATAGTATGGATTGGTTGCTTGCTCAAATAGGATTTAAAGGCACTATAGATAATCATTACCCTCAAGATAGCTTGATAAAATTTTTAAATGTACATAAGGTTGTATTTCCTAACATGACATCTTTACAGCCTCTGCATATGCTTGATTTTTACTAATGGCTCCTTTAAAGGTCAAGTGGGATATCTCATAAATAATCAACAAGTAGTCATAGAGACTCCTGGGCTGTCAGCTCAGCTAGCAGAATTGTCAGCAGTACTGAATGTTTTACAGTCTGTAAATGATACTTTTAATAGTTTTACTGATAGTCTATATGTGGCTCAGTCTGTTCCTCTATTGGAAACTTGTGGTACATTTCATTTCAATACACCAGCAGGATCTCTGTTTTCTCAACTACAAAACATCATTCTTACCTGAAAAAAATCCCTTTTACATTGGTCATATATGAGCTCATTCTGATCTTCCTGGACATTTAACTGCAGGCAATGATCACACTGACAGAGCTTTAATGGGAGAAGCCTTAGTTTCAGATCCTGTTGCATTGGCTAGACGTGATCATAATAAATTTCATCTTTCTAGTCATACCTTAAGGCTCCGACATAAGATCACTAAGGATCAGGCTAGAATGACTGTAAAACAATGCCTTACATTAGCCTTACATTATCTCCAGTTCCTCATTTAGGGGTCAATCCACAAGGCATTATGGCCAATCATATTTGGCAAATGGATGTAACTCATTATGCAGAATTTGGAAAATTGAAATATGTACATGTCTGTATTGACACTTGTTCAGGGTTCCTTTTTGCTTCTCTACATATGGGAGAAGCTTCTAGAAATCATTGCTTACAAGCTTTCAATGCTTGGGATTACTTAAAGTCATCAAGACAGATAATGGGCTAGATTATACTGGAAATAACTTTACATCATTTTGTAAGGAATTTGGTATTGAACATAAAACTGGAATTTCTTATAATCCAATGGGACAAAGAATTGTTGAGCATGCACATCGAACTCTGAAAAATTGGCTTTGAAAAACAAAAGACAGGAAATTATACCCTTCAAGGTCACCAAAAACACATCTTGCTTTTGTCTTATATGTTTTAATTTTTTTTGCAAGCTGATGCTAAAGGTCAGTCTGCAGTGGATTGCCACTGGCATCCAGTCACTTCCAGATCATATGCTATGGTTAAATGGAGAGACCCCCCTAACTAATACATGGAATGGTTCTGACCCTGTTTTATTATGGGGATGAGGTTCTGTTTGTGTTTTTTTCACAAAAAGAAAATGGAGCCTGATGGCTACCTGAAAGACTGGTTCGTCAAGTGGACACAGATCCTGAGCCTTCTAATGATTATGATACCAATGATGAAAATGGCTCAAAATCCCTGTCAACCAGCTAAGTTAACCTGCAGTACAGTCACCACTCTTATTGGAGAGTGTTTTCTATCAATTCTGAAAGACACTCCCCATACACCTGGTGGCCAGACTTTGTGTTTGATCTTTGCCAATTAGCAGCTGAAATAAATACCTAGGACATTCATTCCCACAGACAAATATAATTTCTAATTATAATCCTGTTGCCTTTAACTTTTGGACCTTGTATCTTAAACAGATTGGTTGTCTTCATGCAGGATCACTTTCAGCAAGCTCGGCTATTCACCATGGCAGTTATTCATCTATGAAGAAATGCACTGAGTGCATATGTCCTTTGTGGCTTTGGTCTGAATGGGAAAGAGTGTGCTTTTGAAGGCTGGTAGCCAGGGACGGGTAAGAGTGATCTTGAACTTCTATCGACCTAAGACAAGAGACATATATCAAAAGCTATGTTTGTCCTCCATGACGGGTAAGAAGGAGTAATATAAACACCGACCTAAGACAGACATGTTTGTCTAGCCACTCTTTACCCTAGATGGGATTATGGAAAACAAGTAAATCTTGTGCCCCCATCCAGCTCATCTTTAAAAAACAAAAAAGGGGTAATTGTGCCCTTCCCCTGGCCTTGAGCACACTGAATAGACCTTGGGTGTATGCCACAGTTGGACCTTAACAACCCAGGTGGGACCCAGGTGGAGTCATCCCCCTTCCTGCACGTGTGGCTTCCTACAGGAACTCAGAAGAACGGACTGCCCCCTGAGCTTGCTTTGCAACATAATCCAGCTGAAACAAAGGATGGGGTCTGGGGGCTCTCCCTACATAACCAAAGTGCTGAACATTAAACTTTGAGCCTTGATCAGAAACTTTTGTCTTGGCTTCATCCTTCTCTTGCACCTCATCCTTTTTTTCATTTCCAACTTCCCTTTCAGGTAGACCCAGTTCGTCCTCAGCCGCTGGCCGGCTACACCTTGCTCTGGCCTCCATGCATATGTGTGTGGGCATGCGCACATGCCCACACACAAATTTAAAGATATAGAGACAAATTATTTTGGGTTTGGCAATGGTTTCATAAATATAACTCAAATCATAAGCAACAATAACAAAAAGCCCTCAGAATCTTTAATTTTGTGTGACAGAAGATGCCATCAAGAAAGTGAAAGACAATTGACACATTAGGAGAAAATATATGCACATGATATCTGACAAGGATTTACTATGTATAATATATATTTAAAAACAACAACAAATGCAGTCCAATTAAAAATAAGCAAAAATCCCTTCAAATATTTCTCTAAAGAAGAGCAATAATCACATAGAAAAAGATGTTCAATGTCATTAGTCATCAGGGTGATGGGAATCAAGCCCTTAAAATCCTACCTCAGGAGCACTGCTATGGCTATAATTTAAAAAAAGAATGTCTAACGTGTACTGATGGGAATATGGAGATGTTGGAGTCTTTATTCCTTGTTTAAAATATAAGGTTATGTAACCACTGTAGGAAACAGTCTGGGAATTATGAATTCCTCAGTAAGTTTAACACATAACTATTGCAAGAATTAGGTATTTTCCTAAGTATATCCCCAAATGAACATAAAGGTAGTGTTCTAAAAAAAACTTTCATACCAATGTGCATAGTAACTGTATCCACAAAAGTCAAAAGACAGTAGAGACCAAGAATATCAGCTGCTTATTTGACCAGCCAAAAGTAGTAAACCCATATGCTAGAATATTATTGTCATAAAAATGGAAGCAGGGAGTAATACATGCTATGGCATGGATAATCTTGAAAACCTTATGGAATTTTAAAGATACAAGTAAGATCCATGTGTTCTATGGTTTCATTCATATGAAATATGCAAATTAAAATTCATAGGGGCACACTGAAGATTGATGCTTTCCAGAAGGTCATGGGAAGAGACTTCTTTGCTCATACAGGAACATACTATTCCTTCTTTTTAATATTTCCGGCAACAGGTGGTGCCCAACATGGGCATGGATCCACTAGAAATTTAAGTTTATTAGCCTGAGAAAGTGTTATATTTTTTTCTAGAGAGTAGCTGGGTAGTGCTGACGAGTCATGAGAACTCAGAGCAGGAGTTGAAACAAAGAAGGCTGTGAGGTCCCCAGCTGTGGGGAATTGCAGGCTGCTCTGAGTCAAGGGAAGAATGAAGTTGCCTACTTCTTAGGGAAGAGATGAATGGAACTGTGAATTTATAATGTTGGGATTATTTGCCTTTAGGAAAGAGTTATATACAGATTCTGTCTGAATCACGTAGGGAATTTTTCTCATGGTTTGGAACTAAGATAGGGAAAACTATCACTGCACTCTCTACTCTGGAGTCAGTGACTAATTTTCCCTATCATATGTTGTGGATAGCACTGGGGCTGTTTGTATTCTGCTAATTCTGCCCTCCTGGGAGGGGCTTCAGACAAGGGGTGAGTTACATACTCATGTGACTGCTTGTGAACCAATCCTTATGAATAAAGGAGCTAATCACTGAGCGAGGAGGCAGGACTTCTGGGTCGGAGAGGGGAAGAGAGGAGGAGGAGGAGAGAGAGTGTCCTTTTGGAACTGGGACAGCAAATAGGTAAGATGTAGCTACTAGAGTCTCCTGGTATCATGGAGGATCTGCAAGGTTTTGCCACCAGAGGAATCAGATTTTAATAAGGTTTACAAGATTAGGTTTTAGTTGTTGTGCCCAGAGATTGAGTTACTATTGTTTCTGAGCTAAGTTTCTGTTGTGTTTTCCTTCACTCGGCAGCTCATCTGGGTTCCAGAAAGAAAGGTACAGAGGCAAAGTATGGGTTTACCTGAAGTGCACCACAGAGGCCATGGGAGTATTGAAGCATGGGGCTGGCATGGTGTGACCTGCCAGTGGGAACCTAGTGAGCTGGGTAAAGAGATTGTAGAGCTTCAGAGCTCCACAAGATAAAAGCAGGTTGGCCATTGCCCACCAGTGCATGGCCAGCCAGGCTGATGTGGATGAGAGAACCAGAGCATAGCACAGGAACATACTATTCCTTCTTTTTAATATCTCCTGCAACAGGTATCTAGTTAAGAGTGAAGATTTCTGAACAAGATAGTAATGGAGTAATGGTTGTACTACATTGAAAATGTAATAACACTATGGAATTGTACCCTTTACAATAGTTAAAATGGTAAATTATGTTATATGTATTTTGTTACAAATTTAAACCCTTTTTAGACGATCTCACATAGCCCAGCCTGATTCTAAGCTAGTGATTCTCTTACTGCTGTGATTATAGACACACATCATCTATTCCCAGCCTCTGTTGGCTTTAAAAAATTCATTTCCTTAGGGTTTCTATTACTCTCTGTTAGTCTGATTAGGGATGTTTCCCTGTAAAAATCATAGAATACTTTTCCTTTGAAGGGTTTATCACAAACAGCCCCTCATATAATTACTTAAATAATATCTGTTTTTCCTCCTGTGATGATGAATCTCCACCATCAACAGGACTTAGAGTCGTGTAGGAGGTACACCTCTGGGTGTGTCTGTAGGTTTATAGATGATTGACTAGGTACTGAACTAAATGGAAAGGGTGAAGGAGAAAGCAAGCCAAGCACAGATATCCATCATTCTCTTCTGTTTGATCCATCAGACGTGACCTCCTGCCACCATCTTGCCTCTGCCTTGAGACTGTAGGCCACACAAACTCTTCATCTGTTAAGTTGCTTTTAGTCAGTATTTCTAAACATCCCTTCATGGGGAGACATAAACAATGTCTACTCCTCAGTGGTCCCAACTACAAACACTGACACGATTCCACCAAAATTCACTCTGGAGAATCAATGAGTTCACTGGGTTTCCTTACAGCAAAGGTGACAGGTTACATACAGGGGTGGGGTATGAGTGCTCAGATCCACAACAAGCTGGCCCTGAAAAACCCTTACCCAGCCATGTGTTTTTATTTATTTCTCTAGTGATTGCTCTAGGAGTTGTAATATGCTTCATTAGAATTTGTTTCTTATTTTTATTTAATTCCAATTAGATAGACGATAGACAGATTCTTGTCTATTAACATTATATCAATCATTGTATCTATATTTATCTACCATCTCCCTACATCTACTTCATATTGTATGTACATGTGTATATTCTCCATATATACAAGCCCAATAATTATTTGTTCTTATGTTTCTCAAAGAATATCACAGAAGAAAGAGAAGCATCATCGTCTTTTGAGATTTATTTTATGTGTATGGATGTTTTGCCTGCATCTATACATACGCATCATGTGTGTGCCTGGTGCCCATATCTGTCAGAAGAAGGCATTTGATCCTCTATAACTGGAGTTATGGGTGATTGTGAGTCACCGTGCAGGTGCTGAGAACCAAACCTGGGTCCTCTGAGAGAATAGTACCAACTGAAGAGTAGACAAAAGTTTCCTTAACTGCTAGCCGTTCCCTCGCTCCAAGGGTGCATTGTTTTTATATTACATTGTTCTTATATTTTAAAAGAATATTAACTTTTCTGTCCCAATTTTGATTCTCTCCAGGGTTTTTTTTTTTTTCATGTGAATTCAAATGACCCAAATGGTGTTATTTCCTTATTCTAATGTAATCCTGTTCCTGTTATTTTCTATTATTGTCAAATATGCTGCACATCTATCTCATACACGACTAATTAATACTATTATATGCATATCCTTTTATATAATGGCTCTTCAAAGTCAGTTAAGACAATAAGAAAGAACCAGCTTTGTACTATCTTGTATAATTACCTAAATAGTTACTTTACTGGAACTCTGTTTTCATGCATGGATTTGAGTGACTCTCACATTTATTCCATTTGTCCCAAAGAAATTCCTCTAACATTTCTTCTAAAGTTGGCTTGTCATTAGCAGTTTCTCTTCATTCGGTGGAAGTGGAAGATCTATTTCTCATTTTTGAGATATGGAAATCTAGGCCAGTGGTGTTCTTTCTAGCATTTTAAGCATGCCATCCCAATGCCTTCTGGCCTCCATTGTTTCTGTTAGAAATAAGCTGTTCATCTCCTGAGGGTCTCAGAAGGCTCCTAAGAAGTCAGAGGCTGCAGACAGTTCTCACAGGACATAGGTTATTTCAAGGGAGGGTGATACAAAAGAGCCTGAATTGTTCTACATCATAACATACATTCTCATAGATCACACTCTTCTGCAATGGCATATGACGCATTGATGAAGGGACCCCTACTAAAACAACATCATGCTCTTCAGACTTTCAACCTCCAAATGGGATTCAAATAAACCTCTTTATAAATTTTTAAAAATCATAAAATTTTATTAAAAATGTTTCTGCCTATTGGTCTATTGTTGACACTTTATGAGACATTTTATTATATCATTTTAATTCTTTGTATATGTTTTTCTGTACACTTGTATGTGCACTTGTGTGTTTGTATGTGTAGGTGCATGTGCACACACATAAGAAAAACAGAAATCAACTTTGGGTCTTGTTCCTCAGGTCATGTCCACCTTGCTTTTTGAGCTCCAGAGATCTACCTGTTTCTGTCTCCATAGCACTGGGATTATCACCTTACCTAGCTTTTAAAACATGGATTCTGGTCTTCAAACTCATGCTTGCACATCGAATACTTTACTGACTGAACTATTTCCCCAACCCTTATTTATTTATATTTTTAGGGAGCACAATTGAAAAGTTGAATGCTATTATGTTAAATTTAGCTTCCAAAGTACAATACAATACAATATTCCTTCATATACAATAATGCATTTTTAAATTTAATACAATAATGCTTAAACATTTCATGTTTAATACATTAATATAATAATGAAAAAACAATTAAGACAGTGAGTAAGGTGGGAGCTATTATTTTGACATAGTGGACACTAGGCTTCTGGGCCCCTTGCTAAGACTAAGCCTGCCTTCACTGGAGCACACACGTCCACTGGGGACCTCCCCACTGGTCCTGAGTATTTGCTGTGGGTCCACTGACAAGCCTTTGTGTCTTTAAGCAGTCTGTCCTTCCCTTCAGCAGCTTAGCTCATCTTCAGACCCGGGTGGTGGCTTCCTTCTGCCCTCAAAGGCCTTAGGCTAAGAACCAGGTGATAGCAAGAGCAAGCTTCAAAGTCCTCTTCTGTCTGCCTCTTTATCCCTGTCTCTTTCTTTAGTGGGTTCCCCCACCCTGCGACAAGGTCCCATGTAGCCAAGGTTGGCCTTATATGTAGCCAAAGATGACCTTGAATTTCTCACCATCCTGCTTCTAAACTCCCAAATGCTGAGACTTATTGATATGTTCCACTGTGATCAATTTATGTAGTACCCCCAGCCCTTATTTATTCTTTTATTTAACTTTCTATTGATTCTCTGTGAATTTCACTTCATGACCCCAATTCCACTCATTTCCCTCATATTTGCCCTCTATCTTGCAACCTTCCCACAAAAGAAAAAGAAAAAGAATCCCTTTGTGGAATCTGTAACGTGTCACAGTGTGTCCCACAGTATACCCTTTTGTCCACACTACTTTATTTGCAAGTGTTCATTGCAATGAGTCATTGGTCTGGTTCAAGGCCTCTGGCTTCTGCTACACTATTAATACTGGATCCTCACTGCGACTTCTCTCAGACATCCTGTTGTTGTCCTGTGTCATGAAGATCCCGAAGCCTTAGGTCTGTAGGACCAGCCCCTTCACATGCTCCAGCAGTTCACAGATGGGGTAGATGTTGGGGAGGGCCAACTCAAAGCCCTGGAGGTATCTGAGCTGGTCAGCCCACCAGCTCTCACCCATACCTCCTTATGAGTTCTCCAGAACTGCCCTGGCTAGCTCATCCAATCCTGTGACCAGCAAGGGGAAGAGCCAACTCTCCTGTTTCTGTGCCCTCAGGGCTGGCTCACCAAGCCCATGTCACCAGGGTCAGCTCTATCTTGGGGAGGTTGAGGGCCACTCTCCAGAGTGCTGCAGCAGGTGAGGGGTAGGGACAGCTCTCCCACTCTTCTGACCCTGGGGCCACCTCTCCCACTTGCTGTAGGTGTCAGGGTGGAGGCATCTCTCTGTTGCTCACACAGCTGCCGGGCAGGCAAGTGGCAGGGAGAGCTCTCCCATACTCATGTCCTCAGTGTTGGCTCACCTGCAACCCTGGCAACCAGGGCCAGCTCCTCTGTGCTTCCTGGGAGAGGTGCAGGGTCCCTCAGCTCTCCTGTGTGCTCTAACTGTTGAGGGGGCAGGGCCAGCTCTTCATAGCCCTGAGACATGAACATGGCCTCAGGTAACAGCCCAGATCAGGGATGTCCACCTGGCCTTTGGTGATAACAGAGCCTCTCTGCTGCGGGGCCACAGATCCAGACATGGCCCTCAGCGGCAGCTCGGGCTAGAATTTCCACATGGCCTTACATGATGCCTGGCTACTCACATCAGGCTGTTCCTCACTATCCTCACATGCCGAGTTCCCCCCTCTTCACTGTGCGCACATCCTTCTGCTTCCCTTTCTCATCCATCTCTCCACCACTTAGTTGCTCATCTTAGTAGTACCCAAGGTCCTCTAGAAACCTGGGGTGGTCTCTGGAGTGCTACGCCTTGCCTATGAGATGTGGCACCAGGCCAGGGCCATCTTGAGTAAGGTCTGCCCACCTGGGCTGCATGATGCTGGGCTGGGGGCTGGGTCTGCCCTCCCGGGCCCTGTGGCACCAGGCCCAGCGCTGATTTTAATTCTTTAAATGTGGTTTCTTTTAGTTCCTGGAAATACAGTAGTTTCTTTGGAGTTTTAGTCTGCTCAGTTCAATGTCTTCGAACCCTCAATAGCAAATCCGTTGTTCGGTTTCTCTCCGTTTGTAAGCCCTGCCCTGATTGGTTTATTTTTAAGATTTATTTTTATCTTTAGTTATGTGTATGGGTGTGTATATCTGTGAGATTGCGCATCAGTGCAGGTACCCACAGAGGCCAGAAGAGGACGTTGGATTCCCCTGAAGCTGGTTGTGAGCTTCTGGATGGGGGTGCTGGAAACTGAACCCAGGCTCTCTTCACCACTTTGCCAGCCCCCTTGTTATTTCTAAATAGTCATAAAATTCATCATTTTTTAAAAATCTGAATTGAATGAATGTTTAGAGTATGACCAGAGTCCATTTTTCTTATTTTTTTCTTTTTCCTTTAAAAATGTGTCCAGGGGTTTTTGTTCTGTTTGGGGTTTGGTTTCTTCTTCTTCTTCTTCTTCTTCTTCTTCTTCTTCTTCTTCTTCTTCTTCTTCTTCTTCTTCTTCTTCTTCTTCTTCTTCTTCTTCTTCTTCTTCTTCTTCTTCTTCTTCTTCTTCTTCTTCTTCTTCTTCTTCTTCTCCTCCTCCTCCTCCTCCTCCTCCTCCTCCTCCTCCTCCTCCTCCTCCTCCTCCTCCTCCTCCTCCTCCTTCTTCTTCCTCACAGCTACTGGTGATAATACAGGAATGAACTGATCAAGAGTAGGTGGTTGATGAGGGTAAAGGCCTTAGAAGGTTGTACTTGGTGGTTGTTATGGTTTGTATGTGTTCAGCCCAGGGAGTGGCACTATCAGGAGGTGTGGCCTTGTTGAAGCAGGTGTGGCCTTGTTGGAGGGGTGTGGCCTTGTTGGAATAGGTCTGTCACTGTGGGCGTGGGCTTTAAGACCCTCATCCTAGCTGCCTGGAAGCCAGTTTTCTCCTAGCTGCCTTCAGAACAAGAGGTGGTACTCTCAACTCCTCCAGTCCCATGCCTGCCTGGGTGCTGCCATGTTCCTGCCTTGATGATGCTGGACTGAACCTCTGAACCTGTAAGCCAACCCAATTAAATGTTGTCTTCATAAGAGTTGCCTTGGTCATGGTGTTTGTTCACAGCAGTAAAACCCTAACGAAGACAGTGGTCATAAAGAAAAGATCCGTTGATGGGATCCCCTTCTGTTGGGCTGTGTGTGGAAGGCTTATCTTCATTCACCTCCAGTTGAGGTTGGCAGGAGGTTGAAACAAAGAAACAAAAGGGGAGTGGCTCAAGTGGGGTAGGGGAGGTGCGGCTCATCCTGGAGAAGACCAAGGTTTTCAGCTACTCAATGAGCACCTGTGCTTTCTCAGCATCCCACCTGTGTCCAGAGGCCAAGCTAGTGCTAGGAAAAAGTCCAGTTTTCGTTGAGGTTTAAACTTTTTGTTTCTATACTTACAATTTTGCATCTTACGTTTTACACTTAGTAAAATAAAGACCAAATCTCAGAAATCTTGAACAATGTAAAAGTATCTTTTATTTGCCCCAGTCATTGTCATCTCCAAGGCTTACTGCCTCTGTTTGCTGACCAAGGCAACTCTTCCAAAGGCAAACATTTAATTGGGGCTGGCTTACAGTTTCAGAGGTTCAGTCCATTATCATCTCTGTGGGAAGCATGCAGTGTACAGGCAGACATGGTGCTGGAGTACATGATAACAACAAGCTGGGATCAATTCAAGCACCACAAATATGTTCTGTTTTTAAGATTTAAGGGAGAAAACTCCTTTTCTATTGGCTACCTATTTACAAGTGTTCTGTTGAGCCCAGTTTAAACCAGTTCCGTCTTGGCAGCAAACAGACTTTACAGTAATGCACCTGCATCCCCTCCTAGGCTACAACATCTAATAGGCAATTGGCAAGATTCCAAGACAAGAAACATTAGACTCTTCAGTGTAGTTGAACTCTTCCTGCATTGTCCTGACAGGCAGTGGAATCTCAGAGATGACATTAAAAGGGTCAGTTTCTTTAATGATGTTTCCACTGATGTCAGTACAATTGGAAATAAGCCTAGCTCAAGGGCAAATAATTAGCTCCGTGTGTGCCAGCCTGTGGTTCAGGGGAACAGTGTCTAGAGAAGCAGAGCCATCTGTCTATCTAGAGGCTTACAGCTGATGAAAGAAGTGGGAAGATTCAGAAACATATGTTGTGGCTATTTCTGACATTAAAAAAAAAAAACCAAGCTTAAAGTGGCATTTGTTTCCATATAGAATAAATCTATTTTTCTTTCATTAGTTTGTTCCCCTTCTCGTGAGTCCCGTGTTTGGCACCAGTGACTCAGAGATGTTCAGTGACTATTTGTTCAACAGGTAAGTATAAGTTTTGAATTCATCACCATGAAAGGCCTTTCTCAATGTTTGTCTGAAATTCTGAGGAATCACCAAATAATAGACCCATACAGCCAGTCTGTGCTTTTTACATCCTGCTGAGTGCTGGTAAATCACACACCTACTGCTGGCCACAAGCACTGCTTGGCTGGGGGAAAGCTACAGTTGTACTTACAGTATCACACTTCTGCTCTCCTCCCCCTCCTCCTCTTCTTCCTCCTCTTCCTCCTCCCCTCCTCCCCTTCCTCCTCCCTGTTTTCCTTCTTTTATTCATTAATGTATTCACTTTTTACATCCCAGTCAAAGCCCCCCTCCTTCCTCTCCTCCCAGTCTCACCCTCACAAATCTCTCCCTCCATCACCTCCTCCCCTTCCACTCAGAGAAGGGGAAGCCACCACCACCACCATTGGTACTGAGACATCAAGTCATAGCTGAGATCTGACCAGGCAGTCCAGCTAGGGGAAGAGGATGTCAGGCAACAGAGTCAGAGACAGCCCCTGTTCCAATGGTTAAGGAATCCACAGTAAAGCATTCTAAATGCAGATAAAGGTATTTCCCTCATAAACAAATATAGATTTAACAAGGCCAAGTCATGGTTCATGCAACCAACCAACAGAAAAAACAAACAGTGGGTCCTCACAGTGGGAGGTAAAGGCAGATCTGAAGGGAGAGTCACAATAGCAATCCAAGAACACAACAAGTCCTGAGAAGCTGAGAATTGTACATCAAAGGCAGATTAACTCGAAATGAAACCCGGACCTGGCCATTGTGAGGACTCCAGTAAACAGTGAGTGAACAGTTAAGATGGAGGTGCACATGGACTTCAGTACATGAGGGAAACTGTAGTGTCTTTTAAAACACACTCTAGTAACTACACAGTCCTCTGTGTGTGTGTGTGTGTGTGTGTGTGTGTGTGTGTGTGTGTGTGTGTGTGAGAGAGAGAGAGAGAGAGAGAGAGAGAGAGACAGACTATTTGAACCCAGAACACTCAGTTGCCTGTTATAAAATCTGTACATGTGTTAGAAAATTCAAAACTGTATTTGTGATGATTTTATGTTTGAAGAAAAATTCCCTCCAATTCTGTACCTTGCTTATACTATAAACTATAAACTATAAACTATAAAACTTGCTATAACTAATAGACTGATCATTTGAACATGACAGCCCTCCCAGGGCATTTCTCTAATCCCTCTGCTTATCCACAATCCTCAGATATTTGTGAAATTGGATCGTTAAGAGACAGGAGGATTTTCATGAAGTACACCAAAAGATAAATGGCTCCAGGTTTCCATCCATGCCCCTCAGGCAGGTTAGCTTTTCTGAGGTTCGGAAATGAACACCTTGGGGGTGGAGGAGGAGCCAGTGAGCGGCTAGCAGTGTAGCAACAGAACAGGCCCTTCCTTCATAGCAATGAGTGGCAGATTTCTAGAGGTTAATTCTTAATGAAAAAGAATGGCTAGGAATCACCTATTTGAGTTACCATAGCATCAAAGCAAGACAGGGCAGTCTGTTGTCTCCCTGGCTGCTTCTCTGTACTGTCTGTTCTCTTGGTGCGCTGTGTTCATTGTTTGAAAGCTCTCTGGGGCAAAACAAAGCATACATCTCTGGTTCTACAATGAGGATGGAAAGATTTCCTTTCTCTGGAAAGCAGTCTCTTTGTGACTAGGATCTCACAGGATCCTAGACCTAACACCTGATATTTCAGATATATCGAACAATGACTAGACAAAGCCGCTTGCTGGGCTGGGGGAGGGGGGGAGAGCAAGGGTTCTGATTTGCTTTATTTTAGTATTAGAAAGAGATAATAAAAATAGGGTCGGCCACACTCTTTGAATGCATCTTTATTATAACAGGTTGCAACCAGGCAGAAAAGTACACAATGCTCGTGTTTTATAAATATAATAAATTATGAAATGATATAACCATAATCTGAGTAAAAATATACACTACATCAAACTTTAATGGTTTCTTTTGGCCCCAATTTCAGTCACTATTCCTGTCTCCTCCATATAACCAGCATCCTGGCATCTAGGACTGAGACTTCAGCTTAATCCATGTGGAGGCTCTCAGCAGAAAGCTCACTCTTGCTTCTCTTTCAGTCAGGGTTTTATGCATGAGGCTTGCCCATATTGATAAACACGACGATGGTAGCTTCAGCTGTTCATATTCATGGTGCAGACATGCTATTACCCTAGCGTAACCCCCTAGGAGCACACAACCACCTGTAGCACCAGCTCCAGGGGACCCAACCCCTGCGTCTGGCCTCCTTAACCACCTCATAGACACACGGCATACACTCGCATAGGCATATATACAACAATAAAAACAAATCTTAAAAAAGGATCAGTGCTTCAGTGTATGCCTTGTGGCATGCATGTTGGGTATACATCTACACAGTAGAGTCGAGTCGATGGACTGAGATGTCTAGTTGGGCCATTGTCTCCCCCACTGTGCAATGACTTCATTTAAATATGTATATATTTCAGGAAGCTTCTACAGTAGTAGGTTTCCAGATGGGTTTCCCAGAATGCCTTTCGAGTTAGTTGTCTCTTCCCACATCCCCTGTTTTCTCATCCCCTTCCCCATTTACTCCTCCTCATTATCTCTTCATAATACTGTGCTCCCCTTTCGTTGGGAGACTCCCTCCTTCCCCTGGTCCCTTACTGTGCACCTGAGGCTCTGTGCTTATTTGGATTAAACACACATATTGTAAGATTAAAAGTAAAACATCCATTGTCAAGAATGGGTTAAATCTTGTTGAATCATTGACCAAAGGGGCTCCATAGAAACCCCCAAACATCACAGGACATCACCAAGACCATGGGTTATTCTGCATGACCTGATAGTAAGGCCCTGTTGATGTAGATGACACTTACATCATCAAACACAGAGAAATTGAACTGGTGCCTAACTAGAAGCTTCACCCCTACTAAATAGCATTTATGATACTGAAAAACACTGTGCACACTACTGGAGGGGAGAGGTAACCATCAACATCTCCCAGCTACGATTCCTGAGTCCTACAGTCATGACCTGCCTGCACGGTACACCCGTGAGATAGTGGGACAGACGCTTTGAGAGTTAGCTACCAAGCACCTTTTTTTTGGTAGGATTAAAAGGCTCACTCCGTGAGATGGAACCAACCCAACACTGCTAACCTGGCCAAACCCCTGCAACTAGATAGGGCGTGGCCCTAGGGGACAGTATACTACTACTATTCTGCTAAAGGAGCATTAGTTAGGGCCATTATAGTTGTGGTGAAACACCAGGACCAAAAAGGAAGTTGAGGAGGAATGAGTCTGTTTGCTTTACACTTCCACATCGCAGTTCATCTCCGAAGGAAGTCGGGACAGGAACTCAAACTGGGCAGGGACCTGGAGGCCAGAGCTGATGCAGGACCATAAAGGAGTCCTTTTTACTAACTTCTTCTCATTAATTACTCAAAGCTTTCTTAATAAGCTGGGCCCTCCTGCATCAATCACTAATTAAGAAAATGCTATAACCCAATCTTAAGGAGACATTTTCTCAGTTGGGGTTCACTTCTCTCAGGTGATACCAGCTTGTGTCCAGGTGACATTAAACTAGCCAGCACAGGAGCATAGCAATGCAATGACTTCTAGTGACCTATTGATACACTCATAGGTCAGCGTCTCACTTCACTCTCGTTAGAGTTACTCCTTCATGCAGGAGATGGAAGTTAACACAGAGACACACAACTACCCAAGGTACAGCGAGTGAGAGACATTGGAGCACCCAGCTCTGAGTGGGGTGTCTTCATCAAACTTCTTTCCTTAAGGCTCAGGGGTCTTTGTGCAAGAGGAGATAGAAAGATTGTCAGGTCCAGAGGTGATATCCAAGGAGACAATGTCTTCCAGATGCAACAAGACTCTTGCACAAACACACTCAGAGAGTCTGCATAGCTTCATGGGCTTTCCCCCATCCACTTTGGCATGCGTTGTGTTGTCCTGGCTCAGCTCATGGTTAGGTGGTCATGGTGAAAAAATTTTGGGTGGGGCTTCTGACATTCCTAAGAGATATATCTCACAGCAAACTCTGGTCCTCCGGCTCTTAGAATCTTTCCACTTATGTTTCTACAATGCTCCCAAGACTTGGTGTGTAGAAGTTGTTATTGTAGATACACCCACTGTGTTTTGATTGGCTATGGTTTTCTGTAAAGGCCTGTGTTTATTGTGAAAAGAAGTTTCATTGATGAGACATGAGGACTACACTTATTTGTGTGTATAAGGACAAGTATTTATAATGTAGCTAGGGGTTATGCTGGTTTAGTAAAGTGGTCAGTTATATATTCTCCTTCAAGTTCCATGACTTCATTATCGCCGGGTAGCTAGCTAGGTTTCTGGTGTCGAGCATGGTTTTGCTCTCGTTGAGTAGGCCCTAAACTAAGTTCAACTAGAGAGATGTTGGTTACTGCCCAAGTATATGTGCCACTACTGCAGTACTCTTGGGGTTTTCACACCATGGTAGTTGTTGTTGGGGGGATTCATAGATGTCATCACTGGGTAGGACTGTTGGTCACTTCCCTCCTTTGGAAGCTTGCATGGTGCTTTCTGGTACCATGAAAGTTAGTTCTTCAGGGGAAGATATTCAGCTCAGTTCTAGCTTACGGACTTCTGGGCCCTGTGTCCAAACTACATGGTGTCACTATCAACAGGAACTTACTGCCCATATCTGAAGGCCAACCAAAAGCACTAGCAATAGTTTGTAATGTTTTGAGAGTCTCTTAGACAACCAACAATTCAGAAGTGTGTGTGTATTTGTGTGTGTGTGTGTGTGTGTGTGTGTGCGTGTGCCTCTGTGTGTGTATGTAGATCTTTGGCTCTTAGAGGAGGAGTGTCAGCAAAGATAAGAAAATTTCATTTAAACTATATATGTATAGTATATTTATACACAAACGTATGTGTATCATAGGGCTTTTTATTAGGTAGGTAGCCAATAGTTTTATTCTTTGTGACTTTTTAAGACACCCTTACAGTTGCTTTGCCCACCTTCCTGCACCTTCTGAATCTAGTTCCTCGCTTCCCCCCTTCCCCTGATTGGATCACGCGCGTCCTGTTATTCCCTCACTATTGCCGTCCTCACCTGACTGAGGTCCTTCCACCTTCCCTAGTTTCTGCATTTCCGTCACAATATGTGCTCATGCCTGAAGGTTTGGACCTAGGAGCCTCTGATGAGAAAGAACACACGATGTTTGTCTTTCTGGGTCCAGGCTACCTCACTCGGGATGATCTTTTTTCTAGTTCCATCCATTTACCTGCAAAATGGATAAATTCATCCTTCTTTACTGATGAATAGTATTCTGTAGTGTATATATGCCATGTTTTCATTATCCATTCTTCGGCTGAAGGACATTTATAGTTTTCTTTTTCCTCATTTCTTAGCTATTTTTTAAGTAGAGCAGCAACAAACATGTCTGATTTTCCAGACAAGGTTTTCTCCGTGAAACCATGGTTGCCCTGGAACTCACTTTGTAGCCTAACCTGGACTCGAACTCCAGAGATCCACCTGCCTCTGCTTTCAATGCGACCTAGAGGTTTTGCTGGGTTGTGTTTATTTTTGTTTGGTTCCAGGAAGGTTTCATTTCTTTCTTGATCTCTTCTCTGACCCACTCATTAGTTGTTTAATTTTTATGTATTTACTAAAGATTTGACTGCTATTTTAACTCTTATTGCATTGTGATCAGGTAAGATATAAGAAGTATTTTCAATCTGTTTGAATTTGTAAAGATTTATAGTGTGTCCCGGTATGTGGTCTAGAAGAAGACCTGTGAAGATTTGTGTGCTGATGAGTAGAAAGTTGTTTTTGGTGTATTATTTGGGTGAATATTCTATAGATATCTATTGTCTGGATGGAAACATTCTGCAAATCTGTTAAGTCCATTTGATATGTAGTGCATTGATCTGGTGCTGCTTGTATTCAAATGCTGAATTCTGTGCCCCAAGATCTGGTTGCTCCAAGATGAGCAGACCTCATGTATATCAGCCTTTGAGGTATGAACCTTGTCCTCCAAGTTATCTGTGATTGGTTAATAAAGATGCCTACAGCTTGTACCTGGGCAGAAGAGAGGTGGGTGGGGCTTCAGTTCCTAGGCTTGGGATCTGAGGCAGGGACCACAAGGGTGAAGAGAGAGAGGGAGAAGGAAGAAGTCTCCATGGGGTAGGTGGACCATGAACACAGCATGGCCATGAGGGCCAGCCTGTTGAAATAGGAGCGGTCCAGATGGAACATGGCTAGTGATATCTTGGGGTTACTGACAGGGAAATAGACGAAATACCACAGAAGGTTGATACCTCCCAGCTCTAGTGCTTTAAGGCTAATAATAAATATAAAAGTTTTGTGGTTTTTATTTGGAGACTAAATGATCTAAGGTGGGGTAGAAACCCCCCAAATAACATTGACTGTAACAGGTCTATGATGGCAATTGGTTCTGATAAATCTCTGTTTACTTCTTCCCCAGGTGACCTGTATATTGGAGAACGTGGCATATTGATATTACATATTTGGATTTATGTTAATCTGTCTTTAAATCCAGTAGTTTGCTTTTAATGAGATTGGGTGAACTAGAGTTTGACATATACGTGTTTAGGATAGTAATGTTTTCTTCGTTAACTATTCTCTGACTCTCTGATAAGTTTCAGCTTGAAGTCTATTCTGTCAGCTATTAGGACAGCAACACCTGCTTGCTTCCTGCTCCCGTTGGATGGAAGTGCTTTTGTCTGTCAACCCAGCCAGCTCCAGCGTGGCCAGCATGGCTCTGGCAGGCCTTGCCCTTCTCTTCCGCTCCCTCTGCCTTGCTCAAACCATTAGATGACATCCCTAAAGCTGGCCGGCAGGGTCTAGTCGCTTATTTGGTCACTTCCTCCTCCCGAGGCGGACTGCCAAGGTCCAGCTGTCAAAGTATTGAAGCCCAGCAATCAAAAGTCTCCTTTGGCTGCCCTAATTAACATGCCCAATTAAAGTCAAACACCTTGTCCCAACACAGAGGTTCCCCCTTTACCTTTATAAACTGCCATTTGCCTATGGGCCACATCTGTCTCCTCTCTATCCAGAGGCAGTCCTCTGTCCCCAGGGACAAACACCCCTCTTCCTCTCCCTTCTCCCTTCCCCTTCTCCCTCACCCTCTATCTCATGTCACTTCTTACCCACCCCCTCTGTCCCTCTGGGGCAAACAAATCTCCTCTGTGGTGAAAACGTGGTCTTTGGGGTCCTGACCGGCTACCTTTCCTTTTACTATCAGCTTTGGAGCCTGTGCAGCTTCGTCTCTAGATGCTTTTACAGATCTCTCGGTCTCTTTATCTGCATGACAAATAGACCACTCTCCTATCGACTGCGTCTTTACAGTGAAGCCTTTCTACCTTCTGCGCCACTGTGCATTCATGACCCAGTTCTTGCTCAACAGTGTCTCCTTCTACCTTCGTCTTTGCATCCCACATAATACTAAGACGACAGAGACGGAATCAGAAGGAATCCTGAAGGGGTCCAGCCCAGGCTGCAGAGTGAGGCCATCTATAAAGATCATTTAGTGGGCTTTTATTAGATTCTATCAAATCTGCGGACGCACAATGGAGAAAGCTGATGTCCTTATAATACTGAATCTTCTAGTCTGAAAGCATTATTCCTCTATTATTATTTTCAATAATGTTTTGAGTCATTGCACCACGAATTTTGAAAATATGTCACTAGGCCTGTGAATCTCCCCCTGCTTTTATAGTAGGCACGATGGATATGCATCATTTTCAAAATTGCAAATTTGCCTCCTTGCTGATGTGTGGTATTTTTATTTTATCCTAATATATACTATATATATATATATATATATATATATATATATATATATATACTATATACTATATATATATATATATATATATATATACTATAGAGCTTGGTTTGCATTTCCTAATGACTCACAGCACTGATATCTTTTCATGTGTTTATTGACTATTCATATTGTGAGAATGTTTTTTTTCTATCAGAGGTGGCTAGTCAGACAAGGACCAATATTTCATAGTTGTCTACACACCCTGTAGAGTTTTCATGCAAAGAAATCCAAATCTGGGAATCTCCCTCACGTAGTGAGGCTTCTGTTTGTGCAAAGGTCCTGCTGCGTTCCCAGAACTTGATGGCCCACATCAGCTGCCCTCTCCCTTTTTCCTTCCTTTTTTTTCCCCACCATTTCCCAAATTGGCCAATCAGGAGTAGGCTGTGGGAAGCTCCCCTTGCTTTAAGGACATAAAAGACAGACAGAGACATGTGCTGCTTGCTAGCCTGGTTTGGGTTGTGGCACACCCATTACAGAAGAAAGCCTTGCTGGGTTACTCTGTGTACCACTGAGAACATTCATTTCCAACACGTCTTTGGAGAAATGTCTGTATAAATCATATGCCCACTTTTAATGAAGCTATTTGCTGTTTTATTACTGAGCTGTAGGAGTTTTCCTGCATTCTGAGCACAAGTCGCTTACCTGCTATGTCATTTACAGATGTCTTGGATGCGTTCAAGCTTAGCTGATGTACTTTGAGACACAAATGTTGGTGTCTTTGCGAATTTTGACCTCTTTTTCTTTATGTGTAGCATTTCTAAGAAGTAAGCGCCTATCCTAAAGACACAAAGGCTTACTCCTGTGTGTCTGAGAGCTTTACCGTGGGAGCGCTTACATTTAACCTTACCACCACCATGCCTTTTTATGTGAGAGGAAAAGAATCAGATTCACTTTCTGAAATGTAGATCCCAGTAACCCCGCCATCATTTGTTGAAGAGATGCCTCTTTCCCCAGTGAGTCTTCTTGGCTTTGAGGTTGAAAATTACTCAGCCATCAATGTGGGGAACGATTTCTGTGTTGCCAAGCCTATTCATACACACACACACACACACACACACACACACACACACACACACACACACACAACTGTATGGTACTTCCTTGGTTTCAGTAGTTTGTAACTTTTTTAAAAAGATTTTCTTTTTTATTTCTCTGTCTCCTCTCTGTCTCTCTGTCTCTGTCTCTCTCTCTCTCTGTGTGTGTGTGTGTGTGTGTGTGCGTGTGTGTGTGTGTGTGTGTGTGTGTGCGTGCAAGTGCCTGTCAAAGCCCAGAAGGCAGCAGCGGATCTCCAGTTACAGGCGGTTGTGATCATCTCTGGGAGCTGAACTGCAGTCCTCTGGAGGAGCAGCGAGTGCTCTTAACCACTGAGCCATCTCTCCAGTCACCTTCACTGTAACTTGAGTCTTCCTGTATCTGTTCTTCATTTTTAAGATTGTTTTGATTGCTCTGAATTTCTTATGTTTTCCTATAAATAAGCTTTTCAGTTGCCAGTAGGGAGGGAAGGTGAGCTAGTGTTTGGTAGACATGGTGTTAAATCTGTAAACCCATTTAGGGCACTTGTTAGCTTGACAATAAACAGTAAGACTGGTTGTGGCGAGCTTTCCGCATATCTAGATATCCAGTAATTTGTTCCCACAGAGGTTTATGGTTTGAGCATACAAATCTCATGCTTCTGTTGTTAAATTTATGTCTGTGTTTTTTTATTATTTCAATGCTATTATAAATGGAATTTTCTTTGGGTTGTTTACTGTCGATATACTATTGACTTTTATGTACTGATCGGTGAGTGACCTTCAGCCCTGCTGAATTTGCTTATTGGTTCTGATACCTCTTGGATAATTCCTTGGGATGTTTATATATAAAATTATGACACCTGCAAATGTAATTTATGTTACTTTTCACGTCTGGATGCTTTTCTTTCTCTCACTTGCTTGTCACTTGATGTCTTAGCTACTTACTGCTGTGAAGAGACGCCATGACCAAGGCAACTTATAAATGAAAGCATTTCGCTGGATTCTTGCTTACAGTTTCAGAGGGTGAGTCCATGAGCTTCATGGTGGGGAGCATTGCAGCAAGCAGGCAGGCATGGCACTGGAACAGTAGCTGAGAGCTCAGGGCTTATCCACAAGTAGAGGCAGAGAGAAAGACAGCCTGGTGAGGGCGTTTGAAACCTCAAGCTAGCTAGCTGCCAGTGACACACCTCCTCCAATAAGGCCACACCCCCTCCAACAAGGCCACACCCCTCCAACAAGGCCACACCCCCTCCAACAAGGCCACACCCCCTCCAACAAGGCCACACCCCCTCCAACAAAGCCCTATTTCCTAACCCCCCCCTCCCCAGTCTACCAACTGGAAGCCAAACATTAAAATATATGAGCCTAGGCAGACCATTCTCATTTAAACGTCACACTTGTTTCTGCTCTCCAATACAACACTGAATCAAGACGGCGAAAGCAGGTGTCTTTATTCTCTTAGATCTTTCTTGGTGGGCAACCATTCAGGGTTTCGTCCGTTAGCATAAGGCTAGCTGTCTGGCTACCACAGATCACCTTGTCAGGTTGACATGATTTCCTTCTGTTCCTAGTTCTTGAGAGCACATTGGTCATGGTGTTCCGTCCTTTATAAATGTTGTTGGATGAACTTCTGTATTATTTTATATTCTATAAGGAGGAAATATTTAAATTGTTACAAAACATGGAAGGCAGGTGCTTGAAAAATACATTTCATAAACACTTTCTATAGACACCACTCTTTTAAAGTTACTACTCCAGATCTGTAAAGTAGCTTCACTATCAATGTATATTTTTCTAAAGCCCGAGATTTAAAAACAACAGTGAAGAACTTCACTCATCTTTATACAGTACACAGTATATAAAGCGATTATCCTTTTTGGGATCTAGAGCGAATCACGACCACAAGCCCAACTCCATCGCTGGAAGGCTGACAGGACTCAGTAGCTGCTGTGAAGATTACTCGCTTGACTGCAGTAAAGTCATGTGATAATTAACTTCTGAGATGACAACACTAGCCAAACCCACAGAAACATGAGCTTTGCATGTACAAATATCTACACTCGAGGCACGGCTTGAGTCCCAACATGTGAAAACTGTCCTCACGGAAGAGGCTGGGATTTCCTGTGAAGCTAATTATATAGCTTTGGAACAGTTTGGGGAAGAATATCTCCCCCCTTCCGCCCCCCACTCCCCACAGATCCACTGCTCCTCTGTTTCCCTTTCAGGAAAGAGCAGGCCCCCCAGGAACATCAACCAAACACAGCCTAACACAGCGTAGGGGGACGCGATAAGACTAGGCACAAACCCTCATATCAAGTCTGGATGAAGCACCCCAGTAGGAGGAAAAGGGTTCCAAGAGCAGACAAAAAAGTCAGAAGCATCCCCCACTCCCTCTGTGAGGAGTCCCACAAAAACCCCAAGCTGAACAACCATGCGCCGCCCTATGCAGATGACCTAGTGCAGACCCTTGCAGGCTCTGTGGCTGCCGCTTCCTCTCGGTGAGCCCCGAGGAGCTTCTGTGAGCTGTGTTCATCCGCTGTCCTGGAACCCTCTGGCTCTTTATAAAACAAAACAACAAAACTTGTTCTTTGTTTGACCCTTTCTTTCTCTTCTTTAAAGAGTCATCTTCAGGGGAGCCGGAATGATACCTTTACCTCTTTTCTTTCCTTCAGTTTAATTTTCTCAATGCACCTCACACCCCGTCTTCTCCATTTATTCTTTTCTCCTGCAAAGCCTGCTACTGGTTCAGTTCCTCACTCTCTTCGGCACTGCCCTCGCTACCTGTGCCATTGATACCTATATAACGTCCCCTTCGGGGTCTACTCGGAGAAAATCGTGGCACTCGAAAGTCAGACGCCCTGGGCAGCCACGTTTTGCAGTAGGCTCTGAGGTCCGTGTGGCAACCTGAGACTGCCAAGACTCAGGTATGCGGGGTCACACGGGATGTGAAAGAAGACAGGAGAGCCATTTCGGGGAAGGACAGGGACCAAGAAGTAGGGAGATTAGAAATAAATATAGTATACTGAAGTATAAATGTGGAAATAGTATAATGAAGTCTATTCTGTATGATAATTTTAAAAGTAAAATCAAAATACCAGTCTGTGTTTACATGCACGCTATACATGTATATCAGTAAAAGTTACAGCAGTAATTGTCATGCAGATACATACAGATCACATACGTATGCATATCAATACATAGATCTGATCACTTTTTAATTTTTAAAAATTTGATTTTAGAATATCCTACATGAGTGCTGCATTTACATTATTCCCAGCCCTTCCTCTCCCCCTTCCAACTCTTCCTGTGTCTCTAATACTCTCTTTCAAATCATGACTTCTTCAATTCTCTCTCTCTCTCTCTCTCTCTCTCTCACACACACACACACACACACACACACGCACACACACGCACGCACACACACACACACACACACGCACACACACGCACGCACACACATACACATGCACACACGCACGCACACACACACGCACACACACGCACGCACACACATACACATGCACACACACACATGACCTCTTGAGTCCATTTAGTATTGCTCATAGCATGTGTATTTGTTTAGGGCTGACCACTTGGAATTGACTAACCTATCGAACAGGAGACTTGTCCCTGGAGATGACTGATTCTCCCTGCCTTAGCAGACAGTAATTGTCTGTATCTCTTCATCCAGGGGTGGGCCTTGTGAGATCTCCTTCATCCGTGTTAGCATGTCATTTAGCGTTGTCATTGTTCAGGTCCTGTTTAGACAGCCATGTTTTTTAGATTTCATGGGTGTAACTTCCTTTTCAGAGAAGCCACTATTCTGAATGAGGTCCGGGTTGGTTGTCTGGCTCTTACAGGTTTCCATCTTCTGAGATGTCCACTGAGCCCCAGGTATAGAGGTGTGGCATCGTGGATGTATCAGTTGGGACTGGGCCCCCATGGTCAGCTCTTCCCTCCATTTGACAAGTTGTGGATTTCTGTGATAGTCTCTATCTGCTGCAGACAGAGCTTCTCTGATGAGGGCTGAGAGTGTATATGTACAAAGATATGTCCTTAGAATGCACTCAGAAATTATACTGCTTTAGGAAATGGCAGTAGCAGGTTCTTCAGTGTAGACAGCATTCACTACTTTGTGGATTCTTCTTTCTTCCATCCTTCTTCACCTTTTTTCTTTCAACCCCTAATACTAGACAGGAGAGAGAAAAGGATAGAAAGGAAAGGGGGAGATGTTATCCTCAGACTATTTCCTACTGGTTAGGCGCATCGAGTTTCTTGGGGCAAGTTTGATCTTTGCCATCGGGATATCTAATCTCTTCTTTGAACACAACTACTTAAACTGCAGCCGACAGCAATCAAATAACAAGCAACACCCCCCCCCACCTCTCAGGGCCCTGGCATTTATATATCCTCTGAAAAGCCCCCAGAATTCTAACCACAGAAACTATCTGCAGCTGGAAAAATCACAATCCTGCTAGAGCATGCGACAAATCACAGTCGGCTGCTGTGGACAATCTGAAGCAGCCCCATGTCCCACACTTGGGATTGAAATGGAAAACGTAGTCTTGTAATATTTCTGTGTTTTTTAAAGAAACCAAAAATTCCAAAATTATCACTACAGTCTAGGGTCCCTTTCTCTTTTCCTTAGGTTTATGTCTTTCTTCAAATATATAACTATGATCACATCGGTTACTTTACTAGTCTGTTTCCTCTGCAACCTATTCATTTCTGCACCTGTTCCTATTAACTGGGCTTTTTTTCCATTTTCACTATAGCTCACTTTTTCTTGGCATGAAATATCTTTAGTTGGACGCTGGACAGTATAAACACTGTGCCACTGAGAGTCTCGTGGGGTTTTTGTTAATTGTTTTAAGTTGGGTCTGAGGTAGCTGAGGCTGACCGTGAACTCCTTTCTGCCTCCAAGTCTTGAGTGCTGGAATTGCAAGTGTGTGATCGATGCTCAGCTAAAGGTCTGGATTTTGTTATCTTTGTGTTCTTTTAAAGAAACGGTGCTTTAAATTTCTTTCACATGCATTGATATAAACATCAAAACATCTCCTTCCACTAGATGAGAAAAAGTTCTGAAAGAAAAAAATTCCAAATTATTATTCTATTTATAAATATTATTCAGCCTATACAGATTTTCTTTTCTTATAATAGGGTGTGTTTTAGTTCACTTGCTAGAACACCCTTTGCTGTATATTCATAGACTTATAAGTCATGTATATATCTTTTTAATACAGTTATCAGGAGGCATGCTTATAATAACAGAAAAACAGCTCTTTTGGTTTAAAGTAGAAATAGCTAGGTTATAGAACACATAGTAGTGGTTGTAAATGCTAATCTAGTGAGCCAAAGGACCTAAGTTTGCATCCTGGTTGTCATCCATACCTGTCTGTATCCATCTTTGCTTTCCCGGTGTCACTAAGTATCCTTATCCACAAGTAGGATCCACTAACTGACAATAGACTGGGGCTTTTAAAACCTCAAAGCCAGACCCAAGAGACACACCTCCTCCCAAAGGCCATATCTCCTAATCCTTCTCAAACAGTTCCACCAACTGGAGACTCAAACATGTGAGTCTCTAGAGCTATCCCCATTTAATACACCACTATCTATAGCTATGCCATCTCTCTCTCTCTCTCTTTCTCTCTCTCTCTCTCTCTCTCTCTCTCTCTCTCTCTCTATATATATATATATATATATATATATATATATATATATATATATATATATATATCTCCAACTCATAGTCAATCTCTCATCTATCAAGAAAGAATGGCAGTCTGCCAGGTCTGCTGCATGTATGGATTTGAAATCATGCATCAGGACTGCTGCACATATGAATTTGAGATCTGTACTGGCTGGCTGGTTTTGTGTCTCAACTTGACACAAGCTGGAGTTATCACAGAGAAAGGAGCCTCCCTTGAGGAAATGCCTCCATGAGACCCAGCGGTAAGGCATTTTCTCAATTAGTGATCAAGGGTGAGAGGGTCCATTGTGGGTGGTGCCATCCCTGGGCTGGTAGTCCTGGGCTCTATAAGAAAGCTAGCTGAGCAAGCCAGGGGAAGCAAGCCAGCAAGAAACATCCCTCCATGGCCTCTGCATCAGCTCCTGCTTCCTGACCTGCTTGAGTTCCAGTCCTGACTTCCTCTGGTGATGAACAGCAGTGTGGAAGTGTAAGCTGAATAAACCCTTTCCTCCCCAACTTGCTTCTTGGTCATGATGTTTGTGCAGGAATAGACACCCCGACTAAGATCATATATATTCTAAACAGTTCAACCCCTTTCATTTCATTCATAGGAAAAATAAAGTTCAGGAAGACTTTGAAACTTCCTCACAGCTATGAGGGGCCAGAGCTCTTATTACATGAAACACTAACAGAATGTGCGTTGACTTTTAACACCTTGTACATGAGCTCTAACACCAGGTACCTGTATCGGACTCGCCACGGTTCAGGTAGAGACTCCTCATCCCCACAACTTTGTTACACAGTGGCATTTGGACTGTGGAAGGGACATCTCCTGCTTTTTTGGCGGGGGGGGAGAGTCTTTAAAAATATATTTGTGGGCTGGAGAAATGGCTCAGTGGTTAAAAACACTTGCTGCTCTTCCAGAGGACCCAAGTTTGATTCCCAGTACTCATGTCAGGAGGCTCACAGCTGTCTAGAGCTCCAGCCCTCTGACCTACACAGGCACCTGCCCTCATGGGCACATACTGACATGCAGACACTAAAAACACTAAAATACAATAATAAAGTGGAAAATATTAATATAATAATGAAGAAGAAGAAGAAGAAGAAGAAGAAGAAGAAGAAGAAGAAGAAAAGAAAGAGAAGAAGAAGGAGGAGGAGGAAGAAGAGGAGGAGGAAGAGGAGGAGGGGGAGGAGGAGGAGGAGGAGGAGGAGGAAGAGGAGGAGGAGGAGGAGGAAGAGGAGGAGGAGGGGGGGGAAGGAACCACACAGCATCTCCCTCTCTTATCCCATCACAGGCCACACAGCAGTGGCAAAGAGCATCAGGTATCTGTGTGAGGATTCATCATGGGTTGTTGACTACTCAAGTCAGCCCTGTTTTAAGATGGAATAGTCAAGTAAAGCTTATTTCTTTTAAGTTTATGTTTATGTGTGTTTTACCTGCATGTATGTGTACCACATGCATGCAGTACCTGAAGAGGCCAGAAGAGGGCATCACATACCCAGAGACTGGAATTACAGACAGTTGAGAACTGCAGTGTGCAGGTTCTGGGAATCAAACCCAGGTCCTCTGGGAAAGCAACCAGAGCCCTCACACTGAGCCATCTCTCCAGCCCCCAAAGGTACTTTTTGAAAAGATGTGTGTGTGTGTGTGTGTGTGTGTGTGTGTGTGTGTGTGTGTGTGTGTGTGTGTGTGTTGTGTGTGTGTGTGTTGTGTGTGTGTGTGTTGGTGTCAGTGTATGTCACACGTTTGCAGGTTGCCCATGGAGACCAGAGATGGCATCAGATCCCCTGAAGCTGGAGTTATAGACAGCAGTGAGCTGTTGTGGTTATTGGAAACTGAACTTGCTTCCTCTAGAAGACCAGAGAGTGCTCCTAACTGCTGAACCGTCTCCCACCAGCCCCTGGGCCACCTGTTCTGAATCTAAGCATCAGCAGCAAAGAGCGAAACAATTCTGCCCGTCACCCACTCCCTTTTTATTACCCTTTTCCTTTTTACTACTTTACTTTTTCATAAGACTTTCCTGTGAGGCTTTGTCCTAGTTACTTTTCTCCTGCTGTGACACAGCACCATGACCGCAAAGAAGAACAAGTTTATTGGAGTTTACAGTTCCCAAGGCTGAGTCTGTCACTGTCATGGCAGGGAGCATAGCACCACACAGGCAGGCATGGTGCTAGACCAGGAGCTGATAGCTTCCATCTTATCCATAGGTTGGAGGCAGAGAGAGAGAGAGAGAGAGAGAGAGAGAGGGAGAATAGTATGAACTTTTGAAACCTCTACTACCCCTAGTGAGTGACACTCCTCCAACAAGGCCATATCTAGTCCTTCCCAAAAAGTTCCACCCTCTGGGGACCAAGCATTGGAATGTATGAGCCTATGAAACTCTTTCTCATTCAAACCTGTACGTTCCATTGCCTGGTGATAGATCCCTGGCCATATCGCAATACGAAGTGCATTTAATCAAATGTCCCATGGTCTTTCCATCTCGAAACTATTTAAAAATCCAAAGTCCTAAGTCTCTTCCATGGCCCAAGGCAATCTTTTGATTGTAATGCCCTGTAAGAAGAAAAAAGAAAACTGCGTACTCTTGTGCACAATGACACAGAGGGCACATTACCATCTGAGGTTCTCTTGGACTTCCCCGACCAACAGCTTCAGGGGGCTTTCTCATGTCTGCTACTGGCATTTTTGTTAGTCCATGGCTCTTGGGAGTATATTGCTACCCCATGTGGTATAACTTCTTTAAACTATGTATCTATGTATATGCATACACATATTTTATGTGCAATTTCAGAAAACATAAAATAGTATGATACCCTGTTCTCTCAGACACCCTTGGTGTAACCTATCTCCTTTCCTCTCCTCTGCCTAACATTTTGATTTTACTTGAATTCATCAAGTAGACATTCAGCTTTTGGATGCCGAGAGTTCAGCTGAGGCAGCACAACTGCGAACCTGCCGAGCACAGAGACCCAAGGCTCACAGGATGTGCCGTCCAGTGTCTGCCACGCCACTCCTTCCTCCACACCTCCTCTTAACTTTTGCATGTGACTTTGCCAAGGCTGTCATAACAAGATTCCCAAGACTGAGAGGCTTGAATGACGGAAGAGTATCCCCTCCCAGTGGTTCTGAAGCTGAAGCCCACTGGCAAGGTGGGAGTGTGGCTGGCTCCTCAGAGATCACTGAGGAAGCGTCTGTTCCCGGTTTCTTAGGTTTGTGGGTTTGTGAGCAATATTTGGTGTCTTTGACGTGCATATTCACCAGCAGGATCTCCGCCTGTGCGCTCACATGGTGTTCTTCCCGTGTGTGTCCGTGTCTAAATTTCCCTTTTTATAAGAATATTGATAACATGGTGTACTCAGTAGTATTATGTCAACTTGACACAGGCTAAAGTCCTCTGAAAGGAGGGAACCTCAGTTAAGAAAATGTTTCCTTAAGATGGGGCTGTAGGCAAGCCTGTAGAGAATTTCCTTTATTAGTGATTGATGGGGGAGGGCCCAGCTCATTGTGGGTTGTGTCATCCCTGGGGCTGGGGGTCCTGGGTTCTAGAAGAAGCAGGCTGAGCAAGCCATGAGGAGCAAGCCAGTAAGCAGCATTCCTCCATGGCCTCTGCAGCAGCTTCTGCCCCCAGGTTCCTGCCCTGTTTGTGTTCCTGCCTTGACTTCTTTCAGTGATAAACAGTGATGTGGAGATGTGAGCCAAATAAACCCTTTCCTCCCCAAGTTGCTTTTGGTCATGGTGTTTTATCATCCTAACTAAGACTCATGGGATTAGGTGTCCACCCTTAATCTATGATGGTGCCCTTCTCGATAACTATATCTATAAAATGTTTTCCAAATAAGGTCATATTCAAGATGCTCACAGCTAATGCAGGAACAGGTGAGCCTGAGAGGAATGAATTCAACTGGCAACCCATTACCTGAGTTGTCTAAATGGCGATTAACCCAGGGAAGCGCCAGGGACCAGCTAGGTCCAATCCATCAATTATGAGAAGCTTACATCTTGAGTGTCCCCAGATCAGTGCGAGTCCTGGGCTCCGTGTGTGGTCTGCAAGGTCCTAGTCACCTTACCCCAACCCCCCACAGCTCTTCTCCCTCCAGAGAGTCCTTTGCAGACCCGCCCGTGAGTCCCAGCTCCTCCAGCTGCCCTGGACTCCTAGCTTCATTTCCGTAACTCAGCAAAGCTGCCAGACTCCGGCTTCCTTCTCTCTCTGCCTACGCAGCACAGAAACCACCTTCAGGCAAGAAGCCAAGGTGATCTTCAGGCTCAGCGTTCATTTCTCTGTTCCTATGCTGCTGTTTTAGTTAAGGGAGAACAATCACTTCCTTTTTTCCCCCCAGTGTCCAGTTGTTTAACCTTTCTTATACCTCTGCGTTCACTCGTATTGCGCGCGCGCGCGCGTGTGTGTGTGTGTGTGTGTGTGTGTGTGTGTGTGTGTGTGTGTGTGTGTGTGTGTTGAATACTGGAATGCGGTATATGTGCACCACAGCTGAGCTAAAGGACCACAGAGCCATATTCCCGGAGTTCTCACAAAGGCCCACGCAGACCCAGACCCGTTCATTGGTCCCCACCCAGTCGCACCTGTAAGCATGGAAATGTTTTCTCAGCACAATCCCCACTGAGGCCAAGGGGGAAGGCAAGTGACAGGAGGGGAATGTAGCACCCCTAAACTTCAGGCAATCCTAAAAAAAGAAGCATGGCTCCTGTCTGCCATATGAGTGTAGCAGGTGCGGCCCATGGTTTCATCGTTCCGCCCCATGGACTAAATGGAAAGACATTCAAGTTTCTGTCAAACATTTGAGTTAGATACACCAAATTATCATAACCCAAATTCAATACTTTCTCTAAGTTCTCCACAAAGAGAGGAGACTCGACTTCCGGTATAAATGCAACACTCATCATAAGGGTCTTGGGGGCTGGCCACTGGGTCTCGGTTGCCACGTGACTATTTACTGCTGTTTGAACTTTGACAGGGTCCCTCTGGGTTTCCTAGTGGCTGGATGCGGATGATATGTTGCACAGTTGTATTTTGAGCAGAGAAGGGAGCATATGTGTGCCACCATCACCCGCTATGCAGCTGACTCATGCGGAAGCAGTCTGTGCTCAGCATTGCAGTAAGAGGCTCGCAGAGGACCTGTACCCCAACATTTCCCACAATGCCCTCGCCTGTGCTTTTCATCTACAGCCCAGCACTGCTTAGGGGCTACTTTTTTTTTCAGGATTTCAGGAAATTATGCATACTCCCATTAAGCAGGAAAACTTCAAATCAATGATTGGCATTGATCTCTTTGAAGGGATTGGTTTCCAGTTGTTGCTCTACTAATGGCGCTTTATATTGGAATGAGGGTTTGAACAGGAAGGCTAGCAAACCAAGGAAGCTTGCCAAAGGTGGTCCGGGAATGCGTCGAGCTGCAAGGGGACTCCCATGTGCACCAAACCGAGACTCGGCTGTATCACAGCATCACACGGGGTCCCCACCCCCAAGATGATTCTGTATGAACTCGTCGTTGATCAGGCAACGGACAAACTAGACGCAAAATACAATCAAGAAAGCTTGTCACATATCCATGAAATAAACCACAGACCTCCCCTCCTGGACATTCTAAAGGGGGGCGGGGTATGTGGCACAATTAATAGCCGGGGAGTGACGGCCCGTGGATGTTCTCCCCTTGCTCTCAGCAAGTCTCCAAAATTACCCGAGGATTCATCGGCACAGGCAGACCACGGATTCACCATCCCCGCTCCTGGTTTTCCATGGAAACAATGAAAAAATTATTCCACAGCCTCCTTCCACTCCAGACACTATTTTTAGTGCTACCATTTGCTATAGAAACACTGGCTTCGTTCTCTCACCTTAATGCCACAGCATCTCACTGACAGAGATGGGAGCAGCTGCATAAGCAGTTTTCAGGAGAGAGTATGTGTTTTGGGTACCAAACACCTGCCTTCTGAGCACCTTTTGTTTGCAACTCAGCCACAAATTAGGAACAGCCCAAATATTGGCCATTAAAATATTTTATTGATTAAAAATACCTTTGAAAAAAAATGTATCTATCAAATCAATAAGGTACAATTTTCCTAGCAAAGGGGCTAAGAATGTGGCCATTTGTTCTGCTGTGAAGAGAGTTGTCTTGAAAATTTGTGACGACCAGAGAAAGTCTGCAAAGTGCAGAACTGGACCAGGAAGTGGTTTGTCTGTACACAGAGGTGGGCAGGGGTTGTGCACAGCCTCCTCTTGATGCAGGGGTGAGGCGCTGCTTGGCTGTCAGTGGATAGCCTTGGAGCAGGCACCTTTTCCTCCAGAAAATGAGGAAGGAAAGCACATTTTCTAAGATCCTGGGCAGATCTAAGCTTCCAAACCCTAGTCACGTAGCACATCGTGCTGGAGAGGCGAGAGGCTCCAGGAAGCTCCATCTAAATGAAAGCCGTGGATAGCACTGGGTACCAGAGACACAGCAGCGTGCTCATTGGCACAGATTATCACTCTTATTCAGCGTCTTACATTTAGACTCCCACATTTGTTCTCCTCGCTTCTAAATTAGTCAGTGTAAAGACTTTTAAAAGATTAGCTGGTTTAAAGCCACGTTTGCAAAAAGGAGCTATGTGGGCCAGCACAAAAATCAGATTCACGCTTGTTTTATCTCTCTGCCTGAGAGAAAAGTAGCGATTTGGATGTTTTCTTGATAATTAAGAGTTCCCAGTTCTATTATTTTAAATATTATTCCATATAAACACAGTATTATTGCTATTGGCATTGTTCCCTAATCATGTTCCAGATTCTTCCACATCTAGGAACCTGACCACACATTTGCATAAACAAAGTAACAAGTGTTTTCGCAAACAGTTAGGATTAAGCATTCAACAATAGCATTCTATGGAAAATAGTAGGTATTATCAATGTCTAAAACTGACACAATTCTGATGTTTAGGTGTCCCGAATAAAAGAACACACCTTTTTGAAAGGGGAAAAGGATTAATAATAAATCCTGTAACATTTGGGCCGGTTAAATGAAGATTGTTTTGGAAGCATTGGATGGACTTTGCGAAAAATCTGTGCGTTACTGAAGGGTCCCATCTATACATAGCTGAAAGGTACGTAAATGGTTGTCAAGATTCCAAAACAGATCACCAGTGTTTAGCATAAAACAACAGCAGCAACAACAACAGGAACAAATGATGTCTCTTAGCCAAGAGTCTGGACCCTATTTGAGTGGGCAACGATAACTTTCATTTAGAATACTAATTATTAAGCATATACAGGTAGCAATTGACCCCAGTGTGTCTGGGCCACTGCCACAGACGGTGACCGTGAGCAGGAACTTCGGAATGGAACCAGGAATGAGATGGGAAATCTAAACAAATGTTTTACTAATCACCCATTGTCATGAAAATAAATTGCTGAAAACTCGGTGTGGGGGGGGGCACGCTGTGTTTGATGTGCACGTGAATGCGTGCGTGCTGTAAGCATGTGCACCCGTGCATTTGTGGAGCCCAGAGGGAAATGCCCTCCTCTAGCACATTGTTTCTTTGAGGCAGTGGCTCTCTGGCATTCTGCTGCTGCCTGGCCAGGCTGGTTAGCCAACAATCTCCCTGTCTCTGATGCATCATGTGTGTGCCGAGGATCAGGTCCCCTCACTTGAGAAGCAAGCACTTTATCCACTGAGCCATCCCCCTAGCTCCAAACTGCTAGCTTTAAGTAAGCCAACCCTTTTATAGTTCTGGGGCTTGGAGTCCTGGTAGAAGAAATCTCGCTGGGATAAAAATCAAGGGATTTTATTGATAAAATTGATACAAATCAAGGCTTACATTCTGCTGGAGGCTCAAGCAAGTAGAAACAATATCCTTCCCTTTTTAGGATTAGCAAATTCCCACTTTCCTGGGCTTTCAGCCCTGTCTTCCAGCCTAAGGCACAGTTCAGTGGAGTTGTCTAGTTCCCTGCCAGCTGGCTTTCAGGACACCATCAGCCCTTACCTCATGGGCAGCTTTATGACTGCAGGACCCACCCAGATGATGCGGGGAAACTCCTCCCACCTGCTCTCTGATGTCAAAGGACCACATTTCTCTAACTTTTTAATTTCCTGCGAAGAAACAAACCCATAGACGAGCTCTTCACAAGAGACTATGATGGGAAATGGGAATACACAGTGGCAGAGAGCAGCCATGGCTGGCAGGGAGCCACCCAGGGACAATGAAAATGTGACCACTGTGTCTCAGGCCTGTAGGAGCCAGGGCCTCAGGCTCACTCTTACCGATTCACATGTAGCCACCTCTTTGCAGCTCTCTTAAGGAAGGAAATGCCCGAAGATACACACTGGCGGGTCCTCTCCACCCTGTCAAAGGATGCCGTAGCATACCTTGGAACCAAAGCAGTAGCAAAATACTAAGCATTAAATTGTGGAATAGCCATGCAGCACAATGTTAGCAAGTTGTTGAGAATTTATACTTATGAAGACTTCATTATCACAGGCGGGGATACTTGTATTTTAATGCAGTTCTTTAAAAAGAATATAAAATTATTTGCCTTAGTCTTAACTATTGGGGGGGGGGAGTCGTGGGATTGATTCAAGGCTTTGGGTGTCCTAGGTTAAGTGCTCTACCTCTGGGGTACATCTTCCTTGTGCCTTGACTTCAACTATATCAGAGACATGTGTATGCCCTTTTTATAGTAAGTAAAAATGCAAGCAAAACAAAAACAAACAAACAAACCAACAAACAAAAAGCCAGCAATAGGAGTGACCTCTGGGGTTGGAACTGCTGGTGGTCTCCCCTTCGGTTCTCATTTATGTAAGGCTCATCTGTAGTTCAGAAGGCAATTAAACGTTCAAAGAAAAGTCCAGTGCGGCCGGAGACTTCTTTATGTGTTTAACCTGAGTACCTTTGTGCATTTTCTTGGCATCTGGACATGATGGGAGGATCAAGGGCTCCGGGCACCCTCTGCTGGTACCCTGGTGGGTGACTTCGAGTAGCTGCCATAGGGATCAAGGCCAGTATGGCTGGACAGGGAGAAGGCTAAGGTGGAGGGAAGGTAACAAAATAAACTCTGGCCAATGACTGAGAATAGGTCAGTCGGGGAAACTGAATCTAAAACAGAAGAGTGGCTGCTATGGCCTTCTATGTGGGTCACCCACAGCTAGTCATGGTGGAAGTTCATTGTCCAATGATGTTCCTCAGACTGCCATGCGAGACCACTGTACTAGCTGGATACATAATAGCACAGAACACAGAGTCAAGCCCTAGCCCCCCTTTTTAAAATCAACTTAGTTAAATTTAATTTTTATTTCTTTAGTTATTTTATTATATTTCTACACATTTATGGAGGGGTATGCACATGGAAGACATGGCTCTCTCCCTCTATAATGTGGGCATCAGGGATTGAACTCAGGTTGTCAGCCTTGGTGGCAGGCATCCTCACGCACTGAGCCATCTCACTGCTCCATCAATCTTTTTATGTGCATGTAGGTATGCTTGCATGTTTGGGGTATACATGTGTGTGGAGGTTCACACGCATGTGTGTATATGTAGAAGTCTGAAGACTTTGGGAGTCTTGCTGGATTGCTCTCTGTCTTATTTGTTGAGACGGAGTCTTTCCGGTGAGCCCAGAGCTCACTAATATGGACTAGCCCAACCAGGCAGCTTTTGGAGGATCCCCTGTCTTTGCTTTCTGACTGAGGGCTGAAATTTCAGGTGAGAGGCCCTGATCTCAACCAGCATTTATGTAGGTTCCAGGGATTCAAACTCCAGTCATTACACTCATACAGTGAGGCAGCTTGGTGGGGTCCCAGCCACCAAGGCCTTCCTGGGCCACAGTTCCATTGCCTGGAGGATGACATAGCTGCCGGCTCCAGAGCACCACCCAGACAGAGACATTCTTGTCAGTGGGGTCTCTGATTTCTGAATCTAAGTGAAATCAAAGAAACTGGCTGTCTTCCAGGGACCCCCAAGCAGAGTATAGGGATGAATTATCCTGAGGAACACAAGTTCCCACTGCCCTGCAGGCTTAGGTGAGAAAGCCCACAGTTAGTTTACCTCTCTTCACTCCATAGCAAGCCTGTCATTTAAGTGAAAGAATCTGCAGAGCAGTGGAAACTCTTTTCTAAATCCTCTTAGTGACAGTGGTGAGGATGGCACCAGGAATTGCTCTGCTTTCTATTGTTGTGACAGAAAACTTTGACCGAAAGCAACTTGGTGATGTGGCCCCAAACCACAGTCCATCCTTTAGAGAAGCCCCAGGGCAGGGCCTCAAGCAGGAACTGGGAGGCTGGAACCTAAGCAAAGACCAATAAAAGCAGAGACCATGTGGGAATGTTGCTTCCTGGCTTGCTTTTTTTCTTTTTCTTTTTTTTTAAACAACCCAGGCCAGCCTACCCGGGTGGCACCACCCACAGTGAACTGGGCCCCCCCATATCAACCAATCATCAATCAAAAAAAGGCCCCCAGGGAAGCACTCCCTCAGTAGAGGTAATCTCTTTCCTGATGACTCTAGCTTGTGTCAAGTTGACCAAAGACTAACCAAGACCTAGGGAAAGGGAAATAGAAACACTTTAAAATGCAAACTGGAAAATTTTTTTTTGTAAATGTTTCTGATGGAGGAGGCTTCTCGTTGGATGTAGGAACGTTGTCTTCTTTTCCAAATTCAAAACTTTTTTCCTTTCCTTGTCAGGGTGGGAGGCCACGCTGAGAGAGAGAGACAGCCCTGTTCTATAGTAAGAACATGGATTGTGGGTTCAGACTCTATCTCTGACACTGTGATTATGGATAAGATATTGGACCCTCACTTGTAGCATGGCGACAATGGTGGATCTTTGTTCAGGGTTCTGCTGGGGACCGAAGCCTTCACTCAGCGGCTGCTTGACAGCATCTAACTTTTCCCAATGACATGTCCCCAGACAAGAGATAATGGACTTAGGAGTAGCACCGCCTCCTCTGTCTTATCAGTAGGGTCTCTCCCCTGGAAGAGGGTGTTTGGGGAGAGGTAGCTAAGAGAGACTTTCTAGCTGCTGGAAAGCACCCAACCCTATGCTCTCAGCTATGTGGTGGTTTCTGCTGGCTTTAAGAAACTATGTTTCCTTTGACGGTCCATAGAGCCTTACTTGAATACAATAGCTTTTTCTCAGCTCGCTTGAAGGCTTGCAGACAGAAATGAGAAGAGTCCAATGGACATCAGCTCTGAGAACCAGAGTTGTTCATGAAGGTGGAAGTCCCTGGGAGTCTCTTGTAGGCAGCTCTTCCTCCTCACAGTTCCTCCTTAGTTTTCCCTGTTGCCAACCTAGTCACCGAGTTCCCAACCACTTTCTATTTTGGGTGTTGACACTGTGTTCTTAGCCTTAGCTAATCACCAAGATCCTCTGGGTTTTTTTGTCCTCTGAAACCCTCCAGGAACTTCAAAAGCCACCCACAAGCACACACAAATAAAGCCAGAGGCTTCTGATACTCTGGAAACAAAAATCCTTAGGTTAGAAAGGCAATTTATGGAGTCAATAAATATTTAGCGGTTACAGCCGTGCAGAATACATGCAGATCTGAACAGCAAGCAGAAGCAGGCTCAGGGTGGGTGAGGACACCAGTTTGCTTGTAGTTGTTCAGTTTGCTTTGAGGATTTCAAACAAGGCAAGCACACACACCTAACCAATTCATTTGCTTCTCCATGAGTCACCTGCTCATTGTGAGTGCTTGTCAATTTGGAGACTGATTCATGATTTGTTTATGTTCTTAGAGGGAATTAATTTCATTTAACCATCAAAGGAGACTTTTAAGTGACTAGCTTGAACCAAAGGGATCGATTACACCCAAAATTTTAAAAAGGCAACTAACTTCCTTTCATGTATCCAACCAAATGAGATCTATCGCCAGGTTCTTTCCCGGTCTTCCTATTTTGTTTGGGATTTTGGTCTCATTTTAAAGCCAGCTGTGAGGAGAGACTTTTCAATATAGAGGAGCAAGTGTGTGCTTCTTGGGTTCTCGGTGTCCCTGGTCCCAAGCCATCCGCCCCAAGGCTCAACGGTGGGGCATGGATTCCTCTAGATCTGAAGATGACATGCTTAACAGCGCTGCAAAGTCAGAACTCAGGGACCACTCCACTTCAGTGCCACCGGCTGATGGAAGAATTCTCCTTTCCACCTGAGGCTCCAGCTACTGCAGCCTGGGCGCCCTGCTGGGGCTCAGCTGACATTCCTTGTACTTCATCCCTGGCGATGACAGTGTCAGCAGGCCAAAGTGGGGCTCTCTCTGTAGGTAGCTAGCTGAGCAGGTAGGCATTCAAGGCCAGCCCGTTTCTTCCCCAAAAGGGCCAGCTCCCCAGTTAGATGAGGGAGTGGGGGTGGGGAACGAGCTGATACGTTTCCTTCAGTTTTTTTATACCACACTTGCTGGTGTCACAGCAATGATTCACCTAGGGACGGGGCGGCAGTTTCCTTCATTAGCCTTCAGACACTCGGACCCACGAGGTTATGAAACAACTTTTACTTTTATCCGAATGCGCACGTCCCTCCCCTGCCACCCGGGCGCCCACTCTCCCAGGCTCAAGTGGCAGGGAGGTGGCGCGCAGGAGCCCCGATCGTGGGCGTCCTCGTCCCGACGGGGGTCCCCGGGCCCTCGGACCTCGCGCAGGCAGGAGCTAGCCAGACTCCCAGCTCTGCAGCGCCGCCGCGTGGGGTGGCCAGGGTCCCGCGTGCCCGGCAGGAGCGGTGCGGGGGAGGTGCGCGGGCCTGGGCGGCGCGGAGCAGAGCCGAGCTGAGCAGAGCAGAACAGCCGCGTCCGCCCCCGCCGGGCTGCGCGCAGCCGAGCCCGGAGCCGGGAGCGCGCGCCCAGCGCAAGGCCAGCGCGGCCGCCCGAGGGTCGCGCCGCGTCCGCGTCCATCCCCCGGCCGTCGACCCCGCGCTCCCGGCGCCCTACCGCCACCTGCTGCGCGGCGCCGCCGGCCCTAGACACTGCGACCGGGGGTCAGCGCGCACCCCGGCAGAGCAGCCCCTCGCGTGTCCCCGCGAACTGAGCTCTTCCCGGCACGCTCGCCAAGCAGGGCCACGCTCCGGTGCCAGGTACCTGGGACGGTCTGAAATGGCGTGGTCACGCAGCACGCGTGGGGCGCAGACCCAGGGAGGTTGGAGGGAGCCGGGTTGGGGGAAAGAGTCTGACGCGTTCCCAAAGTCGCGTCTGGACGTGGAGCTGGGAAGGTGGTGGCAGAGCTCAGGTAGCCCGGGGCCCTCTGGACACCGGACCCACGCCACCCCTGTGGGGGCCACGTCCACGACACCATGGTCGGTGGGGCCGAGAGAAGCCAGACGCGCAAGTGCCCAAAGTTTTCCTCTGAGCGCTTTGCTGGACTTAACTTTGCAATGTGAGGCAGAGCTGAGCAGTTTAACCAGTTTTAACACTTAAGAAAACACAGGAAGAGGGGGAGCAAGGCTTGCTGCCTGCTCAGTTTCTTAGTACCAGGGCATAATCGCGTCTGTCTCCAAGGGCCACGGCGAGGGAGACAGTGGACACACTGACTGTCTTCCTTATGCTTCAGGTCATGGTTTATTTAACAGGCTTGGGGCTTAGGTTACAAGCCACAGAGGGGAGTCGGAGTTTAAGCTTAGACATAATCAGAATTTGAATCAACAAATATTTGTTGAGCAGTCATTTACTAACCGGCAGGACTTCGTTTTCAGTATGAGGTAGGTGTACATGTGCTGAGAGGCGGAGTAGTTACCCAAATGAGCAAGCATTTGTTTTTTGAAATGCAAGGGAATAGGAAGACGGCGGTGTGACTGGACTTGTGGCCTGCAGGTGGCCAGTTGGCACCGTGTCAGATTTGAACCAGAAAATCCAAGTGGGAGACAGGCACCTGTGCTTGCCTCTCTCGTGGGAGCCCACCTCGCACCTTCCAGAACTATTTTGAAGTAAGCCCCTCCTTTGGTGGAGGCTGGAACTTCCATCCATTTACCTAAATACATAGCAACCACGAAATAGAATTTCAGCCCTGATGTTCCTTGGGAGCTCAGTCATGTTGACACACACCTGAGATGACTGGGGATCAGGATCACCTCAAGAGCTCTTTGAGATTATAAAATGGTGGAGAGAAAGCTCGGTGGGGGTGGTTGAAGATGCCTGCCCTGCGTTGAGCTGGGCTGGATTCCAGGCGCCATCCTAGGGTTGTGCGGTTCCATATTGGAGCATGAAACAAGACCGAGAGATCAGGAAGATTGATCTGGTCCTTTACTTAAAATTGAGGTATTTTGTACATCATGGATTTTCATATTTATTTTTAAATATTTCAAAATGTTGCATTTAACATTTCTAGTAACATGACTGATGTTTTTTGTTTTCTTTTTTTGTCTTTGACTTGCTGTGGTTTAGATTTGTTTCTGCCTCTCTAGCAGCCCTTTCCCATTTATAGAATCAGTGTAGTAGCCAGTAAGGGTAGTATCCATCCATAGCTGTTGCATGGCTATGCTGCAGAAGCAGGCAAGTGAGTGAGATTTGGCTCGTGGTAGGCTGTCTGCTGGGATAGTCTGGGTAGGAGTATCAGCCCTCTGCCTGGTTCTTTGGGCCTTGTCAAATCGTGCCTGAAGTCTGGGTTTGCCCTTTATGGAGAAGCAGAGAAGTGATCGCATTCTGCATGTGTGCCCACCTCCAGATTCCTATCCTGAAGGCTCTGCACTGATGGCGGTTTTATGAGATGGTACCCCCTGCACTGGATTAGAGTGCATTAGAGATTCCAGAGTGCTTCTTCCCTCCTTTGGCTGCTCGAGAACGCATCTGTGAGTCAGGAAACAACCCTCACCAGGTACCAGATGCTTGGATGCTTGGATCTTAGACTCCCAGAACTGTGAGAAGCAAACTTCTGTTGTTTATAAGCCATGCAGTCTGTAGTATTTTGTTACAGAGGCCTGAATGTTATGTAGCAGCTAGCTCTGGGAGAGTTCTCAGCTACAATGGGAGACTATGAACGCTTGGGCCCTCCCTTGGGCTAAGTTTTCTGGGATGGCCTAGTAGGCCTGCATTTGACTTGGCAAGCTTGAGACCATGTGCTTTCCGCCTGGAACTTAGCCCAGGCAGATAGTCTTATAAATATTGTTTGTGTTGTGCAGAGAACCAGCGGAAGCATCTGCATCAGGACAGATGCATCTCCTGCTGTGGGTTTATTATGAAGGGGTACAGCTTTTTCATGTGAATTTAATTTTGTGGCCCAGACAGAATGCCCTGGCTCCCTTTTTGGCATACTCACTTCTAGCTCAGGAGTCTGTTTTTCTTGGGCCGAATTCAAGGGATATTTCAATCACTGTGCAGCTTAAAGCAGCTTGTTCCCCAGTCCTTCTTTGGGAACCTTCTTGTCGAGGTGATGGCTAGGCACCAGGAAAAAGGCACGGTGCAATCTGGGCATGGGGAGGTTGCCTCTTGTGTGTGTTGGTCTTCTTGCTGTTCCCCAGGGAGCCCCTCCTCAGACTCTCACCCCCACCCCCACCCCTATGCTACCTTAGCTCCTGGCTAGGGTTTCTAAGTATTATTTGCTGGTCTTTGCATTGGCTATCCCTCCCCCTAAGGTCTCTGTAAGGTAGCTGGGACCTGCCTGGGCACTGTGTAGCGTGGCACTGCCACACCAGGCCGCCATTTTTGCGTTTCTGGGAGGCCTTTGCCCAACATTACACACAGGAAACTGGACCAAAGCTCCCCGTGCTTGCCGCCCCCCTCAACCTTTCAGAGGTTCTGGGAGACGAGGATCTTTCCCAATCTCCTCCTCCCAGGACCAGAAGAGCATTCCTGTATCTGGGGCAGGGAATGTTTCTTAGGTGGTTTCTTCTACAGCTGAACCAGGCTTACAGTAGAGCGGCTGAGACAGCTAGGCTCTGTCACTGATCTCGGAAGGGAACATAAACACACATTACTTTATTATATGAGGGCAACATGTTCTGACACAGCCAGGTGACTATAGGTAGAAGTAAGTTACTATATACATTTCAAATCCAAAAAGAAAATATTGTGAATGCTCCCGATGCAAAGAAATAATTCAATTCTTGGGGTGCTGAATGTTCCAGTAGTCCTAACTAGACCATCGCGCTTTGTGGTGTATGATTGGAAACCATATTCTGCCTTAATTTATTTAAAATGCAATCACCCTACCTCACTGTTCCTGGAGAAAGTGACGTGAGATGGGGGGTGGAGGGAAAAGACTGAGAAAGCAAGACCAGAAAGGGCCTCCCCATCCCTGTCTCTGTGTTTCTGGGTAGGCTGCCCTGCGTTACACACGACGAACTTTTTAATTTCCGTGAATTAACGAGGCTTCTTGTTTCTGTGGCTGCTTCGTCTTAAGAATGAGCTACAGTGTGCTTGGTGTTTATTATGATGAGACTGCAGGATGGCACAAAAGCCTGTTACAGTTCGGAGGCCTTAAGAGTCATCAAGGGAGCAAGGCAGGCCCTTATGAGGGCTAGTGCTGTGTATGTGAGCCCTGGCCTTGGTTCACGCTGGGTTCAGGCTAGGTGTTGAAGGAGAAGGCTCTTGGAAGAGGTGAGCCTTCAAAGGACTTAGCCACAAGAATGTGAGAAGGAGCCAGAGACCTGCTCAAAGCATCCTCTGCACCAGCCATCAGTTTGTCTAGCTGCTGTACACATCTCTTTCACTATTGAGAGACCTGGGGGACCTGGGGTACCGGCAGTGTCACCTGCAGGTAGAACAGCAAGGGTACCCAGCACACTGAGCTCTTCTTGCTGTCTCTAAGCTGAATGGAACGGTGGCTTCTCATTAGATCCTGTTCATGATTCTCACCAAAGCCAGAAAATAATGTTGAATTTCTGGGTCAGGTTAAAGGTCCCGAGAACACACGTGTGATTCGGACAACTCTTCAGATTGCTTTAAGAGTGCTCCAGCTCACCATCCTGAGCTGCCACGTCTGTGTTCTGCAACCCTAGTAGTGAGCTGGAGGACATGAAGGCTTGGTTGTGTCGGCATCAACCACCAACCTTGGAAATCCCAACAGCATTCCTGAAGAGATCCCCGGGAGGAGGCAATCTCAAGGGGGTTTTGTGATTAAGTTTTCTGTGAAAAGAGACAAGGAAAGAGTCTTTGGGGAGGTGACGCACGGAAAGCTATCAGCTCCTTAGGCCTTTGCCTAACTGTGGTGTGTGGGACCAATTTTTAAGTGTATGCAGTTGAAGAACTTCCAGAAATATTTGCCCTTACCTCTGAAGTCCCTGCCCAAATCTCTCATGCATGGTTCTGCTTCCAAATCCTCTTGTCCATGGGAGGCCCCAGGCCCATTAGCTGGGGTACGCACAGTCTCCAAGAAACAGAAAGATGTAGTCAAATGTGCTTTCTCAAAGCAGGAAGTCCAGGCCAATGAGGAGGTCAGGCTTTGGTTTCTGCATGACTTCTTAGAAGCCTGTGACCTCAGGCTCCCAATGTGACGCACATACACACACACACACACACACACACACACACACACACATACTCACACACAGATGCACATAAACACACACACACATCTGCACACACACAGATGCACACATGCACAGACACACAAGTGCGCATACACGCACTGTGACAGGTATTGAGTGGTGTAGAGAATGCCTTATTAATATTTGCAAGTATTTACCATAGCAGACTGCAGTAGGGCAGGCCCATGAGATGGCTCAGTGGCTGGAGGAATCTGCCCCCAAGTCTGATGACCTGAGTTCAATCCCTTGCACCCATGTGGTAGAAGGAGAAAACTGACTCTGAATGCTATCTTCTGCTCTCTGCATGTGCCCTCTCATACGTACATGTATGCTCACAAAATAAACAGAACGTTTAAATAAGAAGAACGTGTGGGGGCATTTGTTAGAATTCCCAATTAGATTTCCTAGTGAAGTAACATAAAGCATTAAAGGGTTCTTCAGCCTTTGGGATCTGATATTATTTAAGAATAATGGGCATATCTGTAGCACATAGTGCTCCTGAGCAGAGCTGATGGCAGAGGTGCCATGTGAGCAATGACCTTGATGGAATTAAATGTGCAGCGAGAGGCGAGGCAGATGCCGTTAGCCCGTAGCACCCGGGTGCCACACTGCAAGCCTCCCATATCCACCTCCCTGCAGCACCCTACTTCCCACTAATATGGGACCCCGGGGACCAGACTTAGTACTAGCTGTGAGCCACACAGGTTACAGGTGCCCCAAGCCGAGGCCGTGCACTTTCTACTGAGGGAATGCGAGAGTGCCCTGTTCTCCGTATCAGGACCCAAGGACCAGAACAGGTGTCATCCATGGGCAACTGGAGTACCCTGTTCGCCTTGTATAAATAGTCATATGCATACAAATACTGAGTGTCTTTTCTGTATTTAGAGTGGCATGCTATCTGATGCCCGGCTGTCTTGAGTATATTTTAGGATACTGTGAATAGTAGGATCCTTTGGGCCTCCCTGTGTTTAGCGCACACATACTGTAGTTAATATTTCTTCGTATTAAATCTATCTTACAGGATTCATGTAATGCATGTGCAGTCTTTCCTTCTGAGCTCAGTGTTCTCAAACAGTAAAGCAAAGGCACAGAAAAGACTGGCCTTAAATTAGTTTCTCAATTTTGTCTTCTGGATTGGATATATTTTTGTGAAATCATTCTTTTATCGACATAGGTGAGATGAGGTGCCCGGGGACCTTCTGGGAGCATGTACAGGTCTGTATTGGGCAGTGAAGCTTGGTCATATCTATTTTAAGTTTGGATGTTGAACTTGGGCTAGCTTGGGCTCTTGGCTGCTTCTAAAAGAGAAGTGGCCATGGAGGGGGGGAGAAGTTCACTGTCACATATGCTGCTTTAGTCTTGTTGAAAACCGGTCCCGACAGTTCACTGTGCTTGGTCTGGTTATGACTCTGTGCCCAGTCATATTGCCTTCACCCAGCAGGTTCAAGGACACATGAGTAGGCACAGGGTCCACACATTCTCCCAGGGCATAAGCTGAGACCTGTATCTCTTGAGTTCTGTTTGCATCTCTGCAGCTGCGAATCATAATGACCATCTGGAGTATCACCTCTGGTCTGTACCTGCTATTCCAATATGACCTTGTTTTATATCTCAGTCATACATACATGCATGCATACATGCATACATGTTTTAGTTAGGGTTTCTATTGCAATTAAACACCATTAAGAGCCAGTGCTTATGAATGCAGTGCCTGTGGCAGCCAGAAGATAGTGTCAGATCCCCTGGAGCTGAGTTACAGACAGCTCTGAGCCATCCAGTGAGGGTTAGGGAACTGAGCTCTCTACAATAGCAGTGTGTACTCCCAGCTATTGCGCTCTGAATGCTCCAACCCTCCGCCACCCCGGTGCACTCTTGTGGGCCCTTCCTGTGCACACAACCTGTGACTTAGAAGCTGTATCCTAGGTGCAGTGGAGGCGAGGAGGTAAAGGACAGACTCTCACACTAAAAGTCTGAAATCACACGGCCTTATCTCTTCCCGGAGCTGCTGGTGATTCACTCTGTAAACAGATCATTTCCAGAGGACCCAAAATCCATGCCGCTTTTAATAATTGCTAGGCATCCCAGAATCTTTGTTGGACATTAGCTCCTTTGTGTCCCTTTGTGCCCATTTGTATCTTCCTGTCCCGGCTTTGCACGCACTGCTGGGTTGCGGACAAGACCTCAGGATACAAGCACAGGCACTTGGAGGGGTCCATTGCCATTTTCCCAGGCCTGGCTCATGTTCTCAATGTTTTCTTTATGTTCTTCATGAGAAAGGACAGGCCTTTGAGCTGAGGCGTTGTGGTAGATGAGTCTTCTCTGGTGCTATATTCTAGAACAGACAGATCAGGAGGCTGTAGGAGGACCTGGCTGAGCCAGCAGGGGAGGCAGAGAGGAACGAACTGATCAGGTCTGTTAGATAGGCCGGGTTTTGTCCAGACTCGTGCTTTGGCTCACTGCCGTGGAACTGCTCCTTGACTGTTCTCTTGTGTGGTACCAGGCCAGATGCTGGCAGACTCAATGGTCTCCACCATCAGGCAAAACCAGTGGCAGAAAAGGAGCAGGCATCTCCATATCATTTGGGGAACACCCTTCCAAACACCTGTCTGTGCTATACTGAAGACCCATGAAGACATTGTGTAAGAATATGCAGTCACCCTTGGTAGCTGTGGGTTCTGAATCCATGAATTCTACCAACTGCAAATTGAAGACATTTGAAAACATTGTACTGAGTACACATAGACTTCCCCCCTCTACCCCGCCCTTGTCTCTGTTCTCTAAACAATGAAACTTATCAGCTATTTGCATAACATTTGCATTGTGTCAGGCATTATAAATAATCTAGAAATGATCTGAAGTATGTGGGAGACTATATGTAGTTTCTGTGCAAATACAATGCCATTTTAAAATAATTGTTTTTGTTTATGTATATGTCTCTGTGTGGATGTATGGCTTATGTGTTCAGGTGCCCTCGGAGGACAGAAGAGGTTACCAGATCCCCTGGAGCTAGAGTTGTGATTATGAGCCACCTGGTGTGGGGGCTGGGAATCAAACTCAGATCCAGCAAGCACTAACCAATGAGCAATCTTTCCAGCCCTGACGTTTTCCTTAAGGGTGTAGTGGTTTCTATCATTGCTACTATTGAATAATTGACAAGAAAGCAACTTTAGAGAGGAAGGACTTTACGTTGTTTGAAAGGACTGTTCAGTGGAGCAAAGAAGGCATGGTAGAGTTCGTGGTGACTTTGCCTGCGAGGGAGAATCTGAGAGAGATTGTGCTGGAAGCAGAGCCACATTGTAACCCTGTCCCCCACAAAGCCTATCTCTAGCAAACCTCCTCGGCTAGATCCCATGTCCCAAAGACCTCACAACCAGCACACACACACACACACACACACACACACACACACACACACACACACACGCACACGCACGCACACGCACGCACGCGCACACACACACAAAGCCCACCCTCCAGCAAACTTCCTCGGCTAGATCCCATGTCCCAAAGACCTCACAAACAGTGCCATCAGCTAGGGACCAAGTGCTCATACACATGAACTCATGGGAGAAACAAGAGAGATTTGAGCATCTGCAGATTTGCATTGCCTTGGTCTGGGTCCTGAAACCCCAGTCTTTTGCAGATCCTGTGGCACGAACATGTTTACAGAGCAGAGGTGAGGTGCACATTGCTCAGTGGACGGCCTTTTCAGAAGTAGTGTGTGTATGGAGTTTGTCTCCACATCCCACGGGGTTATTAGACACTTGTTCTTTCACCAGTTTCACGGCTGGGAGAAGTTCCATTCTGGGGATAGGTCTTTCCTCATCTAAGCCTCATCTTGGAGAGAGCATACTTAGGTTATGTCCAACCCTTCCCGGCTTAGCACCAATACAAACTGTGAACACCCTTGTCCGAGTTTTGCTTCTTCAGAATTGTCTGGCTACTTCTGAGTACTTAATCCTGATATCCTGTGTGTATATCCTGCATATATATAAGACTCCTCCTCTGATGTGTCCTGCCTGAAGTAATAATTTCTTTTCACACCAGGCTTCTTTGCCGTGAGATGAATTGGTACTATGATTTCATGTGTCTTGGTCGACAGCATCTGTGTTATTTGGGATTCAGTCTTAATTAGTCTAAGCAGAAGAAGGCTGAAGGCAGGAAGCGCAGGCTGACAGATTGTTAGAAGCCTGGTCCTTGGCCAGACATCCGGACGGGACACCAGCAGCCGTGAAGATCTGGCCCTGCAGGTTTTAGTGGCTTCATGCCACACGCCTTTAGCCATTACGCTCCCTCCTTGGAGGGTCCCATCCGCTGCTCAGAGTCCCTGGAGACATGGCTTGAGGATCTAGGACCTCTGCCAGCATCCATGGGAACACTTGATGCTTCTATGCAGGTGTCTCTCAACAGGAACCCTCAAGTCCCAACTCCGATCTCTTAGAGAAGTCAGATTCCAGCCCGGGCATCAAAACAGGTGAAGAGCAAGGGGGAAGACACATGAAGAGTTCTTTCAGACGGGTTGTGCGGGCGCCTGCAAGCCAAGAGTTGGGAGATCAAGTCCCCAGGAGTTCTGCCTTCAAGGAGAGGGTACATGAGATGTGAGGCAAATGTTCTTGCACTTTCTCAGAGCTGTGTGAGGACTGAGGAGCACCCATGGCCAGGCGTGGGCAGGAAGCAGCACTTAATTTGGTGCTCTGTAAATAGCTGCTTTTTTTCATGAGTCATAATTAATCAGCAGTCAGCTTATTTGCCTCTTTCCCTGTTCATATGGACTTTTGTATGCAATCACTCTGAATTCAGGTGGCCCTGTGTATTATCAGGCCTACGTGGGGGGGGGGGTTCTTTTCTGTTGATAAGGGACAGCAAGCCTGCTGAGAAGGGGGCTCATGAGAGACCATGTTTTTAGCAGCTCAGAGAACTGCAGAGGCCAGGGAATGAGGGAGACAGTAGTTGGGGGTGACAGCCGCAGACCTGATGGTGGGGCCATTCGACCACCACCAGCAAACATCTTTCTGGATGGTTAAACTGTTTAAATGACCTGGTGCTCCTTCTCAATGGTGGAAGGGGGCTGGACGGAGGAGCCCCTTGCTGCTCAGGGGATAATCCCTGGCTGGGCCCAGCAGGTCATGCTTTTGCTAGATCTGTCCTGGAATCCTGTAGTTTTTTTGACAACAGGGAATCTAGTAGGCGTTCGTTCGACATTCAGCAAATGCCCCTCTCCTTTCTTTTCTCTCCCCCCCCCCGCCTCCCTCTGTTTTTCTCCCTCTCTTCTCACCCCATTCTTTTGCTCTCCCACATCTGAGTTCTCGCCCCAGGTTTCTATGGCACCTTCTCCTTACAGATTTAAAGTAGTATTTGATTTCTATATAGCAGTCATTTCTCCTTAATCTGGGGGTATGTACTGATTGTGCTGTGCGAAGTAAACTATGCTAATTATGTTATTATCAGCAGCGGTTTTTCTTGAAATTCTTATTATGTAGAGGTGTGTGTGTGTGTGTGTGTGTGTGTGTGTGTGTGTGTGTGTGTGTGTGTTTATGTGTGTGTTGGAGGGATGGAGCAGGAACAGAGGGAGGGAGGGGTTGAATACTGGATATTCAGGATGCTTGGTATAAATCCTCACTGCCTTGTGCTTTCAAATAATTAATAATTGGAGCACAGTTTATCATTATTTTGAATCATTTGATTCTTAAAGTCACTCTGTGAGTTTAGAAGGGACTGAGGCTCAGAGAAGGGAAGGATCTTGGCCAGGGGTGGCAGAGTCAGCAGGTGGCACACTGCCTGGTACCCAGTGTGGCTCCTCTGCCCTCTCACTTGCCACATGCCCTGTGGGTGTTCATCTTATCACTGCTAAGACAGTTCAGCTGGCAAGCAGGGTATCAGGTGGCCATCTCCTTGGCTGCATTTATCCCTGTTTTACAGAGAAGCAAACTGAAGCACAGTGCAGCCACGGGACTTGCCCATGTTGTCACCACGTAAAAGAGTGGAGCCTTTCTTTGCCACCTTGTCTCTTTGTTTTTAGTTTATTTTCATTTTAAAATTGATATGTATGTGTGTAGAAGAGAGAATGCCACATGAGTGCAGATACATGCAGAGACCAGAAGAGGCCCTTGAAGCTGAGGTTTCAGGCAGGTTGAAGCACCTGTTGTAAGTCCTGAGAACCAAACTCTGGTCCTCTGCGAGACCAGCAAGCCAGTGCTCTTCACCACTGAGCCATCTTTCCACCCCCCATCTTCTTGTTTGGTCTTCAGTTTTGAACTTGGAAATGTCCAGCTGGAGAACGTCCTTGTGAACTCCTGAGTGTTCCATTAGTGTAAGCAATGGCTTGCTAGAGCGTGTACGCTGCTGGAGCTGAACTTTGGGAAGGGCCCTTGAGACTCCAGACCCCACCAGAGCATGGCTCTGCAGTCCGTTCTGTACCAAAGCTGCAGACTGTAACCGTGGCAGATGCCCTCCTACCTCTCCCTGAGCAGAAGGGCAGGACTAGGAGGCTCACTGGTGAGGGCTGACTGGACTCAGTCCACACTCTAGCCAGGCACTGTTTGGTGAAGCCTAGACCTCACTGTCTTCCTCACACTGTGGGAGCTGTGATACCTGGTGCTCTGGAAAGAAGTAGGGGTGCTTGTGTGGAAATAGCAGATGGGGTGACAGATGTCAGTGAGGGGACATTGCTATTAGGGTGACAGATGTCAGCGAGAGAACATTGCTGTTAGGGTGACAAATGTCAGCAAGGGGACATTACTGTTTGGGTGACAAGCGTCAGTGGGGGGACATTGCTGTTAGGGTGACAGATGTCAGAGTGAGGGACATTGCTGTTAGGGTGACAGATGTCAGCGAGAGAACATTGCTGTTAGGGTGACAAATGTCAGCAAGGGGACATTACTGTTAGGGTGACAGATGTCAGTGAGGGACATTGCTCTTAGGGTGACAGATGCCAGCGAGGGGACATTGCTGTTAGGGTGACAGATGTCAGTGAGGGACATTTCTTAGGGTGACAGATGTCAGCGAGGGACATTGCTATTAGGGTGACAGATGTCAGTGAGGGACATTGCTGTTAGGGTGACAAATGTCAGCAAGGGGACATTGCTGTGAGAGTGACAAATGTCGGTGCGAGGACATTGCTGAGGGTGACAAATGTCAGCGAGGGACATTGCTGTTAGGATTAGGAGTTCTGGGTAGTTGGTACTTGGTGACAATAGAGTGGGTGACAGGCTGTGCCTTGAGTGGGGTGGCACATAGGGCTCTCTGCAACAGGATGAAGGGTACACAACAGCTTTCAGCCCATCCCAAAGTAGAACTCCAAGTGCAAAATCTGACTCTGTCGTTCTCTAGATGTGAGGGTCTCCTTGCCTCTGTCCTCTGAAAACTTGGAAGGGTCCAGTGTTGACTTGGGGATGTTGGGTGCACTGGTACCTGGGTAGAGGTAAGCCTATGCCAAAGCCAGAGTGAGCCCATTTTCTGTAGGTAGAACAAAATAAGGCCAGGCGCTTAATAAAGAAATGAGATTTATTTAGCTTGTCACTCTGGGGCTTTAATAGTCGGAAAAATTGTCTGCAGAGGAAGAAATTATATAGTAGGGTAGGAAAGGAGACAGATTTGGGAGCCAGGGTTGCTGACTTCTTTGTTTGTTTCTTTGATAATCAACACTAATAGAAATGAACTAAGCTTCCCCCTGGGAAGTCTCTTAATCCCCCCTAAGGTGCTACTCTAAGAACCTGATGGTTTTCTAGAACATTTCACTCCTTAAAGGTCCTTCTACCACCATATCACTGCACAGAGGAGCAGTATGCCCACCAAAGATGCTTCGGGGGACCACACACAAGCCTCCGCAGCACATGATTGGCTGCTGAGTCTTCCTTTGCCTTCTAAAGGGAGGCTGGTGAGGGAGTGCTGTGCTCCACGGTTGGGTTATGGAGTAGTTAGAGCTGACGTCCTATCCATCCAATTAAAAATTGAAATGTTGGGGCCAGGGAGAAGGCTCAGAGGTTAGGAACCCTGGCTGCTCCTCTGGAGAAGCTGGGTTTAATTTCACCACCCACGTAGCTCCCAGCTCCCTGTAACTCCAGTTCCAGGGAATCTGACACCTTCTGGTCTTCCACAGACGCGGGCATGTATACAGTGCACAGACAGGCATGCAGGCAAAACACCCATATGCACATAAAATATAAATAAACATTTAAAAATAGAAATGGTGATCTTTGTTTCAAGGTGCAGAAACTTCAGGTGTGAGGTGAACATGGCTGCCCTGTCCGAATCCCAGAAGACCCAGGTGTGCCTGAGGGAGTGGGCTAGAGCTCAGGTCCGGTGGTTGTGGCCCTAAGTTGTTCTTGGATCCTGGGTTGGCCCTGGGGATGGTGGCTGTGTCCTGAGTCACCTGGCACCTTGAGCTATCCCCAGTGAACTGCTCGCCATGTGCTCAGGGAACTGAAGGAGAAGATCTATTTGCCAGCATCGTCCCTTCCAGCTTCTCCCTGCTCCTAAATCAACCCGGTCATGGGAGCTGCAGGGGGCTATTGCAGAGATCTTCCCTCTTCTGATGAACACCCAGACTTCAGTACAGAGTTGGCAGTTTCAACTGCTGATTGTCCACCGGATTCAAGTTCATCCTGGATTCCTTCCCAGGTGTCTTAGCTCCATGTTACTTCAAGACGTGCCTGAGGTAACCGGTTTATAGAGAGGTTTGTCTTCGTTCACAGCTCTGAAGGTTGCGTGGTTGGTTGGCCCATTGCCGTAAGGTCTGTGGTATGTTGTGGCTGGACCAACCTGACCACATCATGGCTAGAAAGCTAAGAGAATAGGAGTCCCCAGATCCCCTGCCAGGGTGACCTGAAGACCTCCCACTGGGTGTCACCTCTTAAATGTTCTGCCACCTCCTAGTACCACCACCTTCTCTCTGGAAAGTACGTTTTTAACATATGGCGAACAATGATCTAAAAACAGTCAAAGGATCCATATGCAATATACTGTAGTGTTTGATTTCTCTCTCTGCCTCTCTCTCTCTCTGTGTGTGTGTGTGTGTGTGTGTGCGCGCATGTGTGTGTACTTGAGGGTGTACTTGTGTACACACATGTAGAGGCCTAAGGTTAGCATTGAGCGTCTTCCTCTGTTACTCTCAGTCTCTTGCTGAGCCCCGGCTTGCCAGCTCCAATGATTCTAGCTAGCCAGCTTGGCCAGTCTCCTGAATGCTAGAACCTGAGAAAGCCACAGCGTCCACTCAGCCACTACCAAGGTTATGAACTCTGGTCTTCATGCTTGCATGGCTAGCTGTTTCTCCTCTCAGCCATCTCTCTTACACCTCTCCCCCATAGCTACTCTTCCAGGTTTCTATGTATGTGATTTGGAAAACCTTTACATGACAGTGACTATATTTTCACAATCCATCATTAGAAAAGGCATCATTAACAAAAAGATGCTGAATATTGAGGGTTGCTTAGGTGACACTGTATTTTATTAATTCTTTCAACATCCACACATACTTGGAAAGACACTTGTGTACATGTATGGCATAATTTTTCATTTCAAGATAGTATGTGCATATAAGAAATTCAGACACCAATAACTAAGGTTCATGCTTGGAAATTTTGTTTTGTAGGCTTCCAGAGAAGCAGATAGGGCAGGTTGCCTTCTGTAGATCATTTTAACTCCTGGAAATTTTACCTGTAATTTCAGTAGTTTCCACCAGGAGGTGCTGTAGTCAGGCTACTTCAGCATTTGGAAACTTTACCCCAGCTGTAAGATGAAATATAGCTTCCCACTCCCTAATATTCTTTAAAATACAAATATTTTATATATTTATTATTATATTATATATTATACATACATATGCATATACATATACATATCTCCCGTGTGACTGAACAGAATACTGTCCCAAACATGAACTCAAGTTTAAAAGAGACAGTGAAGCTAAGAGAACAACTAAATCCCATTGAGTGGTCATTGCTTTGCTCTGTTCAATTCTGGATTTTATTTATTTTTAGCTTTCAGGCGTTAATTTGTCCTATTGACAGTGTCCTTTGCCTTACAAAAGCTTTGTAGTTTCATGAGGTCCCATTTATCAATTGTTGATCTTAGAGCCTGAGCCACTGGTGTTCTGTTCAGGAACATGTCTCCTGTACCAATGCGTTCAAAGGTATTTCCCACTTTCTCTTCTGTGAGATTTAATGTATCAGGTTTTATGTTGAGGTCCTTGATCCACTTGGACTTGAGTTTCGTGCAGGGTGATAAGTATGGATCTATTTTCATTCTGCAGACATCCAGTTAGTCCAGCACCATTTGTTGAAGATGCTTTCTTTTTTCCATTGTATGGTTTTAGCTTCTTTGTCAAAAATCAAGTGTCCATAGATGTGTGTGTTTATTTTTTGGTCTTTGATTTGATTCCATTGATCAACATGTCTGTTTCTGTACCAATACCATGCAGTTTTTATCACTATTGCTCTGTAGTACAGCTTGAGGTCAGGGATGCTGATTCCCCAGAGAGTCTTTTATTGTTGAGAATTGCTTTGGCTCTCCTGGATCTTTTTGTTTTTCCATATGAAGTTCTGAGGATTGCTTTTGAGAGGATAGCCATTTTCACTATGGTAATCCTGCCTATTCATGAGCATGGGAAATCTTTCCATCTTCTGATATCTTCTCCAACCTCTTTCTTTGGGGACATTAAAACAATCCGAAGCATTAAACAAATATTCACCACCAAAGAGGCTGAGGTGTCGTAGCCACATGCAACATTAGCTATAGAAACTGGCGGGCTGTCTGCATCGCCCACTCAGGGACAGAGAGGTATCCCTGCCCCTCTCTCCCACTGAACCCTCTTACGAAGTTCTGGGTCTCTTAGAGGTATGTCTTGCCTTCAATATCCCAGCTTCTCAGTGAACCTACACCGAGATTCGAAACACAACTGACTGTTCAAGAAAACTTAAATACGAACTGCACTCACCAGAAAGTTAGGCAGACGTTTTTTCCTTAGTTTGGATACTGAGAGGTTGTGGAAACTAGGTGTGGCTGAGTGGCAGGCCATTTCATTATTCGAAGTGAGATGTGACCTTGAAGGGGCTGTCAGACCCTGGTTCCTTCCTCTGCCACACCATGAGGCAAACTGACTCCTTTGTCATACATTGCTTCAGAGAGCAAGTACCACATGATCCGGAGTGCCAGGGCCAGCCAGAATTTTTGTGTGAGTTTAAACCTTTGCTCCTTTTGAATTGACTTATACTAAGTATTTGTTATAGTAAAGAAACCTGATCCATACAAATTCCTTTAAGCAAATCTCAGCTGATGCAGCACCCCAGTGGGAAAAGTTACCGCTCTTCACTCTGTGCAGGGCTCCTTCAGCCCACAGTCGTTGAGGATTCTGGGGTGCTTCAGGGAATCTGTCACTTATGTGCAGCGAGGTTCCAGGAGAGAATGTGAGGGCTCTGAGGCACCCAAGATGTAGGCATAGTCCATGCCTGAGCTGGGCCTTCCACTTGGGGTGTCTATGCGATCCCGTGGGGGCGAGGTTCACGGCCAGGAAGGACTAGCTGTGGACAGCGCCCTGAGGAGACAGTGTCAAAGGTCACCATAATTTAAGGCCCCATCGAAGGGTTTTAATTTCTGATATTTTTCAAATCAGAAAGAAAACATGACCATTATGTTAAAGAAAATGTTTTAATATACAATGTTAATATTTTCATTTTTTATATAGACTCAATGGTAAAATAAGCTTTAGCCTGTTGTTGTTGTTATTATTTTAATGGAAGAAGGGGATTTTGAAGACGAAAATATATGTGCCCAAGAAAGCCATAATGTCAGTGTAGGCAGGAATGTGATAGAGGGTCCTTGTGACCCAGAATCACAAAGATAGGCTTGACCCAGTACAGAGGTTCAGCTGCACACTGGCAGATATGGTGCAGGATGGGATAGGAAGAATAGCATGCCATCGGAGTGTGGAGGAGAACCCCCACACCCCCACACCTCCACACCCCCACACCAGAGCCATTCTGTCAGTGAAGAAGTTTCTGCTTTTGCAGGCTCAGGACCACCTTAGACATCTCTGAGGAAGGATGCTCGGGACTCACAGGACCTTGAGAGTTATAGTTAAGCCAGAAAGGGATGCATTTTGAAATACCATGGGCTGTTTGAAGTCTTCCCTGCTTGGTCCCGTGGCATGAGACTTCTCTGCTGTCTCAGCTGTCAGTGTGGTGATCATTCAACAGTCTGCAGAAAGGCATCGCATGACACTTGTCAGGAGGCCTGGGTCTCAGTACCGGGGAGGTGGCTCTCCCTTTGCTTGTGAGGCCTATGTTAGCAACCATGTGGCTGCCCAGGCCTCACCCTGCTGGCTGACTCAGGAGGTCTGGGTGGGACTATCTGGGTCCAACAAGCTTTGCAGGCAAATCTGCAGCGCAGTTCAGGTGAGAGGTACAACCTTCACCCAGGCAAGTCTGGGCCATGGTCAGGTAGGCTTGCTTGATTTCCAAGTACAGGCTGCAACCTTCCCTTGGGAGGTAGGAGCCTGAGACCTTGTCAGGAGGTCTGAGGAATGTGACTGGCTTGCCTGACAGACACTCCCATCGGCTCACTGGGCATAGGTTTCCTAAGGCCTCAGCAACCATCTTCCTGGTCTCTTTCCTTTGACTCACAGGGTGAGATGTGGCGACTGCTCCCCACACCCGGGTGCACATTGCTGCTGCTCCGATCAGCTTTCCTGCACACTCCTGCAGCCATGACATAGTGCTGAGATTCCACGATGGCACTGCACGGGGACATATACTGTATGCCAGGTATAAACCCAGTGGGATTAATGGACTCAGATTGGGAAAGGGGAGCCATTTCCAATTAAGGAAGCACAGGGAACATTTGCAGTTGGGAAGAATGTCTGGATGCAGAGCAGGGTTCTGTCTGGAGGAACTGGGGTAGATCATGTGCAGAACTAACAGCATCCTGTGTAGGGCATGGTGGCCAGTGCCTGTATCCTTGCCACTCACTTCTGAGGAGCCTAAGGCAGAAGCTCTGCGAGCTTTCAACCAGCCTGGACAAGGCTCTGTCTCTAAGTAAAAAGCCAGGCTGCAGCCAAACTTGGAAGGACCTGGGAGGTAATGCATACAGCCTAAGCTTTGGGACCACCCGGGACTGGGCTGGTAGGAGTTGCAGAGTTGCGTGGACCTAGGAATACTTGGGAGGTGAGCCAGGGGAACGCTTCTGCTCGTGGTTGGATCAGAGCTGGGACCTCTAGGAGTGGGGCTTATAGGAAATCCGTGGAACGGATTTGAACTCACAACCCGCTTGTCTCACCCTCCCCAGTGCTGAGATTATAGGCAGGCATGGGTCACCACTGCCAGCTGAATACCTGTTATTTTGAAGGAACTTCCAACTAAGAGTAGGGTAAAGGGTAGAGATAAATTTGCAACCAGAGAAATGGTGACTTGTGAGAGTCCATCTTAGTAGCATAGGTACATGTGAAATCGGATACAAGATTTGCTGTCAAACTAGCACATGTCTGGTGGTTTTTAGTTGTTTGTGTGGGTGGATGACGGTACTCCCTACAGGTGGAGGTGTGTGGCAGAACTCTCTTGGAACTCTGGGAGTGGAGGATACAAGCCTCCCACCAAGCAATTTGGCAGTCTGCCCCGAAACCTTTAAAGGAATTCCTCCCCTTATCCTGCCAGATCCATTTCTAGGGATTTATCCCGGGGAAACAATTAAATCTGCAGGTAGAGATTCCTCGGCAAGAACGTTCATTCTAGAGTTATTCGTGAAAAGGGAACATTTGGAAACCACTCTTCGGGATCCAGAGTGAGTATCCTGTCGTGGGCAGTGAGCCATCCTGTGTCAGATGCAGTCAAGCCCTTAAGGAACGGTTCTAAAAATGTGCAACCACAGGGGAATGCTGAGACCTAAGGTTGGAAGGGTGGGCCCGGGCTGCAGGAAGAAAGCAGACCCACGGGAAGAGGCAGAGGCTGAGATGCGCACAGGATGTGTCAGGGAAGAATGCCCCTCATGTTTGGCTTTAGTTTTTGTTGGTTTTAGTTTTAGTTTGTTTAGTTTTGTTGGTTTGCTTTGAAACAGGGTCTTGCCATGTAATCCTGGCTGCTAGGATGTCCCTTTCAGACCAGGCTGGTCTTGAACTCACAGGGATCACCCTACTTCTGCTTCCAGAGTCTTCATGGTCTACAGGTTGCTGTCAGTGAGCTGCTGACAAGTGAGCAGGGATCCGGTGAGAGATGCCATTGTTCTATTTAAGGAAGAGATGCTTTGTGTGGGCGCCATAGTTACTTTTCTCTGTTGCTGTGATAAAAAAAAACACTTTGGCAAAGGCAACTTATAAAAGGAAGAATTTAATTGGGAGCTTGAGGTGTCAGAGGGATGGAGTCCATGATGGTGGAACCAAGGTCTGGTGACAGATCCACAACTGGAAGGTAGGGGTGTGGGGACGGATGGACAGACACACAGACAGACGGAGAGTGACAATGGTGTGGACCCATCCTCAACAGCATGCTTCCTCCAACAAAGACACATATCCTAATCTTCCCCAAACATTTTCCCAGCTGAGTATCAAGTATTCATATGAGTTTATGGGGGCCATTCTTATTCAAGTCACTACAGTGGGTAGAGACTCACACTGACAGGCTCTGTTGAGATTATTTGATTTAAGGCTCTGCCTTGGGTCATGGTTACCCCTTCTTTTCCTGGTTACAGCCACTTCTAGGGAGCTGCTGTCCCCACCTCCTCTTCCCAGTGTGCATGACAGATTGGGGAATCCAAAATCAAATGAAAACACAGAATACAAACTTTTAAAATTAAAGAGTTCAGGACTGGCAGCTCTACAGTGGACTCAGAAGTTGAGAGCAGAGGTCCTGAGTTCAGTCCCAGCATCCACAGCAGCTCACAAGTGTCTGTAACTCTAGTTCCAGGGAACTAGTTCCATAGTGCCACTTCAGGCACCTATACACACGTGGCTTGCACAAACTCATTCAGGGACACACACATACACATTCTTAAAAGGCTGGGTGTTAGTGGTGCAAGCCTTTAATCCCAGCACTTGGAAGGCAGAGGCAGGTGGATCTCTGGGAGTTTGAGACCAGCCTGGTCTAGAGTTCCAGGATAGCTAAGAGCTATGCAAAGAAACCATGTTTTGAAAAACAAACAAACAAAATAAACAAACAAAAATCCCAAAGAAATATGGAACATAACACTTTTAAAAGGTGAATAACTATAACTATATATATATGTCCAATATATTCACATATATTTAATATATGTAATATGTGTGTGTGTGTGTGTGTGTGTGTGTGTGTGTGTGTGTGTGTGTGTGTGTGTGTGTATGTGTATTCAGCTCCAGTTTCCAGTTCAATGAGAGACTTGATAATAGGAATGGCCAGTCTCCTGGGAATTTGCTCTCTTCCACTTTCTCACTTTGGAAGTTTGGAGGCCCGTTCTCCTGGACCATTCACAGTGTGTTGGATCACAAAGCTCTTCCAAGCATTAATATCTGAGATGCTTACGTAGTCTTGATGAGAGTTTTGATTGGGCGGAGGCTCAGTGCTAGTCCCTGAGGCATTTTTAGGAAGCACTTGCACTTGGCCCTATCAGGGTTGAAGAGAGCTTTGCTGGAAGGCCTGAGCCTCTCCCTGAGAGCTGGTGCTGATGCTCTTATATCTCTCTTATCCTTGCCCAGCACCCGCAAGTGGTAGGCAGTTCTCCCCTCACCTCTATGGGCATCCATCCCATCTGTGGGTCTGTGCTGGTCTGAATGAAAATGGCCCCCATAACCCCATAGCGTGGCACTATTAGGAGGGGCATGGCCTTGTTGGGAGAATGTCTCTAGGGATGGGCTTTGAAGTTTCAAGTGTTCGAGCCCAGTGTCTGTCTGTGTCTCTCTCTCTTTCTCTCCCTCTCCCTCTCCCTCTCCCTCTCCGTCTCCCTCTCCATCTCCGTCTCCGTCTCCATCTCTGTCTCTCCTGCCTGCAGATCTAGATGTAGAACTCTTAGCTCCTTCTGCTCCATGTCTGCCTGCACGCTGCCATGCTTCCTGCCATGATGATAATGGACTGAACCTCTGACACTGTAAGCCAGCCTCAGTGAAGTGTTTTCCTCATTAAGAGTTGCCTTGGTCGTGATATCTCTTCACAGCAATAGAAACCCTAGACACCATCTCTGTGCAGAGTGGTCCTCCTGCCCTCCATCCCTGACCCCAGCATCTTTGTCTGTCACCCACCAGAGCCGAGATGGTCCACTCCTCATGCTCTCCGGTGTTTTCCATGCAGTCTCCCCATCTTTTTTGAATAGCAGGGATCCAGGCTGCTACTCCAGGGTTCCAGATGTCTCCAGGCTCTAGGCATCCTGGGACTGTGTGACCAAAGCAGCCGGCTGTGGCGTGTTCCCATGCACATACTGCTCATGTCCTGGGGGACGTCAGAAGGCACCCCTCGAGTCCTCAGAGATGAGGAAATTCTGTGTGGCTGTCTGTGGAATGTTCCCAGTAGGACCCAAAGAGGGCACTTAGCTGCTGCAGAGAGGGAGCAGCCTGGGGTGGGTCTTCTCCAGTCCTCTGTGCCCCCCTGTCTCTGGCCTGGGTGTCCTGAGATATGGCCTGTGAGGCCCTTGCTGTCTGTCTTTGTCACTCTATGCCAAACACATGCCACTGCTGTATCCAAGCTAGCAGGGATGCACAATGCTAAAACCGTGGCTGATGGTGCCCTAGGTCACCTACTCTGGAGTATGTATGCCTCCAGCTCACTGGGACTCCTGCCGACTTGGGTGGGACACTGCCCTCTGGGAGCTAAGGCCTTGCCCAGAGAGTAGCCTTCTCCTTGTCTCTTCCTAGGGATCCTAGAGTCCTGATGATGCTGTGTGAAGCAGATGCAGGCACAAGGGAGGCTGGCTGCTGACAGCACCAGCTCCCATTGCCTCCGGGCTCAGAAAGGCTCTGCTCCTTGGGCCCTCATTTTAGCAGAAACAAGAGGGAGGAGCCTGTGGGTGGTGGTGGGGGCTGTTCAGGAGTTGGCAATCTGACTGGGAAGAGATGGGTGGGGTCTGTGCTCCCTCTGCCCCCAGAGGATCTGGTTGGAGGAAAGTCTCCATGGAAGAGCCTCCCTTACGAGGCTGGAAACAAACAGTAAGCCTGCCTGGCCCCTGTCCAGCCGTGTAACCTTAGAGCCACCAGTGGTGGTGACAGGACCCAGCTTATGTAACCCAAGGATCCAATGAGATGAGATGAAGAGCCGGGGCAAGTGGGACCTGTGTGATTCAGGAAGCTCCTGGGAGGCTCTGGCCACCTGGCCTCATGTGGTGGCGCTGCCCCTTTGCCTGCCTCGTAGCTGTCCAGAGCACAGGATGTGACCTGGAGTGGGGAGTGCTCTTGAGCTTGGTGGAGTCCTGGGGGTGGGAGTCCAGGTTTCTCGGAGGCTCGTGCCTGCAGCTGAAGATGCTCGGGTGTGCAGTTATACATGTTTATCTACCGCACCTCCACACTGCATGTTGGCACAACATCTCCATCTCCCTGGAAACCTGCTCTAGGATGCTTAGCCTAGGGTGCAGGCACGAGGCTGGCTAGGAGGCTTCTGATGTTGTTTGCCTACGCTAGGCTGCGTCCCGGGGCTTGAGACCTGCTATCTTTGAAGTGAGAGCCTTCACCAACATGCCTCCTGGACTCCTGGAGTCTCCCTTTCACCCCTGTGACCTGGCTCCCAGTCTCTGTGGAACTCATGGGTCACATGTGGTAATTAAAGACGATGCTATGGAGATGATGTCTGGTCCTGTCAGTGGGGCCCAGGCTATGCCATTCTCAGTGGAAAAGTAAGCTCTGATGTCTAAGGTGTTTCCTGATAGGTCCCAGTCTCCTTAATACCCTGTTGTGTTGCCGTGGCTACGCGGGCTCACTGGTTGAAGGCCAGGGCTTCTCTGTAACTTAGTTTACTGTTTTCAGAATTACCATCAGTGTGAGCATCGCTTGGTGGTTTGTGGGGATTACCACGGAAGACTGGTGTGTACATAAGTAACTTAACCTGCTTATTAAGGTTGACCTTTCTGAACATGCCGCTATCCATGGCCTCTTAAAGACATAGACTGTCCTTTAGGGGAGGTGTGATCCTTAGGGACCACGGGGCCAGCTGGCGAAATGCTAACATCTGGCCATGTGGTTCTTACCTGTGTCCTCCCTTTAGCCCTGCCTACTCAGAGGCAGCTTCACGAGCCCTTCAGAGCCTGGCCAGCAGTTCAGGTTTAACCACTTCTAATACCCCCCCTTCCCTCATGCTCCCCTCCCCAGGTCCAGCCTTGATCCTCCTTGTTCTCCAAACAGAACCATAGGCCTCACGACTGTGTCCTGTCTGTCCAGAGGGCCTGCTCACCTAGCCACAGGCCACCCTGAGGCAACTCTTCTGGGCTGTCTTTCCTCTGTCACCTCCGGTCAGATATGACTCTCCCTGCTTCTCTTACCTCTAGCAGTCCGTACTTAGCTGTCATAGGTGGGCCTCAGACTCTTCCCCTAGCAGTTTGAGGCTCTGGTGTTGATGACTTTGAAGCAGGTTGGTTGGAACCACTAGATACCTGTAATCTTCATTTTTGGTGTAATGCATTTTGTGTTTGAGAACTTTGTCAATGTCAGAAGATTTTGCCACACACTGAAATGAGTCTTATTATAAAGAGCAATCACCGGGTAACCTTTAACTCCAGGGTCTCAGTCAGTGGATCTCTGTTATGAAGTTGGTGTCTGTGCAGCTAGCTCATGGAGTTTGATATTTGGGTTCATCTTCCAGGGAGATTTGGTGAAGGTCGTTGAGAGACCTCAGAGCTCACTCTGGATCCTTTGTGAGCCTAAGGTTGGAGCCCCAGCTGCTGCCCAGTGCCCAGCAGGTGCCTTGCAGTCTCTCTCCTGAGCTTGCTTCTGGGCACCTCAGCATGAGTCAGAGCATGTGCAGCGTGGGCTTGCAAGGGTGGCAGGGAGCCCAGAATTAGCTCAACTGTGCTTTAGGAGGACTGTGCTGGGGAGGGTGAGACTGTGCCAGGCAGCAGCCACAAACCACAGAGAGGGTCACAGCTCCAGAGCCACCATGGGCTTCAGAGTGAGGAGAGAGCCTGTTGGCTCCTGGCACACGCTCAGCTGTAGGTGAGCAGTTGGTTCAAGAGTAGGTTGTCTGTACCCACAGCTAGTGTGATTGGCACGCTGAAGATGGGTGTGGGTGCAGGGCAGACATGACCGTGTCACTCCCAGGACGAGGGGCAGACAGGCGTGGTGCTCACCATGCTTGTCCACAATCTGCCCAGGTAGGGTGGCTCAGTGCATTGGTACACCAGGCAGGTAGACGTACACCTGAGCTGAGCCAAACAGCTGGCAGGGGAGGGGGCTGAGGGGGGTCCGTCTGGACTTCTTCTTGCCCTTTGTAAGTTGCAGCAATTGTTAGCACATGGCTTTACTACATTGCAGAGTGTTTATCTGCTCTCATACCTTTTCCTGCACACAGGTATTTGCCCAAGAGGCCAGTGGTTGTCACCAGAGAAAACAGGGAAACAGAACTTGTCACTCTACCCGTCTTCAGGACAAAACCCAAGGGGCATGGAGGGATTGGGCTCTCAGGAAGCCACCAGCTGAGTCAGCTAGAAGGAACGGTGACTGTTGAATTGTGTGTCAATGTTGATCCAGAAGAAAGAAGGGTGTTTAAGATCTCGGTGTACAGTGTGGGCACACGGTGCTAACTTTGCAGGTTTCCCGTTGCCAGGTGAGACTCATGGGAGCAGTGTGCCCAGTGTTTCTGTGTGATTAGTCATGTGAACAGAACAGTCTGGGAAGGAAAATAAGACCTTTGAAGGTCCTCGGGGCAGTCAGCTCTGTGGCTGGACCAGGTGACTTGTACCTTCACACCCCAGATGGCCATGGTGACCGTTGTCTGGGTTCAGGAGGCCATTCGGCCGGGCTCTGTTGTCACTGAGAAGACTTGAGAGGGCCTGAGCTGTGGGTGCCTTGTCTGTGCTGGGGTATGAGGTACTGGTACCCAGATTCAATCTGGTCTTCACTGGTCGGAGGGCATAGGAGAGTGTCAGGAGTGGTGGTCAGGTAATATCTGGACCTAGTACATGAAGCGGGAACTCTTTCCTTACCCATGGACCAGGGACACTGGCCTTGTCTCTTTAGCACTGGATGCAGACTTCATGCACACAGGCATTCACTAAGCACTAGGGCCTCCCACCCTCTTCACACCTCTCTGCTGGTACCCAGGCTAGGCACAGGGTGCCTTCTTGCCAAGAATCCTGTGAGTCTTGAGATGTCTTCCTTTGTTCAGATTTGGTTCTTTTCAAAGTACAACAAGTACTCAACTGCTTTGTTGGGGCCCCAGCTCTATGGGGAGGTGGGCAGGGCCCTGAGGCCCAGAGAATGAGAGGCACTTGCAGGCAGTATGCATAGGGTGATGGGCATGCTGGCTCTTTTGCCTCTTGATTCAGTGCTTTGCCCAGGTGCCTGCTACCCGCCTGCTGCCTGCCATTGTCTGACCAGAACATGCTGCCCACACCACCTCAGCCTTTCTCTGAAAATCAAAGGTGTCTTAGCATTTTCTTTGCCTCTTATTTTACACTGCTGTATTATTTAATAATAATAAGTATTATTATCACTCTATCATCATTATTATTCGCTGTGCTAGGGATTGAACTCAGAGCCTAGCACATGCAAGCGTTGACCACTGAGCCATACACCCAGCCAATTTCATCATTCTCTTATTGTCTCTGCACAGCAAGCTTATTAGAACCAAGACACAATTCTAGGGGAACTTTGAGCTAAATACTTCATGTGCACCACCCCATTTAATCCTGCAGGCACTTGTGACGGTGTGTACAGTGGTTAGCATGCAAGTGTCCTTTGTGGACCCTTGCTGAGGTCACTCAGCAGGTACATGGACAGCAAGTGCATGTGGACATGAGAGGATTTCTTAACTCTCCCCTTTTTATCCTCTAGGCCCGTGGAGGCTTCCTTTGTGGGTCTCCTGAGACCGTCAGAAAACACAGATGTTAAGTTACAATTCATAACAGTAGCAACATTCCAGTTAAAAAGTAGCGGTGGAAATAATTTCACAGTTGGGGGTCACCAATTCATGAGGAGCTGGGTTACAGGGTCACAGCTGTAAGAAGGTTGAGAACCACTTCTCTAGGCTGTTGGGGGTGAAGAAAATGCCACCGAAGGAGACAGTATCCCCGCCTGCTCATGGTGCTTGATGAAGCAGAAGTTTGGGAGCACACACAAAGTGTAGCCTTTTCTCCCTTCAGAATTCCATTGCCCCCTTGCCTGCTCTCCTTACTTGCCACCTACCGACTCCACTGCTGGCTTCCCTGGCCTTATCACTGGCCTTCTGCCCTTCTCTCCCTCTGCTGGGCCTGGTGCCTGGGGACATGCTCTGTGAGTTTACAGGTGCTTAGCGGGAACCAGACAGAGAGCAGTGTGGCAGGTGGCCTGGGGCGTGCACACAGACGGAGTGTTCAGTGCCAGGCCCCTGCTCCCCGGGAAGGCTGACCTGTTGGAGTCGGGTTTCCCAAAGCCTTAGAGCAGGCAGGTAGGTCAAGCAGGAGTGTGGCCGAGTGGGAAGGGCCATTCCCTGGCCAGTGTTTGTTCCAGCCCTGTGCTAGACAGCTCCCATTGTTTCATGAGCTGGGGTCTGATTACAGCATTGGCTGCTTGGGTCCTCATGACACGGAAGCAGTTAGAACCTCCTCCAGGATTCTTTACAATAATCACGGCTGCTTTCTCAGGCACATGATAGGATTGGTCCAGCCTTGCCCGCTTCTTTCATGTTAGGGCAGTTATGCTGCTATGCTGGTACGTGTAACCAGAAGAAAAGTGAGCCCTTGTGAAGTGATCTGCTTAAATAACTCACCCCAACAAGCCCAGGTACTCTGATGCAAGCAGCAGAGGAAACTCGAAAGTCTGTTGCTGCTGCCCAGGGCTCGTGAATCTCACAGTGTCCGTATAAATCTCACCCAGAGTCTGTCCGAAAGCTGCCTGCAGGCTCTCTGCATCTTTATCAGAGGCCTTCTGGGAGCTTCTAAGACACCAACTCATAGCACAGATCTTTAAATAGGGTTCATACACCCATACTCCTTGGGTCTACACAAAGCCATTAGAGTCTGTGGGGTTTTCTTACAGATAGTTCTCTGAGCCTTTAGGATTATTCTGAATAGTTAGAAAAATGGATCAAGGACCTTTGTCTGGGCAAATCGAAGGTGACAGGTCATTAATGGGACTCATCAGTGGAAACCAAAGGGCTCAGTCCACTTCTCCACTGTAGCCGTTTGTAAGTTACAAATGTCATTGTGCTACAGATGGAGGCCACACAAGACAGAGGAAGGTCATTGGAGTATAAGCTACTTGAGGCGCCAAAGCCCTGGTCTCCAGTGCAGGGCAAGTGGCGGCTTGTGTCCGGGTGAGGAAAGATAAGTCCTTTGAGGTCTTTATCTGCCTGATAGGCTTTCACCATAATGGGGTTGAATTTTTCTTTGACTTTTTATTGGGACTGATAAAATTTGTTTGACAGCAAGCTGTTCTGTTTACAAGCAACCCACAGACTGTGAGAGAAACTCAGTGTGAGCTGGGTAGCCAAGAAGCACTGCTTGCCTCTTTCCCACCAAGACCCATCTTGTGCACCAAGGGCAAGCATTTGCCATAAAGTTACTTTAATTGGGAAGTAAACTTGTGTGTTAGCATCCTATAACCACAACACATTCCTGAGATCATCAGCCTATGAAAGGGCTTCTCATGACTCATTTTTTTGACGTTTCGGTGTGATATTGGTTGACCCACGTTTCTGGACCAGCAGCAAGGCTGCACACAACGGTGGAAACGTATGCAAGGCAGAGAAAACCCTTCCAATGTCTGGACGAAAAAGAGTCAGGAAGAGCTTGGAAGTCCATGGTCCCATCAAGCACACACCTCTAATGCTGACTCTTAGGTCTCACCATTTACATACAGTCTCTGCTCCTTCCCATTAGTGCCCAGCTGGGCACTAAACAGTCACGGTCATCAAGGTGGTCTTAAGACCTGTAGCAGCTTAGGTCTGTGTTTGCTGGCAGAATCGATCCATTCCTGCCCCATAACTGAGGACTTGCAGTCACCTCAAGGAGACTCAAGGCCCCAGGGTGGTCCCACACATCTGTTCTCCTCTGCCCTATGTAGCTGGTATTCCAAATGAAATGGCTAGTCAGTCCAATGGCCACGGCTTTGGACATGGAAAGAACGTCTAGGGGTTGTCTCCATTGGGCTTCCCTTCGGAGCATTCAATGCTGCCTGCTTCTGCCCGGTATCATCAAGGTGAGCAGGCCTCATGCTCCATGGGTTTTATCCAAAGGCAAACATTTTGCTCCCGGGGCCTCCCTCATTGGCACACGTGGTTAGCAGGTGTCACAATATTAGCATTTTCTGCTTCAAGAAAATTTCTCCATCATTTAAAATAAAAAAGCAAAAATACTTGTGGTCTTAGGGTGTGTAGTTCATTTGTAATCTCTTTTACACAGCAGGGAGAGTTACCTTTTAAAAGGAATCAGATTTCCAATCCCAGACATAATGGAGCAATCCGTGTTGGATTTGCTTTCTCTCCTTGAACAACCAGACCGGAACACCACCCAGTGCAGGTGTCAGATGCAAGTAATGACCCACATTAGCTCTGACGTTCTGTCTGGGAATGCTGCCTGAGCCATGGCACAGGGGAGCAGAGACCATGAGAGAGCTGAGCAGAGGCTGGTGGTGGTGGTGGTGGTGGTGGTGGTGGTTGTGGTGGTGGTAGTTGAGTGTGTGCAGAACTGGGCATGCTGAGGTTGTTAGCACTCATGGCGAAGTGTACTGAAGAGAGGCAGCTCTGAGCAGAGAAACAAGTGAGAAGTCTTTGAACTACAGCCACGGAGCAAAGTAAATACCAAGCTATGTGCGCTCTGAGGCTGGACCTGGAATAACCCCGGGGGGTTGGGGAAGGGAACGAGAGCAGGGAATCAGAAGTGGTAGACCCACACTGCTGAGTGTTCTAACCTGCTGGAGTAGAGGGACCTTACTGTCCTCTTGGTCACCTACCTGGTACCATAGAAAGGCTATCCCTAAGGAGACCGCAAGGAATGCAGCAGAGCTCCCGTAACAAAATCTGAACACATGCTTTCTTAGGAGTAAGGTCCTATGCCAGTCAATTGAATATGCCCGATGAAACTCAACATTCTTTAAACAAAGTATTATCTGCTGTACCTACCATACAATAAAATAATCATAAAACATAAGGACAAGGTGGTCAGGAGCAAAGAAAACTAGGCCAATGACGCCAAAACCGTGCAGTGCGATGGAAACAGTGAAGGGACCCGACAGGAGCTGACTCAGAGCGACCCCAAGTCTTATTTAAGTGCCCCGAGGCCGCTGTGGTTCACTAACAAGCACCCAGATGCATCTGACCTCCACATTCTCCCTCCGACTCCGGTGTTTCTGGGCCTGCGAGTTTGCCCTGCCTTTATGCTGGCATGGTCTTCCCCCACATGTATCAGACCCTCTCTCAAGCTTTTCAGGCTCTGCTCACCTGTTCCCTTCTCGGAGAAGGCCATCCCCAGTGTTGAGCATGTTGTTCCCCACAGGGCCTAATGATAGAAACCCATCGGACAGCAAGTCAAAAATATTCAGTTGCCTGCTCAGAGGTATCCAGCAAGCTTAGATCAAAAGTCCTGGCTTTCTATGCTGTAGCATGAGAAGAAACGGACCTCACTTTTCATATGACACCTGCTTGCTTCTTGCTTTGAAAGTTTGGAGTGTTGTCTGTATGTCAGGCAAGTGCTCCACCACTAAGCTCCCTTCCAGCTCCTCCCACTGGGCTCCCCTTCATCCCCTCCCACTAAGTTCCCCTTCAGCTCCTCCCACTGATTGCCACTCCAGCCCCTCCCACTGAGCTCTCCTGAAGCCCCTCCCACTGAGCTCTCCTGAAGCCCCTCCCACTGAGCTCTCCTCTAGCCTCTTCCACTGGGCTCCCCTCCAGCTCCTCCCACTGAGCTTCTCTCCAGCCCCTCCCACTGAGCTCTCCTCTAGCCTCTTCCACTGAGCTCCCCTTCAGCTCCTCCCACTGAGCTTCCCTCCAGCCCCTCCCATTGAGCTTCCCTCCAGCCCCTCCCACTGAGCTCCCCTCCGGGGCCTCCCACTTAGATTTTTGAAACTTCACCTCTTCCTGACACATTGTATATCTGCTTTTTGTCACTTTGAGAACAAGAGAATGAGAGTTTGTCTTTGGCTGTTGATCATCACTGAATCTTCGGTGCTTGTGGCTGTGGCTGGAACTTAACAGTGGCCAATAAATATCTGTTTCATGAATGATCGAAACTAAAATGTAGTGCCCATGGGGGTAGACTCTGGGAATAAACATACCAAAATGAAGATACTCAGCATGGTGGGTTTGCTTTATCCTATTTCGAAAATCTGTGTAATTTTACCACGAAGGAACATTTTCAGTTAAAAATTTTTGAGGGGCTGAAGAGATAGCTCAGAGATAAGGGGCTCACATTATTCTTGCAGAAGACCCAAGTTTGGTTCCTGGAACCCATGTTGGATTTCATGGGTTTCATCAGTAACTCTAGCTCCAAGGATCTGGTGCCCTCTTCTGGTCTCCATGGATACCTGCACTCACATGCACAAATGTGCATAATTTTTAATTTTGATATTGTTGGAATAAGTGTATAGTTTAGTTGTATAGAGCTTGCTTAATATATGTAAGTCTCTGGGGTTTGCCCCCAGCTTCCCTAAGCAAGTAAATAGATTTGATATTGTTTTGAACAGCTAGATAGTACATGTCTGTCAGATGGACACTCTGACAGGTGCCCAATCATCTTTAGCAAAGTACCTTCTGTACATGCCCTGGTGATGTAAGTTACCTGTGCAAAGCTACACAGACAAGCTAAAGTCTGGCATTCTAGCTTGCCTATGTATCCTGCAATGAGAAATAAGTCCTGTTATGGAGTTTTTCATGAGCTGTGCGGCAAGGCGGTCTTTGGAGTCTGATGTTTATAAAATTAAATGTGTTTCTATCTCCATTTTACATGCATGTATACAATTATACATTTGCTATGACAGGTTTGGGAAGAATACTCTAGGTGTTCAGGGTCAGTTAGGGAGGCAAGATGGCTGGGGATAGAGATTGGAACCAGCCCAGCATCGGTCAGGCCTGAGATGTCTTGAAATGTAGGGAAAGGCTGAGGAAGGGCCGGGCTAGACCTAGGACTAAGTCTGACAGATCATGACAGATTCAGCTGGAATAAAAGAAGTGCAAGGCCCTACAGGGACCATGGTCTCAACTGATTTTGAGTTATCAGGATCCAGCTTATGTCACATAAGCCACCTAGAGAGGCATGGTACCCGTTGGGAGACGTAAAGGCAGATTTTTCTATGTCCAATAGAAATTCATGTCAATAACACTTGTGGAACAATTGCCAGAAAAAAGACTGGGCTTTTGTATGCAGGATCTCACTGGAGTCTCAAAACAGAAAAGGAAAAAAAATTCCTCCTCCATCTGTTCCAATGAAGAAACAGGCAGAGAAAGAACACGTGGATCTCCAAGTTCCCTCCCATATTAGGTAGTAAATCTGGCACGGGTTCCAGGTCTTAGAAACTCTAAACCGGGCACAGATGGGGGCGTAGCTTGGTGGTGGAACATTTGTGTGACATTTGTGGGGCCCCAGGTTTGATCCCCAGCATTGAAAAACAACAAAACAAAACAACCAGGATTCTAAAGCAAGTGTTCTCTTGGAGGCTCCAGCTGAGGTACATTTTCTGTGGAACAAGTCCCCTAGAGGGGTGATAGACGAGAAAGCTGTAAAACGAGGCCTTTGTGTGCTAACGTGGTTGGAGGTTCCTGCAGATGTGCTCCAAGGCGAGAACAAATGAGGGTGGCCCTCAGACAAAAAGAGATCTCCTTTGAGAGTGTGTGGACAGAAGGTGGCACGAGTTTATGCTGTTATCAGTGTTGGGTGGGGTCTATGCTTTTATGAATATCTCTTTGGGTATCACCACCCTGGGTCCTCAGACCATCTAATACTGACATCTGGAATGACAGAGGTTACACGCTCTCTTACCTGAGGCATCCTCTCTGTTTTACAGGTGTCATTCTGGGTGTCAAGTGGCTAGGGGCCCAGACAAAGTCACACTCCCAAGACTGAGATGTAAAACACCCAGACCACAACTGAGGCAGCTTAGAGCATTCTCTCGGAGGTGAAGGTTAAACCTGATGCAATTGTTTGACATAGTTGGTGTATTTGTGTTTGGGGAAGAAAAACTTACCCCTTAATGTAAATGCCTACAGCCACTTGCAGTGTGTCCACTGAGTACCTTCTTCCCACAGCTAGAATTACTTAACAGAATTAATCATGATGCCTTCTCTTACATCTCACAGAAAAAAAAAAACAAAACAGTCCTGCTTTTTTCCTACATGAGATTTTTAAGGGTAGGGGTAGAAAACTACATAGACTTTGTAAAAAAACAGAAAAACCCTATTTGTGTGTGTGTGTGTGTGTGTCTTACTCACTCATGCTTGACTCACAGGCGTTGGTGAGCTGTCCAACACAGATGCTGGGAACCACACTCAGGCCTACTGCAAGAGTGGTTCACACCCCTAATCTCAGAGCCGTCTCTGCAGCCCTCTGCACAGGTTTCTAAATCAGGGAATTCTTGGACCCTAGAAGCAAGCACTGGCGGGGTTAGGGTAGCTGGTCTCTCAGGCCTCTGGTGAGACCCCGCTGGTCAGGAGGTTGTCAGTAATGGCATCTTGAGTCTGTTCCGTGTATCCTCTCATTCAGCCTTACTGTGGCTGGCTGTGATCCCCAAGGGTCCATGCCCTGGCTGCTTGGTCCTTGGGACGGTGCTGTTGGACGATGTTCGAAACTTAAAAGGACAGGGACTTCATGGAAAGTTGGCAAGTCACTGCAGACGCCGCCCTTGCCTTCGAAGGGGATCGTGTTATTCTTGTGAGTTTTCACAAGAATGGGACATTGAGAGCGCAGGCTGGGCTCCTGCTCCCTTTCTGGCTTCCAGTCTCACCATGTGACCTCTCTCTGTGTTCCACTGTGACGCCATCTGTTTGTGAGGCCTTCAGGAGAGATGGAACCCAGGGGCCACTCAACCTCAGATGTTCAGCCTCTGAGAGTGTGAGTGTTCCAGATGGATACTTGTGGATGGGGCTACACACAGACTGTGGGAGGCTGGGTTCTGTGTGCAGTTCCGGAGTGGAGGGGTCAGGACTGACTGAGCTAACTCACATGGCAACAGGTGTACTTCATGTTCTTGCACTGTCTCAAGGCGGGGTGGGAGTCTCTGCTCTGTCAGGGCAGGGAACGAGGTTCTGGACAAGTTCTTCTGGACTCAGGTCTGCCTGGTAGCCATGAAGTGTCACAGGGTTTCTCTGGGTCATCATGAAGTGGGCTGTTGACTGAGACTCCTCTCTGCCTCTGCCTTCCTCTGTTTGGAAGAAGGTAACGTCCTGGTGAAAGTGAGAGCTTCCTCCTTCTCCTTAGGAAAGAACAAAGGTTTACTTCTTCAGTGCAGACACGTACAGTTCAAGGTATGAGAACAATGTGCTCTTGTGCCCTTGAGCCCAGGGGTGGGATTGCTGTTAAGTTCAGCTTTTGCAGAACATGACTGGTTCCCTGGCTCCCTGGCTCCCTGGCTCTCCCTGGCTCCCTGGCTCTCTGGCTCCCTGCCATATATTCTTGAAGGCTCTGGCTTCATGCTGTGCAGCTGGAGTGGGGATGCAGGTAAGCTGAGTCCACCTGGGAAGGCAGCGGGAACCTGGTGGTGGCCTCACTGGCCTCTAGCTCATGAGGGAGTTCTAGCTAGGCAGCAGAATTTCCTGCACATGCCATGCTGTGAATTCAGATGACCGTGGCCAGGGTTCCTGTGAAATGTAGGCCCTAAAGGGAGCAGAGGCTATCACCGCTTAGCAGCTGCCCTTATCAGTTAAAAACAGCAGGTAGGGGGCTGAGCCGTGGTATCCGCGGCAGCTTGGAGGAGTGTCGGAAGCATTGCATCAGTGAGTGACCGAGCCCCGGAATGTTCCACAGTGTACCATTCCATTTTTGTGACATTCTCGAGGAGACAGAATGTGAGTGACGGAGAACAGATCTGTGGTTGCCAGGGGCATAAGAGGGGTGCTGTGCAACCCCGAGTGAACAGACGGGGAAGTGTTTGGGGGTGATGGGACGCTTATGTACCCGCAGCACGCAGCCAGGTGGTGGCCACGTGACCTTACACGTGACAGAACTTGTGGAGCTGAACATCGTGTTCATTTGGGAATAAAATCAGAAGGGTGGGTGTCGCCTGAATGCAGTCCCCTCTGACTAGGCCCCTCACCCCAGAAATCACCTCACTGGTAGCAACTTTTAACTCAGGGCTCACTCCACCATTGTGTCGCAGCCTCTGGGTTCACTCGGGATTGTGAGCTGGTTTCCTCTGTTGTATAAAAGCAGACAGCAGAGTTGCGTCTCTGCTCCAGACTTGGCCTGGAAGACACGGAGGAGTCCTCCTAGGGTAGGATTCAGGAGCCTGTCTCAGGATTTCTTTCTCTTTGTGTTTGATGAGTGTTCTCTGGAATGCATTTTCATATGTGAAGTTTGCCAACCCAGAACTGTTACTCTTCAGCTCTGTTTATCATTTTGGAATATTTTCTTCTCTGAAGTCATTATGGTAACCCACACTATGACTGTGCCCCCTCAGTGCCCTGCCTTCTGCATGTTTGCCCACATTTGCAACTAGGGGCCAACGTCCGTGTTGCTTCTCCCTGCCCATGTCTGCTTCAGGAGCCCTGTCCTGTGTTCTCTGACTTCTAAATGGCCTTAAACTAGCAGGCTGCCATCTCAGCCCTCCTTCCTTAGTCCCTGGTAGCCTGAGTTTCAAGGTTGATGGTTATCTGTTCAGAACAAGAGGATACAGAGAGACTCCTGATGGCTTTTTAAATTTTTTTTTTTTTAATTACATGAGTAATGGAGGGTGGGAAGCTCACAGATCCTGAAGAGGTAGCTCCTTCCACAGAGAAGCTGAAGTGTGCCCTTCATCTTGCCACACCACAGAATGTCAAGTGTGGCTCCCTGTGCTCTCTGTCAGAACACAGAATGAAGTTCTGCAGAGACCCAAGTCTGTGGTGCTGGAGGCCCATGGGCCCAGCTCCCCTGACCTCCTGCGCAGACACAGTTCTGGTGGGTGGCTTTCTGTGCAGCATGCTACAGAGAGCCTGTTTTCTTCCAGATTTGAAAGGACCTTGTGGATAGTGCCTAGGAAAGGTCCTTCCTGGACTTGGGGTGTTGTCAGGTAGGGTGTCAGGGTTAATGCACCCCAGAAGGGAGTAGTAGGCCAGAGGGCAGAGGTTTGTGATCAGGCAGCAGGGAGCCTAGGCACTGGTCTGTGAGAGATCAGAGAAATGAAGGTAGAGATTCTTCAGGTAGCAGGACATGAGTTTGGTGAAAGTGGGGGAAGAATGAACTGGGCTGCTGTCCTCACTCCAGGGAGGCCAGCCGCACCTGTAACCGGCTATAATTCACATAAAAGTGTAGGTGCAGTGAAGTTTACATTGTTTTGCAAATGTAAAATTATGGGAGCTGAACATCTTGATCCCCAAATCCAAAGTCCAAGATGCTCCAGAGTCTGCACGGTTTTTGAGCACCATAACGCAACAAGAAGAAAATCCCACACTGCCTAGAGCCTGGTGGCTCCTGTGTGGAATTGCAGCATTTGGGAAGTAGAGGCAGGAGGATGAGAAATTCAAGGCTATTCTAGACTACATAGCAAGTTTGAGGCCAGCTGTAGGAAATCCAGTCTCAGAAAAAACAACAACAACAACAAAAAACAACCAACCAACAAACAAAAAAACCAATGTCCCCCAAAAAGAAAAGAAAGAGATGAGAAAGAAAAATTGCATACCTAACCTCATGTGTTGGGTTGCAGACCAGGTATTTTATAAAATACCATCAAGCTCTGTATATAAGATGTATATAAAATATGATTTTCACAGATTTGATTGTATCCCCTTTTGAAGATATTGTAGATACTGCTTCCTGATTCAGCTTATACCTTTAAGCTGTATTGCAACCTTGCCCTGTGTAGAACAGTGTAAATGTCAATGTTGCTTTTATCTTCTCAGAGGAAGGGATGAGAGGAGAGCCATTCCCAAGCTTTTACAAAGACATGGCTTGGGCTGAGCCCAGAGCATTTCCTTTTTTGTTCTAATTCTCCCTGGGCCTAGGTCTGGAAGCTTCTGGCCTCCATGCAATCTAATCTTCTGCAAGCCCAGACCTTGAAGGCTTCAGCTTCCAGCCTCCATCTGCTAACCTAGGCCTAGAGTGTCTCAGCCTCTGAGACTTACTGCTGAATAAGCTCACCCTTTCTACCTCTTTCTGAACTCTGGCTGGCTGGTTCAATTCAGCTGTTCTGCTTAAACTCCTCCCCAAGCTGACTGATTAAAACTGGCTTTTCTCAGCATCTCAACTGAATTGCTCTGCTTGGAAAGACTGCCTCTGAATTCCATGAACTGAACTATTCTGAACTGAACTTAATCTAACTAAACTTCTCTCTCCCTCTCTGCTCTAAAGTAGCCTCTTTTTCCTGTCTGTTCTTGTGAGAGTTGGGTGTATCCTATCTCTGACTCATTCTGTCAAAGCTTTCTCTAATTCATCACATTGTCTATCCCTCAATTAGATGTCACTGTTTGGGACTAAAGGTGTGCCTGCATTCCATGAAGACCTAGGTCCTTGGATGTGATCCCTTGCCAGAGCAGCCATGTTACTGGATTAAAATTCCTCTAAAGAGCAGGTTTGGGAGAGATGAAATATGAATCTGCTTGTTTTGAGAATAAAAATGAGGGGATGGATATATGGCTCAGTCGGTAAAGTGATTGCTGTACAGACAGGAGGCCCTGAGTTCTAATCCTCAGCACTCACTGTGAAAGTGGATAGATTGTAATCCCAGCATCGGAGAGTTAGAAACAGACAGATGCCTGGGGCACATTGGCCAACCAGCCTAGCCAAATCAATGAGCTCAGCTTCAGTGAAAAACCTTAAGAGTAAAGTGGAGAGATTGGAGTTAGACATAAGGCATCAACTGCTGGCCTTCACATGCACACACATACCTGTAGCCACACTTCCACATACACATACCCACACAGATACACACAAATATATGCAGCATACACCTATACAAATAAAACATGGGAGAAACAAATAGGAATTCCATTGTTACAACTGTACCAGATTACATGTGCTCATTATTCCAACAGTTTAAAGATAATTGACAGATAATTTGCATATCCCAGAACAAGGTTGTGGATGGTCACCAGTATCTAATTCCAGGATTTTTCACAGCCCACCAAAGAAGTCATGTGTCCATTACTAGTCTTCTGTAAGCATTTATTAGACTTTACCTGTGAGGCTGTAAGGGCATGAGCCTCTCATCAGGGAAAGGTAACAATTCCTAATTCAGTCATTTTTGCAGCAATCGAACCTCATGTCTACTTACACTTTTTATTTCTTCTTGAGTCATTTTTTGGTAGTTTGTGTCTGTTGTATTGTCATCTAAGTTTTTTTTTTTTTTCGACACACAGGTGTTGACCTAATCATATTAATTTCTGTAGTTTTGGTAGTGATGACTTCTTTCTCATTCTTGATTTTTTAACATTTTGAATTTCCTATACTTTCGGCATATTTCAGCATATTTAGTTATAGATTTGTTAATTTTTTTCAAAGAACTTCCTTCTAGATTGTTTTGTTAGTTTCTCTACTCCTTTTCTGTTTTGCATTTTGTTAATTTCTTTTCTGCACTTCAGTATTTTCCTTCTGCTTGCTTACAGCATAACTTGTTCTGCCTCTATATGTATTTCTATGTCTATTTTTAAGGTAGAAAGCTACTGATTCAGGATTTTTTTTCTTTAAGCATTTACAGCCACACACAAACCTTTCTCTAAGGATGGTTTTAGCTACATCTCATATGTTTTTGGTATATTGAAGCTTTGTTTTGATTAATCTCAAAGTGTTTTCTAATTTCATTTAGGACTTTTTCTTTGACCTGTTGATTTTTTGGTAAGATGCGGTTTGGTTTTCACAATTCCCTTCTGTTCCTTTTCTAATGAAATCCTGTTGTGGCTGGAGAAATCTTTGCGACTTAAATATTTTTAAAGTATTGGTTCTTTTATGGCCTAGCAGATGGTCTACCCTGAAAACGTTCTTGTTCTCCTGAGCAGGACCTGCATTCTGTGTTAATTGGGTTCTTAGGTCCTCAGTTCCAGGTCCCAGGACATCATCATGTATTCTGCTTCTTGTGCTTCTTGTATTTTGTGTTTTCTACCAATGATGGAAGTGAGATATTAGCATTTTCAGCTATGAGTGCCGGATCATCGGTTTCTCTCTTCAGTTCTGTCACTTTGCTTCATGTATTTTGAGTGTCTGTCATCAGTGGGATCCATGCAATTGTTAGCTCTTGATTGGCCCCCTCATCACAATGCAGTTTCTCTCTTTATTTCTGGTAACTTTTGTCTTGGATGATATCTCATAGTATAGTAGTGTGGCTGCTCTAGCCCTGGTTTGATTGACAGTTTTATGGTTTTATTGTCCCTTTCGATTTCAGTTTTAGGATCTTTGACTGTAGCTCACATCTCCTCATAGATAGTATTAGTTAGATCAATTCGTGTTGTGTTTACTGTCAGTTTCTATCTTTTAATTGGAATATTTATCGTTTCTCTGTAATTATGAAGATGATATTTACAGGATGCCACTTATCTTTTGGGTTCTGTGTATCTTACCCCTGTTTTGCCTCTTACTGCATTGCTGCCTCTTACTATGTTAAATATGTGTTTTCTAGTGCACCCCTTTAATCCTTTGCCATTTCTTCTATGGCTTCTAGTGTATTTTCTTAGCAGTTTCTCGGGGGGGGGGGAGGGGTGTCAGTGTACATCTTTAATAACAGTCTTGTTTGGATTAATACCAGTATAATTTCCAAAGCATGCCAAGATCTCTGCTCTTGCATGGTCTTGTTCCCACTTTGCTTTCTGTGCTATTATTTATATGAACTGTATCTTTATACACTAGCTGTGCATTGGTACAAGTTTGCAGTTTGTAGATTTCCATAAGCGTCTTTCAAGTTAAGGGAAAAAAGAATTGGAAATGCAATTATATTTCCTCTTTAATTACCTGTATGATTACCTTTTTTAGCACTATTCTTTCCTGTGTGGGTTTGAATAACTGTCTAATGCCCATTGTTTCCCGTAACCTGATGATCTAGTAATAATCCTTCTACAGTTTGTGTTTATCTGCGAATCTTAATTTTCCTGTCATTTTTAAATTATCAAGAAAAATCATATAACTAACAAATTATTAGCCATTTTACAGTGACCAGTTCAGTAGCTTGCGGTGTATCTACAGCATTGTGTAATGCTGACCTCTTATCTAGCCCCAGAGCACCACCCACAAGGAAGCTTTTGAGCAGCGCAGTTTTGGAAACTCATTTGGGTGGGTTTAGTGTCTTTCAGCCTGTGTACATTTCATGCCTCCTGTCCTCCGTGACTTGGCTGGAGTTGCTGAGGCTCACTTGTGTGTGGTGTGTTGCCTTTCCCCGACTGCTCTCTCCTCATCTCTCACTTCGATGGTCTCTTGGGTCTAGGTATGTGTGTCTGTATTACCCTACTTGTGATTCATTGGCTTTCTTGGGCATGTAGATCATTTACCTTAAAAATTGGAAGTATTTAGCTCTAAATCCCTCAGCTATTCTTTCTGCACCTTTGGATCTCCTCTTGACCTCATTGGACTTTGTATGTGCACACACTGAATTTCTTGTGTGCACACGCTGGACTTCTTGTGTGCACACGCTGGACTTCTTGTGTGCACACGCTGGACTTCTTGTGTGCACACGCTGGACTTCTTAATTGTGTTCCACATGCCTTTGAGTCTCTGCTCATTTTCCCACTATCTTTTCTGGTCCTGAGATTGGTTAGTATGATTTGACACAGCTTAACAAGTTCTTCCTTCTGAGGGTTCACACTTACTATTGAACTCCTCTAGTGGTATTAACTTTTCAGAGGCCAGGGATGGTGGCACAGGTCTATAATCCCAATTCTTGGGAGGCAGGAATATCAGGAGTTCAAGGTCATCCCTGGCTACTGCTGGGGTCGTCTCTTATCAAAATCCTCTGAAAAGAGAGAAGTTGATCCGTTGTTTTTATCTGGTTGGTCTATGGGCGTGTCTGTGAGGGATGGTCTTGATTGGTAATCCATGAGGGGGCCCTGGATGGGAAAGTGCAGGCTAATGTCCTGGCTACAGGAGCCTGTGTGAGCCAGAGACCAAGCCAGCAAGCAGCATTCCCCATGGTGCGTGCCTACATTGATAGACTGTGACCTGGAAGTGTAAGTCAAACAAGTCCTTTCCTTCCGAGGTTGCTTTGGTGGGAGTCGGTTAATCACAGCAGCAGGATGGAAGCAGAACAGCTATATAGCAAGTCCAAGGCTGGCCTGAGCCACCCTAGACCCTCAAGAAATAAATTCAGTTATTGTGTTTCTTCAACTCAAGAATTTTTGTGGTTCTCTTTTAAACTTTGTTTTGTTTTTGTTCTCTTTTTATTACATTTATTTGCTTATTTATTTATTGTGGGTGCACAAGTGCCCGGGCCTGTGTGCGGAGATCAGAGGACAACGTTTTTAAAATTGCTTTTCATACAGTATGTCCTGATTACACTTTAGCCCTTCCCACCTCCCCGCCCAGCCTCATGCTCTTTCTTTCTCTCTTTAAAAAATAAGCAAGCAAGCAAACAAAGAAAACCCCTGAGAACTCTCCCCCTACACATCCCAAAACAAACAAAAAAATATATACAGGAAACCAAAATATACAAGCAAGAGACCACCAAGACAAAAAATAAAAAGCCCAAACATAGCAACTTGAGACAAAAAGTTCACCAAAACGCCATTTAGTTCATTTTGTGTTGGAGGTTAATATGCCCAGTGAGACTCCAAGCAATGTCCGTTGCAGAGAGCTTCTCCGTCAGGGGTGGGAGCCCGTGTCTACTTCCCCTCTCAAGAGCTGGGGCCCGGGTTTGCTGCCGGACTCTGGGATGCGTGCAGCAGCAGCAGAGAGCTTGTTGGAGCTGGTTCTTTCTGTCTGCAGAGTTGGTTCTGGGGATGAAACCAAGATCATCAGGCTTGGGACATCTGCTTGTCCTCACTGAGACACCTCACCTGTTATACTTTGTATATATTTTTTGTATTCTCTGTGTGTTGAGATGTCATTTTCCCTTATATATATTTTTTTTCTTAAATCTTTAAACATACTTAAAACAGTTCATCTGTGTTCTTAATCTAGTAAATCTTACATCTGTACTTCATACGTATGGACCCTATTTTTTTGTTTGTTTGTTTGTTTTTGGTTTTGGTGTCCTATAATCTTTAGTTGAAATCTTAAAAAAAATATAATGACAACTTGGGATATCCTCCTCCGAGTTTTTTGTTGCTTTTCATTACTGATTATTGACTTTTGTGAGCCAAGTCTATATGGTTTGTGTTTTTGTCATGTGTGGCTACTTAAAACTTTTACATGGCAGCAGGGCACATTTATATCGCTCCTGGTCCCTGACTGCATCTCCCTCTATCTCACAATGTATCATCTTTCCTTAGTAGCTGTTTTAAAAATTGTGTGTATGAGCTGGGCAGTGGTGGCGCACGCCTTTAACCCCAGCACTTGGGAGGCAGAGGCAGGTGGATTTCTGAGTTCGAGGCCAGCCTAGTCCACAGAGTGAGTTCCAGGACAGCCAGGGCTACACAGAGAAACCCTGTCTCGAAAAACCAAACCAAACAAAACAAAACAAAAAGTTTTTACATGGCTAGCTTAGTGGCCAGTCGGATAAGCAACCAGCGTTGGGTGAGCGCCTCCGTGTGTACCCATTAGAGCATTCACTCAGCCAGGCCAGCCACACCTGTGAATCCCCACTTTCTGTTTCTGCAAAGCATCGATGTTAACCAGAGGTGAGAGATCTGGTCATCTCTGGTCTGACTGTGTGCTCAGGCCTGCATGCTGCCTTCTGGGTTCCCAGGAATGTGCTAAATGTCCCTTTAACAAAGCTTTGTAGTTAGTCTGCTGTTCCCTCAACAATTACCAACTGCCTTGGGCCTCTGTGAATTAAGTATTTGGCTGTAGTTGACTCTAACAAACACCTTATTTGGAAGGTGAGATGCTTTTCACATTGGATAAGCACCATCCTGTTACAGTGGGTTTCCCCTGTCTAAAGTGAGGGGATTATCCATAGATAATCTTCAGCATCATCACCACCAACACCCCCATCACCATCATCATCATAGAGTGAAGCTTTAAAGAAGCCTCCACTCACTCCCCCCTGACATTGACTTCTAGGCTACCAGTTCACCCAGGAGTTGTGACCCCGCTGGGTTTAAGGCTGACCTGGAGCTAGAGAGTGGGGAGTGCCTGGGGTGTAATGCAGCTGTTTGCCTGAGACTCCTCCTCTTACGTAAATGCTTGCATTCTTGCATCCATTTCCAGGATTTTGGCAGGTTAATTCTGACTGGTTTGGGCTGGTTTTCTCATGGCGTCCATGGGGGAATGGGCATCTTCGTGGGGATCCTTATTCCGACATTTTCCGAATGTTGATTGATTACTTTGGTCACCAACAGTGTCTTGACTCCCACAAACTGTTCGCTAAGCCAGCTCAGTTTGGTCACATGCTCACTCTGTCCCAAGGTAAGTTACACATCCTGTCACAGTGAGCTCTGTTGCTTTAAGACAGCAGGGCTGACTGCCAGGTGAGAGCCCAGCTTCGCCATCCTGCTGTTCTCAGCATCTAATGTTCCTCTCACCCCCTGCTCTTCCTTACGCAACTTAGCTGAGCTTATCAATCTAATTTTTATCATACTGTACCAGGCACATCTTTACAATAATTATGTCATTCCAGATTGTAAACATTCTTGCTATTGAGAGCACTACCATACTTCTTAGGTATGACTTATTTCTGCCAAGAATTTTAAATAGATAGTTACTATGTATTAATCTCCATTTTAAAAAAAGGAAGGAGAAATGCAGTTTCTTTTCCCACCATGCCTTCCCCATTGGCACGAAGTTGGAGGAGCGACTTCTGAGTCTGTCTTCATTTAGGGTGTTAATCTTAAGCCTGGGCTCAAAGGTCATGTTTGCTATCCAAGCCGTGTGTCGGCTGCATCCTTCACTGTTGGTGAAAGTAATGCCAGCCATGGATGTGTAGTCATTGCCTTGACTGGATCTGTGTAACTTGTAGCTTGTATACTTGAACTCGGGCTCTGTTGGATGCCCAGTGCCCCTCTAGAAACCTGATTGCCACAAACATACTTCTGGCTGTACCCTGCCACTGTCCAGACCACAGGAAGCCCAGGATCATAGTCTGTGCCCTACAAGGTCTTGGTGTTGGTCAGCAGGGGCTTCTGTAACAGAATATCAGGGGCTGGGTAACAGAAACAATGGAAAAGCATGCATCACTGTTCTGGAGACTAGAAGTATGTGAGCACGGCTCTGGCTTCCGCGTCAGGGGAGGGTCCGGCCCCCGTCCTCGGGCGGGGCCTTCTTTACCAGGTACTAGCAAGGAGGAAGGGGCAAGAGAGTTCACTGGGACATCTTTTATACATGCATTGGCTCCTTTCATGGGGGCTCAACAGCCACAATCTAGTTCCCTCCCAGTGGCCCCACCACCTGGTACGCCTTGGGGACCAGAACTTCAGCATATACACCTGGAAGGCCTGCTCACTTTGCGCATGACAGGATCGTACCGTCAACCCTGTGCCCTGTGTTCACAGGAGTTGAACTGGGTGACAGGGATGACAAAGGTGTCCTTGTGGTGTGGCCAGGCAGGCATGATGTTCTTCACTGTGGGAGAGAGGCGAGTTCGGGTCTAGCTGCCAGAATCTTAACTTCTTTCTTGCAATAGGGCTCTGGCTCCATTTGACATGTGTCCTGCATGTCCCCAGTGCTGAGCCATCCCTACCTCTGTGAGTCATCTTGACCTCTCTGGAGCTCAGGGCCACTCATCCCAGGTAGGAAAGACACATTTCTCAGGCAGGAGGCTCTAGCCCAGCCTCCCCCTGCTGCCCTCTGCTGGCCATGCCTGTCGACAAGACACCTGTAGTTCTGTCTTTCTCAGCACAGGCTCAAACCATCTCATGTGGGTGGCACTATTTCTGAATCCCAGTAAGTGAAGACGGACAGCCAGAGCAGGCTTGCCTGGAGGTGGTGTGGGTGGGTCTCCATGTGCTGCATTTTGAGAGCTGCCAAAAATACCAGTGAGCAATAATCCCTTCCATTAGCTCCACACCTCCTTTATGCATGACATCATCTCTTTGGGTCTGGAACAACAATCTGTGTGACAGACCTTGTCTTCCTCTTGTGACAGCTGAAGGACTTACCAGGGAGGGGACCCCAAAGCTACAGGGAAGACAGCAAGATGGAATTCCTTTGGTGCTGTTCAGACCCTAGTGTACCATTTTATGTGTGTGGTGGGAAGTTACCGCGTCAGGCTGATTGTGCCGCTTGCACTTTGTATTAGTTTTGTACAAAGACACTCTTCCAGAGCTGGTGGGAGCAAGCTGCTGCTGTGCCTTGTTGTACTCCTGTGGTGTGCAGAGGCCCTGGCTGGAACCAGCCGGTGCCAGGGAAGACACAAGTCACAACCTTCAGTTTTGTATGAGTCCCAGCAGTGACTGCCTTCTAGGGGTGATTTTGGCCAGTGCTGGGCACACAGTGGGCAGCACCTGAGTCCTGGAAGGTGGATAAGAGGATTACCAATGGTCCCCTGTACCGTTACTCCAATCCATCAAAACCTAATCCTCCTGCCTCTCTGCACACTCTGTAGGGTAGCATTGAGTCCCCCCTTGGTTTTGGTCTCTCTGGATCTGGTGACTTACCCCAACTCTGGACCACTGGTGATTTCTAAGGTTCATTCTGAGTCTCTCACCCTCCCCACATGAGGTGTTGAAAACTCACCGTCCCAATACGCCCTCTACAGCTCTCTGTAGTCTAGCTGCCACTAAGTCTGTCTTCCCGTGTGTGTCTGTCTCACTCAGAGGCTGTGAGACTGAGTTTTTCTTTCTTGGTGGAGAACGAGAGGCCCTCAGAACCATAGGACCCGTAGAGGGTGGCCCAGAGCTGAGAGTTTGCCCATCTTTCTGGTTCCTAGGCTCATTAGATGGGGCTTAAAGGCACGGTCCCTTTGCCACTCGCCGCAACTCTACAACAGATAGCCTCTTCATTGATTGGTACCCACCTTATAGTTCACCACCATCCGCCTGGATGTACTAGAAGTGTACCAGCCCATTTGTCCCAGAGATGCAAAAGTTGAGCCAGACAAAGTACCCCCAGATAGCCTCGGGGGCTTCAAATGCACTTGACGTCATTCAGCCACTTATGTTGAGACTTTTTTCCTCTCCTGCAAGTAAGCCTTGCAAAAGGGTGGTTAACATTTAAAAACAGATTTTTGTGACCTCCACACTGAAGCCTCAGGTGGCTGACTTCAGGAAAAGCTGCAGTTGTATCCAGAACCTCTAGGTATGCTGGTTTCTTTTCTCTGCAGACATCTTGCCAGGCCCAAGAGAAAAATACTTCCAACCATCCCAGAAAGCTCTCAGCCTCACTCTCCTTGGTCTGAAAGCAGCCACGTTACCCAGGAGATGCAACAGCATCGATTGGATTGATCATCTTGAGCCCGAGCCGTCGGCTCTCAACTTAGGCCACACCGTGCATTAAGAGTGTGGCCTCGGCAGATTCTTATGGAATCCCTGGGCTCTGGGATTATTATGGAATCTGGGCTCTCAGCATAGTTTCCAGTTCTGTTCAAAGCACGGTCCCCTCTGTCCAGCGCTGCCTCGGATTAGAAGTCCTTTTGAATGGAGGGAAGTCTAAATGACCATTAATCCATTACCCATGGGTCCTCATTTCTAGGTGCTGCTTACCATGTCCTGAGTAGGGACTGAAATTCCACCTCAGCTGGCCTTACTTGACCTCCAGTGGCTCACAGGGAAAGCCTTGTGGGTGGGAGCCATGGACATCGAACTGAGCCCTCCTCAACCTGGTCCACTTGTGTCTTAGATCCGTCACCCTTACTGTTCCCTTTCTGGTTTGGAAAGCATCCCGCCCTTCCCTGCAAACTCTAGTTCTGTGTGAAGAGTAGAGCTTCCAGGGACACCCAGAGCCTGCACTGTAAGAAGCAGCTCTCAGAATGGACTGGGTCGATTCTGAGGGTCTCCACCTCTTCTTCAGATAGTGCTCCCTGATTCCCGCCAGACAGATTCCTGCCGGACACGACTGGCTTCCGAGCCTGCATGAGGCGGGCACTGAGTTCACAGCAGTTGTTTGTCTCTCAGGTGAGCACTACATGCTTACACTGAGGGTGTATCCCCATGGCACCTCAACTTAGGCTTACCTCATGCAGCAAAGGTCACACCCAGAGCTCGGGAGACACCTCACTCCACCATGGCTGCCACTAGAAATCATCTGGGAGCTTTAAAAATGACCTGACACCCAAGTCCCACTGTGATCTGAGTGGTTCAAAGCCATGGTTCTCACGTTTGAATCTCCCAAGGGTCCTGTTAGGGTTTGGATGCTGATTTTGTGGGGAAGGGCTGAGGGTGTGTAGATCTCTGGCCAGCTCCCATTGGGCTGAGTTGCTGCCCTCCAGGCTTCTCTGTACGTGTCAGGGACACTGGGATCCCACTTTGGAGGCCCCCGAATCTCCCCTGGTGGGTATGTATATTAACCTGGGGTGCCAGGTCCTTCCATCATGGATTCCAACCCAAAGGACAGCCTGTGGGTAGAAACTGAAACTAGATCCATGGCCTCCCATTCCTGGAGTTCTTTACTTGGTTACAGGCAGGTACCTAGTGTACCCCATCTAACCTGTCAGCCAGGAAGGGACTGGGATACCCAAGAGATCAGGGGGCATTCAGGGGGAAGGTTTTCTAAAGAGGAAAGGCCCAAGGCTGGGTTGCCTCCCTCTCAGAGCTGGAAACTCTGAAAAGGAACTCTCAAGTCTCCTTAGCACCCCTAGGGGGCAGAGTCCTTGGGGAGGAGTTTCCTCCCCTGAAGGCAGGTGATTTGTTAAAGTGGTCTAAACAGGTCCCTGCCACGGTCCGGGCAGTGCTCCACGTGGGGCCTCCTGGCACCCCTCTTTTCCCCTCTCCCCTTGGAGCCCAGAGCAAGATGCCTATCCACGGGCACCTGCAGCAGTTTGCAGTACTCTTGCCTCTGGCTGGAAATCTGGGAAAATGGAGGTATGGAAGAAGAACCTTTAGGGTACCTCTTCTCTAAAGAGCTCATGCCAGAGGGCTGAAAACCCTGATATGCTTCAGGAGCAGGCACCCCCAAATAGAAATAGTAGTCCCACCGCCTACGGGACTTGGTACTCTTGTGTACTGATGGTTCCTGTCAGTCCTACTTGCGTGTGTGCATGTGTGTGTGTACATATGTGTATTCACGTGTGTGCATGCGTGCATGTGTGAGTTCGTGTGTGTGAGAGTGCATGCATGAATGCTTGGGTGTGCATGTGTGTGTGCATGTGTATATTCCCGTGTGTGCATGAGTATGTGTTCATGTGTGTGTGTGTTTATGTGTGTGTTTATGTATGCGCACGTTTGGTGTGTTTGCATTGTGCTGGGCATTCCAGGCAAGCGCTCAGCCCCCGAGCCACACCCCCTCCCTTAGTCTGTATGGAGATGCAGGACTCTGTCACCTGGCTCAGGTAAGATGGTTCTAATGTCCAATCCAGCTTCCATTTAAGGAGAAAACACATGCTATTTAGAAGAGTTGCAGTATGTGGTAAACTGTGACCATCACGCTTTTGCTTACTGCAAGGGAAACGTTTGAAAAGTCCCCAGTGTCCTTGTTTATTTATGGGATCCTGCCTGCCCTCCTTGGTCCCATTCCTGTGCATCAGCCAATGGAGGAATATAGTAGCTCTCCCTAGGGAGATTGTGCCCACTGCAGTGACACAAGTGACCCTTGCCAGTGGAGCTCAGGGCTGTATGTTCTATATCAGTAACTGCGTTTAAGTTGGCACAGGGCATATACAGAAGCCATCAAACACAGTAGTCTCCATCTTTGGAGACTTTCAGTCTAACTGAGGCGCCAGCTGGACCCAAGAGACATTCAGTGCTGAGTGGCGTGGGCCATCAGTATACGGTGCCCACACCCGCTGAAACAGTTAGGAAAGGGGGGGGGGGTTGCTGCCTTTTTTAGGTCTTTGAATACAGAGGCTGGAGTGATTTGGAATATTAGGTGTTTGCACATAATGAGCCAATGTGTCTCCATATTGCTCTGTGCCCGCTCTCCAAATGTGAAGCTTTGGAATTACAGAAGAGGGAGATATTTATGTCAAACCAAACCAGCCCCCGCATCTGAATCACACAGGGGCACTTTGTCAGAGGATCCTACCAAATGGTTCAGACAAAATGAACTCTTTGGGAATCATTTTTATCTTAGCTGTTTAGAAGAAAGTTAACATGACAAAGGCTTCTAAAACTGAGTGCTGCGTGCTAAAGCCGTGACTGGGACAGGGTGGGAGGAAGAGAGGGGGATGGATTATGAAGGAGCCGTGCAGAACACCACTCGTTTGTAAGCCTATTGAACATATTTTAACAAAGTTTGAACAGAAGTGCCCCATGTTAGTAAATGGTGCTTTTCTCAAGATATAGGCCATTAAATGAAAATCTCAGTGCCAGGCAAGCCCCCTACAAGTTACTGGTCTGCGAGGTTTCTGAGACACGCACAACAGCACAGCTGTTGCTATTGCTCTTGGCTGCCCATGTAACCGGATGGTGAGATACTACTGCTGAAAATACCACACACTTTGTTTATAGGACATAGAGAAATCAACCTCAAACTGACCCTCCGTGCCGGCCAGCCTTCATAATCCCAGAAGTGCTGTGCAGACTGCAAAGGTACAGCAGACATCAGTGGTCTTCTCCGATGCTGACCCTGCATGCTACAATATAGACCTAGCTGTACCCACTAGTTTAACAGTAGTAAGGTTGTTTGTGGTGTTAACCAAGTGTTGTCATGATTGGATTTGAGGCTTCTTCCACGGGAGGGATTTCATGCCTGGCAATGTAAATGTGGTCAGAATCCATGACCAGAGAAGTCGTTGGTCTTGGCGGACAACTGTGGATGTTGCTTTTTCTAAATGGTCACTTTGTCAGACTGTATTCTAAATATTTCTGTTTATATTATCCATATATCTGAGCTGCTCCCACCCTGGGTTAGAGAAGCACTGCAGTGGGTGATAGTTCATGCAGAGACCCTTTACTGTTCAAAGAGCTGAAGGAAGATAACTGACTGGGAGAGCCTAGCCATAGATAGAACAGCTATCTGATATTTCCACACCCCCTGCAAGGCCAGGGACCATCACAGAAGAGCGGAACAGAAAATGTAAAAGACCGCCATGCAGTGCTCTCTTGGTCATGATGACTTTTTGGTTTTTCGAGGGTTTCTCTGTGTAGCCCTGGCTGACCTGGAACTCACTCTGTAGACCAGGCTGGCCTCAAACTCAGAAATCCGCCTGCCTCTGCCTCCCAAGTGCTGAGATTAAAGGCGTGCGCCACCACTGCCTGGCGGTCATGATGACTCTTGCACACAAGAACTCACAACAGCACTGGCTACCAGCACAAGACGGAGTCAGTTAAAATTCCTGGCATGGAGCAGGGAGGAGCTCCCTGGGCCCCACCCCTACTGGCAAGATATAGGCAGATGTTGGCTGCTGTGATAAAGAGACTTAGTTTTTCAAATGACTGTGACCACTGGTGGCTTCTCCACGGCCCAGTGGATGAACCCATGCCCGCATGCATATATATGGGCAGTAGTAATTAGACTCAGTGGGTTAAAAAATAATTATTTAGGGAAGACATGAAGTTGGTAGGGAGATAAGATTGGGGGCCTTGGGGAAAATTTGGACGTGAGCATAGAGTGGGTATGATCAAGATACATTGTTGCATGTGCGAAATTTCCAAAGAATACAGGTTGTTTGTTTTTTAATGAGTGCAGGTTTGCTCTCTGCTGAACTCTCTCTTCTGAGGCTTACTGAGTGATAAAGTGTTTACCAAGTTTCTGCTGGGTACAGAAATTAGGACCTAAAAGATATAAGAACCAGCTGCCCCCAGTGAACTAAAAGTCCAGGAGAGTGATGTGTACAACCCAAATTGTCAGTAGGTAGGAAAGCTTGCTGGTTGCCCAGGGACAGGAAGCATTTCTTATGGCCGGGGTGCTGGGAAAGGCTGCTGGTGTGTGTGGGCAAGGCAGAGGCTCACGTGTCCCCTGGAGACCGTGCAGAACACTTGGTGTGGCAGTTGTGGGAACTCAGCAAGGATGGTCGGAGGGGATTTGTGGTACGGCCAGGAATGTTTATTTTTCTGGACAACAAACATTTTTTAAAAATATATAAGTTGGTCTTATCTCAAACATGTGTCATGTGTTGTCTAATTAAAACATCTTAACATAAAAAGAAGTCTATGCTGGGCTGGAGAGATAGCTCAGTCAGTAAAACAAGCACGGGGAATTAAGCTTGGTCATTAGAACACACATTTAAGAAGCCATGTGTGGCGTTACGACGTGCTTGTAGTAACAAGGCTGAAGAGGTGGAGACAGGTGACCCTCCATTCCAAGGAGGCCAGGTACCCTGGCCTACTTGGTAAACTCTGGGCTAGTGAGAGACTCTGTCATTTTTAATTAATTAATTAATTAATTAATTAATTAATTAATTAATTAAAGTGGATAGAACCTGAGGGAGCACACCTGAGACTGTCCCCCAGGCTCCATATGAACACACACACACATATGCAAACACACATGTGCAACCCCCCCACACACACATGCACCTATGTGTGTTAATGATTATGCTTGTGCACATGTGTGTGCACGCACATACAAAGAAATCTGAGCCAGTTTTACAGTCTTTCAGCTTTTTAAAAGCAATGTAACAGAGTCCAAGCAGCATGGGCCACATGTGCAGAGGCAAGCTGTTTGTGTCTGTCACTCAGCTTGTGAGATAAGAAGGCTAGAATCCAGTTCTACAGATTTATCACTACTTTGCTAACTTCGGTCACGGGTCTAGAGCCACGCGTGGATCTGAGCAGCTGGCAGTAAGTAGCTATCTGGAGTATTGTGCTGTGAGCAGTCCTGAGGAAGATGCTGTGATTGCTTGTTGATGTCTGCCAAGGACAGACAATGAGAGAGTGGTGCCAGGTGCTGCCCTTTTGTCTCATCTTTTCTTATGGCAAAAATGAGGCATCTCCTAAAGCAGAAGCTGGGGTTAGTGGTGACTTTAAAATGAACCACCAACACATTCATTTAAATGTATAACCGTTTACTGTAGTCTAACACATGCATTCTGTGCTGTGACCACAGAGCTGGCCCTCACTCAGTTCCAGCTCTTGGAGAAAAACGCCGTCAGTAAAAACACCATCAGTAAGGAATGAACCTACCTTAAACACCAGAAGCTTGTGACAGCGTGGGAAATGTGAACACGGTTAACAGATTTAAGCTGGGTGGTGCTTTTACAAGCTGACTAAGCTATTTTTAGAATAAGTTAAAATAGAAGCTAATTTAATATCTTTTTAGTTGCTAACCCACCAAGGTGATTTCAGACTTATAAAGGCATTAAAATACTACCTCCATTTTTGCTGAGTTTAAAAAGACAGGCAAACGAAGCTGTACAATTTGGGGTTTGATGAGTTCATTATTTCTTAAAATCTTCACATCAGGTCCAAATTCAAATGTCCTTCCGAGATGGTCCCTGGATCATCTTTGCTCTTACATGTGACAAGTCAGTTTGCAGATGTGTGCCTTATCCCGGGATCAGGCTGGCTGGGAGGAAACTTGTGAGTTGACCAAGGCAGGCCGACAGATGGACATATTTCTTGGCACAGTGCTCAGTAGGTCTGAGAGTGAATCACTGGTGTTGGGGCCACCCTCTAACACGGAGCCAACCAGCCTGCCCACTTACCCCACCAGGGCAAAAACCGTAGACACACTAGCTAGCTGGATCCTGTCACATATTACCCTTTATATCTGTCCTTAGTGCTGAAGCTGGTCCTTCAGTCTCTTGCTACACTGTTTCCAGTGGTTCTCTGTGGTGCTGTTTGAGTCCTGTGCTCACGTGTCTTGCCCTCAGGCTAGTTCCTGCACGTAACAGAACACTGGATACCAGTTTCACTGTCCCAGGCCTCTGTTGTTCTCTCTGGCTCTGCCAACTGGGACTTTCCTTTTTCCCTGCCAGAGACTGGACCTGCCTCCCCACAGCCTACAGAGTGACTGACAGGCCTGAAAGCTGTCACCTGGGAACGCAGTGTCTGGGAGGATAAAGCTGAGGCTTTTAATCTGCTGAGTTTCACAGCAAGCCACAGGCATCAGGAAGAAGAGCAGAGAGCTGGGAATTTGGTGGCCAGGCATCTAATTGGCCAGTAATTCATCCCAGACCTGAGCAACCATCTTCCTCTGTAGCTGTGCCTTCGTCTGCAGGATGAGGGTCTGTGTCCATGGCCCCAGCTTCACAGTGCTTAGCTGCTGCAGCTGTGTAGAGGGACAGGGTGGGAAAGGACATTACCCTGGCTTTGCTGCATATGTGTGTGAACTCTACATGGTGACTACACAGCTGAGATTGCCCTGTGTCACATGTGCCCAGGGAGGGTGAAATGGAGAGTAGCCAAGCCCATAATAGGTTCCCAGGAGTTGGAGGTATCAGGAGAACGCCTCGCCTTCCCTGAAGGATGGACTTGGGGTGATAGTGATTCCTCAGTGTATCTGTGGATCCATCTGGAAGCAGCACTGTGGCAAGCAGAGAGGATGAGCAAAACAAAACAACAAAAACAGCCACATCTGTCACCTGTACTTGGGCTGCCTCTAAGGTGGGATGTGGTAATATCCCATGACAGTGGGAAGCTGGCTTCAGGCCAAACAAAAGATGCTACTGGTTGTATCTGCTCTTGCCTAGGGGTCTTCCAGGGAGCCCCAAACACCCTCATTTCTGCAGTGGGAATCTCCCAAGGGCCTGAGAGGAGGCTACAGCACTTGGTTCTGTCTTTAAGACGTTCTCAAATGGTTCCCTTTGCATTCTGGGAGAGGGTAGCGTGCACTTGGCATGTTGAGGGGGAACTGACCCCATGTGGCCTGAGGAGCAATTTCTGTGGTTTCCTCTTTTCTAGGAGGGAAGTACTATGGAGCTTCCTCCTCCTCCTCTCCTCCTCTTCCTCTTCTTCCTCCTCTTCCTTGTCTTCCTACCCCCTCCTCACCTCACCCCCTTTTCCTTGTCCTCCTCCTCTTCCTCCTCTTTCTTGTCCTCTTCCCTCCTCCTCTCTCCCTTCTCCTTGTCTTCCTCTCCTACTCCTTGTCCTCCTCTTCCTCCTCCCCCTCCTCTTCTTCCTCCTCCTCTCTTCCTTCTCTTTCTTTTCCTGTTCATCTTTCTTCTCCTCATTGACCTTTTTTATTTATCTTATTTTAGTTTTGCATATGAGTGTTTTGCCTGCATGTATGTATGTGCACTCGGTATCCAGGGAGATGAGCAAGGGGCCTTGGATCTCTGAGAACCGGAGTTGCAGGAGGTTGTGAACCACCGTCTGGCTGCTAGGAACTGAGTCCGGGTGCTCTGCAAGGGCAACAACCTCTGATCCATTTCTCCGGCTCTCCCCGTGGGTTTCTGCACCCATGTTATACACCCTGGAAAGAACAACGGAAGCCTGTTCATGGGACAGGGTCTTATGGGAACTCTTTACATTTGGCTCAATATCTGTGCAATCCATGACAAATTTGGAGTTCTTTGTGACAGCATTTTTGAGAGATGAAACAAGCAGGATATGTCAGGAGCTACTTGTAATGGTTAATGTGAGTAGCACTCGTCCAAGGGACGATTCGGAAGCTAATCCATGCATTAATGATCTCGCAAACATCTCTCGATTAGTTTTTTGACTTAGCTAACTTTGCAGCTGTAAAATACTTAGAACCCACAAACATATCTTCTCTCTCCCAGAGTTGTTTCAACAGCCTGAACATTCAGAATTTAACATGAGGTAAAGCACATAGCAATATCTAGATATCCATGCACGAGTGAGAGTTACCCTCAGGGGTAGGTATGCTTAGTGGTACGTGATGTGAGGCTCTTTCGGCCTGTTTTCCAGATGGCTGGACCCTGGGGCTGTGTTCCTGCCCTGGGCCATTCCAGTTTAGGCCCTGTTTTCTCCCTCGGGTCTGAGCACAGCCGCTGCACAACAGGCTATGGGAAAGAGGCAGAATGTTCTGGGTGGGTCCCAAATCCAAGGTTCCGGGCTGCTGTGGGCAAGCTAGTTGCCTCCTCTGCAGCATAGTGCTCTGAGCCTCTCTCAGGAGAGCTTCCCCTTCAGCTCTGTGGCAGAGACACTATGTCCCCAATGTGGTGTTAGGACAAATTCCCCAGAATAGAAATGACTGGCCCAGCAAGATGAGGCTCTAATAGGCTTTTGATACAGACCATCGGATTGCCGGCCCCAAAGGGATGGAGCTTGATTGGTCCCTCAAGCACTTGGCCAGTGTTTCTTAGCAGGTTGCTGCCATCTTAGGACAGACACTTGGCGATGTCCAAGCTTTGATTTGAGCATCAGCTACTAGCTCAAAAGTAGTCTTAGTGGTCTTTACTAGCTGTTCAACCTCAAAGATCCTGTGTCCTTCTCTTGTAGAACTGAGCTAAAGCATCAAATCCCTGGTGGGTATGAGCATTAGAAAGGGGCTAGAAATTCTCCAGGACCTGCTGCGTTTGTACTAATCCTTCTGAATAATGTGGTCCTGGGGAACCAAGGGTGTTACTATGGTTTGAATGTCCTCACCAAAGTGCAAGTTGGAATTTAATCTCCACTGGGAAGCGTTAAGACAGGAGCAGGCTGGGGACTCATCCTAACGGGTAAAGCACTTGCCTCAAAAACATGAAGATTGGACTTTAGGTGCTTGGAAGCCCACAGAAGTGCCACATGGGTGTGACAGCCTGCCTGTAATCCTGTCACTCTGGAGACAGAGAGGGGATCCTTGAGACAGATGGACAAGCTGGATGGGTAAACTAGCCGAATCTGCAAGCTCTGGGTTCAAATGAGGGCCCACCTCAATATATACATGATTGAGGAAGACACCAGAGTTCAACTTCTGGCCTACACATACACACACACACACACACACACACACACACGAGAGAGAGAGAGAGAGAGAGAGAGAGAGAGAGAGAGAGAGAGAGAGAGAGAG
>CM052709.1:6057448-6104948 GCA_028551405.1 Uromys caudimaculatus
CACAAGGCAGTTGCACATTTTTGTGGTTAGCTAGTTCCTGAAGCATTGTGCCTCTGGCCCTGGGGCCAGGCCAAGGTCACCCATTTCTTAGGGAAAAGAATGCAGCTGGGTGGGGTTTGGCAATTTCAGTCCTATTTCTGTTTCTGGCTCCAAGTTTGCTAGGGGTCTAACTTTCCTCATAAGGGGGTCAGGTCTTTCACTGTCAGATCACCTGCTCTGTCCGTGCTCACTTCCTTTCTCTCTACTTTTAGGAAGGCAGTGTCTGTTGATTTATCTGATGTCCATCTCCAATCTACGGTGGTGATCATTTGGTGACTTAGGAAATGACACTTTTGTCTTTAGAGTTTGCATTTGTTTCTTAGCTTCTCCATATTTCTTTCACTTCAGAAGTCTGTCTACTCCTTGCATCCATGAGTTTCTTCTCCGTCCTCAAACAGCTTCTTTCAAATCTTTAGTCTAATCTGTAAGCCGTTGGTCACTCAGGCTCACTCTATGTGAAGTCTTCTTTGTCTGACTACTGGTCACATTTTCCTGCTTTGTGTGTGATCGGCACATTTGGATTCTGTAGTAGACACTGAGAGAAATGTGGGAACTCTGGAGCCAGTTATGTTCTCTAAACAGTGTTGACTTTTCTGGCTACTAACTTGGCTACCCTCAGTCTGCGAGCCCCATCTTTTCTGTAACGGGCAGAAGAAAAAAAATCACTGCTCGATTTCCCGTTTCCCAGATGTGGTCTTCTGCCAGGTTCCTCAACAGATCCTCAATTTTCACGGGCACCACGGACTATGGAGACCGTACATAGATGTCTGTGCTTCTTTCCAGGTTCTGTCCTTCCCCAGACAGCCCCATGTATTGCCCTCTGCTCAGGCAGCCCTAATGTCTGTTCTCTGAATCACATAGTTCATTAGCCACCTTGCCACACAGGTCTGCAGCGTCCTCGGGTGAAAGCCCTGTGCATCCTAATCCTCTAACCATTTCCTCCATTCAAGGTCAATGCTTGCCTAATATCTGCCTGCTTAGGTTGCTCGATACTGCCTTCAAAATATCCAAAATAAACACACAGTCAGTCTTTCTCACTTGCACCAGGCCGGCTGGACGCAGGCCTCACCACATCACCCGCGGTCCAACCCATCTTTAAGGTTGAAGGACGTCGTTTTTCACGGTTCAGAACTTAGGTTGGTAGTTACCTTTGGTCCATGAAACTTTCTCTTAGAATGCTGTCGCTTCTCAGAGAATAATACACTTTTGGATAATGGCGTGAAGCTGGTAGGCACAGAGACCCCGGTAAACGTGGAAACCTGTGTGGGGTGAGAGAAGGTAAGAGAAAGGAATGTTGGGAATGGATTGAGGGAGAGCAAATTAAAGTTATTTTATTGCTTTGTCTTTACCTAGCCTTTTCTCAGACCGACAAACACCTCTGCCAGCCTCTGGGTGCATTGTAAAGGGTCAAGGAGACCGAAGAATCTGCAGGGGTCAGGGGTCTGCAGGGCGAACACCTAAACTTTCATCCGCAATTGCAGGCTTAGATGTATGTACCGAGTGCAGAGATGTTTTCCACTGTGTAGGTAAATGTAGTGGATTGGAACACTAAAGGTAACCTATTAAAACCCGTGCTCCATGTGGACACATTTAAAGGGTTTTGGTAGAAGTCGCAGCTACTGGTAGAGCGTAGCTGTTATCTGGGAAGGAGCCTATGGTCACAGTTAGAATGGAGGAGGGGGCCGGTCCCCCACCACACACTGAGGCTTCTTTTGGAAACAGGACTCCCCTGGAGTCTGCGGGGACCCACAAACACACTGAGTACTGCACAGAGGGCCTGGAGGAGTACAGCATCCTTGTGAGTTAATCAGACCCCTAAAGAGGCCTTGAAGTCCAAGTTTAGTCTAAAGAATAGGTTTTCTTCAATGAGGACTTAACAGCTGTCAGAAAGTCAAGGGCATCGGGTGGCGATTGCAGATGCCTGTGTGAACGGTGAGAAAGGTAGAGGTTGGTTTGAACTATGAATTCTGGGGCAAGCATGACTCCCTGTGAGAAGCTAGGACGAGCTTATTTACTATGGCTTCCCACTGCTTCACAGAGGCAGAGAGAGGCGCAATCCTCACAAGGACCCAACAGAGGTGGCCAGTTGTTAGAGCTGTGACGTTTCCCCTAGGATGCCCACATGGTAGAGACACTTCTCCAGTTGAATAGTCTGTGGTGGACCCTCGGGCAGCCACTCCTCTGGGATGGTGGGTGTGGCTCATCAGTTAACCTGCTGCAGCTGGAGTGCGGGTTAGGAAGCTCACTTGTCAGCAGTCCCGTGACAGACATTGGTGACCCTGAAGTGAGCCATTTGCTCAGGTTTCATGAGATAAGTTTGACACCTGCAGGAAGGAGAGCTGCCCATGTGCTGGGGCATGATGGGATACAGACAGTACCTTGGTGAAGCAAGCTCTTGCTGCATGCTGGCTCTGGTCCTGTGATGGCTGCTCCTCACTGTCATCCTGACAGGGTTTAGAGCCACTGTGTACACACCTCTGAGTGTGTCCATGAGTGTGTTTTTGAAATAGGATTTAACAGAATGGGGAAGACCCACCCTGAATGTGAGGGTTGTCATCCCTGGGGTCCCAGGCTAACAGAAAGAAGAGAGTGAGCTAAGTACCAGCATTCATCATTCATCTGTGTCTTCCTTCCGACCGTGAGCACAGCCGTGACTTGCTCCCTCGCTCTTCCGTTGCCATGGCTTCCCCACCACAACAGACTGTACTCTCAAATTATGAACTAAACCAAGCCCTTCCTTAAGTTGCATTTGCCAGGTGTTCTATCACAGTGATGGAAAAAAACAATTAACGCAGGGCTTATTGGATTAAAAGTATTATTGTCTGTCTTTTATAAATGGGGAACCTGTCTATAAGCCCAGTGCTGGTAGGTTTCAGAATTAAGGTGCAAGCCCAAGACATTCCAACATCCAAGTCTTTCCCTTTTAACTGCATTGTGCACACATCTGTAGCAAGACAGTTGGAGCCCAAAACATGAGCAGGAGCTGAGAGCTGCTGAGTGTGTTCCTTCATCAGCGGGAACCATTGTCTCCCTGGGTCCACCGGATGTTGTGACGTCCCATGGTACTCTGCGTTAACCTTTAGCGAGGATAGAAGGAGTCACACGGGTGTAACCAGGTCCCTTCTTGCTCCTGAACCCTCTGACCTGTGTAGATCTACCACAGAGACATCATTCAGCCTGGGAGAAGCAGGTCTGAGCCTTTGGGCTGCTCCAAGTTCATAGGATGGAAAGAGGGTGCTCTGCTACACAGCCATCCGTGCGGGCTCGTGCACACTCTCTCACAGCCATACATACCCCGGCACTTCCTGCCCTTGACACTTTGCATGTGCCAGAAGTGACCTCAGTTTCTGAAGAGCCTGCCTTCTCAGCTACACAGCTCACCTACCTCAAACTCTTTTCCTCAGCCCAAGAATCCTGTCAGCCTTGGTGCTGGAATCCTGGCCTGATCTAAGGCAGGGTTGCTCAGTGGGCAGAGCCATTTAGGTGGGAGATTCTATGCTTTGAACTCCCTGGCTTCCCTCAGCTCCATCCAGGACACCTCGTGCACAAATGGAGCTCCCCAGGGCCCTCCCCTTCACCAGGGCAACACCTGAAAGAGGCAGGGACCCTGTAGGTCTTGTCTGTTGCTGCATGTTGCTCTCTCAAGTGCGGTCAGTGTGAGGGTTCAGAATGAGCTCTGCTTTGCTACCTCATGGAAGCTAGTAAGGCAGCTCTCCAGGGTTCCCTGAGACAGTTGATGCCCTGCTGCTCTCCGTGGGTCATTTGCAGTCATTGTGATTAATGCCAAGTTCAAGGGATAGAAGACCCCTGCACCTCCTCCTCTCTACCCCAGCGACAGCCAGGCAGGTGATTACCCAGGTTAATTAACAACAGTTGGTGACTCTCCGCCCTTCTGCCTTGGGTCCTTCCTCTATAGCCTCTCCCCCCAAGGCTCCTAGTGGCTCCTCACCCTCCAGTACTGTCACTGAGCAAGCTACGCAGGCAGCAGAGTGGCTAATGGTGCCAACCAACCAGCTTGGAGGCCATTGGATGGTGGGAGGTGAGTCGTAGGTGGTCACCTCTTTGTGTCGTCTGTTACTTTGACCGCAAACACGGAGAAGGACAAGTAGAGAGGTTGGCAGTGATGTGAGCAACGGTCGCTTCTACCCCACCTTTGCTTTATGTCCGGTGGGGGGCAGGAGCGTGATGTTCTGTCAGAGGGTTTGACTGAACTGATGTGAGGCCAGACATTTCCATGAAGCTAAATTGTGTGAAGGGGGAGAAAAAAGCTTCCTTTCGGCCTTTGAGAAATCATCCAGGAGTCAGAGTGAAGAAATTAACTAAGGGTTCATAATATCACTCTTGCAGAGGAGACTCAGGTTCTGTCCCAGCACTCTCCTGCAGAGGCCCCTTCACCATCTCCCTCTCCCTCTCCCTCTCCCTCTCCCTCTCCCTCTCCCTCTCCCTCTCCCTCTTTCCCTCCTCTCTCCCCTCCCCTTCTCTCTTACATACACACACACAATTAAAAACAATGTAACTAAGGATAGGTGTGAAGTCATTGTTTTTAATAGCTGAGTAGTACTCCATTGTGTAGATGTACCACATTTTCTGTATCCATTCCTCTGCTGAGGGACATCTGGGTTGTTTCCAGCTTCTGGCTATTATAAATATGGCTGCTATGAACATAGTGGAACATGTGTCCTTATTACATGTTGGAGCATCTTCTGAGTATATGCCCAGGAGAGGTAGAGCTGGGTCCTCAGGTAGTATTATGTCCATTTTTCTGAGGGTCCGCCAAACTGATTTCCAGAGTGGCTGTACCAGCTTGCAGTCCCACCAACAGTGGAGGAGTGTTCCTCTTTCTCCACATCCTCGCCAGCATCTGCTGTCACCTGAGTTTTTGACCTTAGCCATTCTGACTGGTGTGAGGTGGAATCTCAGGGTTGTTTTGATTTGCATATCCCTGACGATTAGGGATGTTGAACATTACTTTAGGTGCTTCTCAGCCCTGCGAATTTCCTCGGTTGAGAATTCTCTATTTAGCTCTGTTCCCCATTTTTTGATAGGGTTATTTGGTTTTTTGAGGTCTAACTTCTTGAGTTCTTTGTATATATTGGATATTAGCCCTCTATCGGACATAGGATTGGTAAAGATCTTTTCACTTCAGGAAATCTATGCCACAGGAGACAGATCTGATGAGGCTGAGGCCCTAGCCGTGACTGTCAGAACCAAACTTTGTGATCCCCTGAGGCAGCCTGTGTAAGGAAGACATAATGGGTCAGGACGTGCTCAGCATGTCAGGCTGACTCAACATTTGTATGGATTGCATTCATTTGGCTACTGGGCAACTTTGAGAGGGAATCTCTTCAAGGTTGGGCTTTAAGTTATCTTCCCTCGACCCAATTGAAATGGTCTTCTGTTCTTTAAGATGTAACTTATTTTAAAAAAACAAAACTGTTCTTTTTATGATTGATAGAATAAGTAAATTCAAATAAATAACATTTAAGACAAAAAAAAAAAAAAAAAAAAAGGATAGGTGTGGGGCAGCGTGCCTTTAATCCCAATAGCCAGGAGTGTGCTGGCTAGTGTTATGTAAACTTGACACAGACTGAGTCATTCTGGAAGAGTGAGCCTCAGTTGAGAAAACAAGGCTTCTTGGCCTGTGGGCAAGACTGTGCCATTTTTTTCTTGCTTGATGATTGGTGTGGGAGGGCTCAACTCAGTTGTGCTACCCCGGGCTGGTGCTCCTGGCTGCTATAAGAGAGCAGGCTGAGGAAGCCAGGGGGAGCAAGCCAGTAGGCAACACCCCTCCATGGCCTCTGCATCAGCTCCTGCTCCTGGTTCCCGCCCTGTGTGAGTTCCTGTTCTGACTTCCTTCAGTGATGGACTATAATGTGGAAGTGTAGGCTGAATAAACCCTTTGCTCCCCAAGGTGCTTTTGGTCACGGTGTTTTATCAGAGCAATAGAAACTCTAATTAAGACAGGGAGAAAGAAGCAGGTAAATCTCTATGAATTTGAAGCCAGGCTGGTCTAGATGGCAAACTCCAGGCCAGCTAGTGCTACATAGTGAGACCCTCTCTCAAGTGATGGTGGTGGTGATGGTGATGGTGGTGGTGGTGGTGGTGATGATGATGATGGTGTGATGGTGCTGATGATGAGGATGGTGATGGTGGTGATGGGGATGATGGGGACGTGGCAGTGATGAATTTTTTTCAAGAAACCAGGCTGGACAGAGGACAAACACTCTTAATGTTTCTATTACAGGCCACCCAAATACCAGTGCCAACTCCAGCACAGAACAGCGTATGTTTCTGTCCTGCTGTTAAATAGATCCATTTTCTCTCTCTCTCTCTCTCTCTCTCTCTCTCTCTCTCTCTCTCTCTCTCTCTCTCTCTCTCTCTCACACGCACACACACACACACACACACACACACCCCTGTTATTTTTACCTTCTATAAGAGCCAAACTATGAACTGGCTAGTCACACATTTGAACCGCCCTTTTTCAGTACGAGGACTCATAGGCACTCCCAGTTTAAAAAAAAAAGCGCTTTCCAGATAGAATGCGCTCTACCCCGAGGGAGGGCATGCTGTCTCGGGTTGGGCATAGAGGCAGGGCCACAAGTAGCACCCATTTCTGTAGCAGGAATATGGATGAGCCAGTCACATCTTTTGTTTAGGAAGAAGGAAAATCCAAATGGACAAAATGGTTGTAATGACCGGGCTGGTTTACTCGGAAAGGACCTAGCGAGTGTGGGCGCGGGGCACAGTGACGGAGGCCATTTTATATGGAGTTCATCAGACGTCCACTGTACTTTTGTATTTGCTCAGAATTTTTCCCAAGTTTAATTCCAGTGGACGCCATGTAAATAATATTAAAATATCGTGCCACCATTAACCCAGCAGTATGCCACAAAAACCAAAGCCAAGTCTCTTAATGCGTGTGCTGGCTAACAACCGTCTGTTTAAAGGTGGGTTGGAAAGAGACTAAAACACCCATTGTGATTAGCCTTGGTTGGTGGGATTACAGGTGTTTTTGTTTTGTTTTGTTCTATTTTGTTTTGATTTGAGGGGAACTTTAAAAATCTCTGACCTGCTGTAGCGTTTAATGATGCCGTGGTGTGACATTGCTGACATCAGCCATTAGAAACCCCCTTCTGTGGTTGCTGCCCATGTGGCTGTGGACGTGGTCTTTACTGTCCGCCTCTCTGCCCTGGACTCTGGCTTTTCAGAGGTGTGTGCAGGTGAGGTGACAGGCAGAAGCAGTCCCCACCACCACGGCACACATCGGTCTCTCTGCTCGACGTGTTCCTCTGACATGGGTTTCCTTCTGCTTTCAGTGACCTGGACATGATTTCCACAAGGGTGATGGACATTAAACTTCGGGAGGCTGCTGAAGGCCTTGGGGAGGACAGCACAGGTGAGACCCCCAACTCGCCCTGCTTTGGGGGAAGAACTTTGGTTGGTTGCATGGCGCTGTGCTCTGTGGCTTTCTTTGTACAGGGGAATGTCCAGTCCCTGTAGCTGGTCTGCTCAGACATCCCCAGCTCCATGGTGCCTCTGGAAGACAACAGCCTCACCATTTAATGCCATTTGGCAACATTGCTTCCTTGTTGCTCTACCAAAGAGTGGGGTCTTTGACTGGTGGGTTTTTTTGCTTGTTTGTTTGTTTGTTTGTTTTTTCCTTTTCTGGAGGCAAATATGACCCTGTATTTGACTTGAAAGCAAAGGAGCAGAGACTGAAGCGGAAGCACCTGCACTTCTTGGGGGGGAGGGGGAGAACACATTCAAGGCCAGACTGGGCTGCACTTAGAGGCCAAGGCTAAATGGCTCCGTTTATCACCCAAAGGCATGCAAAGGAGGTTCTGTCAAGCGCAGAATGAGCTGATCCTCCAGAGAAATTCCATCAAAAGAGGCTTTGACCCTTCTACAACTTTTACAAGGCCTTTATCTTAGCCTCTGCGGAACCAACTTCCAGGTTCTGAGTCATCACTCCAGAACACATTCTGAGAATGCCTAGTCATAGGACCGGCGTTCATGTCTCCGTGCAGTTGTGCAGTCGGTATTAAAAGACTCTGGTCTCCCTTGCTACACATCTTCATTGGCTCCACGCATTGCACTCACCTTGACTTGTTACAAAGGTCTCCAACCCTCTCTTGTTCAAATTCAAAGTCCCAGGAGTAGTCTTCTTTGAGCTAGGTCAGGAAAGATAACTTCCCATGACAGTGAGCCCATGAAGAATTAACTTCCCGTGACAGTGAACCCATGAAGGATACCTTCCCGACAGTGAACCCATGAAGGATACCTTCCCATGACAGTGAACCCATGAAGAATTAACTTCCCGTGACAGTGAACCCATGAAGGATACCTTCCCATGACAGTGAACCCATGAAGGATACCTTCCCATGACAGTGAACCCATGAAGAATTAACTTCCCTTGACAGTGAACCCATGAAGGATACCTTCCCATGACAGTGAACCCATGAAGAATTAACTTCCCGTGACAGTGAACCCATGAAGGATACTTTCCCATGACAGTGAACCCATGAAGAATTAACTTCCCGTGACAATAACCCATGAAGGATACCTTCCCGTGATGATGAACCCATGACAATGAACCCATGACCAGCTGCCGCTTTCAGACACTTATTTCAGTGGACATTCTATTTTGTGTATGAAGATGGATTGTCTGGTTTACATTAGGACCAGTTTTCCATCATACTTCAGTAGGTACCAAATAAATCCAGGTACGAAGTGGGGGGTATTTTAAGATGAACCCTGAGTGGGGAAAATGGTCATTTGAACTGTATCATCTCAAGGGACACTAAATTATTGCTTTTTAAAATAAGAAAATGTGACCTGATCTATACACCATGACTTGATGTAGAGAGAGCAGACCAATGGACGGCTGCTTGTTAAGGGTGGGGAAGCGTGAGGAGATGGTACAGACTTGTTCTGTATCTTGGCTGAGGAAGTCATTGTGCTGATCTGTAAATACCAGAGTGATGTTTACCATGATTTAAAATATTTTAAATGATATTGCCAATTTAAAAAACAAGTGGATTTTTTTTAAAAGTAAATATAATTAGTGGAACTTCAGCATTGTGTTTAAGAGCAGATCACACAGCTCAAGGTCACAAGGGACCATACAGAGGGCAAAGAGGAATGTGGAGAAAATGGGAAATGTCAAAGAAGACAAAGAACTGAGAGACAGCCTGTAGCATGCATTCACATGGGCTCAGAGAGGAGAGGATGTCTGAAAAATTCTTTAATTGTTAAGAAAGAAAAACAAACAAACAACAGCCTGGTCCACAGATTTAAGATGCCCAGTGAGGGGCTGGAGAGATGGCTCAGCAGTTAAGAGCACTGACTGCTCTTCCAGAGGTCCTGAGTTCAATTCCCAGTACATGGTGGCTCACAACCATCTGTAATGGGATCTGCTGCCCTCTTCTGGTGTGTCTGAAGACAGCAACAGTGTACATTAAATAAATAAAAAATTTTTAAAAAGATGCCCAGTGAGGGCTGAAGAGATGGCTCAGTGGTTAAGAGCACTTGCTACTTTTGCATAAGACCTGAGTTCAGTTCCCAACAAAACCACCTGAAACTCCAGCTTCAGGCTATCTGGTACCCTCTTCTGGCCTGTGCAGGTACCTCATGTGTACGGGCATATATACCTAAATAAAGATCAATTAAAGAAAGAACCCCAAGGATTCCTAAGAGGAGTAGAGGGAGTGATAAATTGATAAAATGAATAAGTAAATAGACCAATGACTCTTAAGAGGAGTAAATAAAGGGCTGTAGAAATACAGTGGGAAAGACATAGAAAGCCAAGGTGCAGATTAAGGGTCTTAAGTCCAAGGAGGAGAGAGCTACCTGCACAGGAGCAAGAAGAGTCACAGCTGATTCGTAACAGTACGGTAGGACCCGCAAAGCTGCAAGCCATCAGAAAAATAACTAACTACCAACCTGGAAGGCCAAACCTAAGGAAGATGTCTGTCAGGACTGAGGGGGAAACAGAGTTGTTGTCAAAGACCTATGCCTGCCACTGATAGGCTCCTTAAAAATTGTGAAGTGGAAATTGACAACTAAAGAAAAGTAAATAAGACCTTCCCCCTTCCTCCCTCCCTCTCCCCCTCTCTCTAATTGTTAGATTATTTATTTTGAATTTCTTTATTTTAAAAATTAGTACAGATATAAAATATAACCTCAAAATGAAAATGGCAGAGCCCAAATTGCCATCTCTAAAACAGAGAAGAAAATACATCGTTTCATGTGCATGATGGGAAGTTTATGGAAGCAGTCAATATGTGAAACCGTAAAGTAAGTCTCAACAGATTCGAATAGAACAAAGTTCAGAGTGCATTATCGCACTACAATTAAATTAATAACGAAGAGATGGGAGTTTGCTAAGTGTTTGGAAATGAAGACATGCCTTTCTGTACGACACACAGATCCAAAAAGGCGTGGCCATGGAAATCAAAACATACTTCTAACCAAATAATAATGAAAACACAAACTTTTATGATGTGTAGATCTCAACAAATCTAGAGGGAACTGTATCTCCTGAAATGTATTTATTAGCAAAGCAGAGAAGGTTTAAACATTGTAGGCTTTCCTCATAAAAACCTTTTTTAAATATCCCAAATTCGGCTCTGAGGGTGTGGCTCAGGAGTAGAACTCTCACCTAGCTTCCAGAGCCTCAGAAGGAGCCTAACTCTTCACAAGCCATTGGTATAGTTTTCCAAGGAAAAAGAAGGAGGCACAAATAATCAACACCAGATACGCACAAGGAGACACCACTACAGGCGCTGCCCATGCTCGACACACAAGTGTGTCTCCGTGGTAACTTTTGCCAGTAAATTTGAAATGTTAAGATGCAGATAAATCCCTACGTATGTGAGACAACAGAACAGACTGAAGAAGTAGGACCATGGATCGGTCCTGTAGCTATTTAAGAAGCTGGGTCACAAAACCTAGGAGAGGAAGAAATTAGAACAAAGGAGATGCTTGGGGCACATGTGAGTAGACTGATTTAGGCGTCCATATGCAGTGCCTGCGGGGTCCAGAAGAGGGCGCCAGGTCACCCGAAGCTGAGTTTACCGTTGGCATAAAAGTACACAGCTGTCACACTCTGCACAGCCATGCTCCCACCCTGACTCTTCACACCCTGAGCAGCACCTGGGTGTCAAGGCAGGAGGCTTGTTTACTTGTGAAGGTCTTCAGGGACACCCAATAATCTGTTGACTACTTGAAGACCAGGTGGTGTCCCTGTCAAATGCAAAGACCTCCCGAGAGACTTGCAGCACAAGCTCTGAATGGAGAGCCATCTGCACACAAGATAAACATTCCATGGTGTGGAAGGAAGTTTCCATCAGGTACTGAGAAAACTGCTGGAGAATGTTTGTCCCCTCTGTAGCAACGACGTTTGCCCGACTCTTGCTGGCAGAATCTCAGGTCATTTGAAGTTCCCAAGGGGACTTGAACACAAAGACAATTAGAAAGACCCTCTCTTATATTTGAAATCAGTTCTGTTTGGAATTTACTTAATAAAGCTGTCTTAGACAGTTTTAACAAACCTCTGCTGTGTCACACAGCATGTTTGTATGCTCTGATTCTGTTCTCTTTTACCATCCGGTCTTACAGAGACTCAGAGGGGAAGGATGGAGCACGGCTGAGCTGCCCTGGGGGAGCCATGAGTTTCTGGGTCTGAGAGGCCCTGTGAGCAGGAATGAAGGTGACACTGGAGGAGCACATTCTGGCCACAACCTTTCCACTGTAGTAATGACCACAATTTGCTCATTTTTCTTAATACCCACCTCAGCACACAATTTTAAAAATAAAATAAATCCTTAAAAATGATATATTTGAAAAAAACAACTTGGATTATCACACAGCCTTCACCTCATCTGACATTATGTATGAAATATTTACAAGGCATATTCCAGAGATGTAAAGAACATGGTATCTGGTGAGAGGATTTGAATTCTTCGCTCATGTCTAGAGTTCTTGGCTCATTTGCTAGTTGGAGAGATGGCTCAGAGGTTAAGAGCACTGGCCACTCTTCCAAAGGACCCACATCTGATTCCCAGCACCCACATGGCAGCTCACATTCATTCTGTAACTCCAGTTCCTGTGATCCAGTGCTCTCTTTGCATCTCTTTGGACAGTGCATGCACAGGGTACACAGAAATACACACATCTATACACATAAATTTTTAATTTTTAAAAAAGGATAGAAACTAATATTTGTTTCAGGGGTGCAGACCTTATATGTCATGTCTGTCTGTAGTATGCTGAGTCCCTGGTTTCTGGACACCTGTGTCCTTCACACACCTGTTCTGCTGCCACATGGCAGGCAGGACACCTGTGCCCCTCACACACCTGTGCTGCCGGACACCTGTGCCCCTCACACACCTGTGCTGCCGGACACCTGTGCCCCTCATGCACCTGTGCTGCTGGACAACTGTGTCTCTCACGCACCTGCACTGCTATCTTTTTTTCTTTTTATCTGAATAGGAAAGAAAAAGTCCAAATTTAAAACTTTTAAGAAACTGTTTGGGAAGAAGAAGAGAAAAGAATCACCCTTGCCCACAGGAAACAGCACCTGGAAGCAAAATCCGGCCAAGAGCGAGGTCATCGCCATTGAGGAGTCGGGGCCCATGTATGACTCTGAAGATGAGCTGGAGTAAGTTGCTTTCATGTGCGTCTGGCTTGTGAGCCTCAAGAGGAGGGGACATTGGGCACAGGAGGTGTCCATAACTCTTATTTCAGTGCTTTAGTATCTTGTCAGGTTCCTGAGGCTCCTGCCCTCCAGGGTGGTGCGACACCCTTAGGAGTTCCTCAGTATGTGGTTTGTCTATTAACTTTTTCAAACACAGGGATGGAGAAAGGTGGGGGAAACCTGGTTGTGTTCTTGCTACCTGCTGGGCGTTATAAGTGTTTAAAAGATAATGGCAATCGGGGCTGAAGATATGGTTCGGTGGTTAAGAGCACTTGTTGCTCTTGCAGAAAACTGGGATTTGGTTCCCAGCACCCACATGACGGCTGAACCATCTGTAACTCCAGTTCTGAGCTCTCTGATGCCTCTGTACACGTGTGACACACATATGTACATGCAGGCAAAGCACTCAAAAGCATAAAATAAAATTTTATAAACTCTTTAAAACAAATAAGTTCACAGTAAGGCCTGCAAAGATGTTTCCGTATAGGTCTGTAATTCCAGAGCTCCTGTAGCAACATGGGAGGCAGAGACAGGCCGTGCTCCAGAAGCTCATGGGCGAGCAGGCCTTAGAGCCATGGTGAATAACAAAGGACCTGTCCCAAACAAGTTGGAAGGCAAGGACTGCCACCTGAGCTGGCCTCTGATGCGTACCTGGGCACTGTGGCATGTGTGCACCCACACACACACCCAGAGATATGTTTTTTTTAAGAGCACAGTAGCTTCAAAAGATGATATTATGAACCATAACAGAAATCAGCAAAATCAGCCATAAGCAGCCTAGGAGCCTGCCCAGAATTTCACAGCAGAAAGAGCAGGATTGGGATACGGACCCTGGTTTAATTAACCAAGAATGCCCAAGGACCTGGAACACAGTACCATAAGCACACATCTGTGAATTTGAACGCTGATTGAGTAAGGCTAGAGCAAGGCCTGCAGATAGAGAGGCCATGGTGTCTTGTCTGGACCTAACAAATTCAGACACACTGGGGATGGACACTCAGGCAGCTCTGGGGGACAACACTTTTATTTTGTAACTTGTAATTCATCACAATACAGTCCCGTGTCTCTCCAAGTTATCCCCACAGCCGTATTCTGCACTGGTGAAGGAAGCTTGTAATATCTTTTCAATATCAACTCTCATTTCAGGGTAAAATGCCAGCCAGGAGGATATGGCTCCAGAGACAGGGACAGAGCAGCCTGTCTCTAGAGGCAGAGAAGTTATACTGGCCACTTGGTGGCGCTGTAAGACTGAAGATGGAGAACCAACCCCCCCCCCCCCCCAAGAGCTAGCTAGAAGCAGATTGGGTTGTGGGTACCTTGTAAGACTGCAAAGTTGTTGGGGAAGGGGCAGTCCTGGCTAGCCCAGGGAAACTCCAATCTCATCCCATCTCCTGGTATTTAAAAAACAGGCCTGGGAGTGATCTACCCAGCGATAAACAGGAACGAAGCTAGAGGACCTGGCTCTGGGGAAACCACCTGTACATCGGCGGCCATGTTCCTTCTCATAGAAACCCAGGGGAAATGGGACAGAGTCCTTGATACCTGTCTATGACTAGCACACAGTAGGAACTGGTTGACGTTAGTTAATGAAAGAAAGATGGTGGGGATGCCGCTAGAGAGACAGTCAGTTAAGACTGCATACCCTGTTACAGAGGACCTGAGTTCAGTTCTCAGCATATACACAAGGCGGCTCACAGCTGCCTAACTCCAGGTCCAGGCATTCGACCCCTCTGGCTTCCATGGGCCCCTGTGCTCACATGCATCCCCCGTGTGTGTGTGTGTGTGTGTGAGTGTGTGTGTGTGTGTGTGTGTGAGTGTGTGTGTGTGTGTGTGTGTGTGTGTGTGTGTGTGTGTGTGTGTGTTTACACACTCGGACACACTCGGGAGGGAGGGAGGGAGGGAGGGAGGGAGGGAGAGAGAGAGAGAGAGAGAGAGAGAGAGAGAGAGAGAGAGATATTCAGGATGAAATAAAAAAGAAAAGAAAATTTAAAGGTGATTAGAGATCCGGGACAATGAGGTCCTAGAAGGAGCGATGACCTTTCTCAAGGTCAATACTATGGAGAAGACCCTGTCCTTAGTCTCTATGAGAATCTGTCATCAGACTCTGTAAGGGGTGTCCTGGTGCTGGCTTCGTTGGTGACAGTCCCCTGGGTCCCTTTGCCTACAGAACACCCTGCTGTCTGTATCTGCCCTTAGTACACCTGAGCTACAGCTTTTATTCTCCTGATTCTATATTGCTTCATATTAATCTAGATCACTGGTTCTCAACCTGGGGGTCTCCACCCCTTTGGGGGTCGCATACCCCATATCCTGCATAGCAGATATTTGCATTATGATTCATAGCAGTGAAAAATTAGTTATGAAGTAGCAACAAAAATAATCTTATGTTTGGGGGTCACCACAAAATGAGGAACTGTATTAAAACATCCCAGGGTTAGGAAGGCTGAGAACCACTGCTCGAGAGGCACCTGAGATTGAGCTTGGAGAGATGTGAGTGTGTCCTGCCCCTGTATCAAGAGGTCTGTACTCCCTGGGTATCTCAGCTTCACTGATGCTGCAATTCAGCACTGAATCTTGAGTGGTCAGTGTCAAATACTCCACCAATTTTTTTTTTAATTATTTATTCTGGACACAGTGTTCTGTCTAAAGGCCAGAAGAAGGCACCAGATCCCATTACAGATGGTTGTGAGCCGCCATGTGGTTGCTGGGAATTGAACTCAGAACTTCTGGAAGAACAGACAGTGTTCTTAACCTCTGAGCCATCTCCCCAACTTTATTTCTCTGTATCCAGTTTCCTGTTACACCAAAATGCTTGGTTTGTGACAAAATTGCTTTCTGTTTTCCTCCTATAGCAGTGACTTCTCTTTCCCTGTTTCTACAGTGATCCTCCTACCTCTGACTCCCCAGTACTGTGCCATGATGTGCCATTGTGTCTGCCATAAAAATTAGGCTTTTTCCCCTAGTCTGAGAGGTTTCCCTTTTTGATTGACTTTGTGTCCTGTGTAACTCATTACATATTTCTGAAGACAAAATTGTAACTGTTGTTACCTTTGACCCTGTCTCTCCAACCAGTTCTTTCCTTCCCACTTAAAGAAACCACACTCCTGTATCTGCCACTGTATTGATTTTTATTTTAAAAACCATTAGCAGGCAGGTGCACGTGCTCAGCACACGCTTGCATGTATAGCTGCCTCTGCTCAAACACAGCTGATTGCCACACTCTTCTGTCCGGTGTGTTCTGGTTTTACTTGGTGTCCTCTGGTAAGCCTGAGCCAGTTCAGACTCCTCACCTTGTCCATCCCCGGCCCAGTCCTCCACTGGACACTTGAAGCTCATTGTATTTGACAGCTGCTGAGGAACACGTGTTGTTTGCCATTGTATTGATACTGTAATGACGAATGACAGTGCCCGTCGCCCCTCATGTTGTTTCTTTCTGTCTTTTCTGAGGCCTCTTCCTGCTGCCTCTACTCCTAGTTACACCTGGACTGGAGATGCTTGGTCAGTAGTTAGGGTTTCCAGAGGGTGGACCCAGGCTGTTGACTGTAGGAAGAAAATCTAGGCATATGTATAGCCTTGGAGTTCAGAGCATGTGCTCTCTGGGCTGAGTCTTCTGAGCGCCTGTGAAGATACACCCTTCTAGGCACTCTGGATTTCCACTTGCAAGCTGGCTATTGCAGGCTAGAAAGGAAACAACACACACACACACACACACACACACACACACACACACACACACACACGGCATTACTAGCACAGTTGGCTATACAGTAGGACGGGCCACACCTCTGAGTCCCAAGTGCCTCATAGAGGACAGGATGTCCAAGGAGAACAGGGTGGGGCTGCCGCGCACACGATGTCCCGTGTATGCAGAGGCTGCTTTCCTTCCTTAACTGACGTCTTGGGCGCCTCCTTCCACCTATTATTCCGTAGGCTAGGAACTTCTGATGGCTAATCCCCACATCCTCTGAGAGCATTTTATGAATGTCCTGGGAGCTGTTTTGAATCAGGTCCTTGGGCTTGGAGCCGGGCTTCCACGCTTTGGGTCACAAGCACAGTGGTAGGATGTACAAACTACCAGGTCCTCAATGCAGGAAGCATCTCCACAGACCTGCAGTTCTTGTTTCTGTGGTCTGGGTCATCTTGGGGGTGCTATGCCTCCAGCCTCCAGCTTATGGACAGCACGTTAGCTTAGCCCACAGTCCACAGTCCCACATTCCCAGGACATCGGAGACAGATTCCCATAGGACCAAGCCAGCGCCACACTTTCCTCTCTACAGGCTTGCGACTAGGACCTCACACCTCCAAACTTTCATTTTTCCACTAATCAAAAACTTCTACAACCTTCAAATCTCTTAGGAAAATGGCCTTCTGTAGGTTCTGACTAGTGTTTGACAAGGACAGGGACAAAGGAGCAGCTGCTAATTTAGTGTGACAGAGGGCTTTTGGCGGGATAATATGCATTCATTCATCTGCTCTCTTATTCTGAGTCCCTAGGATCAGGGACAGATGGAGGTGGCAGAAGCTCACAGTGGCTCTTTTTATCCTAGGGAATCCAGGGGCACTATGGGCAACCGGGCCCTCTCCCACGACAGTATTTTCTTTCCTGAATCGGGACAGGACCCTGCTCGGCCCGTGCGGGTGTTCTCCCAGGAAAATGTGTGTGACCGGATCAAGGCTTTGCAGGTAAGGGTTTGCTTGACCCCTTCACTCGGTGTCTGTCCAGTGTTAACCCAGAAGTGATCTCAGCTTAGCATTTTATACAGTTGAAAGTAGGGTCACAGGTTCTTCACGGATCTCAGGCATGCAAGTTAGTCACATTCTGACTCACTGTTGGTGTCTGCCTAATAAATTAGAACAGTGGTGAGGGAGCTGGGGACAGACATTCAGGTCAGGGCACTGTGCGACGGGCCTGAAGTTATTTCCTGAATGAATGAATCAGAACAGGAAGGTTTGTTGCTAGGTATTGTTGATGAAAATACTACGAATGGTTATTATTCCTTCAATCTAGTCAAAGATACAATGTAACGTGAAGTTGGGGCCACCACCTCCAGGAGGCCTTCCTATCAAGCGGGCAGAGGAAACCGGCATGAGCTCTGAGGATGATGGACTGCCCCGAAGCCCCCCAGAGATGTCTTTGCTGCATGATGTGGGTCCAGGCACAACTATAAAGGCGAGTACAGTCTGTGCTCTCGAATATTTCCACCCACTAATCGGCTAGGACTCTGGAGGCCCTCCATGTCTCCAGGCAAGGTCTCTTGAGTCGGGGAGACTGCGCTGCCATTTTGTGTGGTTGTGTGGTCAGTCTGGTGCCATCTGCCCTGTGCCTTGTCTTTCTTGTCTGAGCAGATGCCCAGACCTAGAAAAGAAGAGAAGTGGCTAACTCTCCTCTGTGTCTCCCCTCCCATGAAACTGGCCAGAGGACAAAGAGAACAGTAAACACTGAATAACATTCAACTCTGTTCCTGAGTCCTGGCCACAGGAGCCTGTTGCTTTGGGCAAGTCACATGAAGCCCTCTGGGGAAAAGGCAGCCCAGGGAGTTTGACTAGCAGTGTCTGACCTCAGCCACTACAGGAAGTGATCCCAACTGTTGTACTCCCATAGACTCGATCTCACGAATAAACACCCCAGCATGCTCATGAGGCCATTTTTGTTTGTGGTAAGAACGTCAATATCCATTTGATGTATGCATATGTAGAAGACAAAACGGATGGCCATTTTCTCCATATCAATAAGCCATGCTAAGGGCAGATATAATGGGAATGATCCAAATTACATTGGTAAGAACAGAGTTGGTGTGTGATAGCTGTGCAGAACGCCTGCTTTGGGCACCCGTGGATCCCATTCACCCCTGGCCGGGCCAGGGCATTGCTTACAATGTAACTATAGAGTTACCACTTCTGGGTTGTTTGGAATTGTATTCAGTAACCACTCAACTTTGGTACTCAGAGTTCCCTATTTCCCGACATAAGCTAGTTCTTTTTTGTAGTTGTGAGTCCCCAGAATATTAGTAATGAAAAGTCAGGACTGTGGCTAATTTTAAGCCAGCTCTAGGGGTTGACAACTCCCCTGGAGCTGCCTAGAATATTACTCCCAGAATTTGGCTTCAGAGAGAGTCTGTTCCTGCTTACAATCAGAATGGGGTCTGGGGCCAGTAGGCTACCGACCACACCTACTCTCCAACTTCAAGAAGGGCTGGATGATGGGAAAGGCTGCCTTACTCTGTGGTGTAAAACACTCCTGTGTACAATCGCGCTGTCCCCTTTCAGAATTAGACATGGTTATGTGTCAGGCTCTGTTTGTGGGGAACTGCCTGCTGATTCATTTTTTACTTTACCCTCCTTCCTCTATCTCTTGAGTCTCGGACTTGAGTTTCTGACTCACAGAAGACGATTTTATCTGCAATCGGCTGCATCCGGTGGGGTGGGGTTGCGGGGAGAAACTTCATTTTTGAAGACAGAGCTCAACTCCAAACCTGATTGCCATTGCAGAGCACAAATTTTAATTAGTCAAATGAGGGGTCACTGGTGCTGGGCCTGCACTTACCTAATTTTTTATTCCTGTGGTTCTGACTTTTTATTTTAAAAACTCTGAGGTTTTACCAGTTATTGGGTAGTACACCAAGTCTACCTTCATCATAGGAAACCAAAGCTTGGGAATAGTGGTGCACGGCTTTAATTCTAGGCGGAGGCAGGTGGAGCTCTGTGAGTTCAAGGCCAGCCTGGTCTTAGACTGAGTTCCAGGATAACCAGGGCTACATAGAGAGACTTTATCTCAAAAAACAAACAAGCAATAATGTTAACCTGACAGTGCTCCAATAGAAACATGCAGGGTTTGTTATTATTATTATTATTATTATTATTATTATTATTTATTATTATTATTATTATTATCATCTTTGTTTGCATGCTTGTTTTAAAATGGTGGGGTTGTTCTCGGAACCTAGAAGATGGATTCCAAATTCTCTCTCTTGCCCCTTGTACTGGCTGGTTTCATGTCAATTTGATGAAAGCTAGAGTCATCAACGACAAAGGACCCTCCGTTGAGGAAATGCCCCCATGAGATCCAGCTGTAAAGCATTTTCTCAATTAGTGATCAATAGGGGAGGGCCCAGTCTATTGTGGGATTTATAAGAAAGCAAGCTGAGCAAGCCATAAGGAGCAAGCAAGCCATGAGGAGCAAGCCAGTAAGCAGCCCCTGCATTAGCTCCTCCCTCCAGGTTCCTGCCCCATTTGAGTTCCTGCCCTGACTTCCTTTGATGCTGTGGAAGTGTAAGCTGAATAAACCCTTTCCTCCCCAACTTGCTTTGGCGGTGTTTCGTTGCCACAGTAGAAACCCTGACTAGGACATCACACAACTGAGTTGTATGCACCACAGCGTCCGCGCTTTGCTGTGAGACACAGCTTTGTAGGACAGCCTGCTGCCGATGCTCACCAAGTAGAGGCTCGCTGTATTCAGTGGGGCAGGCATCTTAGGATGGTCTCTCGTTCTTCCACACGGCTGCTAAGGCTCTCTTATCCCCTGGCAATGCATTTGCTCACTGCTGACTGCTAGTTCCTCCCCACTGAGGTATAAACTAGTAACATGTCTGAAGCTCACCAGATGGTAGCTCTGTGCTTCCTGTGACCTGCACCCTGATGTCTCAATGCTGGGCCACAAGCCCAGCTTGACAAAAACAGCAAGGTCCTCCACCCCTAGAGACACTGGGCTAGTCTGTTTTGATGGTGAAAGTCGCTAAGGAAAGTCTTCCTGTAAAGAGAAGTGGCCTTAGGGTTGTCCCCACCCTTTGAACTCCCAGTCACTTGCTCCAAAGGATATTCTAAAACATTCCCTGTTGAGAGCCAATTGAAAATACTCTGTCCCAGGTACAGTCTAAAGAGCCCAAAGCACAGCAAAGAGGAGCTGGTAGGATAGCAGTCTCCATCCTTGTCACTAAATTAATGCTTGGTGTGTTTGTTCCTTGTACCATGAAGATCCTAGTGTCCTCATCCCGGCCACAGTCTCCCGACCACATGAGTGATGCCTCTGTCTCATCTCGGACCTTGGATAGCAGCCTGGCACCTGTGGTTGACTTCAGTCATCCTCCAGAATTCTCCTCCTGCCTGGACAACTCTGCAGCTAAACACAAGCTCCTGGTGAAGCCCCGCAACCAGCGATCAAGTAAACTGAGACGGCTGTCTTCGGTAATTGACCTTCCCTTCTGTGGAGGGATGGGGTGGGCAGACATGACAGTCCTACCCACTGCCTAGCCTTGTACCCCGTCTTGTTCATCTTTTGCACCTTGAATTGGACATGTCTCCCGTGCATAAACACCCTTGTCACACATTAATACTTGCATGGATATGTTCATTCCACAAACACCAAGAATCCATGGTGTCATGTGCCAAGCCTGACACCTTCCACTCTTGGACTCCTCTTACCCTGACAGGGCTTAACTCTAGAGAAGGGGGGGAGAGGTCAGGGCAAGCATGGCCAAGGACAATAACTCACGCTAAGAAGGACTCACAGAGTAACAACCTTCCCTGTTCTCTCCTCAAGACACAATTGCAAGTGTTGAAGATTTCATAACAAGCTAGGCTGCTCACAAATGGCAGGGCCCACTTGGGTTTCAGGGAGTTCTTGAATAGAGTGAGTTGTCTGTTTGGAGCATGGGAGGTACTTTACAAACTCAAGCTGATAGGGTTACCTTGGCAAGAATCAGTGAGGTGGAAGATGCATTGAGGATAATTGCAGACACCACATACACGGGCACCTATGTACGTATGCATCCACACAATGTATACAGAAACATACATACACACATGAACATTCCACACACAAGCACACATGCGCGCGCGCACACACACACACACACACACACACACACACACACACACACACACACATGGAAAAAGAAGACAAGGAAAGAGGAATAAAAAGTATTCTTATTAAAAGAAGAAACCTCTGTCTTACACAGTGAAACACTGGATATCAAGACTGATTTTTATTACAAAGTTGAAATATACCTGAGTGCATCTGGCTGAGCCCCTCGGCCCCCACCACAGCATAAGTGGCTAGGGATAACTGCCAGTTATGTCTTGGTGTTTTGCCCTGTCACACAGAACTGTGCTCTGCCTGTGAGACTAGATGCAGCTGGAGCAGAACACCTGTAAAAGTTCACACTTTCAGTTTCTTACACCACCTGGTCCTCAGGCTCAGCCAGGCCATGTGGAGAGTAGGGGATGTTGTCAATCCGTTTTTATAGGAGCACTGACATTGGATGACTTGTTCTGGTCTGGTGACTGGAAGAACTGCCAAAGGTTATGACCCAGAGCTCAGACAGAGACCGCCTCCTCTCGACCCTCTGTGTTGCTCATGGCTTGGCAGCTTCATCTTCTGGGGAATTACTGTATGGTGTACTGTGTACTTCCTGGTGACACAGGTATAATGCTAGCCCCAACCGATTCTACATCATGGTACAGGCTGAACATTTCTGGTTCCAGAGTGCCAAACCACTTCGATGCCACCCCCCCCCCCAGGAGGAAATGTCAAGGAGATAGATTATCTAGATGAAGTGGATACAGTGTACCCTGGCAGTGATGGAAAGGTTGAGCCACTTCCTGCTGCAGCCAGCCAGAGGTCCTAGGCCATGCAGAAGCTGTTTTTCTACCCTTTGGGTTCTATTCAGCATCCAAGGACTCCCTCTGGAGAGCACACTCCCATGCCAGCCTTCATCCTGGTTTATCCCCCACGTCACCTCTTGTGGCTGCTGGTAGCCCAGCTGGAAGGTGCTCTCCCCACACCAGACCCCAGCAGTCTGCTGAACCGGCCTGCATTCTGTGACTAATGGCTTCAAATCATGGCCCCGAGCCTCAGCATCGCTGATTTCCTGTAGTAGTAACAAGAACCTGCAGCTTTTGGAAACCAAACCAAGCCTTGTATAGATTTCTTCCTGCAACTTCTTTTGAAATCCAAGAGAAGAGAATTGTGAATTTTGGCAAAAATTAGCTTAGGTATGCTCACCAACATCCCAGACTTTAGCAAGCAGATGCCATCTGGAAAACGTTAAAATAACGTCTTGGGGTTAGAACACTTGCCTCGATCTGCAAGGCCCTGGATTTGGTCCCTAGCATCACCAAGATAAAAATAAAACATCAGCAACAAGAATCAACTCTAACGTAGCCAAGGTCACCTTAGAACACAGAACCACAGAGCACTGTTTAGTGCAACACCCTGACTGATTCCCAAGGCCCAGTGTCATGAGCATTTTAAAATCATCAACCACAGGAGCATTCATCCTGAATAATTTTCACATACTGCCTTTGCGGGCCCTGAATCCATCTTGATTTTTGTTCCCCTGAGAGGAGAGATTGAGTGAGTGGTAGCCAAGAGGAACCCAGGTCCAGATCCCAGTTCTTTCAGAAGAAGGAACGCCACGAAGTAGTGTGGGGCGGTGCCCTAGAGGCCAGAGCAGGTAGCATCACAAGCTCGAGCAAGTTTATCTACAGAAGGTAGACCTAGGGGCTCCGCAGCTGCTGGGAGACTTCCTGGAGGTACAGAGCCAGAGGCAGCATCTGCCACAGTGGTAGAGCCAGAGAACCTAAGACTGAAATTTTTAGATTTTGTTCTATGGCTGGAAATTCACCGTGTTTGACCTGATACAAATGACTTTTTAAGAAAACTGTGTAGTTTTTCAATGAGGGCACGTCTTTGGAGAGCAATGCCGTGGGTCTTGGTACTGAGCCCAAGCCCAGAGAGTGCCTGCTCACCTAGGAATACCTGTTACCATAAGTTAGCTCAGTCTTGGCCAAAGTACCATGCCTTGGCTCTCCAAGTACAAAGATAATCACAAACCTCTCCTCACTCAGATACATCTAGGGGAAAACAGAATTAATGGGAACCCAACACAGGCAGATAGTTGCTCCTTTTTGGTCCTTGTCCCTCTGTTTGGCTCTAGACAGGCACCTATTTGGACACTTCAGCTACTGTTTTTTTGTTTGTTTGGTTTTTTTTTTTTAAGACAGGATCTCACTACATATAACTCTAGCTGGCATATATATATATATATATATACACACACACATACATATACATATATATGTGTATATATGTGTATATATATGTATATATATAGTTTTTTCAATGAACTATCATATATCATATGATATATGAACATATATATCATGCTTTCTGACCTCAAACTCTTAGAGATCTGTCTGTCTGCCTCCCTAGTGTTGGGATTAAAAGTGTGCAGTAACATATCTGGCGGCATGAGTTGCATTTAGGTTGAGGGGCCATGGATCGCCTGGCTTTATGAAACTCATGTAAACTCATGAGGGAAGCTGAAGAACATCAGACCTCTACTTCAGTACCAGCCTTTGAGGGCCACTGTTTGTCTAAACTACATTTAGCCTTAGAGGAGGCGAGGACGAGATAGGCCGTCTATTTGCTGCCGTGATGATATCTCTGACCTCTATTTCTCCTAGAGGGCACAGTCTGAATGCCTGAGTGATCTGTCATGGACCCTAGAGGAGGAAGACTATGAGGAGAAGCCATTAAGCCATGTCAGCATGGGGGAGAGCCCGGATGTTAGGCAGCAGGATTTGATGCCAGGCAGAAGGCCTGAGTTTGGGGGACCTACAACCTTGCTGTCACCTGGAGGGGCCTGTGCCCGGCGTGCACGCCTACAGCACAGCATGGCAGTCAGTGCCAGCATGGATGAGGGGCGCTCTCCTAGAGATGGACCCTCAAGCCTTCTGGCTACGCCAGAGGTCACTGAGCCCATGGCCGTCTCAGCCCCATGCATGGGGTCCCCATCTCTGCCAGAAAGTTCTCCAAACCATATTCCTCATGGTGAGATCCAGAAGGAAGAGCTGTCCACTGGAGGCCTGCATCCCCTGGTGGAGAGTACATCAGAGGAGGCGCCTTGTGGTTCTGGAGATGCAGGAAGCCCACGATCTACTGATGTCCCTGAGGGGGATGTGGTACCTTCCACAGAGGGCTCTGCACTTCCTGAGGGAGACCCAGCAATTCCTGAAGGAGACACAATACTCCCTGGAGGAGATACTATACCCCCTGAGGGAAACACAACACCTCCCAAGGGTGTCATGGCACCTCCTGAGAGAGACATGTCACCTTCCAAGGACAACATGGCACCTCCCAAACAGATCATGGCACCCCCAGAGAAAGACATGTCACCTTCCGAGGGAGACGTGGCACCTCCCAAGCGGATCATGGCACCCCCAGAGAGAGACATGTCACCTTCTGAGGGAGATGTGGCACCTCCCAAGCGGATCATGGCACCCCCAGAGAGAGACGTGTCACCTTCTGAGGGAGATGTGGCACCTCCCAAGCGGATCATGGCACCCCCAGAAAGAGGCATGTCACCTTCTGAGGGTGAGGGTGAAGTGGCACCACCCAAAGTGATCATGGAGCCTCCTAATAGGGACACATTATTTCCAAAGGGAGACACACCACCTCCTGAGACTATCACTGATACCAACTTGGAGACACCTTCAGATACAGAGAGACAGGACCAAAGTGTCCAGAAGGAAGAGGAGCTGACCTTGGTGGTACCCAGGCCTGAGGAAGAGGAGACAGAGTCTTCCACAACCCCTGTCCCAAGCCCTCTGGTACCCAAGAGCTGCCTGAAGCACAAAACCTTGGTCTGCAGTGGGTCCCCCGTAGAGTCTCCTCTGAAAGAGCCCAGCCCAGCAGTCCAGGACAAAGCAGTTGCACCTCCAGCTCGCCCTAGGCCTACACAGGCTGCAACCTCAGGAGGTCCAGAGAGGGCAGCCATGGGGAGAAAGAGCGAGCGGAGTGCGGAGCCACAGCGCAGTGTTAAGAGGTTCTCTGTGACCTCGAGCAGGGCACGTGCACGTGCCAGCAGCTCTCGCCTTCCAGAATATTCTGCGCACGTGCCTGCAGGGGGCCGGGCACCCTTGCTGCGAAGTGGCCTTGCTTGGAAGAGTGAGGCAGCACTTGATGACCTTCCAGTGCTGCCAAAGCCACAGGACAGGAAGACAACAGGTGGTGACCCTCAAAACTCAGGGGATGTGGGGGCCAGCCAGGCAGGACCGGGCAAGAGCCCCCAGGATGCTGAGCCATGTGCCTCCTCTGTGCAGGAGCCAGCCTCTGGGGAGGACCAGAGCCCTTTCCCAGTCAAGCTGCGGTCCACCTCACTCTCACTCAAATACAAAGACAGCTCTGCCCAGGAGGCCAAAGCCATCAAGAGGTACAGCGCCGAAGTTAGATTGGAGAAAGGAAACCTGGCTCTGCTCCCCAAGGATGAACAGAGCCACATCGGGGCTGCCCCCTCACTGCGAGGCTCCAGATCCCCCAATGGCCAAGGGAAAGGAAAGACCAGGTCTCCTGAGCAGCCCAGTACCAAGCCACCCCTGCCCAGGAAGCCACTTCTGCAGAGCCTTACCTTGCCACACCCACCCGCAGGCCTGGATGCCAGCCCTGGGGAGTCCGAGAGACTCATACCGGTCATCCTGCCTCCTGAGCCCAGGAAGGAGAAGTCGCCCCATCAGGGAGCTGGTAAGAGCCTTCCGAGATGTTTGTTGTTGGGAATAGTTGGGTCTTGGGGGAAACCATGTTGCTGGGATGGTCACAAAACCTGTAAAAACAGGTTCAGACCTTAGTACAAAGAGAATTGGAGGAAAAGGTTAAAATTTCTTAGCACTGCTGACATTTGGCAAGTTGGGGAGCTCAGGCTGCTACTCTGGCCTGCACAGGCCCGGGGTTCAGTCACTAGCGTGGGAAAACAAAATGATGGAGACTTAAGAGTTGGGGCCATAGTGATGGCTCGGTGATTGATTAACTGTTCTTGCTGCCCTGGATAGGACTGGAGTTTGGTTCCCAGGTAACTGGTAGCTCACAGCTAACTGCCCTGAACTCCAGCTTCAGGGGTTCTCGCATCTTCTCTGGTCTCTGAAAGCACCTGGGCTCATACATGCACACGCTACAAGCAGATATACCTATACACATAGATAAAAATAAGTATTTTAAGGGAATCGGGAAGTATAATGAAGATAGATGGTCAAACACCAGGCCTTTGTGTGAATGCAGAAAAATCATATATGTTGACATAATAGGGCGATCTGAAATCTAAGTTGTGGACTATTCCCGGGTTCTAAATGGGGGATACAAATGCTTCTACTGTATGTCTCAGAAAGCCAACAATGTGTGTGCTAATTTTGATGCAGGTTTTCCCTGGGCCTAATCTCCTGGGTCTTGAGAGTTCTTCTGATCTTATTCCCCCAAGGAAAACTTTCTTCCTCTATCCTAATCAGGCCTCTGCATGGCCTCACATGGAAATCATGCTGTGCATGACTGGAGTCATAGGAAGGTTAGACTTTACTTCCTGTCGCCCAAGGGAGATGATGTTAGGTTCGGGACACTGCTTAATAACCTTTAAAAGGAACTGTCTTTAAGATGAACAGGGGCAAAATAAGATGAGTTGTATCCCTCTTTGATTTATTCATGATATTTCAGATCAAAAGGAATCTGTTAGAACTATGTATCTGTAACTCAATTACAGAGGCCACTTATTGCTGGCTTATGTTATTATTGGAAAATAAGACTATGTACAACTGTTGGGTGGTGTGTGTGTGTGTGTGTGTGTGTGCATATGCACGTGTGTGTGCACACGTACATGTATATATATGCACACACAAGAACACAATGCACATGTTTGTGCCTGTAACAGAGAAATTGGGGCCTTAGCAACAGTTTTTCCATGGCAGATTTTATTTTAGAATGTTCCAGGCTATTTTTAAGTAGCTCCTATAAGACCAAGAGTCCACTTAAGCACTGCACTGTGGGACAGACAGGAAGCCGAGCTTGGCGGCTCACTTGGGGAATCCGGAACCCTGACAAAAGAAGAATGTGCTCAAGGCAACATCATCAACACAGGTTCAAAGACAAGCCGATGTTCTCCGTGTCCACATAGGATGTTAGAAAAGTGTGACTTGGACACGGCGTTTCGAGTTCCTACAGGACTCAGAAGCTTTCCAGCACTGTGGAGAGGCGCTTTCCTGGACCCTGGGCCTTTGGCTCAGTCGGGAACTTTTGAAACCTCGGTAACCACTGCATCAGCAAGGGAGTCTGACAGAAGGGTCAGGTCCCACATGATGATCCGCTCTGCACAGTTTCAGTGTGTTACTGGGGCAGCTGTAGAGTGATCCAGAAAGCTGTTTTAACAGCAAGGAGAATTGCTTTGTAGGTGAACGTTTGATAGCAATATCATCCGCTCATGGTCCAGGACTAGAAATGTCTCTCAGGGGCCTAATGAGAACTCAGGGTCATAGCTAGAGCTAGAAAGGAAGAAACCTCAGGGTGGCGTTTGGCCCCTTATTTGTGTGTGACCTCTTTGACACTATAAAATGTCCAGGATGGACAGAGGCAGGAGGATTATGAGTTGAAGGCAAGGTTGCCCTAAGCAATGAGACCCTGGCTCATTCATAGATAGATAGATAGATAGATAGATAGATAGATAGATAGATAGATAGATAGATAGATGATAGATGGATGGATGGATGGATGGATGGATGGATGGATGGATGGATGGATGGATGGATGATAGATCTTGCTTAAGTAGTAGAGAGTCATCTTGCCCATCTCTGCATTGACATCTTCTAGTCCATAGAAATAGCAACTGATTTCCAAAGCAAGTGCATCTGGGCTCCTCTGCTGAGCACAGGTAATGGTTTAGATTTCCCTGAGAAGGGAAAAGAGGAGGAGTTGGCCTCAGTCATCCTCTGAGGCTGTGACATGAGAGACCAGCTCCTGGACTGTGAGTGCTGTCTGGTCCCTGGCTCCTCCATTCTACCATGGGGTCTGCAGGCTGCTTCAGACAGACGGGAGCAGAACCTCAGGTCTGTGTGGTGGAGCCTCACGTGGGCAACGGTCCCCACACTCAGATCACTGATGTGGCTTCTGCCTTCATCCTCACGACTCCCAAACTGTAGCAGCTGGAGGCCATTTAATTCATATCAGACATAGAGATAATGAAAGATTTCATGACCGTGTTCATCTGTTTCCTACAGATAAGTTTTGCTATTTATTACCTTCTGGTGGCAGGGACTTTGCCCAGGTTCACAGATAATAAAGTAAGAATATCAATTGTCCCTGATGGGCGTCCAGCTCTAACCTCTGCTCCAGTGACTTCAGCTGGGTTGTCCCCTGCACTGATGTTTTTCTTGCCCTTTCTGCACCCTGTGTTCCCTTTGAAGGGAAAGAGGAACCTTCCCTCGGTGATGAGGGTAGAAAGTGTAGGAATTATTGTAGCAGACACAGGAGCCCAGTTTGCCAAAGGGGCTGGAAATCGTGGAGTTGTGTTAAGTGGTTACACAAGCCCAGTACCGTGTATGTGTGTGTGTGTGTGTGTGTGTGTGTGTGTACGTGCACATGCAAATACACTCCTCAGCACAAAGTAGGCTTATTTATAGACCTGGGCCACAATATGCTGATCTGCCATAAGAGGAAAATGGCCTATCGTTAGCCAACTTGTTCAGTTTCTAAGAAACTCTCCTTGCTCCTGTTGGTCCAGTGCATCTCAGAGTCTAAATTACAGGTCAGGAAACAACTTTCCACACATATAATTAGGCCTTATTTTTAGAAGGAGATAGTGTCATGTTTTGAAAACATCTAGAACACATGCACACACACACACACACACACACACACACACACACACACACACACACACACACCATATAGAAAAAGTTTGCTGTGAGCCAAATATATTGTCTGTCATATGCCTGTAATTCCAGCTACTTGGGAGGCAGAGGCAGGCCAGTGGTAAGTTTGAGGCCAACCACTGCAAACTGGCAATATTCTGTCTCAAAGTAATGTTTTTAAGGGCTAGAGAGGTTATCTCATGGTTCAGCTTGCTTTGCATCATTGTGATAAAACACTGTGACCAAGGACAACGTGGAGAGGAAAGGGCTTATTGGGTTTACACATCCTGACCACAGCCCATAGTCAAGGAAAACATAGGAACTCAAGCAGGGCAGGATCTGGGAGGAGGAACTGATGCAGAGACCATGGAGGGAAAGCTGCTTGTTGGCTTGCTTCCTGGCTCATGTTCACCCACCATTCTTGTCGCTCCGAGGACCACCTGCCCAGGGCTGGCACTCCCTAGAGTGAGCTGGATCCTCTCCTACTGATGTCCCCAAATACGTGCCTACGAGGCCAACCTGATGGCGGCATTTTCTCAGCTGAAAGTTCCCCCTTCCTAGATGGTTCTAGCTTCTCTGTCAGGTTAACCAAAAACTAACTAACTGCAAGTCTCACACGCATAAGACCCTGGCTTCAATCCCCTGGGCCTAGTTTGATTCTTTTGGAGGAATACCCAATGCATCTTGAGCAGTTTTTTGTTTGTTTGTTTGTTTGTTTTTTGCTTCGTTTTGATTTTTGGAAACCCATCTCTGCTCACATTTATGTTTTCTTTCAGCCTTACCCTTCCCTGAGAGTGTTTTTAGCCTGCTGACCTCTGGCTCCCAGCCTTTCCTGTGCTCCTCAATGTCTGTAACTGTCTCAGAAATGGGGACCTTTCACTGTGAAGGAAGAGTTCAGATCAGAGGCTCCCCAATCTCCTTATCCATGAAAGCATCCTATCAGTCTCCCACAATTGAGATCTCATTGCACCATGGTATCTAGAAGAAGACCAATGAGAAGTTCCCCAAGGGAGCTGGAGGGCCTATCACGACACAGAATATGTAAATTTTAAAATATTTTTTAAGCATACAAGACACAGAAGCCTCCTCCTCTACTGAATGTCCTTATTCCCTGTCTGGATGTCATCTAATCCCGCCCTACATAAAGAGACCAATTCCCTCCCACGCACATTACAGTCATGGCTCTGACATACAAGGGTAGGCACACGGATGATTTATGTCACCACAACTTGCTACCTGTACGGCCTGCCATTTGATGTTTGGAGCCTACAATAAAGCAAGGGCATCTTTCACAAGCAGCTTGAGTGGCTTGACCCATCATTTTAAGTGTTGTCTACTATGTGTACCTCCTGACGAAGGACATTGTGCTTGCTTTGAGCTCTTCCCCTCTTGGTCACTGTCCTGGCTAGTTTTATGTCTTCTTGACACAAGCTAAAGTCATTGTAGAAGAGAGAACCTTAGTTGAGAAAATACCCCCCACCAGACTGGCCTATGAACATGCCTGGGGTGCGTTTTCTTGGTTAATGATTGATGTGGCTCAACTGACTGTTGCTGGTGCCAGACTTGGCACTTGTGATTTAATCAAGCAGGCTGAGCAAATCATGAGGAGCAAGCCAGTGAGCAGCACTCCCCCGAGGCCTCTGCCTCCAGGTTCCTGCCTCCAGGTTCCTGCCTCCAGGTTCCTGCCCTGACTTCTTTGATGATGAACTGTGCTGTGGAAGTGTATGCAGAAGTAAATGCCTTCCTTCCCAAGTTGGTTTGGATCATGTTTTGTCACAGCAGGAGAAACTCTAAGACAGTCAGTATACAGTGGCCACCATTCTGGCCAGTTTCACTTCTGAATCACACCGAGGGCTCTCTGGGACAGATTCCCAAAAGTGCACTCTTGTGCACTGTTCATTGGGTGACTCTAGATTGTCCCCCACAAAGACCAGACTGGTCTTCCAGCACAGTGGAAACCGTTCCTCACACCTGCCCCCACCTCCTGGGTATTAGACGAGGCTGGTGAGTCTGTGCCCCACCCCTACCTGGTATGAGGGAAGGAAAAATGTCAGTCATGCCCTACAACTTGATCAGTGAGTTTCTGCCATCTCAGCGGCAAGTGCTGCTACGCTCCCCCTGTCCTCCCATCAACACCTTGTTCTTTCAGCACGGGGAACCGAACCCAGGGCTTAGTGAACACTAGGCAAGTACTCTCACCCCACCCTCTAGACCCCCAGCACAGAACTCCCTAGCTCCTCCTGTCTCCCCTCCAGTTCTCTTCCCATATCCAGCCATGGAGTACTCTTTAAAAATTCTCCATGCCTTCCCGACACACGTGGGGCAGAGTTGTAATTCCTGGGTCAGGCACTCAAGGCTTTTTAGATTAGGGCCAGAGTCAACAATTCTGTATTCTACATTTCTTTGCCTCCCCCTCAGGCCCCAGGTCCCCCCTTCCCCACAGCCTCACCCCACCTGTGGGAAGCACACACTACCCTGACCTGAACAACATGGATTTGAAAGGTTTGCTCTCCAGAGTCACTGGAGTTTCTCAAACTCTGAGTGTTATTTCTTTGTATGTGAAATGAGGTCGCTGCTAATATGGATTATGGGAACAGAACAGCAAACACATTTTACCTGTGACATGTGACGCCCTTCCATAGCACAGAACTATTTTCTCAAGGAAGTGCCAATCTCTTCATCTCAGTGACAAAGAGCACACCATGGCCAGGATTCTTCTTCCAAGCTCAGACCAAAGTGCCAGTCCACAGATGGAAAATCCCAAACTGGATTAGCAGTTCAGGACCCTTTTACCAACCTGTCTTGGATTAGGGGTGGTGGGACTCTGTGGGACTTCTGTAACAAGCAGAGCTATAGCTCATGACCCCCAGTGCAGGGACTCGGCCAGGAATGGACAGCTCTCTTACTCTTGAGTCTCTAGGAGCTACTATGAAACTTCTTGAGAGGCTGGGCTTGTGTTCCCTGCAGTTGAGCATCTTGGAGGATGGGGAGCCAATTCTAGCCACTTATGGATGTTGGGCAGCAGATAAGGTTTCTCTGTGCCCTGTGTGGTCCCAATGCTACCAAGAGGACAAGAGAACCCCAGAGAGAGGCTAGAACCCAGGAGACCTAAAAGTTGACTGGAATTTTCCAGAGTCCTTCTGGACATCTGCCAATCATAGGACAAGCCCAGTAAGAGAGTCTTATAATAAGAACTGTCTTATTCTCCTGCCTACTCTTCCTTCTGGACCTGCAGCCATTGAGAAAGAAACCTGAGCTCTTACCTTCAGGGAAGAGGAAACTCAACCTGACTTAGCTCAGGGACTGTGTGTTCTGGTTTGTGCCTGAGGCAGCTTTGTCTTCCCCTGGCATTTGCCCATTCTCTCGACACAAATTTGATTGTCACAGAGCGGGTGGAGTGAGAGGAGGAAAGTAGTGAGTGTTCTCCAACACACAGGGCAGTCCCTCCATGGTATAGAATTGCCAGCTCCAAAGACAGTACAGAGCCCAGGCTGAGTAACTCTATCTTGTCCACTCAGGGGCAAAGGTTAGTGGGGAGGAAGTGGGTGTATCAGAAACTCATGGAACACACCCCTTAATATGGGGTGCACATTGCTCCGTAAGTGAAGATCAGCAGTCAGAATGGCTGTGTTCTCAACTTAGTTTCGTTTCATTTGGCCATCGGTATTAAGGTTTTCTAAAGGCATTAAGGGTTTACTAAATTGGTGTACACAATACAGTCTGAATAGCCCATCAGCAGTAACACACTTGGAAGGCCAGGAACCTAGTGAGTGCTTGGGCCTTGAGGCTGGGTGCATAGCCCAGCAGTGACTGCCTCACCCCAGAGATGCCATGGACCCAGTAGTTGGTCCATCTACAAGTCTGTGTACCTCAGCGGTACTAATGTGAAGGCCTGGAAGTAAGGCCAGAGAGTGGGTGGGATAATCCTACTTCTATGTCCTTTTGGTCTGGGCTGCTACCAGAAGGCACCCCCTATATTTGGGTTGGGTCCTTCTCACATCCATTAAAGCCAGTAAGACAATCCCACACCAGCTTGCTCACAGGCCAACCTGATACAGACAATTTCTCAACTGAGGACGCCCCTCCCTCAGATGATTCTAACTCACGACATGTTGACATTTAAAGCCAACCGTCCTGGGCAAGTGACTTTGCCCTGTGAAGCTCTGGTAAGGGTCTGAAAAACCCAACGCTGAGGAGAGTTGTTAAGGTCCTTATGAATGCCAAGTCTGCTAGAGTTTGGGTCTTGAATGTCCGTCAAAGCCCCGTGTGTTGTGTGTTGGCGACTTGGTCCTAGCTCCTGGGAGCCTTTTTGGAGACGAAGGAACCTGTGGCAGACAGGCATCCAGGAAAGAGATTAGGTGAGTATCTTAGTCAGGGTTTCTATTCCTGCACAAGCACTATGACCAGAGAAAGTCAGGACTGGAACTCAAGCAGGTCAAGGAAGCAGGAGCTGATGCAGAGGCCATGGAGGAATGCTGCTTACTGGCTTGTTTCCCCTGGTTTGCTCAACCTGCTTTCTTATAGAACCCAAGACTACCAGCCCACAGATGGTACCACCCACAAGGGGCCCTCCCCCCCTTGATCACTAATTGAGAAAATGCCTTACAGCTGGATCTCATGGAGGCATTTTCTCAACTGAAGTTCCTTTCTCTGTGATAACTCCAGCTTGTGTCAAGTTAACACACAAAACCAGCCAGTACAGTGAGCCTTTGAATTGAATATTGGGACCAGAATCCCTTCCTGCCCTCTTTTGCTTCCTGGATCCCATGAAGTGAAGGCTGTCCCTGGCTTCTGCTGGCATGCCTTTCACCATCACTGACCCAAAGAAACAGGACCAAGTGGCCTTTGAGATCCTGATACTTTGAGCCAAAATAAATATCCCCTCTGTTTAAGTTGGTTCTGTCTAGTGCTTTGCTGTAGTCCCAGAGGATTAGCAGTGCCTCTCTGAGAAGCAGAGTAGAGTGGAATTCGGTTCTTATATCTCTCTGGTGGAGAGGCCTTACCCACCTGCTCAGGCATAGTGAGGGAGGTCCCAGCTGTGTAAAAGAAGGGAGATCTTCACCCCTCAGTCAAGGGCCATCCATCTCTGCAAGTGGCTACTTAGTCCTTCTTGGTCGCTGGGGGCAGTTCTCATGGGGTTCCAGCTGTCATTGGATCTTCTCTGGAGGGCAGAGGCAAGGACTCTCGTGGAGGGTGTTTGTGTGTCTTGTGGGATACATGGAGTGGGGGTCATACAGTCAACAGTCTTCTTCTTATTATTATTATTCTGCTACAGCTCAAACTTATTTTCAAGTAATTGTCCCCACATCCTGTGTTCTTGCAGGATCACTGCTCCATCTGAGGCAGGTGATAGGGACCTGCTGGCTGTGGGCTGACAACTGGGCTTGGGACACTGCTTTTTGCCCAAGAGACTAGTTTTAATTGCATAGTTAGTGGCAGTTGAGAAAAATAATGTCCTTTGAGTCTAGCACCCCCACTAACAACACACCCAGGATCCCAGGTGCCCACTGTGAGGTGTAGATGTTGGGCTGGGCCAGTCTGGGGTGTTTGCCCATCTTGCCTGGGCAAGCATTTAGAAAAGCTATGTGTGCATAAGGGACAAGACATTTGTACCTTAGGATGCCCCCAGTAAATGTGCTTGCACACGGGTGACCAGATTCCTGGCCCCACCCCACATAGCTTTCCCAGATGTGAGTCATGGGTTATTTTGTAACCACCTCTGGGCAGGAGGGCTTTAAAACACAACAGCAAACTAGAACAATGACCCATAAACTAAGCCTTCCATTCTGAAGATAAACACTCCTTCCGTGTACTGCAGTTTGACCGACCAGCATGTGCCCTGTGCAAATGAGTAAGAGCAAGGTAGTTATAGCTGCTAACCGTGACACAAAGGGTGGTGAGCCAGCTGGACCCCACGGCTGTCACCATGCCGGGATATAAGCAGGAGTGACAGTCCTCTTAGAGACCATTACATTTGGTTATTTGGTATGTGCATATATACTTACAGGCAGGGGTACATATGCTACATACAGGCTGCGTGGGGGGGGGGCAGACAACAACTTTTGCAGGATAGTTGTTTCCAGCATCTAAGTCCTGGGGGTGGGGGTGGGGTCTTCAGGATTGGCAGCAAGTACCTTATTGCTGAGCAGTCACTGGCATGACAGCCTTTTCTTCTGCCCTTCTTGTGGGTTTGAAGACAAAGAGGTCAGGCAGAGGTCAGGCAGAAGTGAGTTTCTCACTCGAGGGTGGAAACCACAAGAAGCCTGAGGCGGCAGAAGTCAAGCCTAGCATACCCTGGCCTCTTGACCTGAGGAAGTCACGGGGTGAGGACAGTGTGGCCCTTTTGGCCTTGAATGCTGCTAAGGAAGAAAATTTGGAAGTGGTGGATGTCTTCCTGGGAGCTAGGGAGTGAGGAGAGGGGCCACCATCAGAAAGGCAAGTGGAGGGAAACCACAAGAGACCTTGGAGGCTGCGGGGTAAAGAGAATGGGAAGGAGCTGCCAGCGAGGCATGAGATGCCCTTCTTGGATTGTGGAAACAGCTCCCAGGCGAAGGCCTGCCTCATCCCCCTGTGTGGGCAGGGCGCTAGACTCCTCTTCCTGACCAGTGTTCAGCTCCTAATGAATCCAGATGATCTGACAGCTGTGTTTGTATTTACTTTTGTGTGCTTTTGTGTCATATGCATGTGTTTGCATTACTGTATATGTGCACATGTGTGCACGTTGTGTGAAGACCAGAGGTAGACACTGGGTGCTTCCTGGGCTGCTCTCCAGCTTGTTTTCTGAGCGTGGGTCTGTCACTGAACTTGACAGTGACCAGCTGGTGGAGACTAGCTGCTCAGCAAGCTCTAGGGCTTATCCTCTCTCTGCCTGCCCAGCACTAGGGTTAAAAGTGTGTGCCACCATGTCTGGCTTTTTGATGTGGGCACTAGGGATCTGAACTCACTGACCTCCTGGGTAAGTACGCCCCTCCAGTACCCTTGTTTATCTGTACTTTATATTGAAGAATAATATAGGTATAGAAAATCCATACATGATATTTGGCCAGAGCATTGAATTTCAAAGTTAAGGGAAGTACAAGATAAGGTCCCTGTGCCTATGTGGTCTTAGAATCAACATCTCAGTACATAAACTTCTTTTGAAAAAAAAAAAACTTATTTACTATGTATCCTTGATCTATTAGCGTTGAACTCAAAACTAACAGTATTGTGACTCATGACTAAAGTACTTTTCTAACATATTTTCTTTGTAAGGCATAACCATCTTGCACTTAGGAATCTGAACAATGTCAGTACTGCTCTTGGTGTGGATTTAAACACTCAGAACAGCGGGACATGGTGCTGCATGCCTTTAATCCCAGCACTCAGGAGGCAGAAGCAAGTGGATCTCTGTGAGTTTGAGGCCAGTCTGGTCTACAGAGTGAGTTCTGGACCAGCCAGGGCCACACAGAGTGTGTAAAACTTAAAATACTGAAAACACCAAGAAAAAGCCCAAACATGTGCCACTAAATAGACCACCAAACATGTGCCACTAAATAGACCACAAAGAGGACATGCGTACAGTGCAGGTGTCGAAACCAGAAGGCAAAATGCCCTCCTGTTACCTCTCATCTAGGAACATGTATGCCAGGGAACTCAGATTTCCTCCTGCCAACTGCATATATCCAGGTAACCACAGAAGCATCTGACCTGGGGTTGCAGATGTGTTTTGGCAGGGAGAGCATCCTCCCTCCAACAGGGAAACAGTGAGCTTTGGGCATTGATTATTTGCTGAATGAGGAAATGAAGGGGTAGTGGGTTCATTCAGGGTTGGAGCTAGTGCAAAGCTCTATATTGTGTGCTTTATGGAAAACCCCTTCCCCCTTTCAGAATAAAGCCTCCAGCAAGCACTGTAAGCCCAAGCTCTGTTTTAAGATTGCCCCATGACTGCTGGTCAGAACTGATGGAAAGCCACTAAAACCCACAAGTGATATTGACCAGGATCTGGCTGTGAGCCTGGACAGATAACAGATAAGTGAATGTTTTAAGAACAGAGCTGAAGTCTTATATGCTGGAAGCCCTAATATAAACCCTGAAGCAAACCTGAGGTGCTGTATTCCCAGTATACAAGATCCATGTCTGCCCTAGAGTCCCCTTAGTGTCTGTCTGTCATGCCCACCATGTATAGCAGGACTATAGCTGGGGACCTAAAAAACAAGTAGACAGGACCAAGAGCTGTTCTGGTTTCAACCACTTGAGAGACATAGTTGCTAATAAGTCCACTTTAGATCAGAAGTCTTATTGAGCAAACTCGGGCCTCTTCTTCCCTAGAGAAGGTTTTAATTCCTAGAAATGAGATGCATATATACATTTTTACAAGGACGGTTCAGGGGCTGCAAAGATGGCCTCAGTTAAAGCATTTGCCTCACAAGTGTAAGGACTTGAGCCGACTCACAGCAACCCTTTAATATCCCAGCATTGGGGGTGGGGAGGAGGGCAGAAAGGAGGCCCTCTGGGGCTTGCTGGCCAGCCAGTCTAGCCGTATCAGTGAGGTTAGGTGAGTGACCCAATCTCAAAAATAAAGGTGCATAGAGATTAGGGAAGATACTTGGTGTCAACCCCTGGCCTTTGTGTGCGTATATGCACATAAACTTGTGTATGTACTCATGAACACGTGCAAGCACACACACATGGATATGCACATGGGCACACACACACATGTGAATGAGCAAACACACACATGAATGAGCAAACACACACAGACACACACGCACTTGTGTACACGCACACAGTTGCTTCAAGGGCATCACCCACAGCAGTTTACATCCTCCAGTTCCTTGCCTCCCACCCACAACTGTGTTCTTGACAACTCTAAGCTTCCGGGCTCAGCTTTGTGCCAGGAGTCATGTAGGGTGTGGCTCATCATTTGTGTTTCACCCTCAGCCGGTCAGCTTGTCACTTCTAGGATTCTTTCTTGAAAAACGAAACAAGCAAACAAACAAACAAAAAACAGTACCTTAAGTTTGAATTTTAATGGGCACCAAAACCAAGCAAAAGGGGTGACTCTGAGTGGTGGAAAGGGTTTGCCACCTGAAGGTTGGAGCATCCCAAGACCGTGTGAATGGTTAGGACTTGGGGAGGTGGCGTCTTCCAAATACAGATAGCTAAACCACTTAAGTCCACAAGCTAAGCCCATAAGCCCACTTAGTTTTCCCATCTTTTGAAAGAGATTAGAAAACAGAAATCAACAAAATGTTTGTGTTACATTGTTAACAGCAATGACAGAGTGACAGTGGCCACAGCAGCAGCCAGTGGTCTTCTGCACACACTGTAAAGGAGAACAGGTGACAGGTGTCAGGCACCGTGCTGGACGTTGGGGGAGAGGGAGGATGACATCACTGAATCTTTACAAACAGCTGGCGTAGATAGCAGATTGTCTTGCCGAATTTTTACACCTACACTTACACCCGATTTAAGGGGATCAGTCTGCCCAGGAGCATCCTGCTAGCCTGAGGCCTTAAACAGGCCTTTAACAGGCCCCAAGACAGGCTGTGTTGAAGATTGGTGCATTACAGTATTTTCCCAAATGGAGCTTGAGGGAAGAGACTATGTTACTGAGAAGGGAGGAATTTTACCAAGTGTCCCTTTGATGGACATTCACAAAGTGATAGTTTCCTCTGAGCAGATGTCACTTGCCAGTGCAGTGGGGTTGTTTAGACCGAGCTGTGTGGCTCTCCAGCTCCCCACCCCTGAGGTATTTGCCATCTGGAAGTGTTAGTTTGTTCTAAGGCAGATTAGATTGTCCCCTTCCCTGGCAGCTCTGTGGGGAGCCAGCTTCTCTCAGCCCCTCAGCAAAGGAATCACATATATTCCAACTCGCGGTGTCTGCTGTTCAGTGAGAGAAATGCTGACTCTGCAGGTGTTGGTTGCAGACCAAATACTGGAACCAAACAGGAAAGAAATGGCTGCTGACAGACCTTGGCTACTTGCTCAGGTCAGTGCTCCGTGGAGCTGTCTGTAGGTCACACCCTGGCACAGCCTCGTGCAGCTGCAGGGTTCACCCACTGCCGTGGGTCAGCATGTGAACGTAGATACATGGGCACACACCAGTGTAGTTGGAAACATTGCCACGTGATCCGGCCGCAGAGCCCCGCCCTCCCTCGTGGCCCCTCCTCTCGATTGGGCCCCAAAGCCCCGCCCTCCTCCACCCCACCCCCGTGGTCCCTTCTCGCCAACCCCCCTTACATGAAGTCCCATTTAACTTTTCTGCTCGTTTCTTTTAAGGATTTAAACTCTACCTGTACAAGTGTTTTGTTTGTGTTTGTGCACCCTGTGTACCTACAGATGCCAAAGAAGGTGGCACAACTCGCAGAACTGGAGTTCAGATGGTTGTGAGCCACACGTGGGTGCTGGGACTCAAACTCGGGTCCTTGGAGGGTAGAGCTGCCAGCTCTCTTCCCTGCGTATCTCCCAACCCTTTATATGCTCAGTTTAAAAATCTCTTAGCTCAGATGAAATTATATAAGTGCAGGGTATAAGGAACTTTTATCAGAACTATGTCTTGTGCCTTCGGGCTAAGAGGTGACAGAGTGTTAGGTCCCCAGCCCTGAGCCTGGAGGCAGTGGGAGACCATGTGACATATCAGACCTGCTGAGGCTGGCCAGGCCCTCAACAAGCTCGGAAATAAAACTGGAATAGCAAGTTCCTCAAGTTGTGAATTTAATCTTATCAGAACTGTTCAGAATACTTGTTAGCTGAGAAAAATTTCCAAGTGAGGCAGCTGCCTCTGGCCAGCGCTCACTGAGATAGGGATAGGTGGGGTGAGGGTGAGGGCGAGACACACAGGAAGAGAGCTCAGAGGGAGCTCCTGGTCACTAGGGTGAAGAAGTGGCAGGAGAGGGCAAAGAGGACCTTTTAACGAAAACAAAAGCAAATATATACCAAAAACCCAGAGAGAGCCTCTAAAGATTTTGTGGAGAGCAGGAGAAGAGAAACACCGTCAGTGTTAACCATGCAGGCCCCTAGCACTTCCTGTGTCAGGTGAAGACAGATGGTTTTAGAAATGGTATCCCATCCCCCATCAAGTAAATCAGGAATGGGGGCGGGTGGCTGGTCCCAAATGTAGACTCTTATCAAAGACATCCTATCTGTGCATACATTCCAGCTCCTCCCAGAGAGAGTGCCCCAGTAGAAATTAGCTTCAAGATGCACACGTTGGGGTGGCAGTTGCGTCTCGTGGTTTTGGTGGCTCAGACCAGAGCAGGTAAATCTATTTGAGGCATCTTTAGGAAAAACTGCAGTTTGCCAAGGAAGAGAAATAATATCATCAGAGAGGCTTTGGCTCAGGGGGTAATGGGAACTGAAGTCTCTCTGAGACTCCACTCCTCAACCCCACCTCTCCTCAGCCCCCTCAACCAAACAAAGCAATATAACGTACCTTGAGTGGGAGAGAAGCTTGTGGGTGGGACTGAAGGGAAGAGTGGGGCTGTCTTGTCTGCCTAAGATTGGTTCCTTTTGGCCTTTATCACAGAAAAGAGTCAGCCTCCTGCAGCTACAGGTCCTGGGGCTGATGGGCAACCCACTCCACCCTGGATCACCATGGCCCGGCAGAAGCGAAGAGGACCCCCAGACCTGCCCATCAACCAGGAAGAGAAGCCTGGGTCAAGGCTCCTAAAGACAGAAACTGGAAAGCAAGCCAAGGTGGCCGAGAGGGCCCAGGTTACCAGCTCTTTTTCTGTGCCGCTCGCGGGGTGGGGGTGGGGGAATCTTGGCAGGGTGTGAAGGGGGCAGGTAAGGTTCTCACAGAGGTCCTACATGAACATCACAGAGACCCCGTGCCTACAATGACGGCTGACATGCGCAAAGGCAGTATGTCAGCTTCTGGCCCCCATGACGGAGCAAGCTGCCTCTTCTTTGCCTGTGTGGGCTGGTAGAAATGCAGTGGAGACCTAGTCTGCGCTGGCCTCCTAGGCAACGCAGCTCAGGGAAAAAATGAAGACAGTTAAAACACCGTCTCCCCTCAGACACACGCTAACAGTCACCAGCTCCACCTCAGCTCATTGTGCAGTGATAAATGAACCCTGCTTTTGCTGCTGCCTGCTGGCTTCCCTTTTCCCTCACCTGGGGCTGCACAGTCAAAACCCGGGTTGCATGTTGTATTCAACTGAAAACAGCTCTCAACAACCCCAACAACTGTGCTTAGAAGCAGGCCACGATGCAGCTTGTATAGCCCTCCACTAACCAGCACGATAAGTGGGGTTCTGCTGCATGGGAAAGGGAGCCTGCACTGAGGTAGGACCTGCTTCCCTTCCTGCTAATGCAGTCCTCTAATCCTGCTAATGTATCTACACAGCTGAGACCTGTGTGTCGTGTAGAGGAAGGGAAATCACAGAGGGAAATATTAGCCCATTTCAGCTTCTGCCATATAGCATGTGTCACAAAACCATTTCCTATGCTGTATACCATCTGGGGCAGAGTCTATGTTACACAGGCAAGGAAGGAGCCATCACGAACACGTGGGCTGCAAGGGGGCTGGCACAAGTCATAGCTCTGGCATTTTGATGGTGACGCTGGTGCACAGAGCCCTTTCCAGAAAGTGCCAGCAGCAGGATGCATCTTGGGAGAGACATTTTGTAACTAAGTCACTTGGCGTATTTACCCCCTCTGAGCCTGTATCGTTGGGCAGCACGTGTCATTTTGTGTCTCCGTAGGAATCAGTGAAGCAGGGTGACTTCGTCCGGAGCAAATCTTTCCTGATGACCCCTGCAAAGCCTGCTGTGACCCAGAGGCAGGGGTCAAAGCTGAGCCTCAAGGAGGGACTCCAGAGAGGAATCTCACTGTCCCATCAGAACTTGGGTATGAGATTGGCTTGTATTTTCAAATACTTTGGTTCCGTTATAACCAAGTTCTTCCTGTAATTGGAGTTTGTGTTATTGAATCATTCTGCCATGTTGAGCTGTAGTTTTTTTTTAATACAGCTTTTTTTTTTTTTGAGAAGGAATTTACATGTGATAATGGTCACCCATATTCGATGTGCATTTCAGTGGATGTATCTAATGGTGAGATGACGTGTATTTACAGAGTCCCGCCACCCTGGTGGCAGCCTAAGAATAGAACATCCCCTCACACTGGAAAGAAACCCATTTGTCACATTCCCTTCCCTGGGGGTAGGTGAGCACTAACCTACTTTGTGTCTGTAAGATTTCCCTTTTTGGGAATGTGAAATCATAAAACACGGGCCCCTGTCTCTGCTGTTTTTGAACGTGATTCTAGCTCACGGAGGTGGTATTTGTCACCTTAATTGGTGCTGGGGACAAATCCAGGGTCTCCCGCACACTAATCATATGCTCTCCTATCGAATGTCATCCTGGACATAATATTTTTAAATTTTTATTTACTTTGTATTATAGTCAAAAGACACGAGAATTTTGCTTTTCTAGCTGCCTTTAAGTGGGCGTTTGTAAAGGTGTTAGGCTTGATCCCATGAGCAGCCTACTTCAGGGGTTCTGCAGTTAGACAATGCAGCTTTCTAGACTCACTTTGCTTCCAGAACCATCTACACCTGCTCCGAAACTCTTCCAATCATATACACTGCACGTGTAACGCTTCAGTCTTCACACCTTTCCGTATTGTTGATGGATTGTGTGTTCTGGAGCAGGCTGGAGGCTGTAATGTATATCTAAAGCTATAGGAGAGGCTTAGTGAAAACTCACACTGGGTCTCTTGCTTTTATTTGTTTTGTCTCCCAGCAGCTCAGGCTGCAGCAGCCACAGAGAAGGAACTTCATCAGCTGAAGAGAGCCAGTTACTCAAGCACGGATCAGCCATCCTGGATGGAACTCGCCAGAAAGAAATCTCAAGCCTGGAACGACATGCCCCAAATCATAAAATAGCTTGGCAACCTGCTGATGAAGGATGTCCACTGTATCGACGAGCCACTTAGTTTGAAACTGCCAATAAATCATGGCAAGCAGACTGTGAAACTTACGATTGATTTTTGTCAATGGGTTATGATGTGCTCAGAGAAGAGAGAGGAACCAGGGGGATCAAAGAAGACCAGCAGACAGCCTCAGTGCCGGGCCAGAGCGGCTGTGGCAAGAATGTTGCAAAGTCCAGGGGCACCATTCCTGTGCTGAGATGTCAGTGTGAGCCTACGGTCTCGGGTCTGTGCTGCCTCTTGCCATCAGCAGTGCCTCTGGCCACCGTCTTGCCGTGGACCACCGTTTCGTGTTTACTAATAGGCATGATGTTTATGGTAAAACAGGGATGCCCTTTACAAGAGCAGCTACCTACCTAACAATCCAGTTTCCTGAAGAACCCTACCCAGAGAAGGAGAAGAAGGGACATGGCAGGGTTTGTCAATTCATAGACTGTTTCCAAAAAGAATTTTTAAACTTTTCCACTAGGCATCTGTGTCCTGAACCATTGCAAAATGCATTGCCTGTTTAATAAAAAGTTTCAAACATGTTTCTGTTTTGGGCATAAGTGTTATTTTTGCTCACAGAGAGCATCTGCCAGTGCTGAGGGGAACACCTTCACACCTCAGTGAAAATCCTGACTCGGTTGGGAGTTTGGGGTGTGTTGGGGGTGGTTGGTCGGTTTTTATTGTTCTAGCAAAACATTCGTGTTGATTTTAAGAAGAAAGAAGAATTTGTAGGATTTTTTTCTCATTTGTTCTAAGTATAACATTGTAAGCACATGATTCTTAAAGGCAGTCTTTCCTAGTTTGCTTTCCGCTTTGGTTATAAACATCATAACCAAGAGCAGCTTGGGAGGAAAGGGTTTATTTTAGCTGACACATCCCAGGTCACAGTCCACTCAGGGAAGCCAAGGCTGGAACTCGGAGTAGAAATGGAAGCACAAGCCACAGGGAAATACTGCTTCCCAGCTTCTTCCTGTGGCTAGCTCAGCCTGCTTTCTTATACACTCCAGGACCACCTACCTAGGGATGACTTGATGCCATGCTGGCTAAGGAGGCATTTTCTCAGTTAAAGTTTCCTTTTCCCAGGTGACCCTGGCTTGTGTCAAGTTGGCAAAATAAAATAATAAAGTAAATCTAAGCAGGACACTCTCGATACTTTGTAGCATGTCACCCTTCCAAGCTGCATATTTCTGTTGACAATTGACTCACTGGTACAACAACCAAGAATGTAGAATGTGGCGAAATTGGGCTGGAAGAAAAGTTTGGGATCTCAGAGTTTCTGTGCAATGGCTCCTTAGTAGCTGCTTTAAAATAATTCCAGTTTGTTCCTTCCACAAGCCAGTCTCTATGGGAGTTAATTCAGCTACACACAAAATCAGTCCAACCTCATGATATGTTCTATTACAATTTGATTTTATGTGTCCTAAGGGTTGCCACCTTTAGTCTATTTTTCCATTCTCATGAGAATTCTTTTCCTAGCTGTTAGAACTACACAATTTTAAATTGCATCTGCCTCTGTCGAAGGAGTATGGGACAGTTTCTTTCCACAGACAAAATTGATTTATTAATGACATTCTCTTAGAGAACATAAATACGAGAACTCTAAAGCTTTGGCCTGAATAGATTTAACTAGAGAAAAATCAATCTGTCTGTACTTACCCCAAACCATCATTCCTCCAGCCAGCAAAGCATTTCAGACGAACGCTTTGGAGGCAGCGGCTTCACTGCAGGATCAAAGAGAGATGGTTCCGTTTTGATTAAACAGATGTGACTGTTCTCTGTGTTTCAGGGTGTGGTAGACAGCAGGCTGTAGGTTTTTAGGGCAATGAGAGAATTTGGTAGGATGGTGTCCTATAACCTCTGCCCTCTACATGGAGAGGGCTCTGCTAGAAGACCTGGAGGACGGCCAAGCTCGGACAGCCAGGGCTCGGTGATGATCTAGAAGTCTACAGTGGTAGCAACGATGGGGAAAGCCCGGGAAGAATCACCAGACTTGATTCTCCTGAGAAGAAGGAATGGTCATTGCTGGGGTACATTAGCCACTTTAGTTACAGCCCTCTCTTTAGTCCTTGGGGTAAGTACCTATTTCTGTTTCGGTGATGAGTTCATTGCAGCACATTGAAACTAAGGTCTTTGACGGCCTACATTTTTAAACCCTCCTGTGAATTGATGTCTTAGGGTTTTACTGCTGTGAACAGACACCATGACCAAGGCAACTCTTAAAAAAGACATTTAATTGAGTCTGGCCTGTGGGTTCAGAGGTTCAGTCCATTATTATCAAGGTGGAAACATGGCAGCATCCAGGCAGGCACGGTGCAGGAGGAGCTGAGAGTTCTACATCTTCATCTGAAGGACTCTAGGAGAATACTGACTTCCAGGCATCAAGGAGGAGGTCTTAAAGCCCACACCCACAGTAACACACTTCCTCCAACAAGGCCACACCTACTCCAACAAGACCACACCCACTCTAACAAGGTCACACCCACTCCAACAAGGCCACACCTTCTAATAGTGCCACTTTCTGGGCCGAGCATATACAAAGCATCACAATTGACACCCCTGGTTTTGTTTTTCAGAGCTGAGGCCTAAACTCTTGTGCTGCTAGGCTTGCATCATACCACAGAGTTGAACCCCCAACCCTAACATTCCTGGTTTTAAAATGCAGTAAGTACAGGCGTGAACCTTGTCCTCAAAGACATCATCAGAGCACACTGAACGTGACCTTGTGAACTTGTGGGTCTTAGGAACAAATGTGTACATCATGCTGTCTCCTTGGTGACCACCTCTGTCTTTCAGTTCTTTTAAAGGATAAGAGAATGTGTTGGCTTTTTGTTGTTTTAATTTGTCACTTTTAAAGTTTCAGCACACAATGTGGAATGTTTCTAACTTGTGTGAAATTTCCCTGTAAGCATCTCTATAATGGGGCACAACCCTGTGAAAACTCTATTTTTGTGGTACGCCCATTTTTTATGGGTATATGCAAAAACCAAGGAAAGTGCTTGTTGGGGCAACAATGAGCCTAGGCTAGAGGTTGGTTGTGGCTGAAGGGGCACTTGAGGTTAGGGTAGGGGCGGCTGATGAGGTAATCTAATTAAATGGCTGATCCTGGTGGTCCAGGCTTAACTAATGGCCTAAGTGGGTGCATTTGATGTGCTGTGAGAAGCAAAGAATGTAAATAAGGGTTGGCACCTAGGTTTTTGGCTGGAGTTCTTGGCGAGTGCAGAAATCAGTTACAGAAACGGGGCTTGAGAGGGAAACTCCCAGAAAAGAGGGCATCTTCAAGTGTGAGTTTCCATGGAGCCAATAAGTAGACATCCCGTGTCCACAGATCATGTTACAGATTTGGGAGGTCTCAGTTTGAAACATGACAGACATTCAGGTCTGAAAGAGGAACAGGACTGATCTAAAGGTGCTCCGACTCTGGAAAGAGCAGATGTATCCAAATTGTCTTTGGAACAAGAAAGAGGCAGAGCTGAGAGAGGAAAGGGCAGGGTGTTGAGAGGGGAGAGTGCAGCCGTCTAGGCTGAGATCTGCTGGATGACGACAGTTAATGGACAACAAGAGTGACTGTTAGCTCTGGGCACACAGAAGCCATAGGTGACCTTGGTAAAGTCCTTTTCAGGTACTACTGAGGTAAAGCAAGCCTTTTTATTCCTGTACAGTGGCTGCCTCCACCTAAGGCAGCGTTTGAGAGATCAGCATTGGACATGAGGAAGACAAAGATTTTATACCTCAGGGGTAGGGTGCTTCCAGATGGGGGAACTGGTAGGCAAGTAAGTGGAGTTTTAGAAGCAGGCCATAAGCATAACCTGTTAGTCAGGACAACCTCCAGAAAGAAGGACATAATTTCCAGGAAATTAGGCTGCCTCCTGAAACAGATACTTCAGAACCATTTATAGTTAAGATGTAGCTGGGGCAGAGCCCAATCCTTGAGAAACAGATGTTTAACCATAAACAGGAATGAACCTAGTCTGTCTTTACTGTAAGATGGCTCTTAAGCCTAAAACGGACGCAGGCTGGTTCATTACTCTAACAGCTCACAGCAATCTGTGGTCTCTTCACCTTAGAGAGCTACGTAAGCCCATAAAGATAGCAGCATATTTCATGCTTGGGAAAACCCAAAGCTTCCGCCACAATTCTTGGGTGGTTTTGCTCCCTCAGCTCTGCTCTGTGCTTGGGTCCTCTGCATTTTGTTTTCTTTAA